>CM044955.1:15512107-16159458 GCA_024516035.1 Bactericera cockerelli | reverse complement strand
GAATTATGACTTTTACTTTGAAATTTTTCGGTTGAGAAGCTCAGGTCACAGGATACAGGTTCAATAAATTAATATCTCGGTTGCTTCATTTCTCGGTTAAGGAGCTCTGGTATGCTCTCGTAACTTTTATTTGTCTTATTTTGACCTCCTGAATCGATGGTAAAAATATCCATCGATAAATTCCGGACACCCTGTAACTTGTGTATTTAATAATTTCTACAAATCACCTACGTTAATTAGGTAATTTATTGATCACAGACTCATCAAAATATTTTTTTATTATTTTTAGGAATGAAACGAAGTTATCAGGAGGGAGTTATCTGTCCTACTAGTAGAGAATATTTTTTTTTTTTAAGGTATAAGTATTAGAATTGTTGGTTAGGTATATGTATACTTGTACTTAAAATAATATTATACATATTATGTAGTACGTATAGGTACCTATAGAAGTATAGATATAAGAAGTATAGATATACGTCCCGGTCAATGGGATTCGAAACCATGTAGAAATAAACTTTTGTGATATCACACGACTTTCCTTATCCCTCGGAAAATCAATCAAATTCCGCCACTGGTAAAAGAACGGTAACAGCTAACAAAAAATAAATATCAGCTCCATAATCAGCACCTCAAAGTCAATAGAATTGATATGTTACATTGTTACAACACCCATCTATGATGAAAATATAGTAAAAATGTTAGTCCAAGTGGGACCTCCCAAAATACCGATAAATTGGGGCCGGGTTCCAAAAAGTTCAAGATATCAAACAATTGATCAGAATTGACCCCTTTTTAATTTTTTTATTTAGGAAAAACAAGAAAGAAAAACTTTAGCCAGAACCGCCAAACGTCGCTAAATGGCGTCACCGATTTTTTTCGGAAAGTTTTGTACTGCGTCTTCAAAATATTTTTGACCTCTGTACCGAATTTCAAATCTATAGCTTATGCCATTAATGAGATATTTTGTTTACAGACTGACAGACGGACCAATGGCTAAAACTTTGAATTTAGACTCTGGGAATGTGGGAATCATAAAACGTGGTTTGGCACAGAAAACTGACTATCGAAAATTTTCTGTGACTCCATTACTTTCCTTTCTATAGGGAAAGTAAAAATGCAGAGAATAATGCAGTAATGATATTGTATAATATTGACTCGCCAGATTTTTTGTTGTTGTTTTTTTTTTTTTTTTTTTTTTTTTTTTACATTTAAATTTATAAAAAATACTACAGTGAATCAATCAAGGTTAACGCCTTCCAACTTCTTTAGTACGATAAATCTAGCGTTTACTGTGAAAAATTAGGCGATGAGGCGAAGAGGCTTTTTTTTCAATAAGGGGTGTCGATTGTATGATTCTCAATATATGATTCACGGGGACAAGGAAATCCACAAATGTAGATAATAATAATAAATTAATCTGATGATTTATTTTTAATAATAATTTCACTATGGCAGTGAAGTTATTATTATTTCCATGTTTTCAATATATTTGCACTTTTCTTATCTAGGAGGCCATGGTCCTCAATGGCAGATAAGTAATTACTTTATAGGTAGGTACCTATGTATATGTACAAATACATACGCGTATTTATATTGGAAACTTTACTATTGTGCAGATTTCTAGTATGGTGTAGTGAATAACTTTCCGTGGAATTTGAAATGTCCATGTTTTATTCTAAGAAAGCCAAAAAATTAGATTTTATGATACCTGATTGCTTGCACTGACTAATAATACTTGCTAGCTCCAGGTCACTAGTTCAACGTCGATTCAGTTGACCACCATCACCATCATCATCATTGGCCTGATAAATCCCCATCCGAAGCAAAGGTATCTCCTAGTTTCTTCCATTGTATTCTATCTTGAGCAGCCATAGGGTTCCTTCTGTCTTCTTTATTGAGTCTTGCCATCTGGTTGCTGGACAGTTGGACACCCTCGACTTCTTCTTCTTCTTTCTCTGGCAAACCTTTCTTAAACAAGTTTGGTCCATTTCTCTGGTGACATCCTGGCCACACGAACTGCCCAACTCCATGTTTTCTTCAACAACTCTTTGCCAACATCTTTTATTTGTGTTTTACTTCTTTCTTTGATTTTAACTCGATCTTTCAATTTTACACCTCGTATACTGCTCTCCAATCTTCTTTGACAAACCATTAACTTTTGAGCATGACTTTTGGTTAGTGTCAGAACAATTAAATTATTCTATAAGGTCTCGAGAAAAAATTAGGACTTGGTTACTATACACAACTCTTGGTAAAACAAATAAAAATCTGAATAATTCAAAAAAGAACGAAAGGCTGTGTGTTTTACTCTTTTTTCTCAAATGACAATTGCACCTACGGCATTCTTTTTATGACGATGACGTAACTGGCGAAATGGCCATTTGAAATTAAAAATAAGGTGAAACAGAAAAAATGTCAAGTGTTATCCTAAAATGATTTAGAAAAATACATAAAAAATTTGGAATAATTTGAAGTACCTATCTTAGAAATTTTGTGCTATTCATTCACCATATTATTTGAGAGGAACAGTCAATGGTACAGAGTTATTTAAAAAGCTGACCTTTTATTTTAATAAAGTATTTTTTACTTATACTTACTGTTTTTTCACTTATAGCAATTAGCTTGTGAGAAAGAGGAATTTATTTTATGAATTTGAGAAAAGGAGCAACTATTACTTTATTATTATTTCTAAATTTTCTTTTTCGTATTTAAAAAAAATAAAAGCACTTTTACTTAAAAAAAAAAAAAACACTATAGTTATTGCATGTCTTTCTTAGTAAAGACCACTTTGATAGTTACTTCCCTGGCTTCGTTCGCTCGGTAATGTCCATGAGTAATTGATGTATAACTTTTTCAGTGAGTCCAAAATATTCATAAGCCTTCACTTTAAATCGATAAGGTCATTAACAAACGTGATTTTCCAGGTAATTATAATTCAGTATATCTGACTGATGGCACAAATATGATAGATACAATTTTAATCTATTTATTTTGCTTGAACCGGCCATAATTTTACTAAAAACGAGTGTTTACCTTAATGAATTGACATTATTCGATAGTAGTAAAAAAAGTACCGAAAATTATGACAATCGTTACACGGTTCTCATGGAAATAACTGTCCAATCAGACCATATTTTTATCTACTAGGAAATAAATAATAACGCCTTATTTATACTAATCGCCTAGGACTAATAAACCCCATATTCAAGCAGTAAACCCAAGACGTACAATTTTGTGGACAAAATCCCAACGTAATAGACACAAAGAGCAACGACGGACATCTTGACCATCTAAATCCAAAATGTGTCAAAAAGACCGAATGAATGTTCAATTGTTCACGGCAGAATGGTTTAATTTTAGCTAACAACGCTAACATACTAAACTTACTGTTAATATTTCCAGGGATCGAAGCTCAGGTTCCTATTTATGTTGTGATTCACTAACCACTTTGTTAGTCAGATTGTTAAACAACACTAGCTGTTAATCATTTTAAAGTTGAAAGCGACGTTAAACCAAAAAAAAAAAAAAAAAAAAAATCACTAGGCATAGGTAATATTAGGTATGTAAAAAAAACAGGTGGCCAACAAAAAATTAGATGACTGATTAATGATCTTGAGTGAACCCAAACTTGTGTTCATAATAAAATATGAGTTATTATCTAATATTTTGACCTAGAGAAAATTTATCATTATAAACAATCCTACTGTCAATTGTAAACAAATTTCATAATTATCTACAAAATAATGTAGCTCATACTGAAGGTATCTATTTCAGTATACTAGCCGTATGCAGAGAGCATTATCTTTGGGATTAATAAAAAAACCTAAACAGATAGTCACAGATTGTTTGATGGCGGAAATTGCCTCAGGCAATAATCACGCCCTTTGTATCAATTTTTATTTGATGTCAATAAAGAGTTCTTAATAATAATAATAATAATTGTGAAGATGTCCTTATGTCGTCTATCACAAAAATATATCATATCAAACCATGTTACATTTTAATGAAGATTTAAAACGAGTTTTTTTTAAATAATAAAAAGAGTTAATGTTCCTAAACAGAGTCAAAGCCCCACTATCCACAATGAACGAAAATGAATAAAAAGAGTTACCAATATGGGAAGGTATATTAGGTTTGTACTACATGTACATGCGAATAACACTTAATAGCAACCAGTAATCACAAGATTGACACTCCATAGCAACCAGTGTATTCATGAGATTAACTCTCCATAGCAACCAGTGTATTCATGAGATTAACACTCCATAGCAACCAGTGTATTCATAATTAAATTTTAGATAACACAGACTGTCCCGCTGTGATTGGTTAAAACAGTTGAAACTCCGACTAGAGGGTCTGGCTTATGTTAAATTTAATCTTGTTATAATTCGGACCTTGGATGCTTTGCTCATAGATATTATAAGCAAAAGACCCGAAGAAGTGCCAAAAAAAGGTTTCAAATTTCGCGGTTTTTGGCTGCTACTCAGCTCGCACAAATTTGCGGAAGTACCTAATCCAGATTCTTACCACCGGTATTGGTCCTAACAACAAATCCAAATAGAGAACTTTACAAGATTTTTTGCTCCACTAAATGTTCTATTCCAAGGACACTATTACAGGGTGTAACAGAATGTCGGCATCAAATTGACAGGTTGGATTTCTGAGACAAAATTTAATTAGTAATCTTTTATTCCATGAACTTTTTTCGAAAACGGCTTCCTCTTTTTTAGAAGGAAGCTTTTATGATTCAAAAATCAAAGTAGCTTTCCTGATATTCATAATTTAATTACAGTTGTTTTATCTAGACCTTCCAGTGCACTCGTGTTGACTACATCTAAATCAGAAATATAGGTACTCGTATTGTCTCACTTCTCGTCCATCAGAGGGGAAGCATACAAGCATACTACAAGTTGGGCAAGCTACAATACGTTTTGTGCATCTTGTGTTCATCTTTGAGAAAATTTATTCCAACCTTTTTTGTACATAATAACCCGCTTTATGTCATATTATAGTCTATCTTTATGCGCAATAAAGTTATATTTTTTCATTTATGTGACCCGAGCGAACGACCCGAAAGTTTCACAGAAATTATGATAATATGAGGTGGAAATACCTACACATTAGATCATGGGGAGTTTTTTTTAATCGTGTTCTACCTCAAATAATTCAGAAGTTAGGGCCATAAAACAATTTTTATGGCCCTAACTTCTGTTTTAAGTTTTGAATTTTAAATAACCCTTTAAAAAAGAAGTAGTACTTTTCAAAAACAGTTCATAGAATATCCCTATGAATCTCAAAACAATCTCTAATTTCGTCTCCGCAATCTCCCCTATCAATTTGATGCAGACATTTTGTTACACCTTGTATATTCTTGCAAAAAACGTGCCATATATATATTTTTTTTGATATTCTACATAGATTTTTGCAGAATGTACGACTGTATGTGTGTAGGTGATCCTATATTTTTTATAGAGATATATTTTCTTCATCTTCTTCTTCATATGTCAGTCAACCTTTCACTATTGACAATATGTGTTTCTTTTATTAGTGATGTAGATATCTTCATTATAATGTATAAATACAACTCGAGCAACTTTACAATATTTTGAATCGTACAATGCTTAGTCCTCAGATTATAAACGGAGGTAAAATTTACATTATTAGTAGCTAAAAATGTTTTGAGAATCATCAGTCAATTTTAAAGGAATTAATCTTGGTCACTGAAGGTTATTGATACTCGTAGAAGCAATAATTAAAAGTCATGGATGAATCGGCTATGTACCTGTACCTATACATAAATATATTTAGGTACGAGTACCTATACATAAATATATTTAGGTACGAGTGATTGATAGCCTGGTGATGCTCGAGATAATATTTTGATAACTAAAATTAAGTACCTATAATTTTTTTTTCTTGTTTATTTTATTACTATTGTCAATTTTTATATTTAATTTTTACCATTATTTGTCTGTATATAATTATGTTCTACTGATAAAGAGTTTCTAAATAAATAAATAAGAACGGCGATTAACCATTTAAGATATGCACCTGGGCCTAGGTAATTTTTTGTAATATGTTATAACTACATTCTTTTACCAGTCAGTCAGTCAGTCAGTATCAGTATAAACAGAAAAGTGAGAAGTTGTACTAGAAGTACATGAATATCAGAACATACCTGGACAGTTGTTTCGAGCTTGTTTGCTCTCATCAGCAGGTAATATTTCTGAATATCCATGTCATCAACTAACCTCTATTTTGATCAGTATAGCCAGCGTCGATGGCATGTTGAATACACCGGTTCCCTTCAGAACACCGAAGTTAAGCGACATCCAGCGAGGTTAAGACTTGGATGGGTGACCATTCAAATTCTAATTCTCGTGACGCTGGCTTTTCCCGGCCCCACTCAGGCTGGGTGAGGTCAATGTGAGTAGCAGGTTTGTGAGTTTCCTGCGAATGGAGGGTAAAACCCCCGTCGTGATATGACCATGGCAGTTGAAAGCGACGTTAAACCCCACTTAAAAAAAAAAAAAAAAAAAAAAAAAAAACAGTATAAACAGAAAAGTGAGAAGTTGTACTAGATAAGTAACAATCAATAATTTACATCAACGAAAGAAACTGAGGACTGTTGAATAAGGACCACTTAATTGACTACTAATCCATCCTGGCAGAGCCCCTTTCCGAGTCACCAGAAGGGATTCAGAACTAAAAAGGATCTCCTGGTCGGTAAACCTGTCCCTATATGGCGGCTCAAGACCCTAGAATGTCTTCCTTCTTCTTAGCTATCAAATGAGTCATATGCCACCTTCTGTTACGTACGTAGATATGCATAGAATACTAATTGAATTTGCAGATACAGATATACAATCTAGTTTTTTATACACAGACCATCGCATCGTGTCCCCAATATTTTACGTAGCTCTAGGCGTTTCTTAACAATTAACAAGCAGCTCACATATATGATTCTTCCTCTCTTACAGTTTCTGCATTGGCTCACGTTAGTAACAAACCAGACAGAGAGAGGCTGAACTAGTGAAGTACGTCGATCTAACGTACGGAGAAATTATTTCTTTGAGAAATAAAATAAATTTACTGCTCTCTAAAGCGGACCCTGTTTCAAAATGGAGCCGAACGGAGAGACCCCAGACAAACAGGCACCTGAGTACGACTTTCCGTTCCCAAGACCCAACCAGGGGAGCCGGTGCACATGGGCCCCTGACGCTGCGCCCCAAGACAACCCCCACACTAGGAAATATCCCCTGTAAGTTATAATAATATAATAATAACTCTTTATTGACAAGAATAATATTGACAAAGGGCGTGATTATTGCCTGAGGCAATCTCTGCCATCAAACCCATAAGTTATTGTTTTGGATTGGCAATTTTCAATTTTGTTCCTCGGAAGATGATTTTCATTTTGAAGATGCTTCGGTAGAATTATATTTTAGTGCCCAGTTAGAATTGGATAGTAATATAATATGACTGACTATGCTAGATGTTCTTTATCTATGGAAGTTGAGTCATGATTCTGCGTAGATATAGCTACTACGTAACTATAATATAATGAAAGCGAAAATGATGAATGGCAGTTTTGGCTAAACGGTACGAGATTATGATTTATTTTTATTTTTTAATCAATATGCAATATTTAAAAAGAGGTCTATACTCTACAACAATCGAAGTTCTTGCCGAGATATGATGATTTATTTTAAAAGTTTTTCTTAGAATAAAAAAATAATAAGGGTTTACTTGTATCATTTTTTTTTTTTTTTTTTTTTTTTTTTTTTGATAGTTTGAACTTCTTAGAACCCGTCCGAATTTACGGGTAGCTAACTTCTTTATTATTCATCTTTTATTATTATTATTATTTGTGATGAATACATTGTTTTTTGGGGTGATGATTACGAATTTGATATGTATTTGTCGTTAACTGTTACCGTTGATTCACCAGTGACGGAAATCGACCACTCTTTAGTGGATTGAGTGGCTTTTTCTACACGGTTAACTACTTACATTTCTTTCTATGTATAGGCGTTCTTCACACCTCGGCTGAGGTGTTTGATCGGAAGAAAAATAAATATAAGAGTTTAAGCTTAAATGTAACATTTATTTAACACCTATTAATAACTAAAAAGTCGCAAATATAGTCGCCAGTGGTGGAACCTAACTTCTTTTAGATTGATAAGAAATAAATGGGCAAAATTCACACATTTGGAGGGATTTGAACTCACGAATCCCTCCTAATGTGTGTGGTGTTTTCACCAGTTTATATCGATTCGATATTCTTAAGCACGTAAAAAGCACAAAAAAATCGACTAGCTATGAAATTTTGTGCATTAAGTGCGCCACTTAACGACCGCGTCGACTAGCTTGACGAGGCTTGTCGAAGAGAAAAAATTGTGATGGGAAAAGTATCGGTAAGTGGACCCCGTTGTCATCGGTAGGTAAGTGGTTCCTTATGTTTTGACATACCTACTTTTTTTGACGTACCTACCATGACGTACCATATTTTACCTACCATTAGCTTCTGACACTTCCCCGCTCTTCCCACCTTACTCAACTATCCTAAGCATTGTCTGGTGCGTCGCATTTAGTATAGAGATCTATGAGTTCGAATCCCTCCAAATGTGTGAATTTTGCCCATTTATTTCATTCGAGAAAATGACCACATGGTAATGTCATCGAAAAAGCTGCCACAATAAAAGAATTTATAAGTTTTCATAGAGCACTTTAAAAAAGAAGACACACAAAAAGTTCGAAAAATCCACCTCTGTTGGTTCCTCAACAGACCTTTTTCAAATGTGTCTTTCATATATAGGCGATTCACCTTTAGTTATGGCTGATGGAAGGGGGATTGAAATAAATTAAAATGATGGTTATTAATTATCAGATAAATAGTTATTGTAAAAAGCAAAAAACCACTTACCTATGTCAGTGAATCTCACAATCGTAACTGATCTGTATTCTTGACCTACCTACTTTGTTGAGTTTCGAATAAAAAAGTAAAAATGATACACACGTGAAAAAATCAATTGAAATCAAGATAGTAGCTTATTCCAGGTGCTTAGGATAGTATTAATTACACTCTCATTGGAAAATAATGAGATTCTGTTTCTAATGTGAAGAGGAAAAATGTAATAATTGCAGCACACCTCAGTAAGTTGAAGAAGTTGTGAATAACTAAAAGAAGCTACTTCAGAGTGTATAAATAGGATCTGATTTTGGTCCGAGTTACTTTAGGATTGGTAAGTGAAAGAGAGCGTCTCTCGAGATCAGACAATGGATTTCATTGACAAAAAAAATTGCCATTCAATGAAGGTCATATGGATTGATATCGAAATTCGACGATATTTTTTATGGCTTTAATGATAAATTTTGGTAGTTCCTGTACACCTACTTACTTCTTACTTATGGCTATGGATTGGTTTTGCCCAATGCCAAAAAATAGCAAAATATACGTAATGTTCTGCAGACAGAAGTCAACGCAGACATGTGAGTAGCACCTGCAGGCGACCCGGGTTCGAATCCCAACTGGTAAGTGATCAGTTGATAATTCAGGTCATCTGCGCAAATGACAAGTTTAGATCACGGCGTAGACATGTTTGATTTGAGTCTTTTTTATGAGAGGTTAGGACTTAAGTGGAACAGCATAGACAAAAACCCAGCACACCCTTAGAACTAAAAAAAGATATGCTTATTTTCACATTTACATCTTTTTTATTGCCATTATTTTTATTTCTAGTCTAAAATAATTATGATTTAAACTGATAATTATTAATCTTTTTCCACTTTGCCTTTTCCCAAACCAACTTGGGGTCGGCATTGGCCAAGCCCTTTCTAATGTTTGAATTTGTTTAGTTCCCCTATTAGTTCTACATCCCCCTATTAGTCCTACTTCCACATTTTACGGCTGGGCGCCCTTCCTGACTTCGACCCTGTACCTATTATGTAATTGGATTACAATATATTTTACTTTTGCGCTGGGAGTGTCAATATCACTACACACATGTACCGGTGTACACATGCATACTTGCATAGGTATTCGAACAATAATCAGATAATTACGTTCATAGATTTATAAATATTTATGAATGAACAACTAATTCCTTTCTGTCAATCGGAAAACGTTGAAGATACACACTTAGGTGGTAAAAAATAAAATGCACATTTATAAAAATACATCATGATGCATGTAATTTACTTATAAATATATCTTTAATTCAATATTCCATTAAAATTATACATTGTAATTTATTGTTGTGAAACACATTAGGTACCTGAGTATATAATGTAATCAGTGCACAATTGCAGGTTGTGTCACTGAGAACTTGTTTATTTCTGAATTACTAAAGTGTTTTGTCACGTTTTACTACCAAAGGAAAAAAAAATCGAGTAAACGGATGTGACAGTAAAATAAACCTTCGTGTAGTAAGTTTAGTAAGTGAGTAAAAAAACATTCGAGAATGAGTTGGTAGATACCTCCTACAGAAATGCTAAAAATGGTAATTTTATAAAACATACTAATTCTATTCACTGTCCTCAGTAGCTTGATCGATAAAACGACGGACTTGTAATCTGGATTTCGATGGTTCAAGTCCCGTGTTATTAAGAAAATATTTAGTTAAGGTAGTTTGAGCAGTTGTGATTGACACAAATATGATAACTTACTTTTCTTTTCTTTTAACCAAAGCCAAGAAAAAATTATATTCAAAATTTGCTTACAGTTCTGCTGTTTGTAAGTGATATACACTGCGGTGTACTCATACTGACCAAGCTCCTAATAGGGAGTATTAAGTCACTTCTCGCCCATCAGAGGGAAGGTAGACTACGAGATGGGCAAACTACAACACAGACTACAAGTGTCTACAGGTAGCTGCTGTTTCATGGCTGCGTAATTTAAAAAAAAAAACAACCGTGGAATCTTTTAAATAAATAAAATACTAATTGATGTCTCAACTACTTTGACCTAGCTTACTGGAATTCGCCAATAATCCTCAGAAATTAAAAAAACATAATTTTTCCTCGTTGTCTACATCCTGAACATGTGAGGGACATGGTTTGTTGGTTTCAGAACAGAGCGGCCCAGACTGTGTTCCAGCATCCTAGATGCCATAGGCAACACACCCCTAGTCAGGCTGAATGTGATACCCAAGGAGGAAGGAGTCGTGTGTGAAATGTGTAAGTTCAATATTGGTTTCAGTGATAATAATGTAATATTCACAAATAATTGTGGCGGTGGAGGTTGTTGTTTGTTGTTGGGTTTGTTGTTGATACAGTTATAGGTGGCTACACCTGGGTGGAGTAATGGTCTTCAGCCAACATAACTTGAAAAGTGGGCTTATCGTGAACCACATATTTCTATGTGACGATTAGGTGTACTGGAGGTGGTGATGATTTATAATATACATATACATATATAGAATATGTGTATCACATTGACATCAACTGTAATAATCCACGATGAGTGTCTTGCTAGTACTTTATAAATATATCATAAAAGCTATTTAACAGAGTATTCTGGAGGTCGGTGGTTCAAGTTCCAAGTTATGCATGAATTTATACAATATTTTCAGATGCCAAGTGCGAGTTCCTGAATCCGTCAGGGAGCCTCAAGGACCGGGCAGCTTGGCGGATGATAGAAGATGCGGAAGCCACGGTAGACTAAAGCCTGGGTACACCATTGTGGAGCCCTCCTCAGAAATACAGGTGAGTTGTGAGAAGCCCAGTAGACTGAAGCCTGGGTACACCATTGTGGAGCCTCCTCAGGAAATACAGGTGAGTTGTGAGAAGCCACCGGTAGACTGAAGCCTGGGTACACCATTGTGGAGCCCTCCTCAGGAAATACAGGTGAGTTGTGAGAAGCCACCGGTAGACTGAAGCCTGGTGGTACACTAAGTGAGCCCTCCTCAGGAAATACAGGTGAGTTGTGAGAAGCCACCAGTAGACTGAAGCCTGGGTACACCATAGTGGAGCCCTCCTCAGGAAATACAGGTGAGTTGTGAGAAGCCACCAGTAGACTGAAGCCTGGGTACACCATAGTGGAGCCCTCCTCAGGAAATACAGGTGAGTTATGAGAAGCCACCGGTAGACTGAAGCCTGGGTGCACCATTGTGGAGCCCTCCTCAGGAAATACAGGTGAGTTGTGAGAAGCCACCAGTAGACTGAAGCCTGGGTACACCATAGTGGAGCCCTCCTCAGGAAATACAGGTGAGTTGTGAGAAGCCACCGGTAGACTGAAGCCTGGGTACACCATTGTGGAGCCCTCCTCAGGAAATACAGGTGAGTTGTGAGAAGCCACCAGTAGACTGAAGCCTGGGTACACCATTGTGGAGCCCTCCTCAGGAAATACAGGTGAGTTGTGAGAAGCCACCGGTAGACTGAAGCCTGGGTACACCATTGTGGAGCCCTCCTCAGGAAATACAGGTGAGTTGTGAGAAGCCACCGGTAGACTGAAAGGGTACACCATAGTGGAGCCCTCCTCAGGAAATACAGGTGAGTTGTGAGAGGCCACCAGTAGACTGAAGCCTGGGTACACCATTGTGGAGCCCTCCTCAGGAAATACAGGTGAGTTATGAGAAGCCACCGGTTTACATGGTTTCAGTTATCACAAATTTGTAAGTTTATGAATGAGGAAGGACTTCTCACAGGCACTGTCAGTCATAATATCACTTGGTTTAGACATGGATCAGTTTAGACTTAGATCAGTTAGACTTAGTTCAGGATTAGATTTAAGCTACATTGAACTTTCTCCCGCAGGAATTGGGCTAGCAATGGCAGCCGCCGTGAAAGGCTACAAGATGGTGGTGGTCATGCCGATGAAGATGTCCAAGGAGAAAGTATACACGATGAAAGCCCTGGGCGCCAAGATCATCCGCACGCCCAATGACAAGAGCTTTGACCACCCGCAGGGTATGATTGCAGGGGCGCATCGCATTGCCGCTCAGATGGAGAACGCTGTCGTCCTGGACCAGGTGAGATCTTATTTTTGTTATTTATCGGGAATCTAAATTATTTTCAGCTACTGCAAACTTTGTGTCACTGTATGACGTTCGACAGATACGGTACCATATAGGCCCTCGTTCCAGAAAGCACTCTCACTCTCATGACCCCCAAATCTCTATTTCAACTGTCACAAAACGGACTCTGATTGGTTAATTTGCATGGGATAACCAATCAGAGTGCGTTGTGTGAAGCTTGATAGGGAGATTTGGGGATTATAAGATTCTTGAACATGTCACAGGTACCAGCAATGCCAGGCCAAAGGTATAACACAAATTTTAGGACCTCTTAACAGGTTTGGAAGGGCATCCAGTCGTAAAATGTGGAATAAGAATAACCATCCGATGTCACCTATGAGGAATAATATATGACTGTTGTTAGGAATTCCAAGGCTAAGGGTAGTTATGGTTAGGGTTTTCCCAGTTTATTCCTTTGTTTATAGTCCACAGCTACTCAATCTATGAATGTTTTATTGATTCACTAAACAGTACCTTAGGGCCAAATTGCCAAATAATGGAACAGTAATGAAGTTCAAAGAGTAGACCCGCCCTCAAGTCGGATTTTTAACCAATGACAGCGCACTCTAGCACGAGTTAAGCAACAGTCAAACTTATCTCAACTTTAATCCTGTTTTATAATGCGAAACTTAGGACCGAATTATGAAACAGGATTAGATTTAATCCTAGTGGACACCATCATCTGACTCAGGTTATAGTGCGCTGTGATTGGTTGGGCGTCTTAAGGCCCTTAAGGCCCGGGCCTCTAAACTTACAGATTAATAGACGTTTTTGTAATACCTTTGTGGCGCAAAGTCTCGGATTGTGTACTGTCTAAGGTAGCGAAAATCGGTGCTAAGCAATGACTGATTTTCTGGATGTCGTTTTATTAATTTTGCTCTAAATGTACTTAATACTGTTTCATAACTTTCATACTTGGACCCTTAGACGCCGAGTTTACAAAAAAAATACTGTCCAATTTTATTATTTTCGTGTTCCTCCCTAGTTCCGAAACCCCAACAACCCTCTGAGTCACTACCAGACCACAGCCGAGGAGATCTTGAGGGACACTGAGGGACGCGTGGACATGATAGTGCTGGGTGCCGGCACAGGGGGAACCGCCACGGGGCTAGGGCGCCGTCTCAAAGAGGCGTTGCCAGAGTGCATCCTTGTGGGGGCCGACCCGTACGGCTCTATTTTGTCGGAGCCCCAGGAGCTGAATGATGTGCCGGAGAATCAGGTGTCCTACAATGAGGTGGAGGGGATAGGGTATTCCTTCCGTGCCACCACGCTGGGTGAGTGGGGATGGGTGTGGAACTCATAGCCACTACAGTCATTCGTCTTCTTCAGTAATAATAATCATACTCTTTAGTTTCAAGTTTCAAATTTTTGATCAATCAATTGACGATTGATGTTTTTTCATCACAAAAGTCGTTAACACAAGTCATAGGTACAATACTGTTATAGTTACAATACAATAGGTACTATAGCTAGTGGAAGGTAACCGCAAGGCGAGGTTAGTGCTCACTGCTCAGTGCACTTTTTACCACCTAACCCTCATAGACTTATTATTATGTCATCACAAACTCAAATAAATGAGGAAAATCGAAGCAATGGGTGCGATCCGATCCACAGATTACGGAACCATGCGCTAGATTGTTTACATTAGAAGTCTGCCGTGACCACGTAGACCACCAATGCTTGTGTAGTCTAGTTTTAATTTTCCCATTTAAATGAATACGCTTGCAAACAGTAACAAAAACTAGCAATGTGAACACGTTCTGCATATAATGCATAACTCGTCTACATTGCTATCGTACTAAAGAATAGAATAGAAATGTTTTATTGTAAAATTATGTTACAAGTGTTGCAATCGCACTATTAGCATAACAGTCATAACAAACTTTAAAGCTACTAGTTTACAAGTTGTCTGCCAGTTCGGTCATTCAAGGTTCCATACCGGTTGTTTTTGTAACAAACACACACACACACACACACACACACACACACACACACACACACACACTCTCTCTCTCTCTCTCTCTCTTTCACACGCACACACATACATATTACACACATTCTCTCGCACACACACAAACACACGCATACACATACTCTCTCACACACACACTCTCTATCTCTCTCTCTCTCTCACATACACACAAAGACATACACACACTTACACTCTCTCTCTCTCACACACACATACACACACACACATACTCTTTATCTCTCCCTTAAACACATCACACACACACTCACAGAAGCACACACACACACACACACTCACAATAGCATACACCATAGCATCACATACAAAGTTACGGAGTTCAACATATTATCCCCATCAACTATACGAGTCGCCAAATCCATCAAATGTCATTCACACCAATCTTGTATCGTGATGAATGACCATAAGGAGTGCATGATTCACTATCTACTTTCATCTGACCTCACTCAGATCAACAACAGTATCTCAGGTTACGATAGTGTAGTAATGTACACATGTCCTGTTGCGTGTTGCAGATAAGAATGTGTTTGACCTGTGGATGAAGTGTGGGGACAAGGACACCTTCCACATGGCCCGCCGACTTATCAAATCAGAGGGACTCTTGGTCGGTAAGTTATGTTTATATAATAACTAGCGGGCTGTCACCCGTTTTGCGGACCAAGGCATGGCCGTGCGGAGATATAGCGGTGAAAGCAAAACATCCTTTTTCGCCAATGGCAGGTGTTGTAGTGGTAATTTCGAAAAATCCCTTATTGTACATCTAGACTATAAGACAAAGCTACCTACCTAATTTCAGCTTCCTAGGACTTACCAGTTCGGAGAAACAGTGATGAATCAGTGAGTCAGTCAGTCAGTGAGTGAGTGAAACTCTCTTTTATAAGTATAGATAATACATGTCTGGCATTTCCAGTCTGGCATTTCCGGCCCTACCCAGGCTGGATGAGGTCAATGTGGGTAGCTGGTAAGATTCCCAGCGAATGGAGGGTAAAAGAAGAAGAAGAAGAAGAAGAAAAATACTAATAATACTCTTTAGTAGAAGGTACCCATCGGGGCGAGGTTAATGGTCAAAGCATTTCCTACCACCTAACACTCAAGAGTATTATTATTATTATGTGGTCACAAACTCAAATTTATTAGGAAAAATTCATGCACTGGGTGGGTTTCGAACCAACGGATCCCTACGCTACCTGGATTACTAGACTGACGCGTTAACCAAGTGACTACCAGTTTATCTGATCAGAAGGAGAGGGGCTGGTAAGATTTGGTAAGTTAAACACTTGTTTCATGTGTTATGAACTAGAGACATTTCTGCACTCAGTGCAAGCCGAACAAATGCCACAGGGGTTACGCTCGGCACCTCCTACTGGCCGTTATTCGGCTGGCGTCTCTGCTGCCCCTCTCCTTAGGTGCCCCCCTCTCCTTAGGTGCCCCCCTGTCCTTAGGTGCCCCCCTCTCCTTAGGTGCCCCCCTCTCCTTAGGTGCCCCCCTGTCCTTAGGTGCCCTCCTCTCCTTAGGTGCCCCCCTCTCCTTAGGTGCCCCCCTCTCCTTAGGTGCCCCCCTCTCCTTAGGTGCCCCCCTCTCCTTAGGTGCCCCCCTCTCCTTAGGTGCCCCCCTCTCCTTAGGTGCCCCCCTCTCCTTAGGTGCCCCCCTCTCCTTAGGTGCCCCCCTCTCCTTAGGTGCCCCTCTCTCCTTAAGTGCCCCCCTCTCCTTAGGTGCCCCCCTGTCCTTAGGTGCCCCTCTCTCCTTAAGTGCCCCCCTCTCCTTAGGTGCCCCCCTGTCCTTAGGTGCCCCCCTCTCCTTAGGTGCCCCCTCTCTTTAAGTGCCCCCCTGTCCTTAGTTGCCCCCCTCTCCTTAGGTGCCCCCCTGTCCTTACCCCTTAAACAAAAAGGTGTCTCTGATCTACTAACTCCGATATAGTAGTCTCGGAGATTGATACGAGAGAGTAAAAACAGCGTGCTCGGAAACATCTTTCTCTGGGAGTACTACGAGAGAGTAAAAAAAGCGTGCTCGGAAACATCTTTCTCTGGGAGTACTGCGGGAATGGATAGAAACTCTCCCGGAGAATGTTTAACCAACTTACTCGGAACCTATCCCGGATCTATGCCCGAGCTAACTCGGGACAAGATCCAAGCTAACTCCAAGCTAACGTCCCGAGTACATGGTCTCGGAACGGTCTCCGAACGAGATCCAATACCCTGTGGCAACACCGCAATGCGCCTGGCTCCATATCTTAAGAGCGTGCACGCATTTTGTTTTTAATTTTTAAAGTTCTTTGTTTTATGCGACGTTAAACATAAATTAAAAAAAAATCTCCTGTAGGTAAATGTTGTAATCTTTTTAAAAGTCGTAAGTTGTTTTATCATATCATAATAGGTGTAATGTGTAATCTTTTTATAGTTTCTTCTTTTGCAAAAGTGTTTGGTTTTCACAGACATACCCTTGTGTTAGTATCTATTGATTGCAATCAATAGATACTACTACTAAAATAATTATGATCTATGGAGGAAATCCACATGATATTTTCCACCTGTTTACATGTATTGTGCATCCAATCCAACATAGCTTCAACCTGAAGAAACCTATTTAAGCTGCCTCCCTCCTCAAATATATTGAACCTGACATGGGATAAGTGAAAGTGACTACAAATTGATGATTTACACAAAATAATTATATCTAACAATTTCTGATAAAAGTCCAACAAGTTGACTCTTCTAAAGTTCCTACATCATAGTTTTAGGGTGTAACTAAAAAGAAATTTTTCTCTACTTTAAAAAGTTTACTGTTCTAAAGTGTACCAATTTCCATGCATTAATCATAAGTGAGTTTTACACTCCAATTAGTGGGGTAAGCAATATCTAAACAATATCTTACATTTTACATTTTTTTATAGTCAAACCAGGATATGTATGTGGAAATGCTGGAGATTAACCTGTTCCAGATATTCCACTTAATCAGAATCACACTCTTAACAGGTGTCTGACTGGGGGATTTTAAACAGGGAAAAGACCAGTGTTTTGCTAGACAACTATGAACAGAGAACTGACTAGCTAAAGGCTTTTTAATAGGTTCACATTATTGAAGATTTGACTATACTGTTCCATAATCAATAGATCCTGTGTTCAATTCACAGTTTTTTTTTCTTTCAAACAGCAATTCTGTTCCCTTTAAAAATGAGGCATTCCTAGCCCTTATCAGGCTAAGTGAGGTTAATGTGGGTAGCTGGGACTATTCCCAGTAAATTCAGTATACAACCCCCATTTTTATTTTAAATAAATAAATCTGTTCTCCGAAAATGTGAGGCTGGTATATCTAGCCCTACTCAGGCTGAGTGAGGTGAATGTGGGTATCTGGTACTGTTCCCATTAAATTCAGAATGAAATTCCCATCCTCACTATCTCAAATCAGGACAGGGGTTTTTCATGAACCAGTTATAACATATAAAAAAATATTGTAAGTTTAGAAGAAGTATTAAGTGTTGCAAATTTAGACAGTTTTTTTACTTGTAATAAGTACATTTTTTACTATAATGTGTTCATTAATTTTAATTTTTAAAACAGTAGCTTGTATTATTCAAGATTTGACTACTCCCCGTAATCTAAAGATTTTGGTTCACTTTTGTTGTTGTGAAACAGATAATTCTCCTTCTTTAGAAAATATGAGGCTGACATGTGTATACACAGCCTTTATCAGGCTGGGTGAGGTTAATGTGGCTACCTGGTACTATTCCCAGTAAATTCAGAATAAAATGGCCCAACCCAGGCTCGGTGAGCTTAATGTGGGTAACAGGTTTGTGAGTTTCCTGCAAATGAGGGTAAAATATCGGTCATGATATGACTATGCAATTGAGGTTAAACCCACTTTAATCAAACAAAAAAAAAATCTGGAAGACTGTTCTTTTTTTTATGAATGCCATATTATAGTCAAAATTCTCTCTGGGTTCTATTTCCTAATTTCATCTCTAATAATCTCAACTTCTGTTCTGGTAGTCTTTGTCTTCGGGCAGCCTGCTGCTGGGCAGGAAGATGGCATTTCAGCACATCTCTCTCTTAATTACCTATATGTATAATAGATTTAGATTAATTAAGTCCACTTGGCTTAATTTATCTGCTGATTCTATGTATTATATTCTGTTTGTTTCATGTTTTTGTTTGTTACATATTTTTGCTTTTAATTCTTTTACCATGAAAATGGAAAAATATAAAACTGAAAAACACAAATTGTCTTCTTATTTATTAATGTTAGCATTTCATCAACAGCTTTTCATCATTGTAGAACCAAATTGCCTTGAAATAGTATATTTTTCATCAAATCCAAATTAATTTTAAAAATTTCCTGTGAAATCACAATTTTCAATTTTTTCCGGGCAATGGCGGTGGTATGAAATTCAATATGGAGCCCCTTAATTATTAAGTAGGTATTCAATTTCCAAAACCTTGTAAAAATAAGCTTAATAAAATGCTCAGGAAGAGGAAATAGTAAGCTTATAAAAGTGTTTCTAAAATGTTAAGCCTTGTCAAAATAAGCTTTATAAAATGTTTGAATCTTGTCAAAATAAGTGTTTTTAAAATCTTTTTAAACACTTTCTGTGCCGTCTGGGTAGTCTGCTGTGACTAAAGATAGAGATACTTTTAAGATGTGAACTTATGTGATACTTTTATTTTCATGTCAATTTTTTTTCTAATGTTTCTAAATTGATTGCATAAATATATTGATACCTTAGATTCCTTGGGTCAAATAAGCATGGATTATCTCTATCAACTAGGGGACCCTAACTGAGTTAGAACTGACTTAAACTCGAAAAATTAATATTAAAAATTGAATTCGTATCCTATGTCCTATACATATGTCCTAACTAAAGGGCGGGGTTATTGGTTATTGCCTATGGCAATCTCTTTATTCCAATTGTTTCTAGTCTCTTATTGGGATTTTTCATTCTTTAAGGTGTATTCTTCTTTTATTTTTGTTTTGTTCTTAATTATTTTATTTTAAATTTCACAATAAAAAAAATGTTCTATTATAAAAATGTATCGTATTATTTTTAGGTGGTTTTACAGCTAAAATTCCCAGGGTATTTAAAACGGTCTGTGGTCTAGAAGAGACAGTCCCCGAGAATGTTCTCGGAGACGGTTCCGAGAAGGCTCGGAGACAGTCCCCGAGAATGTTCTCGGAGACGGTTCCGAGAAGGCTCGGAGACAGTCCCCGAGAATGTTCTCGGAGACGGTTCCGAGAAGGCTCGGAGACGGTCCCCGAGAATGATCTCGGAGACAGTTCCCGAGACCGATCTTGGAGCAATCTCGAGCACCAGCAATCGACGCTACGGTGCGGACGTAGACTGTCCCGGAGCAGTCTCCGAATGGTCTCCTAGGTGTCTCCGATATCATTTTTTGGGATCCGAGACAGGACGATACAATCTCGTTCCTAGATCTCGGAGATGGTTCCGAGACTGTTTTTTGTTTAAGGGGTAGGTGCCCCCCTCTCCTTAGGTGCCCCCCTATCCTTAGTTGCCCCCCTCTCCTTAGGTACCCCCCTCTCCTTAGGTGTCCCCCTGTCCTTAGGTGCCCCCCCTGTCCTTAGGTGCGCCCCTCTCTTTAGATGTTGTAAATAAAAGAAAAAAAAATGAACCCTAATAACGCATTATAATGTATCATTCATTATTTATGGGTTAGGCGCTTAAGCCGTTGTTTTTTGCTAGTTGTTTCCTGATTTGTTTCTTAATAATTGATGACTCCTGATTTGATTCATAATGATTACAATCTCTATATATAAAACAGAAAAAAGGACTACCTACCTACCTATGTTTGTTTGTTTGTCCGGAGTTGTTTGGCCAAAACGGTAAGAGATAGCGAAAAATGTCTCAGAATTGACCCCCCCAAAACCATTATCGCTTTGTCCAGAAAAATTATAAAATGTTCAAAAAGGCATTGCTGTCCAGCAGTACGGCCATGCCTTAGTAAATTTGAAATTTAGTCCCGTTGCAAAGCACGGGCAAACGGCTATTATCATTATAATTCTCACTCTCACACGTTACACTTCTCCTCCACCAGGTGGCAGTTCAGGCACAGCCATGCATGTGGCATGCCGCGCCGCCAGGTCCCTGCGGCCTGACCAGCGCTGTGTCGTCATCCTAGCGGACGGCGTGCGAAACTACCTGACCAAGTTCATTGACGATGAGTGGATGGTGGCGAAGGGGTTCATGGAGGCAAGTGATGAGCTGGAGGAGATGATTCAATGAGGAGGCGCTGGGAGGCAAGTGATGAGTTGGAGGAGATGATTCAATGAGGAGGCAAGTGATGAGCTGGAGGAGATGATTCAATGAGGAGGCGCTGGGAGGCGACACTATACCCATCCCCCGCGCAGTACACGTCAAATCGGCTGTATCCGATCTGCGGTCAAGTGGTAGATGTCTAAAAATGGGACATCCGAACTGCGGTCATAGAAACATCCGAGCTACGGTCACGATCCACGTTTCTGAAACAACTTTTTATGTCTAGTCCATTCATTTGCAATGAAGCGATTTAAGGTTGAGGTTAGAATTGAAAAAACAGAATTAAATTTGCGATAAGTGCCCCCTCTAGTCCCTCAAAACCCTGTGATTAGTTGAAAATCCAGCTTAAGAGACGGTTTCGCTTATCCTGAACTGTTTTATAATTCGGCTCTGGGTACCTACTAACGACCTGGTAGGCTTTCGGGACGGAGGTTTTATCATCCACGCTTCTGATATCAACATCACCCAGCCTGGGTTGGGTAGGGGATTCCAAAACTACTAAACTTGAACATTAAATTAATGTAAAAAATTGAGAAAATTCTGTCAAAACAGAGCATGATCTATTTTGAACAAACGTAAAAATCATATATGAACTGAATAATTTCATAAAATAAAATTTATTATTATTATTCAATTAATATGACTTTGGTAATTTATTGTTTTATTTAGACAGTCGACCAAAATAGAAGTCAATTACGATACCAGTTTCACTTGTGATCAATTTTCTGTAGACCATTAATTCTTATTAGGCATCTCTTGTTTCCGTGTCCGTGAGAAGGGTCATTGAACTATCACGGCGGGTGGGTTTTAGATTTTATGGACTCGCAGATCCAATGCCATTATATTCAATGATTCGGTTTAGCTTTTACATCGTTGTGAAAATTTAAGTGATATTCTCAAAACTGAGCCACCCATTTCAGCTCACCCAGCCTGGACTGGGTTGGAAATTCCAAGCTCATGTTTTTTTTGGGGGGTAACGGAATTTGGATGGTAATAAAATATGAAATTCTGCCCGTCCGGGGATACAAAGAAACGAACTCTAGAAGACCCAATTATTTAATTACATCTTGGAGGTTGGTTATAATTATCTAGTTGTAACATATGTTCTAAATTATTATTGGATTGAGAAACGATATCAACTGGAAGCGAAAGTAACAAGCAGAGACAAGAATTTTCACAGAACAGTAATTTTCTTCAGGCAGGATTTGAACCCGCTGTCTTGCAAACAAGAGATTTGGAATACATAGTTAAAATCACAATCACTGACCTATGACACTTCAATAGCTCCACTGATGAGATGGCGGGCTCAATCCCGGTTCGAGTCAAGTCCCAAGTTCAGCAAATATTTTAGTAAAGCTAGTTTGAGTGACTGTGATGTGATATCGTGATCAACATACTATTATGATTACGACACAATAGTGATTTCATAATAACTCAAACTCGCCCTAAATAATTGCCGCACTTGGGACTTGAACCATCGACCTGCAGGTTGCAAGTCCGCTGCCTTGCTATTCACGCTGCTTAGGACGGTTGTTATAGTAACTCATTGATTTATAGGACGATGTGAACAGACTTTATTATTATGTTCTAAATGCATTGAAAATTAGATCATTTCTGCGAAACGAATAGGGGGGGAGAAAAAGAGAGAGAAAACCTATGGAGATACCCTATTATTATTATTATATGAATTAATATGTCTGTGGTAAAGAGAGAGAGAGAGAGAGAGAGAGAGAGAGAGAGAGAGAGAAAGAAAGAGAGAGAGAGTGAGAGATTAGATTAAAAATATTACTATACATTTTTTATTTTATTTTTTATTTGTAACTTAAGATACCACGTAACAAGGGCGTAGGCAGCGTGGAGCAGGTAGGAGCAGGTGCTCCTACCTAAAAATGCTTAATGAGTATGCAATTTGTGAAGGGGCTCGTTCACAGATATTGAATTGAATATAAGGAAGATATTGAAAAAAAACCCATTAAAATATAAGGAAAGTAAAAAACTGCAGTGTCGCTCCTTGTGATGGTTATATTGTTATTTTGTACCTATACATATAGTCGTAATATTCCATACAACCGATGGCATAAAACTGGCCAAGTTAGAGGATAGTTTGCAGTTAAAAACATACAAAATACCGACCCCAGTAGCTCGATCGATAAGGCGGCGGACTTGTAACCTGGAGGTCGGTGGTTCAAGTCCCGGTTTCAGCGTAGATTTAGTAAAGCCAGTTTGAGTAGTTGTGACATCACGAAAGTGATTACCACAGATATGATAACTTTAAAAAAAAAACATACAAAATGAGGAACTCAGAAAACGGGTTTTAGTAAAATAAATAATTTAGTACCAAGATAACTTGGCCGCAAACAAGATATCACTGCATTCATTGGCGAAACCTTTTTGGATAGAAGTTCTGGAACTTGGCCCTTTTTTTAACGGTAGTTTTTTGTCGGATATCATTACTTTTTGTAAATGGTTCGTTTCACAGCACGTTTCACTACTTTTTATTAATTTTTTTTAGGATTCTTCACTTTATTATGCTCCCTAAAACGACACCGTTTAACAACAGAAATAGTGCGAAAGTGCCGGTTTTCAGATTTTTCCCTGTATTTTTACAGTAAACCCTAGCTAGCACCATGCAAAATGTCAGCTTTGTAGGTAGTAGAGAAGTACCTCATAATTTATATACCATAATCGAGTATATTTCCTCCCTAAAATAACACCGTTTAACAGTATGATAAGTGCGAAAGTTCGGTTTTCAGATTTTTCCCTGTACTTTTACAATGAACCCTAGCACCATACAAAATTTCATCTATGTAGGTAACTAGCCGTTTGCCCGTGCTATGCAACGGGACTAAATTTCAAATTTACTAAGGCATGGCCGTACTGCTGGACAGCAATGCCTTTTTGAACTTTTTATAATTTTTCTGGACAAAGCGATAATGGTTTTGGGGGGGTCAATTCCGAGACATTTTTCGCTATCTCTTACCGTTTTGGCTAAACAACTCCGGACAAACAAACAAACAAACATAGGTAGGTAGGTAGGTAGTCCTTTTTTCTCTTTTATATATAGAGATATCGAAGTGCCTCATAATTTTATGCATAGTCGAGTATACTTTCTCCCTAAAATAACACAGTTTAACCGCAGAAATAGTGCGAAAGTGCCGGTTTTCAGATTTTTCCCTGTACTTTTACAATAAACCCATCATGCAAAATTTCAGCTTTTTAGGTAGTAGGGAAGTGCCTCATAATTTATATACTAATCTAGTATACTTTCTCCCTAAAACGACACCGTTTAACAGTTTTCAGAACTTTTTTAGATTTTTCCCTGTACTTTTACAATAAACCCTACCATCATGCAAAATTTCAGCTTTCTAGGTAGTCAGGAAGTGCCTCATAATTTTGATGATCTGTCAGTCAGTCAGTATCAAAATCGCAAATTTCAAAATTACATTCTTCTGAAAGTTTTTTGCATAGAGTCTTTAAATTTTCAATGTCTTTTTAATGATATTAGGACAATCTCTGTTTCATATCTCTATGATCAGTTGAACCGAAGATATGAGGGTGTGAAAAACCGGGTGAATCGGTTCGTGTAAAGATACACTGCCGTGCTTGCTGGAACTTGGCCTGGCGCACTGCCGTGCGCTCAGATATAAAAAAAGGTTGGGTAAGGCTGCCCTAGGTTACAAGTCCCATCTGTTCCTCTGAAGAATTTCCCCAAAATACGGCTTTAAATTTTTTTCCCCAATTTGGGAAAAAACTCAATCTGGCAACCACAAAAACGTAAGTAGTTATAAAATATCAGGTATAACTTCTTTATACTAAACTTTTTTTTTCGGAGTTGCTGGACGCCCCCCCCCCTGCTCCGGCCGGAAACTGCCCCTACCTAACGCAAATGCTGCCTACGCCCTTGCCACGTAAGCTAACATAATACCTTCTGAAAGAGAGAGAGAGAGGGGGGGGGGGAGGGAGAGGAGAGAGAGAGAGAGAGAGAGAGGGGGGAGAGAGAGAGAGAGAGTGAGAGACGGGTAGATAAAGCTAGGTTACTTGAGAAAGAGCAATGAGAAAAAGAAAGTTAGAAAACGTAAAAAAAGAGAACGAAGAGAGATCAAGAGAAGAATTATTGAAGCATTGGAAGAGTGAAAATGATTAAGAAAAAGGAAAGTATGTATCCTGAGGTAGATAGTTAAAACTGTAAAATTTATTTTTAATTAATTATCTTTTTCATAATCATATTATTGTTTTATCTCTAGTTATAGTTTTTTTTCCTATCAAAAAGATTGTAAAATCTTTTTGATCAAATACAATTACCTTATATTCTATTCTATTCTATTCATTGATTTATAAACAAATAAATATCACGGATCGGTCATGCCTCGGTCAACGTTCACCTGCCTCGGTGTCTCATCAATGTACCGTGGTCACTGAAGAATTAGCATTATTCTGGACGGAGGTCTTGTCCCTCATTCTCGCCTGCAGTAGCGTGTGGTCCGCCACGCCTATCTGTATGTTGATGGCTTTCAGCTCGGACTTGAGGACAGTGATGGCTTTCTTGATGTTGATGAGGGGGGCTGCGGAGAAGAAAGCACATTCTGAGACGCACGAGTGTTTGTTTGTTTGGTTTTAACAATACAATGCTCTGATTATCTGGTGCCTTTTGATTTTTAATCCTAAAGCACGGTTGTTGTAAGGCTGGCCATTCAGAGGGGGAATGCAGCCAGCATTGCGGGCTCATTCCCCTCCACAAATTCACTGAATGAAGTGTTTGTCTTATAGTTCAATAAAAAAAAATAATAATCCTAAAGTGGATAACGTGTCTTCTAAAGAATAAAATTTGAATTGGTAAAGTTTCTTCTGCCTCATAAAAAGTAAGTTACCCGTAGGTACCCGTTTAGTTCTAAATGTAGGTACCCGTTTAGTTCACACGCTAATAAAAAACCGGGTTCTACCGACTGTACCTACTCCCGATTGTACCCGATGTGTTCTTCACTAGGACACAGGTAGAACTAGACTTAGGGTTCGTATATCAAATAATCAAGGGATCCGTACTGATGGTGTGTTTATGAATGACATTTAGGCCAATTTTGGAATTAAACCATTGACAAAAATTAAGCGTTGATTAAATGAACTCAATTGATTACGGTAACAATTGATACATACAGTAGGTAACACACCCTGATTTTCTGACCAAAGAAAATTTAATTCAGGAACTACTTCTTTTTCTATAATGAGCAAAGTCGAACCTGGATAGAAGAGAACTCGAAGTACTGGAATTTTTCTATTTCATCCAGGTTTCTCTTATAGAGAGGTAAATTTGACCTGGAAATTTTGTTTTTTTTTTAGTTTGGATTTAACGTCGCATTCAACTGCGGTGGCGGTGTTACCCTCCATTTCCAGGAAACTCACAAACCTGCTACCCACATGAACTTCCGGAATGTCAGCATCACGAAGTCTTCACCTCGCTGGAGACTTCGTGATATCAAACCACGAGATAACCAAATTTAGAATACAAATTTTTGTCGGCACGGGGGATCGAACCTTCCGCATGATAAGTAGTCAAGTGATTAAAGTGCTAGTCTGGGAATTGCTTAACTTCGGTGATCCTACGAGAACCGGTGCATTCAACGCGGCGCCACCATCGTTGTCGAATATTTTTGTCTCTTATATCCAGGCTCGAATGTATAGTAACAGAATGTATAGTAAAAGGGTTGGGTGGAAGAGATTGCCACAGGCAATAACCCCGCCCTTTAGGTAGGACATTTCTCTCTTTTTTTCCTTCTTGTATATTTGTTTAATCTTTTTGTTTTTTCTTTATATTTCATTGTGTTCTACTGTATGTATTTTTTGTTCTACCTAATAAAGCTTTTTTAAAAAAAAAAAATGTCCCGTGTTCTCACTCACACCCGTCAGTCATGGAGCTTCCCCTCTGTTCCATCTCCTGTTTCACTCGCCCCAGCTCCTCAGATATCTTGCTCAGCTGTCTCTGTCTGTCTCCCACTCCCACACTAAGCTCCCGATACCTGGAATAATAATAATAATAAATTTATTTTTTTTTTAGTATAAATACAAAGTATGTATGTGTTCAACGTCATTACATTTAAAAAAAACCTTAAACATAAATGTACGAAAAAAAAAAAAAAAAAAAACTGATGTTAAGTAAGCTTTGCTGAGCAGTGAAATTGAAGAAAATGCCGTTGGCATTAGCACCTTCCTTGATCAAGTTTTGTTCTATTAATTTCATTTTCTATGTATTGTATATATTCTATGTAAATAAAAATTGATCTAATATGTTCAGTAAATACAGTCATCTTTTTGTGTTAATCACAATCGTGCTACCACAACTGCTCAAACTCGCTTTACTAAATATTTGCTGAAGTTGGAATTGGAACTAAAACCACCCACCTCCAGATTACAAGTTCGTGAAATAAAAGAGGTCGAAAAATTGAATCGGAAATTCAAAGTTCATCATCATAGGGTGGCGTCATCGTGAACGATGGTAGCCAATAGCCATACAGTGGAGGAATGACTCAGCACTTCTACCACTGTCTTTACAAGGAGGCTAATAATAATTGACAAGGGCCCCCAGAACCAAGCCAATGCTGGTTCTTGACTATTAAACTCCCTGGTATACTCCCTGTTTATAGGCTACGAAACAGAAACAGCTGTGAAAAACTCATCTTTCATCCACTATACTTGTGTCATGATAACACAAAGAAACATTAATTTATTGTATTATTATTTAAAATATATTGCTCCAATATTTATTTATCGTTATTTGAGTACCTCTCAGTGACGTGTCTCAGCTCGTCCTGCGCAGCTCGGAACTTGGCCAGCCCTCCCCCCAGCTGTGCGTTCAGCATCTTCTCCCGCGTCCCTATCTTGTCCAGCCCTGACCCCATGTGCGCGGACAGCTTGTCCAGCTGCGCGCGAGCCGTGCGCAGTGTCTCATTTATCTTCTGCTTGTGCGCGCGCATCTGATCCAGGTGCGCGCGCCAGTCCCGCGAGTCTGAAATGGGTTTTTTATTTTAAACCTACAATATACTAATATAGTCCCTAGCTCAGTGGTAAAGGCGACACTCTGTGAATCCAGAGATTCCAGAGACCGTGGGTTCGAAACCCAGCCGGGACATGACAAGTTATCCTCCCATTTGGAATTTTTACCTCAAAATAATATGTCTTGGGCTTACCGCTGGAATAATGGGACTTTAATAGTCTCAATCGGGCAGTATAAATAAGGCGATATTATTATTATTATATCTGTTGAATCTGGACATAAAAGAATGGAATATAAGACAAACCTAGATATAAGAGAACTAAACTGTCTTATCCATTTTGATTGAATTGTTTACCATAAGATAAGCTTTAAAACATAATTTTTGATATAAGACAAACCCTGATATAAGAGAACTAAATATAAGACAAACCTAGATACAAGAGAACTAAACTGTCTTATCCATTTTGATTGAATTGTTTACCATAAGATAAGCTTTAAAAACATAATTTTTGATATAAGAAAAACCTTGATATAAGAGAACTGAATATAAGACAAACCTAGATATAGGAGAACTGAATATAAGACAAAACTAGATATGAGAGAACTAAATATAAGACAAACCTAGATATAAGAGAACTGAATATAAGACAAATCAAGATTTAAGAGAACAATTTCCATGTTCAATTTACTTTTCTATAAGGGTAAAATAATCTCTTTATAAGAAAAACCTTGGATATTTATGAGAGAAAAAAAATTCAGGTCCCTTGCTGGAACTTTTTTTCTGGCTCTGAATTTCAAACCCGTTATCTTTCATTTGCCACGCGAGTACCTTACCACTGATCTAATCAGGCTTACCAGGTTTGAGCGTGATCCTGAGGAGGGGCAGAACCCTCTCCACCTCCATCCTCCACTCCTCCTCATCCACATTGGACTCTATGACGGGGTCGGGTGTGCTGAGGCTGTCCTGGAAATGGAATGGGGTTGGGGTTGTAGAACGAAAGATAGGGATTGATTGAAGGACCGAAGAAATTTAAGGATGATTTTACCATTGCCAGCCATCGTGTCGTAACGGTTATGACTACTGCCCATAGTCCAGAGGTCTGGAGTTCGACTCCCGGTTGGGGCAGACTTTTCGAAGAAAAGTCTGTCCCCTCCAAACACGTGAGGCTGGTATTTCCGGCCTTAGCCAGGCTGGCTGAGGATCATGTGGGTAGCTGGTACGATTCCCAGCGAATGGAGGGTAAAACCACCGTCCTTACTATCTATCTCAAATCAGGAGGTTAAAACCGAATAGAAACAACTGGTCACAATAGATCTTCTTAGGTCGCAGTGTTAATTGTAAGGGTTCACTGAAAACCCTGCAACCTGGTCAGATTATCTATTACGATTTTCAAGCAGGACACCAGCTACCGGAAAAAACCTTAACGGTGACAAAGTGCCGGGTTTTAGATAGTTTTCTAAATGTACCTACAGCAAAATTGGGTCACTTCTCGCCCATCAGAGGGGAGGTATACGACGGGATGACCATTAGAAAACTACAACACAGACCACAAGCGTCTTCAGTAGCTGATTTTTCATGACTACGAAACAGAAAAGGTGTTTTTTTACTCATTAAAAAAACCCCCAATCAATTACATGACGCGACGCCTCAAGTTTAAACAATGTACAAGTTTAAACAATGTACAAGTAAGTGTAGGATACATTTTTAAATTATGCAGCAAGTACAAGAGTGTATTGTGCACTGGTAGTCAAGTGGTTAATGCGCTAGTCTGTTAATCCAGGGAAAGTAGGTATCCGTTGGTTCGAATCCCACCCAGTGCATGAATTTTTCCTCATTAATTTGAGTTTGAGACCACATAATAATAAGACTCGGAAGGTAAGGTGGTAGGAAATGCTTTAAGATTTATCTCGCCTGGTGGTTACCTTCCACTAAAGAGTATTGTTAATATTATTGTCTTGCATTCAAAATATGAATAATAATATCGCCTTATTTATACTGCCCGATTAGGACTATTAAGTCCCATTATTGGAGCAGTAAGCCCAAGACATATTATTATGTGGTAAAAATCCCAAATGGGAGTGTAACATGTCATGTCGCGGCTAGGTTTTGAACCCACGACTTCTGGAATCATTGGATTCACAGAGTGCCGCCTTTACATCCTTGCTTCACCTGGAAGGATATGTTGTTCATCCTGTGCAGATCCTCCAGATTCATGAGAGCCTCATCCTCTTCATCCGAGGACATCTCCGCCGCCATCTCCTCCTCTATCCTCTCCAGGAGTAGCTCTGAGTCCTCCTCCACCAACTCCTCCTCTGTGGCCTCCTCCCTCGGGTACTGGGGCCTGGAGGTGGAGGATAAAGTAATATTTGTGTGAACTACAATTTTATTATAACTCAAACTCGCTAATTGCTGAACTTGAGACTTGCACCACCGAACTCCAGGTTACAAGTCCACGGCCTTATCAATTAAGCTACTGTGAGGTGGTTGGTCTGCAAGTTGACAACTTTGTTAAACCCAAAAGAAATTGAATAGGTACACGTCATAATATATGCTGTCGGCTCTTGACTTAAAACATGGGACCTCCACATGGCAAAACCAATAATTGATTTTAAGTCTTATAAAGACAATCACTTAAATCTTTACATGTTTGGTACAATTGAAAAAAAAGAATACATTATTACACATTAATTTACAAGTAATAGAAAAAACAGAATCTAAGAATAATAACATCAGTTTCCATTGTTTTCTTTTCCAATGGAAAGTCAGTGTCTCTTTGAGATGTTCAGGCGTGTCAGAGGTGTCCAGAGCTGTGGCATGTGTATAGAATATGTCCAGAGCTGTGGCATGTGTATTGAATATGTCCAGAGTTGTGGCATGTGTATTGAATATGTCCAGAGCTGTGGCATGTGTATTGAATATGTCCAGAGCTGTGGCATGTGTATTGAATATGTCCAGAGCTGTGGCATGTGTATTGAATATGTCCAGAGCTATGGCATGTGTATTGAATATGGCCATGTTAGTGTGTCCAACTGTCCACCTTTAATGTGTGCCAAATGAAAATAACCTGGTTTTTGGTCCCCAAAAGTCTCCAGTAGGTATTAAAATCGTACAAAAGAGTGAACCAGGGGTTTTCCCCTTAAACAAAAAGGTGTCTCTGATCTACTAACTCCGATATAGTAGTCTCGGAGATTGATACGAGAGAGTAAAAACAGCGTGCTCGGAAACATCTTTCTCTGGGAGTACTGCGGGAATGGATAGAAACTCTCCCGGAGAATGTTTAACCAACTTACTCGGAACCTATCCCGGATCTATGCCCGAGCTAACTCGGGACAAGATCCAAGCTAACTCCAAGCTAACGTCCCGAGTACATGGTCTCGGAACGGTCTCCGAACGAGATCCAATACCCTGTGGCAACACCGCAATGCGCCTGGCTCCATATCTTAAGAGCGTGCACGCATTTTGTTTTTAATTTTTAAAGTTCTTTGTTTTATGCGACGTTAAACATAAATTAAAAAAAAATCTCCTGTAGGTAAATGTTGTAATCTTTTTAAAAGTCGTAAGTTGTTTTATCATATCATAATAGGTGTAATGTGTAATCTTTTTATAGTTTCTTCTTTTGCAAAAGTGTTTGGTTTTCACAGACATACCCTTGTGTTAGTATCTATTGATTGCAATCAATAGATACTACTACTAAAATAATTATGATCTATGGAGGAAATCCACATGATATTTTCCACCTGTTTACATGTATTGTGCATCCAATCCAACATTGCTTCAACCTGAAGAAACCTATTGAAGCTGCCTCCCTCCTCAAACATATTGAACCTGACATGGGATAAGTGAAAGTGACTACAAATTGATGATTTACACAAAATAATTATATCTAACAATTTCTGATAAAAGTCCAACAAGTTGACTCTTCTAAAGTTCCTACATCATAGTTTTAGGGTGTAACTAAAAAGAAATTTTTCTCTACTTTAAAAAGTTTACTGTTCTAAAGTGTACCAATTTCCATGCATTAATCATAAGTGAGTTTTACACTCCAATTAGTGGGGTAAGCAATATCTAAACAATATCTTACATTTTACATTTTTTTATAGTCAAACCAGGATATGTATGTGGAAATGCTGGAGATTAACCTGTTCCAGATATTCCACTTAATCAGAATCACACTCTTAACAGGTGTCTGACTGGGGGATTTTAAACAGGGAAAAGACCAGTGTTTTGCTAGACAACTATGAACAGAGAACTGACTAGCTAAAGGCTTTTTAATAGGTTCACATTATTGAAGATTTGACTATACTGTTCCATAATCAATAGATCCTGTGTTCAATTCACAGTTTTTTTTTCTTTCAAACAGCAATTCTGTTCCCTTTAAAAATGAGGCATTCCTAGCCCTTATCAGGCTAAGTGAGGTTAATGTGGGTAGCTGGGACTATTCCCAGTAAATTCAGTATACAACCCCCATTTTTATTTTAAATAAATAAATCTGTTCTCCGAAAATGTGAGGCTGGTATATCTAGCCCTACTCAGGCTGAGTGAGGTGAATGTGGGTATCTGGTACTGTTCCCATTAAATTCAGAATGAAATTCCCATCCTCACTATCTCAAATCAGGACAGGGGTTTTTCATGAACCAGTTATAACATATAAAAAAATATTGTAAGTTTAGAAGAAGTATTAAGTGTTGCAAATTTAGACAGTTTTTTTACTTGTAATAAGTACATTTTTTACTATAATGTGTTCATTAATTTTAATTTTTAAAACAGTAGCTTGTATTATTCAAGATTTGACTACTCCCCGTAATCTAAAGATTTTGGTTCATTTTTGTTGTTGTGAAACAGATAATTCTCCTTCTTTAGAAAATATGAGGCTGACATGTGTATACACAGCCTTTATCAGGCTGGGTGAGGTTAATGTGGCTACCTGGTACTATTCCCAGTAAATTCAGAATAAAATGGCCCAACCCAGGCTCGGTGAGCTTAATGTGGGTAACAGGTTTGTGAGTTTCCTGCAAATGAGGGTAAAACCTCGGTCATGATATGACTATGCAATTGAGGTTAAACCCACTTTAATCAAACAAAAAAAAAATCTGGAAGACTGTTCTTTTTTTTATGAATGCCATATTATAGTCAAAATTCTCTCTGGGTTCTATTTCCTAATTTCATCTCTAATAATCTCAACTTCTGTTCTGGTAGTCTTTGTCTTCGGGCAGCCTGCTGCTGGGCAGGAAGATGGCATTTCAGCACATCTCTCTCTTAATTACCTATATGTATAATAGATTTAGATTAATTAAGTCCACTTGGCTTAATTTATCTGCTGATTCTATGTATTATATTCTGTTTGTTTCATGTTTTTGTTTGTTATATATTTTTGCTTTTAATTCTTTTACCATGAAAATGGAAAAAAATAAAACTGAAAAACACAAATTGTCTTCTTATTTATTAATGTTAGCATTTCATCAACAGCTTTTCATCATTGTAGAACCAAATTGCCTTGAAATAGTATATTTTTCATCAAATCCAAATTAATTTTAAAAATTTCCTGTGAAATCACAATTTTCAATTTTTTCCGGGCAATGGCGGTGGTATGAAATTCAATATGGAGCCCCTTAATTATTAAGTAGGTATTCAATTTCCAAAACCTTGTAAAAATAAGCTTAATAAAATGCTCAGGGGGAGGAAATAGTAAGCTTATAAAAGTGTTTCTAAAATGTTAAGCCTTGTCAAAATAAGCTTTATAAAATGTTTGAATCTTGTCAAAATAAGTGTTTTTAAAATCTTTTTAAACACTTTCTGTGCCGTCTGGGTAGTCTGCTGTGACTAAAGATAGAGATACTTTTAAGATGTGAACTTATGTGATACTTTTATTTTCATGTCAATTTTTTTTCTAATGTTTCTAAATTGATTGCATAAATATATTGATACCTTAGATTCCTTGGGTCAAATAAGCATGGATTATCTCTATCAACTAGGGGTCAGAAATGGACCCTAACTGAGTTAGAACTGACTTAAACTCGAAAAATTAATATTAAAAATTGAATTCGTATCCTATGTCCTATACATATGTCCTAACTAAAGGGCGGGGTTATTGGTTATTGCCTATGGCAATCTCTTTATTCCAATTGTTTCTAGTCTCTTATTGGGATTTTTCATTCTTTAAGGTGTATTCTTCTTTTATTTTTGTTTTGTTCTTAATTATTTTATTTTAAATTTCACAATAAAAAAAATGTTCTATTATAAAAATGTATCGTATTATTTTTAGGTGGTTTTACAGCTAAAATTCCCAGGGTATTTAAAACGGTCTGTGGTCTAGAAGAGACAGTCCCCGAGAATGTTCTCGGAGACGGTTCCGAGAAGGCTCGGAGACAGTCCCCGAGAATGTTCTCGGAGACGGTTCCGAGAAGGCTCGGAGACGGTCCCCGAGAATGATCTCGGAGACAGTTCCCGAGACCGATCTTGGAGCAATCTCGAGCACCAGCAATCGACGCTACGGTGCGGACGTAGACTGTCCCGGAGCAGTCTCCGAATGGTCTCCTAGGTGTCTCCGATATCATTTTTTGGGATCCGAGACAGGACGATACAATCTCGTTCCTAGATCTCGGAGATGGTTCCGAGACTGTTTTTTGTTTAAGGGGTTATGACTCGATAAATGGAAGTGATAGTTATAACATCTGTCTGTGCTGAACTGAACCTCCATCTGCTTCAGATAGTCATTCACAGTATTCGTCCTCTTGTAGTAGACGACTATCTTATTCGTTGGATATGATACGGAATAATTTAACAGTACAGTATCTTACCACTGTTTTAATGGAGCGTTTGGTTTCAAATTACATATTTTCTGTACTGTACATTGCATAACTATTTAATTATCAGGCGCTCATAGAAATCCCATAACTATTCAGTTCCGGTAAACACCGAAAAATATTCCACTTACATAATATTAGAGGAAAGTAGAATATTATAAGTTTCCAGTGAATGGAAAGTAAAACTCCGTTGATATGACTATGCAATTGAAAGCGACGTTAAAGTGCACTTACTTTCTGAAAGTGATGTAGCAACTCCTTGTTGTAGGTATGTATCAGGCAAGAGAGTGAACATAATCCACTTACTTTTTGAAAGTGATGTGGCAACTCCTTGTTGTAGGTAAGTATTAGGCAAGAGAGTGAACATAATCCACTTACTTTTTGAAAGTGATGTGGCAACTCCTTGTTGTAGGTAAGTATTAGGCAAGAGAGTGAACATAATCCACTTACTTTTTGAAAGTGATGTGGCAACTCCTTGTTGTAGGTAAGTATTAGGCAAGAGAGTGAACATAATCCACTTACTTTTTGAAAGTGATGTGGCAACTCCTTGTTGTAGGTAAGTATTAGGCAAGAGAGTGAACATAATCCACTTACTTTTTGAAAGTGATGTGGCAACTCCTTGTTGTAGGTAAGTATTAGGCAAGAGAGTGAACATAATCCACTTACTTTTTGAAAGTGATGTGGCAACTCCTTGTTGTAGGTAAGTATTAGGCAAGAGAGTGAACATAATCCACTTACTTTTTGAAAGTGATGTGGCAACTCCTTGTTGTAGGTAAGTATTAGGCAAGAGAGTGAACATAATCCACTTACTTTTTGAAAGTGATGTGGCAACTCCTTGTTGTAGGTAAGTATTAGGCAAGAGAGTGAACATAATCCACTTACTTTTTGAAAGTGATGTGGCAACTCCTTGTTGTAGGTAAGTATTAGGCAAGAGAGTGAACATAATCCACTTACTTTTTGAAAGTGATGTGGCAACTCCTTGTTGTAGGTAAGTATTAGGCAAGAGAGTGAACATAATCCACTTACTTTTTGAAAGTGATGTGGCAACTCCTTGTTGTAGGTAAGTATTAGGCAAGAGAGTGAACATAATCCACTTACTTTTTGAAAGTGATGTGGCAACTCCTTGTTGTAGGTAAGTATTAGGCAAGAGAGTGAACATAATCCACTTACTTTTTGAAAGTGATGTGGCAACTCCTTGTTGAAGTATTCGGCAAGAGAGTGAACATAATCCACTTACTTTTTGAAAGTGATGTGGCACCTCCTTGTTGTAGGTATGTATTAGGCAAGAGAGTGAACATAATCCACTTACTTTTTGAAAGTGATGTGGCAACTCCTTGTTGAAGTATTGGGCAAGAGAGTGAACATAATCCACTTACTTTTTGAAAGTGATGTGGCAACTCCTTGTTGTAGGTATGTATTAGGCAAGAGAGTGAACATAATCCACTTACTTTTTGAAAGTGATGTTGGCCAGTTTGACCGCAATGTCAGCGACAGCATCCAGGATGTAGATCACATAGGGGCCGAATCCGGGCTTCAGCTTGTTGGGCGGGAAGTCCACAGGGATGTTCTGGAACCAGAAGTGAAATATAATACAGGTTACCTTATATTATTATTCATATGGGGCCAATGATAAGGGGCCAAGGCCAAATTGTTGAGAAAAGATACAGGGTGGTCAGTAGATTCATAGGTAACCCTTCATTCTGGAAACCTTTTTCACTCTCATAATCTCTCAATATCCCTTTCAACTGACACACAACACACTCTGATTGGTTTATTTAAACGAAATTTGATGGTTGAAAGGGAGACATGGAGATTTGGAGAGTGAAAGTGGTTTCTGAAAGGAGGCCCTGATCACTTTACAAAAAAATAATTACCTATACCTATCTAGAAATGTAGACGTAACCATTTTCTTTTGTTCTTCAATTAAGTTTTGAATGTAACCTTCCAAAAATATATTTCTCAGGACTAAAAATATAAGAAATTGAAAGAATGTGGTTGGGTGAAAAAAACAAAAAAATTGCTAATGTACTAATAATCATGTTATATGGAACTTTCCTCCTTCTGTGGAAACCCAGTAGCAAAGAAATATGAAAGTTAAAGTTTCAAATCAGTCCTGCCGAAAACTAAAGCTCTTTGAAAAACCGTCAGAAAGTGACGCTCGGAAATAGGGTGTTGAACGTAGGAGAATCGGAGCACAAGTGATTTCGAATAAATGGAGGGGTGAGAAACATAGTAGTGTATATCCAAAAAAATTAAAAATCCAAAAAAAGTCCAAAAAAATATATAAGCGATATTATCGCTTATAAAATGGGTACTTACTCCAGTATTTTTCTGAAAAGAACTCGGCCTGGGGAGTTAGTTTTTAACATGAACCCATTTTTAATTTTTTTGGACTTACACCACTATGTTTCTCACCCCTCCAAATGTTTTATGCTTCCTAGCTCTAGCTCAAGAGTGTGGAGGGCTCACCAGTTGTCGGGTCAGGTCCAGAATAGCGGCGATGAGTGAGTTGGGGTCATCTGATTCTTGTGGGGCCTCCATGCTGAGTCCGACCCTGCTAAACAGCCAGACAGCCAGAGAGGTGAACATGAAGAACTGCTCACCAGGGTTGGTCTGTATCGCGAAATAGTGCCTAGGATGGATGATTTTGAAAAAATGAAGTATGAGTCTTAACTTTTTTATGCATTTTAAATTTAATTAAGGCTTTATGTATTTTAAATTTAATTAAGGCTTTAGATGTGTATTTTAAATTTAATTGAGGTTTTATCTATTGTAATTTTAATTTAGGGTTTATGTATTTTAAATTTACTTATTAAATTATTTTCAGTTCCTCTAGCTGTACTTAAAACTTAAAGAAAGTTTGTTGTTAATGAATTAAAAGAAAGATTTCCTACAGTTGAAATTGGACTAAAAGCAGTCAGATATTTGTGGGTTCTGCTTAGTCTGGCTATTACTTCGTTCACATGGTATTCAACATGACTTGGCAAAAAATCTCTACTAGACGCTCTATTTCGTAAGAAAATTCACGATCTTACTAGAAATTCCAAATTTCTATGAGAAAACCGATTTTTTCTGTTTATATTTTTTGCCAACATAGATTCCCCTCGGTACCCTTTTTTGAAAACAAAAGACTCTTCTCCATATTTTCTTTAGTTTTATCCAGGTAGCTCAGTGGTCAAAACAGCTGGTTCGAAACCCAGCCGGGACATTTTTTAATATACATTCATAACAACAAGAAATTAAGCATGTAAAATAAAAAAAAATTGAAGATATATTAATAAGAAATAGTAGAACAAAATAAATTGATTTCTAATTTGAGGCGAAGTTTGTGCCTTAGGCATTATTTGAATGGGTGAGTAGAAGAACCAGGAATGTCAAAAATCGACTTTTCAGGAAAGCAGAAATAAGATTTGTCTTATATTTGCTTTCCTGATGCTAATGAGTATAATAAAATTAAATTTTACATTCCTTGTTATTCGACAAGATTCTCACAACTAGGTACTAATACCGCTAGCAAAAGTGGTCAGTGATTTTGTTACAATCCTTGTTTTACATCAGATTTTTTTTCCGCTTCCCCCACTTTTAAATCGAAAAAAATTATACTTTTAAGGGGTATTTCTCCTTCATATTCACAGAGATGATAGAAAAGAGTACATTACTTCTTATTCTACAAAGAAAAAAAAATCGATTTTTGACATTCCTGGTTCTTCTACTCACCCATTCATTTGTTACTTAACCCCGACATGACATTCTCTCATTTGGCTTACTACTGGATTAATGGGACTTAAGTCCTAGTCGGTAAGTTTCAATCTGACGATATTATTATTTATTTATTTACTACAGAGGAAAAATAAGTAGTTATGTATGAGTAACGACCTGTGGCGGCATTGTCAGAGTATAAAGAAAATAATTCCAAAAGTAAAGGAGGCTCTAAGTGATGCTGCGTTACCCACAAAAATGTAAAGAGCCCTCGTGCTTCACCACGGAGAAATCATACCATTTTAAACTTTTTATTTATTTTTATCACGTGAAATACAGAGAGTGTACTCACCGATGCAGAGGACGAATCTTGAGGTGGCGCATGAAGTGGTCATCATAGTTGACCACCTTGAGCTTGTCCAGGAGAGCGTCCATCATAAGGAAAGGGGCGTGCTCGCGGTATGCTGCGTAGCGTTGGAAATAGGATGACTGACCTTGGAACTCAGTGTCCCCGCCTCCTCCCAGCCCTGAGAGCATGCTGACGCTGCTTCCCCCTGAAGAGGGCATGTCTCGGATCATGGCGACCTTCAAATTATCGCATTCGACGACCTTGACATTTCAGAGTGAACGTTGTTGAAAAGTCCACTTACAATAAATAAATAACTTTGGAACTGTTAATTCTTGTTAATCGCGTATCACATCCTCCAGTAATCCACTTGACAAAACTTGATCTAAGAAATTTTAAGCTTTTTCGTTGAAGATTTTATTTGAAGGTTTCTTGTCCATAAGGTGGTTTAATCAGATTTCTTTTGGGTTAATACAAAAAAAAAAAAAATAATAATAAGAATGGGTTGGAGAAGACCTGAAATGGGAAACGGGAGTATAGGTATTTACGGATTTACTCAGGATCTCACGAATAATAGGCAAAACCCTGGTTGCAACATAAAATGAACAGGTGTGACAATTTGTTCTCTACTTTAACCAAACCAAAGGAGCAGCCCTTGTGACTGCTTTTTGCGGCTGAAGAGTGCAACCGATTTTAATCAAATGCTTTTTGGTTCGTGCGGTATATAAAATCGTAGCTCTTACCGTTCTCGAGATAACTATGTGTTTACGGACGCATAGATCAATAGCCGAGAACAACTTTTTTGGTATCCAGAGGCATGATTCGTCGAAAAAAGTGAAAAACTGGGTAGGTCAGATTTTTGACGAATACGATATCTACATCTTTTCTTACTGTAGGATAAGGAAAGTAAAGATGCTACTTTCCTTACTGTGGGATAAGAAAAATAAAGATTTACTCAGTAAAGTGAGAGAAAAATAAAGGTGTTAAATTTAAGTTAGTTTAGAAGATACTGCTTCTTTCTGTGAACCGCTCAGTTTAGGGTTATATTCTTGTTTGGTTTTGACAACATTAGGTACTCTCTGGGTGACAAACTGACCACTTTTCATTTCTTGTTTATTCCTAGCCTCGTTAACTTATAATGACAAAGGTATACCAAAGTCGTTTAAACTTTATGTTGTTTATCTCTATCAAGAAATTGGTAGGACATCAGTTAACTTTTGTTTGGTGAGATCAGACCTTAAAAGTATTTGTGACACTGTAGTCTTGAAACACCCACAAACAGTTATTTATATGTAACATGTAACAATCTTGAAAATTAGGTACTGTCAAAGACATAAAATAGATATTAAAGCACTTACCATCTCTTCAAAATACAAGATTCCACCAGTTTGGTGCTTTTACACAATTGAGAGCTCTCGAAATCATTACACAACAAAACGTCTTGAGTACCTATTTGGAATTATTTAAAATAAAATGCACATGAACTGAGAAGATTGAAAAAAAAACCGTTTGTTTATCAAATGGTTGTCATGGAGACAGTACGACGCACTGAGTTCTGAACGCTTGGATAGGTCCAGGTCCACATATCTACGAGGCGAGGGCGAGGGTTAAGTATTGTTAAATAGAGGTTAAATAGTTAAGTATTGTTAAATGAGCGCGCGATTAGCTCAGTGGTTAAGCACTCGCTTGCCATGCGGAAGATCCCGGGTTCGATCCCCCGTGCCGACAAAAATTTGTATTCTTAGTTTGGTTAAAATTGCTTGTAAGGGATACCTTCCGGTGCGCTCGTGTTGACCCAGCACCTAATTGGGAAGTATTGTGTCACTTCTCGCCCATCAGAGGGGAGGCATACTACGGGATGGGCAGGCTACAACACAGACCACAAGCGTCTACAGTAGCTCCTGTTTCATGGCTACGAAATAAGAGGGTAATTTTTGTGGGTTCGATTCTTAGTTAGAGGGGACTTTTCTAAACTTTCTGTAGGTTTATGGGTCAATTAATTCTTCAGCCCAACAATCGCTGAATCACTCATATTCACTTTTGTATGAAAAATCTGGAGGAGGTTTTATTTTAAACTTTTTTTCTCAAATTGTACAGATTGAATTTTAGGCAAGATCTGAATTCTACTTGAAGAATATAGAGTATGGATCTCTGTTATCTGTAGCCGGTTCCAGAAATACTTTCCACTCTCATAACTGGCAACTGTCACACAACGCACTCTGATTGGTTAATGTGAACGCAATAACCAATCAGAGTGCGTTGTGTGACGGTTGAAACGCAGATTCGGGGATTAGGAGAGTGCTTCTGGAATGGGATACTTCATTACAACAGTAGTATCTCCATTAGTTGCAGAACGCATGACCAACATTCTTCTTCCTTGAAATTTTCTCTTTCATCATCAAAAAGAACTAAAATTGTAAGAGATGTATTCATGATACTCAGCTTCGGATCTTCTAATCTCTAGCTCTAGACAGTTCCCAGCTGAGGAGGTTCAGTTGACGGAAACAAATTATCATAAAATAATACAACAAACGGTAACTAGATTTTCAAAATAGATTTTATTTATTGACGAAATTACACTTTTTATTTACATTCCACAAATAAAATTTTAAGTATACTGAAAAGATATAATTTATATAGGTAAAATTCATAAAGGTATATTGATAACATTGTTGTACAAAATATATACAGATCTCACAAAAATTTGAGCTACATTTTTTTTTTTTTTTTTAATGTTAGAAGGTGAAAAGAATCTAGGAGAGCCGTTATAAATCTTTATCAACACCACACGACAACTATTACACAATTGTAAATTACACTTTGTAAAATTATTTTATATTGATACCACTTGTTAAACCATAACATTAAATTGAGGGAAAAAAACCTTCCATAGCCAAAATACAAAATTGGCATAACCTTGGGGAATGGCGGTCTAGGAGGAAGAAAATTAAAAAAAAAAAAATACAGCGGTAGTATACATAATTACATACATTACAGGACAGCTTTAAATCATTCAAAATTGAATATGCTGTTGCTGGACTTAATGAACACACTGTATATCCCAGCTATCGTATGAATACACTCTGTTTAAACTTTTGTGGTCATTTGTTTAATTCATTTGCATTTCTTTTATATAATAGATGCTGACTGAAGCTCTTTTTGAAAATCACGATTCATTATTATAGTCTGCCTACAAAAGGAGTGAATTAGGTGTCACTGAGATTATATAACTTAGAGGGAACCCGATGTATCAAAACTTGCGTCCAGTAGGGACCATCAGCTGATTTCAAAAGCAGTGCCGGATCTGTAGTAATTTTTCTCTCGCAAAGGAGTGGGTATCTAAACTACCTAATTCTTCTAAAAATAATATTTTTACTTTTTTCTAATTACCTATTAGTTATTTTTGTCTTTGCTTCCTCTTTTAATTTCCTTATTTTCTACTTATTATGTAGTAATATAAGATTTGGTATCTGACGTGAAAATGAGGTGAACAAAAAATTCAAATAAATTGAAACAATCAGAGGCCGGGATTTGTTGAAAGAGGGACCATCATCAGCTGTTCAAAGTTGGACGCACAACTTTTTTTCATTTGAGATAGGTGAGGTTCCCTCTGTGTTATAATTATGATCTCAGTGGTGTCTGATATGCCCTTTGTTTGTTCTAAAATAATATTTTTACTTTTTTCATACTTACCTGTTAGTTTCTTTCTTTTTACTTTCCAATTAAAAACGGAGACAGAAGACAACCATGCCTCGATCCTTCTTGACATTTTTTTCTTTATTCCTTGATGTATTGAATTTCATTCCTGTAGTTTGATTTTAAACAAGTTGAAGGTGGATTGCATATTTTTCCAATCCACTATTTCGGTGAAATTTTATGAGAAATCCTCATCATGCCTTATCAAAAGCTTTTTCTAAGTTTATTAACCACTTATAAACACAAACTAGTTACAATCCAATATCTCATTTTTGCTAGAAATAGTGTTGAGCATTATAATATATAATTGACCAGCTATAACAAATACATAATAATAAGTTGGACTCTTTTTGTTTTATTAAATGAATTCTAGACCATCACTACGGGTATTTCATCCAGTCATGTTTTAGGTTGAGTAAATAATAAACAAGTTGTATGCTCATCATTATATGAGAGATCTCTACAGGAGAAGCAGGTTTGGTTTCTCCTCCGGCACGCTGTACAGAGCCTGAGATGGAGGACAGAGGGGTGTATACTCCATGTACTCATCAGTCTTGTAGAAATGTTTCTTGGCCATGTGCTTTTGCATTCCTTTTTCCTTGAGGAACTTGCGCTTGCAGATTGGACAAGGGATATGTCGCTGCAACGCCTTGGCTACGGCTGCATTCATAGCATCTATATCGTCGCAGTTGTAAGGATGTCGCTTCACCATGTGCCTCAAGACGCATGTCTCATCCAGGAGTCTTCTACCACACACTGGACAGGCGTGTGTCCTGGGCTGCTTGGAATTCTCATGAAACTTGTACATGTGCCGCTGCATAGATGTCCTGTAGCCAAAGCTGAGTTCGCAAGAAGGACACTGCCACGGCTTCTGCACCCGTGGCTTCACATCTTTTTTCTCATGCACCAGCGCAATGTGTCGCTTCAGCGAGTGAGGTGTGCTCAACTCTTTGCCGCATTGATTGCACATGACAGGTTCGCCCGGGATCCGCCGAATATAGTCGCCTTCTCCAACGATCTGTGGCTTGTAATAGCGCACAGGTCGACCCTGGGTGTGGCGCTTCAGATGCGTGGACAGGGTTGAACGTGTGGCAAAGCCCTTGCCACACATATTACATACAAAGTTGCGCTCCCCGGAATGAATCACAATGTGCGCTTTCAGCTGCGCCTTTCGCACGAAAGTCTTGGAGCACATATGGCACATGAATGGTTTTATCCCAGAGTGACGGCGCTCATGTCGCTCTAAGTCGGCGCGCGAGTAAAAGGACCATTCACACGAGGCGCACTGAAAGTTTCGAACTTTGAGATGAACATTCTCAATATGCGCCTCAAGCCGGGACTTGGCGATGAAGCTCATTCCACACACGTCGCACGAGCAGGACCTGTCCAGCAGATGCATGGAGCGGATGTGGGTCCTGAGAGTTCCCTTGGTGGCGCATTGCTTCTCACAGTAAAAACACATGAACTCAACACATATTGTCTTTTCCACATTATTCCACGGGAATTCTTTCTCATCTATTTGATCCACCTCCTCCTTCGTCTCCACCTTCACTTTTTTCTTCTTTGTTGTCTTCGCCTTTTTTAACTTTTTCTTTCTACCTCGCTTCTTTTTCCTTCTCTCCGTATATTCTTCCTCCTCACTATCCGTCACTTCTCTCTTCCTTTTTCTCTTAATTTTTTTCTTCTTCTTCCTCTTCTTTTTATTCTCCTTGTTCTCATCATAGCCGTCTGGTACGTCGGGTTCTACTTTAGGTTCTATCAGTTGCACCACTGGTTTCACCTCCGGTTCAGAATCACTCGGCTGCTCCACAGGGTCTGCTGTGTCTTCATATACAAAATCATCCATGTCTGGATCGTCGACTTCTGCTTCTTGTTCTAGTTCTTTCTCATAGGTAAAGGTGTCCATCTGAGCCACAATCTCATTCAACTGCTCACTGTCCTCGTTAATATTGACCAAGTTATTGATCCAGAAAACCCGGGTCTTTCCGTTCAGGATGTTGGCAATCTTCACCTGAAGCTCTTCATCCGTCCACTCGATGATGTTTTGTTTCATGTCACGGAACTCACTCAAGTCTCTGGCTTTCTCAGTGGAACGTACAGTGGGGAGGGGTGCGTGTGTGTTTGACTCATACTCATCAAATCCTTTTTCAAGATCTATGGTAGGATCTCCTCGTGGCAAAATTTGCAAAGGCTTCAAAACTTCTCTCATGTTCCTCTCCAGAGCAATGCTCACAACGTAAACGTCCTGGTCTAGATCTATCTGGGCGACTTCCATGTCTACAGTAATCTCCATACACTGGAACAAAACCTGTGGGTAACCGCCAAGGAGCTCTTGTTTAATCTCTGGTATCTCCTCAACATACTTGGGAATGTCGATATCGATCACGGGTGAGAATAGTTCCGCACTCACATCTTTCTGAAAGATGTCAGACTCATCCTCCATCCTCAGGCAACTCTTGATCGAGAATATCAGGCTGGTCTGGGTAGCCTCCGAGTCATTGTCTGAGGCATCCACCAGAGAATGGTTTAGCACAATGGACTTCACGTCATGGCTAACCACCGAATACGCCAGGTGGTTCATCATCCCCAGGAACTCTACGGGAAACTGATACTCCGAAGATACACGATGGCTGGTCATCCAGGAGTTATCTTGCACGTGGGAGGTGACTGAATTGTTGATTTTATCCACATCAAGGATCCACTTGTCATGCTCATGAGTTTCTTGAATCCTGGATGTAGGGGAGAAGAGCAGTAGTAAGAGTTAGTATTATTATTTATTTTATTTTTCAAACACAACTTAAATTTTTTGTCGTTATTTACACAGGTGAACCTATGTAAATATTTAAATTACAGAAAAAACAACACTTGAAATTTAACACATCCTATTTGAAGCATCTTTTTCTAATTCAGAGCTTTTCTTTAAGTACTTTCTGTTTTAGGTTTGTTTTCAATTTGTTCTCATCCTTTTAACAAAAAAGTTCCAACATATATTATGTACTTTTTTGTCAAAAAAAAATTCATTTTCTGGTCTAATTTTTCCCCAGCCATGATGGTCTTATTTAAAGTACCCTAAATTAGGGCCCCTAATAGATTTCTTATTATAAGCTTTCTCTTACAATTTTCTGTGTGCAGTACCTACTTTTACGCCAATCGTTTATGTTTTAAAATCACTTTGAAACATCAACTTCAACCAGAGTTTCTCAACATCATCAAGGAAACGCAGTACTCGCTCAGCTATTGTTTTAACATAAGGTGTAAGATCTGTGCAAAAACACAACAGAAGTTGATTGCTCCCTAGACCTCCCTATTGTACAGATTGCTAGTACAAAAGCTACTACAGCAAAAGTATCACTTCCCTCATTGTCCAATTATTATTTATATCCCTGTATATTAGAGAATAAAGGAAACTAGATCATTTAATTTTACCAAATTACATTTGTAAATTTACATTTGTATTTATATCATCACATAAAAAAATCCATAAATGTAAAATATACCAAAAAGATTAGACTGAAATTCATGTAGCTACTTTATATACAATTAATTTATTGTACAAAACACTAACTATGGTGACCTTATTAATATGTACAGTAGGGTGGTGCATTTATATTTGTTTTTGTAATAAAACTAGAATGAGTCTCAATTGTTGGAAATAGATTGCTTATTTGAGAAGTAGAATTCTTGTTCTGGCCTCCACGAGAGCAAATCTCGAAGTGCAATCGTTTTTTCAGCTTTCCCCATAATTTTCCTTGATTTTTGATGGATAAAAAACTTAACACTTAGACGACCGGCATGGTTTTTCGTGAATTCTCTTGTGGGACCGGCGATAATACGGCTCTCCGACATTGTGTACCACCGGTGGTACACCCGGTCCATTCCGTACGAACGTGCGTGTACCACCGGTGGTACACCCGGTCGTCTAAGTGTTAAGAACACGGTTCAACCAGACAACAACACAACTCTTCCTAACAGCAGACCGTAAAGTCAAAATAGCTAACATGATAGCCAGTATACGAACCGGGGATAGACACCATAAGAAGAAGGCTCAGTTTTGAATGGCTGCTGTTTGATGTTGTTGGGGTGTTGCTTCCAATTTTTCTTTGGGAAATGTGCAAGGTAGAAAATGCAAAATAAGCTACTCGATTTTTCTCAGGAAGTATGAGTAGACCCCTGACATCCAATAATACAGTTATGGGAAGTGTTGAGAAACGAGGGCACTGTATATTTAGCAAATACTCATTCTAGTTTTATCACAAAAACAAGTTTAGTGAGGTGAATGGCCAACTCTGGACTTAATTTTTCAAGAAATATACAGTTGATATAAATGTGAATCCCCTCGACACATGATAATAATTATAATAAAGAAATATGTTTCTTTGTGTTAATATGTCACAATTTAAAGTTGGTAGTGGATAATTATAGGCCTTTTCTTTTCCTTGAATATCCTAATATATTATTTTTGCACATAATGAACTGGTTGCTGCTCATATTAAAGCAGTTACTGTGTTTTTCTCAGGAAGTATGAGTAGACCCCTGACATCCAATAATACAGAGCAGAAAAATCTGGTGTAAACATCACACGACTCTTCTTATCATAATACTAAGAATGGGAACAGGACCAAAAGCCACTGGTGACTCATAGGTAACAGTTAGCTAAAAATAAATGTCAAATTTGTAATCAGCACAACAAAAACATTGGATTTGATAAGTCACAACCCCATATATGATAAATATTAAAAAAAAAAAGTTGGTCTAATGGGAACCCTTGAAAATACCGATAAATTGCGGCCGAGTTCCAAAAAGTTCAAGATATCAAAAAAATAATCTAAGTAAACCGCTAATATTTTTTGATTTTAAGAAAAAGGTGTTCTTATAAATTATGGTATCTCTTATCGTTTAGCTAGAACCGCCAAACGCCGCGTCCTCTCCATGAATGAGATCTACATACCAAATTTCAGATCTCTAGTCTTACCATTCTTGAGATAACTTGTTTACAGACACACTCACACACAGCCAGACAGAGTGCAGGCGATTTCAACCAAAAGTTTCGTGGTTTGTTTGGTGTATAAAATAATTTCCATAAAAAATTTCAAGTCTCTAGCTTTTACCGTTCTTGAGATATCGTGTTCACACACAAACACAGACAGACAGACACACGGACCAATGGCCAAAAACAATTTTTTGGTATCCTGAGGCTATGATTCGTCCAGAAATTTGAAAAACTGGGACGGTCAAGTTTTCGACCAATACAATCCATTTCCTAATTATAGGGTAAGGAAAGTAAAAAAAGGATAGGGATTAAGTGACCAAGAGAAAGGAGGAAATCGTTTTAAAACCACAAAATAGTCTTGAGAACGAGTAATGTGAGTGTGTACCAGGCTCAAATTTTGGTGCCCTAGAAACCAGCAAATTTGATATTTTAGTACAGTACTTTTTTCATCTTATTATCAATGCATCTTAAATACATTTTTGCAGAAACGTTTATTAAAATGACATCCAAAATATCAATTAACAAGACATCCAAAAATATCAATTCAGTCTCTAACCAATCATATTTGTGGGCTATATTCCACCACACACAGATTCATCAATATTTTTATCTTAGATCGAGAGATTTTATCATCGATTTTATGGTTGTCGACTCTCATTAGGTTTTCAACCATTTGCCTAAGACACCAAAAAATTTTTAATCCTTATTTACTGAACGATTATGTTTTTTTAAAAAAAAAAAAAAAAAAAAAAAAAAAAAACAAAAAACAAAACAAAACAATTACTAACTTTAAGTTCATAATCTGACTAACAAGAAGCTCACAGGTTGCATGTTGGATCTCTAGTTGAGAAGTAGGTTTGGTTTCTTCTCGGTCTCACTGTACAGAGCCTCAGGTGGGGGCAAGGAATGTGGGTACTCCATGTACTCTTCAGTCTTGTATAAATGTTTCTCTGCCATATGCTTTTGCAGTCCTTTCTCCCTGAGGAACTTGCGCTTGCAGATTGGACAAGGGATATGTCGCTGCAATGACTTGGCTACGGCTGCATTCATTGCTTCTATATCGTCGCAGTTGTCAGGATGTCGCCTGATCATGTGCCGCACGACGCATGCCTCATCTAGAAGTTTCTTACCGCACACTGGGCACCGCACTTGTTTCAGCAGATTGGAATCCTCATGAAACTTGTACATGTGTCGCTGCATAGAGGTCCTGTGGTTAAAGCTGAGCTCGCAACAAGGACACTGCCACTGCTTCCGTACCTGTGGCTTCAGACGTTTATGTGTCTGTTCATGTACCAGCTTGATATGTCGCGCAAGTGAATGCTTTGTGCTCAGCGCCTTGTCGCATTGATCACACTTGACGGGCTCCATGGGGACGTAAGTCCGCTTACCGTTGACGAAAGTCCGCTGAGACTGCGGAGGTTTCTTCTTCTTTGAGTGCCGCTTCACATGCGTGAAGAGGGCGGAGCGCGTGCCAAATCTCTTTCCGCATATGTTACACATGTGATTCCGCTCCCCCGTGTGAACTACAAGGTGAGATTTAAGATCATTCTTGCGCACGAAAGCCCAGGAGCAGTGGTGACACTGGAAGGGTCTGATTCCAGCGTGTCGCTGCTCGTGTCGATTCAGGTCGGCACGCGAGTAAAAAGACCATTCACACGAGGCGCACTGAAAGTTCCGAATCTTAAGATGAACATGTTTGATGTGCGTTGCTATGCGTGACTTACCGAGGAAGCTCATGCCACAAATGTTGCACCAGCAGGATCTCTCCAGCATGTGGATGGAGCGGATGTGACTCTTGAGGTTAGCCTTAGAGGCATATTGCTTGTTGCAGTCGAAACAAATGAACTCACCTGTCGTCGTCTGCATATTATTCCAAGAGATATATTTTTCGTCCATCTGATCCACTTCTTCTTTTACCTTCACTTTTTTCTTCTTTGTTGTCTTCACCCTCTTCATCTTTTTCTTTCTTCCTCGCTTTTTCTGCCTTCTCTCTACATATTCCTCCTCCTCACTATCCGACACTTCTCTCTTTCTTTTCCTCTTCTTCTTTTTATTCTCCTTGTTCTCATCATAGCCGTCTGGTACGTCGGCTTCTACTTTAGGTTCTATCAGTTGCACCACTGGTTTCAGCTCTGGTTCAGAATCACTCGGCTGCTCTACAGGGTCTTCATATGGATCGTCAAATGGATCCATATCTGGATCGTCAACTTCTGCTTCTTGTTCCAGCTCTTCAACATAGGTAAAGGGCTCCGTCTGAGACACGATCTCTTCTAACTGTTCACTATCCTCCTGAATGTTGCCCATCCACTCGACGATGTTGTGTTTTACGTCACGGAACTCACTCAAGTCTTTGTCTTTCTTAGTGGAACGTACAGTGGGGAGGGGTGCGTGTGCATTTGACTCAAACTCATCAAATCCTTTCTCTAGGTTTATATGATTCTCTCGTGGCACAATTTGCAAAGGCTTCAAAACTTCTCTCATGTTCCTCTCCAGAGCAATGCTCACAACGTAAACGTCCTGGTTTAGATCTATCTGGGCGACCTCCATGTCTGCAGTAATCTCCATACACTGGAACAAAACCTGTGGGTAACCGCCAACGAGCTCTTGTTTAATTTCTGGTATCTCATCCACATACGTGGGAATGTCGATATCGGTCACGGGTGAGAATAGTTCCACACTAACATCTTTCTGAAAGATGTCAGACTCATCCTCCAGCCTCAGGCAACTTTTGAGCGAGAATATCAGGCTTGTCCGGATAGCCTCCGAATCATTGTCTGAGGCATCCACCAGAGAAAGTTTTAGCACAAGGGACTTGAAGTCATGGCTAACCACCGAATACACCAGGTGGTTCATCATCCCAAGGGATTCTACGGGAAACTGATACTCCGAAGATAAATGATGGATCCAGGAGTTATCTTGCACGTGGGGGTTGACTGCCTTGTTGATGTTATCCACTTCATTCATCGACTTGGCGAATCTGTGGCTCATTTCAATCCTGGATGTAGGGAGGAAGAGCAGTAGTAAATGATTGTATTATTACTATTTATTTTCAAACACAAGTTTTAAAAAATCTGACATCATAAGACCTGTGTAAATTACATCACATGCACATTTGGAAAACTTTGTTTTTTTTGTGAATAATTTGTTTCTGGTTTTGAATTTAGTTTTCACTCTTTCGAAATAAAAGTACCTTCAAGAATCCTTTTGGGTTAACTTGCTGGTCTACTCTTTATTATAAAACAGTATTAGCATCTTCATAGAAGAAATATAGATAAACTCTATTGAACTGAAGAAAGAATTAATGATACTTGTTGAGAGATTGTTTAAGAAGAACGGCAAAAGAAAATTATGTTTGAATAATATGGCCTATTAATGGGCCATTTTCATAAAAGGAAAAGGTTTTCTCTTCAGCCGTTATTCACAATGTTTTGAAAGCAATTGCTTTTCCTTTCAATCAAAAAAGAAAATGGGATTTTTTTTTGGCAGTAAATCATACAAACTTAGATCTTCATATAACTGACTTTTTCCTTTTTATTATTAGCTTTAACTTGAATGGATCAATTGCTTGTGAGCAAAAGGAAATGCCATGCTTCAAAAGGAAAGGTCAGTTTTATTAATATCCATCTTCCATTTACTTTTAAAGAATAAAAGCAATTGCTATCAAAACTTTATGAACTAATTCTATCAAATTTTGCAAGCAAAAGTTATTAATATTATTCATTACCGTAACTTTGTAACGGTTTAGCGCATTTGAATGAAACTAGTTTGCATCGTTTTTTTCGTTGAGTTTACCCGTGAAACTCTCTTTAATCTAAAAAAATTATCGATAAGGAACCATAACGGATAGACACAAACCCGTGATTTACGGGTTATATCTACTCACTTCAATGGACTCTCATTTCTATTACTTGAATTTTAACAAACATGATTTTTCCATTATCTTATGTTGAGGATAACTTTAAACAGATAAAATCCTTAACCACTCCATAGAAACGACACCCCTATGTATCTTAACTACCAGTTCTTTGTTAAGTGCTCCATTCTATGATATCATAACACCCTGGTTCAATTTTCCACTGGATTAATGGTTGATTATTGTGTACCACTTGCCCTGTCACTGTATGTACTTGCTCGATCTAATTTTAGAACTTTGCTCTTTTCTATATTGAATACGAAGCAATCATTTTCTTATTTCCTCACATTTAGGTAAACACCTGTAATTTTTTTTATAGATTCAACCATAAAGTAAATCTTGAGTAAAGGGTACTGATTTGAAAGTTTCAGATCTTGATAAATTTGTATGTTTCAGAGGGCGATTGATGAACAGTAAGGGCGAGAGAACTCCTCCTTGTCAGAAGCCTAGTTTTATCAAACTCATCGTCAGTTTCCACTCTGGTTTTAATATTATATCACATTTCCTATGTACAATCCATGATGTTTTGATCAATTCTAACAGTATGTATCACTGTCATACTTTAGTTTATTACAGGACCAAAAGCTTCCTTATTAAATTAGTTATAATGACATCTAAAAATATCAATTAACATGACATCCGAAAATATCAATTCAGTCTCAAACCATTTAAATTTGTGAGCTAAATTGCACCACCGATAGATTCATCAATATTTTTCTTAGATTGGAAGAATTTATCAACAATATGGTTGTCGACTCTCATAATGTTTTCCACCATTTGCCTAAGACACCAAAATTTCCGAAGTCCTAAAACCATGAGGTTTATAAATAAATCTTTATTCCTTATTTACTGAACGGTTATGTTTAAAACGAAAAACAAAAAACAAAAATTAATTTTTAAGTTGATAATCTGACTAACAAGAAGCTCACAGGTTGCATGTTGGATTTCTAGTTGAGAAGTAGGTTTGGTTTCTTCTCGGTCTCACTGTACAGAGCCTCAGGTGGGGGCAAGGAATGTGGGTACTCCATGTACTCTTCAGTCTTGTATAAATGTTTCTCTGCCATATGCTTTTGCAGTCCTTTCTCCCTGAGGAACTTGCGCTTGCAGATTGGACAAGGGATATGTCGCTGCAATGACTTGGCTACGGCTGCATTCATTGCTTCTATATCGTCGCAGTTGTCAGGATGTCGCCTGATCATGTGCCGCACGACGCATGCCTCATCTAGAAGTTTCTTACCGCACACTCGGCACTGCACTTGTTTCAGCAGATTGGAATCCTCATGAAACTTGTACATGTGTCGCTGCATAGAGGTCCTGTGGTTAAAGCTGAGCTCGCAACAAGGACACTGCCACTGCTTCTGTACCCGTGGTTTCAGACGTTTATGTGTCTGTTCATGTACCAGTTTGACATGTCGGGCAAGTGATTGCTTTGTGCTCAGCGCCTTGTCGCATTGATCACACTTGACGGGCTCCATGGGGACGTAAGTCCGCTTACCGTTGACGAAAGTCCGCTGAGACTGCGGAGGTTTCTTCTTTTTTGAATGCCGCTTCACATGCGTGAAAAGGGCGGAGCGCGTGCCAAATCTCTTTCCGCACAAATAACACATGTAATTTCGCTCCCCGGTGTGAACTACAAGGTGGGATTTAAGATCATTCTTGCGCACAAAAGCCCAGGAGCAGTGGTGACACTGGAAGGGTCTGATTCCAGCGTGTCGCTGCTCGTGTCGATTCAGGTCGGCACGCGTGTAAAAAGACCATACACACGAGGCGCACTGAAAGTTCCGAATCTTAAGATGAACATATTTGATGTGCCTTTCTATGCGTGACTTATCGAGGAAGCTCTTGCCACAAATGTCGCACGAGCAAGATCTCTCCAGCATGTGGATGGAGCGGATGTGACTCCTGAGATTAGCCTTGGAGGCGGATTGCTTGTCGCAGTGGAAACAGATGAACTCACCGGTCATCTTCTGCACATTATTCCATGAGACACACTTTTCGTCCATCTGATCCACTTCTTTTTTTATCTCCACCTTCACATTTTTCTTCTTTGTTGTCATCACCCTCTTCATCTTTTTCTTTCTTCCTCGCTTTTTCTGCCTTCTCTCTACATATTCCTCCTCCTCACTATCCGACACTTCTCTCTTTCTTTTCCTCTTCTTCTTTTTATTCTCCTTGTTCTCATCATAGCCGTCTGGTACGTCGGGTTCTACTTTAGGTTCTATCAGTTGCACCACTGGTTTCAGCTCCGGTTCAGAATCACTCGGCTGCTCCACAGGGTCTGCTGTGTCTTCATATGGATCGTCGAATGGATCCATATTTGGATCGTCAACTTCTGCTTTTTGTTCCAGCTCTTCAACATAGGTAAAGGGCTCCGTCTGAGACACGATCTCTTCTAACTGTTCACTATCCTCCTGAATGTTGCCCATCCACTCGACGATGTTGTGTTTTACGTCACGGAACTCACTCAAGTCTTTGTCTTTCTTAGTGGAACGTACAGTGGGGAGGGGTGCGTGTGCATTTGACTCAAACTCATCAAATCCTTTCTCTAGGCCTATATGATTCTCTCGTGGGCCTCGTGGCACAATTTGTAAAGGCTTCAAAACTTCTCTCATGTTCCTCTCCAGAGCAATGCTCACAACGTAAACGTCCTGGTCTAGATCTATCTGGGCGACCTCCATGTCTGCAGTAATCTCCATACACTGGAACAAAACCTGTGGGTAACCGCCAACGAGCTCTTGTTTAATTTCTGGTATCTCATCCACATACGTGGGAATGTCGATATCGGTCACGGGTGAGAATAGTTCCACACTAACATCTTTCTGAAAGATGTCAGACTCATCCTCCAGCCTCAGGCAACTTTTGAGCGAGAATATCAGGCTTGTCCGGATAGCCTCCGAATCATTGTCTGAGGCATCCACCAGAGAAAGTTTTAGCACAAGGGACTTGAAGTCATGGCTAACCACCGAATACACCAGGTGGTTCATCATCCCAAGGGACTCTACGGGAAACTGATACTCTGAAGGTACACGATAGCTGATCATCCAGGCGTTATCTTGCACATGGGAGGTGACTGCCTTGTTGTTTTTATCTACTTCATTCATCCACTTGGCAAATCTGTGGCTCATTTCAATCCTGGATGTAGGGAGGAAGAGCAGTAGTAAAAGATTGTATTATTACTATTTATTATCAAACACAAGTTATAAAAAATCTGTCCTCATGTGACCTGTGTAAATTACATCACATGCACATTTGGAAAACTTCGTTTTTTTTTTTTTTTTTTTTTTTTTTGTTAATAAATTGTTTCTGGGTTTATATTAAGTTTTCACTCTCTTGAAATAAAAGGTACCTTAAATAATCTTTTTGCGTTGATTTGCTTGTCTACTCATTATTATAAAACAGTATTAGCATCTTCATAGGAATATAGGTAATCTTTTTTGAGCTGAAGAAAGAATTAATAATAATTGTTGAGAAATTGTGTAAAAGAAGAACAGTATAAGAAAATCAAGTTAAAATAATATGGCCTATCAATGGGCCATAAAAGCTTTTCTCTTCAGCCGTTATTCATAAAGTTTTGAGAGCAATTTCTTTTCCATTAAATTAAAAAAGCGAATGCTTTCATTTTTTGGCAGTAAAAGATATTTGCATGGATCTTCAGAAAACTGACCTTTTTCTCTTTATTAATAGCTTTAACTTGAATGGATCAATTGCTTGTGAGCGAAAGGAAATACAATGCTTCAAATGAATAGGAAAGGTCAGTTTTATAAATATCCATCCATTAAAACTTTATGAACTAATTCTATCAAATTTTGCAAGGAAAAGCTTTTGCTTTTATATTTATATTATCCATTACCGTACCTATAAGGAACCATAACGGATAGACACAAACCCGTGATTTACGGGTTATATCTACTCCAATGGACTCTCATTTCTATTGCTTGAATTTTGATTTAAAATGGTTTTTACATTATCTTATGTTGAGGATAACTTTTAACAGATAAAATCCTTAACCACTCCATAGAAACGACACCCTGTTGTATCTTATTTACCAGTTCTTTGTTTAGTGCTCCATTCTTTGATATTATCATAACACTCTGGTTCAATTTTTCAATGCTTTAATGGTTGATTATTATGTATCACTTGCCCTGTCACTGTATGTACTTGCTTGATCTAATATTAGAACTTGGCCTTTTTCTATACTGAATACGAAGCCATCATTTTCTGCTTTATCTTATTCCCTCACAGTTAGGTATATCTGTAGGATTTTTTTTTTTTTAGATTCACGCTAAAAGTAAGTCTTCAGCAAAGAGTACTAATTTGAAAGTCTCAGATCTTGATAATTTTGAATGTTTCAGATGGTGATTGATGAACATTAAGGGCGAGAGAACTCCTCCTTGTCTCAAACCTGGTTATATCAAACTCTTCGTCAGTTTCCACTGTGGTTTTAATATTAAATCATATTTCCTATGTATAGTCCCTGATGTTTCTATCAATTGTAACGGTTTGTATCACTCTCATACTCTAGTTTATTACAGGACCAAAAGCTTTCTTAATATCCAAAAAGACTTCTTTTTTATATTACAAATAAATATTCACAAGAAATTTAATTACACTAACCAGATAGGACTTGGGCTCAGCACATGATCTAGTCTAGTTTGTCAGACCTTATTTACAATGGCTGAATAGGACTTAAGTCCAATAGTACTTGGATTTCATTTCAACTGTTTGAAAAGAACTAGAATTCTAGAATATGGTCTACTTACATGTCGTCTGCCAACTTGTTCCTGGCTCGCCAACTGTTGTTCTTGCCTCCGAGCTCCACCACCTCCACATTACACGTCTTGAGAATTTCGTCCAGATCCACACCCTGAGATATGAGAGCTTGCATCTTGCTGATCTGAGTAGAATACAAGATGTAAATAATTAGGATATAGGACTAAAGACTAAGATCAAACAGAGAATTTTAATTGTAAATGTATGTTTTTTTTATGTTGGTTGGTTTTACACATTTTTTACGGCTGGATGCCCTTCATAACATCAACGATTCTATTTTGATTTAACGTCCTGCTTAGGACGAGGTTTTTACCCTCCATTTGTTTGGAATCGTAAAAGCTACCCACATTAACATCACCTAGCCTGGGTAGGGCCAGAAATGCAAGCCTCACGTGTTCTGAGGAAACCAAAATGAAATAATAATAATAACACAAAATGCACTCTCGAGGAATATCTCTTCCATACGTACCTGCAAAAGCATTTGCAAGACTACTCTACAACAGATTAGAACCTCATATAGACAAGATACTGAAAGACACACAATGTGAACTTAAATTCAGTCTAAAGCTGGACGATTCACTATGGATATGGCCTTCCTTTATAACCAGGCAAATTGTGAAAGTTTTGGAACAGAACATAAACCTTAGCCATAGTATTTATTGATGTAAGCAACGCTTTTGACTGACGGTCGCAATCCTCAAATCACTGAATCAGAATAAACTTGCCTGTACAAATTGAAAATCACAAAACCGATTCATTCAGAGTAACAACAGGAGTACAGCAAGTATATACACAACTTTCGATTTTTGCCTTGGACATTCAAGCAATAATGAAGGACATCCTAGCTTACAAAATAACTGGAGTTTCACAAAAAAAACTACCTCTATTGTAATGAAAAGTCTTGTGATGTTATTTATTTATTGTGTTGAAATAAAAATACACCTTTGAGTTTCCCAATAATAGTCCGGGCCATAAAGCACAACTACAGAGAATAAGCAAAGCCTCATAATTTATTTAATTGGTAGAATGGTAGATTATACAGGGTAGAGCGCGGGAGACGATTTGGTAGGAACGCAAGGCGTTGCGCATGGCCCCAATTTACTGGTATTTTTGAGGTTGCGCTTAGATAATCTTTTTTATTATTCATTATAGATGGGGTTTGTGACATATCAAATCCAATGATTTTGAGGTGCTGATTACGAATTTGACATTGATTTTTATTTAACTGTTACCGTCGAGTCACTAATGGCGGAATTAAAGAAAAGGACACTCGTTTGGTTTCACAACAGATTTTTTCCTTTGGGACTACTTCAAATCCAAGGTTTACAATGATCGTCCCTGGACGATAGAAGACATCGAAAACAATATTAGGGCCAGTATCGCCGAAATTCCTGTGGAAATGCTCGGGAGAGTTCACGAAAACGTTGGAAAACGGCTTAATGAGTGTATTCAGTGTGACGTTGCCCATTTGCCAAATAAGCTGTTCAATGTGAGAAAAAAATAAAAAGTTTAAGAGTTTTTCAATAATATTAGTTTTGTTTTTCTTATTTCTTCCATTCGTCTTCCGGGCTCCACCCTGTATCAGTTAGTACATTATTCTGACCTATCAGAAGACTTTTCACGCGAAATGTAATACAATTGTAATTTTGCTACTGAATGGAGACTAAAATCAGTCAAGGTTTAAAATAGACTTAATGGAGCATTAGCTCGTGTTTCATTAGGGACTTTACCGTTAGCCAAATGTTCAAATTTATTCTAATCTTACAACTTACCTGCGGCACCTCTCTCTCAACACGTGGCAGCTGGTCTATGTCTCCCCGCGCTACGTGTCTCTTCAGATGCCGCTTGAATGCATCCCTATTGGTGTATACAGTACCGCATACCTGTAACAAAAAAAGAGATCAGTAAGAGGGTATGGAATGACTTTTGTTGCTCAACGCTGGACAAAGTTTTGTCTCGAATTTTAAATAGGAAATGTTGCGAAGTCAGTAGGGTTCGAAGCTCTAGCTCCGTTTACCGGGCTTATTATTATTATTATTATCTCTATAATATATATAAAACAGAAAAAAGGACTACCTACCTACCTATGTTTGTTTGTTTGTCCGGAGTTGTTTAGCCAAAACGGTAAGAGATCCAAAATGTCTCAGAATTGACCCCCCCAAAACCATTATCGCTTTGTCCAGAAATTTAAAAAGTTCAAAGAGTCATTGCTGTCCAGCAGTACGGCTATGCCTTAGTAAATTTGAAATTTAGTCCCGTTGCAAAGCACGGGCGAACGTCTAGTAAAATATATCTCTTTCTTTGTAATGGGCGTTCTTCACACTTTGGGCGAGGTGTTTGATTCAATTATACCTACATAGTTACCTGCTCTATTTATCTATTATGTGGTTTCTTTGAAGAAAATATGGAGGGGGAGGAAAATAAACTACGCACCGAAAGAATCAGACAAAACTTAAGATCAGATACCTGGCAGATGTCCGGGTCAGGTCGGTTGTGCGTGAGCATGTGCCGCTTGAGGGAGCCGGGGTGGTAGAAGGGCCGCTCACACTGTTCGCAGCGCAGCTTGGGCGGGCCCGCGTGCTTCTCCAGGTGCTTCTTGAGCCCGGACGGCCGGGAGAAGGTCTTGCCGCAGATCATGCAGAGGGCGCGCTGGTCGCCGCCCTGGTGGTTGTGGGTGCGCTCGTGCGTGTAGCAGGAGGTGCGGGAGTTGAACAGCTTCTTGCAGTAGCTGTCGACAGCAGAGGAACCAGACAGTCAGAAGGTTTATAAAATTAACTTTCATACCAAATTTCAAGTCCCTAACTCTTACTGTTCTCGAGATATCGTGTTCACATACATCCACACAGACAGACAGACGAAGGGCACGGAACAATGGCTGAAAACACCTTTTTTGGTATCCTGGGACTTTGATTCGTCCAGAAATGTGAAAAAATGGGTAGGTCAAATTTTCGACGAATACAATACATTTCTTATTATAATAGGATAAGGAAAGAAAAGAGCAGAAGTGGGCTCATAAAGCGACGAAGAAAAAGGAACCCGAAGTCGAAATTAATTTATACATGGAAAGAGTAGAAGATGGAATGAATCTCTTTTTTTATTATTTCTATTTCCGGGAGAAGGTCTTGCCGCAGATCATGCAGAGGGCGCGCTGGTCGCCGCCCTGGTGGTTGTGGGTGCGCTCGTGCGTGTAGCAGGAGGTGCGGGAGTTGAACAGCTTCTTGCAGTAGCTGTCGATAGCAGAATGTACAGAAGTTTGGGGTAATGCTCAGATATAGAGGTCCCATGCGTACATACACTCAAAATGGTACCGGTCGTGTATGTGTTAAACCAGAAAAAGATAATAATAATAATAATATCACCTTATTTATACTACCCGATAAGGACTATTAAAGTCCCATTATTCTAGCAGTAGGCCCAAGACATATTATTATGTGGTAAAAATCCCAAACGGGAGGATAACTTGTCATGTCCCGGCTGGGTTTCGAACCCACGACCTCTGGAACCTGTGGATTCACAGAGTGCCGCCTTTACCACTGAGCTACTGGGACAGACAATAATCAGATAACCACAATCAATCATGCTGTGATCTTTGACTAAACTACTGAACTAAATGAACGACTTAAAAGAACTAGTTCTTTTGATTGACTAAGAACTAAATGATCCGATCTTCAGACTGAACTAAACTTGCCAACACTATCGAAAAGGGCACTGTTTCTTTTCACGAACTTTAGGGCTTCGAGAATATAAAGGGAAGGTTAAACCAGAATGCTAAAGCGATGTTAAACCAGAGGAAAAGAGAACGACTCACCGGCAGGTGAACAGCCGCGCCTTGCCGTCCGCAGCCTCGTCCACCGCGGACATGTGCACGGTGAGCAGGTGCAGCTTCAGGTAGCTCTTGCGGAAGAAGCCGCGGGCGCACAGGTGGCACTGGAAGCTGCGGATGTTGAGGTGGCGCCCCTTCATGTGCCGCACCAGGTCCGCCTTGGAGTAGAACGACTGGAAGCAGAGGCCGCACGTGACGTCCCGCTCGCCCGTGTGTGTCTTCACGTGGGCGGCCAGATGCGACTTGTTCAGGAAGCGCTTCTCACACCTGCCGCAAAAAAAATTATAGTTTAAATAAATAAATAAATAAATAAATAAATAAATTTCTTCTTCTTCTTTCACTTTCCCTTTTTCCAAACTTACTTTGAGTCAGCATTAAACTTACTGAATTTATCATTCAACCACTCAGTTCAATTGCCTCAGGCAATAATTCCACCTATTGTAATTTTTGGCCCATCTACCCAAACAGCCATGTAACAATATATAATCTAAATAGACAGAATTTATATATATTTTTCACTAGGATTAGTTAGGGAAATACATTGTAAATTAGTTAGAACAAGGCAATTAAGCTTGTTCATAGTTTAAATAAATAAATAAATAAATTTCTTCTTCTTTCACTTTCCCTTTTTCCAAACTTACTTTGAGTCAGCATTAGTCCACCTCTTTCTCATTATTGAGGTTGTTTGGTTCTGGCATTAATACTTTTAATTTACGGAAAAATTACGAGTATTTATTTACTGTGCATTAATTAAAATATATGTTAACACAGGTCAAAGAGTTATGCAATACAAATTCATCATCATCATAGGGTGGCGTCATCGTGAACGATGGTAGCCAGACAGTGGAGGAATGAGTCAGCTCTTCTACCACTGTCTTTACAAGGAGGCTAATAAATGACAAGGGCCCCCAGAACCATGTTAATGCTGGTCTACTCTCTGTTTATAGTCCCCCAGTCAGACTGCTGGTCTACTCCCTGTTTATAGTCCCCCAGCCAGACTGCTGGTCTACTCCCTGTTTATAGTCCCCCAGCCAGAATACAAATTACAAACAAAAAAATAATTAAGGGTTAAAGGAAGCTCAAGAAAAATTTCCTCTGAAGACAAGAGATTAGGTGCTCAACAAAAGTGGGTAGTGCACGAGGCTTGCACACAGTGTCCTGGGTTCGATCCCCAGCACGGTAGAATTTTTTCTACTCTGTACTTGGATACAGTCCACTCATACCTCTGAGGAAAAATGAGATATTAGAAAAGTCTTATAATTCTGCACTACTAACTGAAATTGTGACATAATCCCACAGAGAAACACATACATAATATTTATTGTATCCATAACATTCTCTCATTACAGTTGAACCTGGATATATGAGAAAAATATTTAGTTGGAATTTAATACATTATTATTACAAGTAGGTAATTTTATTATCTTGCTAGAAGACCATAAACAGAGAAGGTTAGCAGTTTCTTAAGGGTTTAATGATTTGTGAAGAAAAAGTTCAAATCCTCACAATGGTTCATCGCACATAGAAATATGTGGTTCAGGACGAGCCAACTTTGAAATAGAGTCAGCTGGAGACCATCATTACCCCTTCCAGCTATAGCCAATCTGGCTACATTAACAACAACAAATTATTTATACTCTTGCATAGGACTAAAGCGTCTCTATTTACAAGCAATTTTGGTTTAAGAACTTTGTTTCAAATAATGCAACAGGGGTTTTAAGCTGATATAAAATAAAATAGAAAATTTTGTAATTATTGTAAGACTAGAGAATTAAAGTGCATTAAGTTATTATGTGTTTTGTCTTACATGTGGCAAGGGAAAGGCCGCAAGCTCTCATCCATATGCTTGCATTGCTTGTGCCTGTTCAGTGCATTCTTATTAGAGAACATCATATCACACTCGTCACACTGCACCGTCCGGTCCTGATGCACTGCCATGTGAGCTCTCAGAGCATGCTTGGTCTTCATAATCTTCTGACACATGTTACATTGTCTCTCCTTGATATTTGTTGCTTCATCTGGATCAAGAGTTTTTTCTTCAGGTTGTGTGTCAGATGAATCCAAAGGAACCACCTGTGAAGTAGAGATATAATTATAGGTAAACTACAATACAAGTACCTATACTAAACTTCAATACAAGGTTGTGAGCTAACATGGGACCTGCAGAAGTTATGTCTCACAGGACTGTATTGATGCACACTGCAATTATGATTCCATTTTTTAAAAACAACAACAAAAAATAATTAAAGAAAAGGTCTGATTCAAATTATTCAAAGTAGTTTCCTACCACAAACATTTCTTAATTGATTAAATACATACATGAGGTGGTGTAGTTTCATGTTTAGTATGTCAATATGGTAAGTCTATTTCATGTTCTCTTCAATAGTAATTACTAAATATCTTACATGTTTAGTTTTTGTGAGTTTAGTAAAAGTATTGTTAGATTGATTTTGTATAGTGAGTTTAGATTCAGTTGGTTGTCCTTTGTTGGTAATAGAAAATGTAATATAGTCAGATTTATTTAAGTTTAATTTTAAAGACATCTTTGTGTACCAGTGTAGTATATTTTTAATGTTGTCAGTAGCAATGTCATGAGTTTGAGTCCAGTTATTAGTCAAGTAGCTTATAACAGCATTATCGGCATACAGAAAGGATTTCCCTCTGGTCACATTGGGTAAATTGTTGTACCATTGGGTTTTTGGGGTACATTGGGTAAATGGGTAAAAATGTTGAACAAAGAACATGACAACACTGTACCCTGTGATATAGAGAAGTTGTTACATGCTACAGGTGAAGATATTTGTCCGTTAAGTCTTACTTGTTGTGTCCTGTTGCTTATAATAGGATTTAATCCAATTCAGAACTTTATCTCCTAAACCTGGAAATAAACTGAATTTATCATTCTACTACTCAGTTCAATTGCCTCAGGCAATAATTCCACCTATTGTAATTTTTGGCCCATCTACCCAAACAGCCATGTAACAATATATAATCTAAATAGATAGAATTTATATATATTTTTCACTAGGATTAGTTAGGGAAATACATTGTAAATTAATTAGAACAAGGCAATTAAGCCTGTTTATAGTTTAAATAAATAAATTTCTTCTTCTTTAACTTTCCCTTTTTCCAAACTTACTTTGAGTCAGCATTAGTCCACCTCTTACTCATCATTGAGGTTGTTTGGTTCTGGCATTAATACTTTTAATTTTTACGGCTTGTTTAAGTAAATACATTTTAATAAAGACTTTACTACTCCTTGGAGACTTTCTCCATATTAAGTTTTCACTCAATATTTGACATTATTGTTCTATCATTGAAACATCAGAACTAAAACTTCTTAATGAGAAGCCTCATCTGTACTTTATCCCAAATGACACCAATTTGATCACCATTTGTAATACTCAACTTCATTTGTATTTAGTAATTAGTTGTTGCCTCTAAATACATAAAGGTAAATTTTTTAGAGATGAAAATATACTTACTGTGATATCATTGTCTTTAGACACATAAGTCATTGTGGTAGCAGAGGTCTTGGGTTTCTTTTGCTTTTTACGGCCCATGATGTGTGGTAGACTGAGACAGCTGAGGTTAATAACTTGGGAATGGGAATCTATGAACCATCTGAAATGAAATGCATGTCTGTAAATTAGCTAAAGTAGCATGTACATTGCATCGGTTTCACATTGAAGGCATTTTTTTCTTTTTTTAATGCATTTCAATTTTGAAACATTTGTGTTGGTGTGAGAAAAAAAATAATAAGTTCTAACTAGGTGACAGCAAAATTTAAATTTAAACAACTATAAAAAATATTTGACTTATTTTCTTTCAGTTTTTTTCCTGTGTTGAGTAAGTGGTCTTACTTAATGTACAAGTGGTCTGCCCAGTGTATGTAATAATAGTGACACTCCTTGCTCAGAAAATAATATATGTATTCTTAACACACTGTGCACCAGACCTACAATGTTAGTTTCTCCAATCGCCCAAGCTCATAATACCTGTTTTACGATGTCTCTCATATATGAGAGACGCAGCAAGTATAACGTTAGATTTAAATTGTAACATCATAATACAAATAAAGATATATATATAACGTTAGATTTGTCAAAGACCAGGCTTTCAATTCTCCTATTCAACTACCTAGGACTGGGAAGCAAATAGAAGAGACAATCATTTAAAATAAAATTTCATGTCTCTCACATATGAGAGACGCAGCAAAAATAAAACACCACTATCTGTCACATATGAGAGACGCGGCACCCAATGTGTTAAAAATATTTTTTAACAGAATAACAAACAGCCAAACAATGTTTTCTATATTTTTTCACGATAAGATGAGCAAATATTTTCTCAAAAAATAATGTGATCCTAGAACAAGAACAATACTTGGTTTTTAGTTTTTCCTTGCCTCAAGAAAAAGAGCATTGCACACCAATGGATTTAGCACCATCAAGGTATTACAAAAACATCTTTTAATTCTGCCCTTAGCTCTAAAGCAAAATACAAGCTCACACTACCCTAAAATAATTATCATTCGCAAGCAAATCTATTAATGGAGAGATATGGTCGGGTGGAATGATTAGATTTAGATACTACTTTATTTCATTACCTGATAAGCTGGGGTATGGGTTCCAATGTCAAGTGCTAAATCTATACATTTTCCTTACTCTTGAAAGCTGGGCTTTTGGCTCACATAAATAAGATGCTCTTAAAAACTGCAATATTAAGATAAAATTCTTCTAAACGTTCGACTGATATCAGAAATAAGATATAATAAAAAGTAATAGAAACGAAAAAGAAATGAAAGTTTGTCAAAAAATAATGTCGTATATCAGAAAACAGCAAAACTTTGAACGAAACAAACTATATGTGCGAATATGAGACTCAAAAATCTCGAAATGAACAAAATGGAAGAGCCGATGAATATAATTATACAATAATTATGTATATTGAATTTTGATATTTTGTGTTTTGATACTGATAACTGATAGTCATGTCCATTAAATTTAATCCCGTCCAAGCAGTTTTGAGATAGGTAGGAGGTACTGCTATTTTATTGATTTTTCTCTGATTTTAGTGATCTGATTTGACGACATGTAAATAAGTTTTGATTAAAAATAAATGCATGCCTTGGTAGTCCACAGCACCACCATAAGGTAAAGCTTATCAACTTTTTATCTATTGTACGTTACTAGTTACTACAAATGCCTGGAGTCGAAAGTAATCAAAATATTAGAATGTGTAACTTATTATATTGGTTTCTTTTTCGCAGATTTAATGGAAAATGAACAGGAAATGGTAAAGTATGTGAACTCAGCCCTCTCTTTCTCTTGGGCGTCAGCAACTATTTAGTAACTCTCTAAGGGCCTCTAAAACTTCAAATTTACTCCCAGTTTTTGGTTGGTTTTGATGCGGATGATGCTTATTAAGTTATTAATTATAAACTTATAATGGGAACGTTATAACTACCTATGTATGTTTTTTTATGCCTGCAACTTTAGTCAGTAGCTCAACAGTACGAAACTTCAAATTTCAACAGCTTCCGTATTCTTACTCGTAACATGTCGCCAGCACTAAAAATTTTCTCGCGAGGTATGAGTGGTCACCAGAAATCCAAGTACCGACTAGAAATTCCATCTCTGCTGGGGATCGAATCCAGATCAACTTGGGTGATGCAAGCATAAGTGCGCGGCACTACTTGGCCACAGTGACTACAACCAAGATCTCATAATTAAAATGAATGCACCAGTTCAAATGGACACTCATTTAAGTCAAATTTGAGTAATCAGGAATGTAATTTTGTTTTCACAATATCCGTGGTACTCAAACTCATTCATCTGCTGTTACGATCACACAAATCACTAAATAAGAGTATCCTAAATCCTTCTGAATTTCTTGTGAAACAAGTGGAAGAAAAAAGAATATGAGTTGCATTTTCTGAATTTCGAAATTTAAATATCGAAAATACACAGTGCCTTGTAAGGTAGTAAGTTTGAATTGTCATCAAATTTATCTGGGACCATAGCGTGTAGACTGGGACCTTCAATTCATTCAGATGAGAGAAGATTCATTGCCAGTGATGGTCTCACTTCACTGGACTTTATAGGTTCACTTTTTGAAATAGCTCCCATCGACCACCCATTTTTAACCTCTTTGAAATTGTTTATGTGTGAACTTAGCAAACTTACCTTTGAGCAACTTTTTCAAATATTAAAGTTGTTGACATAATTATATTAGAGAAATCCAGTATCTACTCAAGTACTCATATCTACTATCTACTTATCTACTGATAAAGATATCACCTAATTTCAGTTTTTCTATTTTTCTTATTTCAACTTTTCCGTAACTATCCATAGTGTTTTCAATAGTGTGTTCTATGTTTGAGCTTTACCTTCTTAGCTCAGATCTGTATGACAAGTTAATCTAGTTTCTGTTTTCATGGAGAGATAGTTTTGTGTTGAAATTGAAGTCCTTTAATTTTGAAACAAGATAGCTAATTAATTTCTTGGTAATTCTCATCTCTCATGGTCTTAAATGTTTAATCAAGTGCCAAATTTATTGAATGTTTATATAAATTAGGAAATCCCATTGCTTGGTGTTTAATCAATGTGCTTTAAGATAAAGAAGACCTGTATTACTGCATTGAAATAAGAACATTGAAGAGTTCTGGGTGTTTCTTACAGAGTCTACTGAGGGAGAAAGTGGAATGCAGAAGTCTCTAGTATAGGTGGGTGAGAAGCAATAGTTTCTAATTTTAGATCAAATGAGTTAGGTATTAAGTTTTCTGATCTGGTTTATTCTGATCATATTAAGAAAACTATTAATATAATTTTAAAAGCTAGGGTATTTCATGTCCTACTTTCATTCCAGAAAATAGATTTTCTATGAAATATTAAGAAACAGTATGAAAACAAAATATTTAGTTGAATACACCAAAGTTCTCTACCTATTATTACATTCATGTGATTTCTGTAGTTCATTTCCTTATGAAATGATTTAAATTTGAATGATTTTGCTTTTGTAATTAAACAAATCAAATGAAGTTATCTCCTGAAATTAAATATTTTCATGTTTCACTGTTAGGTCGTCATACATGCTGTTGGTCTTCTGCTTTTAATGTGCCTAGTATGTATGTACTTTTTATTCATTGCTTGTTAATAGTCCAACATGAAGTTCTCAAATTCTTTCCTTCCACATCTCTCTGTTTCAGTTTAATAAAGTTACAAAAAAAATCAACGTGGAGGACTTAAATGATGATAATAACAATGAAACATCAGTGCAATGTACTGTCTCTAACAATCACAAATACCTAGTCAAAACAATTGCTCATGGACTTCACTATGAATCTGAGCCATCAATCTCAAGTGAAGATCAACTTGTTGAAGATAATATGACACCTGGTCAAGAGCCAGTCAGCTCCTGGGTCCCTCATGTAAATGGTGAAAGCATTGGAAAATGCTGCAAGAGCAATGGCAAGTCAGAAAATGAAAGTGACTTTCTTGCTGAAAGTGAGACCAATAACAACAACAGTGGTCCTTTCTCTTGTTGTGATTACTCAGTGAGTAGCATATCAAGTAGCCCAACTACTGTAAATAATAATGTGAAACCTGAGGAGATTAGCAATATAAATGTAACTGAAGAAAAGGCTGTGTCTACCATAGCATTATATGAACACAAACAAGATGACAGTATAAGAAACAGTAATATTGAAAATTTTACCAATGGGGATGAATCAGAGAAGCTGCCTCACAACAAAACCACACTGCCTACACAAGACTTATCAGTGTGCTCCAATGATGAGCATCCTGAAAATATCCAAAGTGATGCAGACAATGCCTGCTCCTTAGCTCTGCTCCATGATATCCACAGCTTAGTTCAGAGTTGTCAGCAAGACCTGTCCTCAGCTTGTGCATACACTGAAGAATGCTGCACTCTTTTCAAAAAATGTAGCAACTACAAAAAGTTGCCTAATGAGTATGTTAATCACAACATCAGGAGAAATAGATTGCTCGTGGATTGGATGTCTCACAACTGTGTACATCTTGAGTGGAATATTGTGGATGAAGTATCAGATAAAGACTGGATAGGACTCTACAGACTAGGTAAGTCATTTAAAGTCTTATATTTAACTGCCTGATCTTGTCTAATAATATCTTTTTGAAATAACTATACATTAAAATCATAACTATCTACAAGTAACAAGTTTGCTTGAAAGAGACTGAAAGAAGTAATTAAATTATTTTCCTATGTGATTTTAAATAAAATTCATAGTTACATAATCAGAGCCATTATTGACCTAGTAAAACAACTTTTTATTTCTATTATTATTAGTAATTTTACCACACCAGTACTTAAAATAATACCAGTCCAAATACTTTACTAAAACTAAAAAACTAAAACCTACCTAACAAATACTTTACTAAAACTAAAACCTACCTAACAACTGAAAACTAAAATGCCCATAGACCACCCTCTCTTTTGGAGTTGTGAACAAGAATTTGTTAGAATCCTTTTACTGATCTAAAAAAGCAATATAATAGTAAAAGTAGCATTGAATGTCAGTACAGTCGAACCTGGATAATTATAATTATATACTACCCCACAAAACAAGAGGACTGTACCGGTGTACCCCCTTAGTGTGGGGTAGTCGCATTAAATATATGTTACCTATTATGTACAATTATTAATGCAAATAAATTACAAAATACAAATATAATTATATAGAAAGGATTTCCAGGTCCAATTTACCTCTCTTCAAGGGAAAATAAGCGTTTTTACTTCAAGAGAAACCTGGATAAAAGAGAGAAAAATTGTGGTCCCTTCAGTTCTCTTATATCTAAGTTAGACTGCACTTTCAATTCAATCGACTTCAATCGTTATAGACTTTCAGAGTATAAAAATGATTGCCACTCTCATCATTTCATATTTGATTCTAATTTTAAACTCGGCTCACTCTCTCGAACTGTCCTGAATGAACGGAGGCCGATTTTATAAAATGACGAAGTAATTAATAATTTTAATTTCAAGAGAGGAAATCCTGGAACAGTTCCAGAAATTATTTGAAACTCTAGAAATTAATTGTAAAGTAGGTACATCAGCGAGAGAGGAACTTCCTAGAATGGAAATAGCTGCCTGGCGACATTGACTGACAGCCCAGTGATGTCTCAAGACTGTAGTAGACTTCAATGTAATTAAAATTTCCGAAAAGGAAAAAAAAAATATTTCGTTTGTTATTAGTTCGTTATGAACTTGTCAAGGTGGACCATTCTCCTGTAGACTTGCATTGAGGAGAATTCGGAGGAAGTTAGAAACCTGTCAGCTCGTTATTACTTCCTCTGAATTCATCCTGGCGTCAAACAATTGCATTGCATTGTCTCTGTCGCATTTAAAGAAAAGGAAAAAACTCTCGCAGAAATCAGTTCACATGAATTCTAAATTCAGTTCTGAAAAACTCAGCGTCAATGGCTCTTATAAGATAACTGTGGTCAAGCAACGTTTAGTTAGGCTAGGACTTAGTGGGCAATGGTGGGTGACCACTCGAATTCAATCCCTAGTAATGCTGGTCTATTCCCCGCTCAACCCAGTCTATTCCCTGAGGTTAATTTACAGCGAATCGAGTAATCCCCCTTTCACCTTTCAATGTCAAAGATAATAACAATAACAAAAAAAAAGAGAATAAAATTTATGTGCTAGTTTCATAAAGTGAAGTCGTTTTTTTTTGACATGAGCGAGACATGAAGCTAAACTTACTGGGATCCGATATTGCTGGTCACAATTTCTAAACTCGCTTTTTAATACTAAATATTTTCCTTATTTGGGAACTCAAACCACTCACCTCGAAGTTAAGAGTTTGCCGCTTTATCGATTGAGCTACTTAAATTAGTAGTCCGCTACTCAAAGCTAAAGTCCAATCTGATAAATTTATTCTTCTTTAAATTTGTGTTTTAACGTCGCTTTCAAGTGCATGATCAATCACGAGGGGCGTATTCGCAGGAAACTCACAAACCTGCTACCAACATTGTCACCCAGCCTGGGGTGGACTGGAATGCCAGCATCACGAAGTCTTTCCCTAGCTAGACGTTGCTTAACTTCGGCGATCCTAGGAGAGCCGCTGCATTCAACGCGCCATCGACGCTGGCAATAAACTTATTAAAATTCATACATTTCCACCACAGCTATTAATTTTATGGAGTCGTATGTCGTATTCCTCCGGGGGTGATATCTTTGTTGTAGTGTGCGGGACAGGGGTTCGAAGTGATGAAATAATTTTGACTGAGACTCTAATATTGTCTCTTTGTTTCTGCTAGGCCTAGGTCGTTAAAGTACTTCCGTGATGTGTCATTGTGAGCCTACTTTTACTTGAATTTCTCTCGCTCTTTCTTTATGTCGTCTTACGAAACAAGGAGACTCTGGCATCTTGTAAGGAAGCTACTCTGTCGTAGTCTCATGGGATGATTGATTTATTTGAACGATTTTTGACAAAGAGACGTTAATTTTCTTGAGCGTTATCAGATTTTGATTATTTTGTTTTTGATTAAGAACCGAAATTATGTACCTATGGGAGAACTGAACTTACTAGTCATTTTTGTGAGACTTTTTAGTGGACTATGTTCATAATATTGCGTGTTGTTTTAAATGGGGAAACATAAGTTCTGACACGAATATGTGATTCCGAATTTTTTCTTATTTTTTTCTGAGAAAAATTTCACCTAGAAGAAGATATCAAATGGAAAATGGAGCCCAAGCCTTTTGCAGCTCTGTACAGTAGAGATTCTATTAGACATTATTATTTTTAGTGGAATAAATAGCTAACAAATTTAGCTTGAATATCCTCTATTAGTTTTATGTTTCGAAAGGTATGTGGGTTCCAGATAGTCGAGGCGTACTCGAGTTATTAGCTTCAAACTAAGGATGTTTTTGAACTGGGCAGATTTTGGGAACAAATTCTTAAAAGTGCTATTTACAAACTCTCCGCTGCCTACCTCCACCTAAATTGACGGCCATGTCTCAAGTCACTCAAGTGTAGAATACACTTAGAAGAAAATACTGTGTAGGGTCTCAGGGTTAAAGTAAGGCTAGGGCAGGTCCATGCCTCGGGTGGTGAGTAAAAAGATATGTAGGTAAGTGTCGGTAGGGAGCATACTGAAACAGCGGAGTTTCAGTAGGTAGCATACTAATTTTTTGGTGCTTCTATTACCTACCTTCCTGTAAATAAGATAAGGACAGTAAAAATCTAACTTTGAATTAGTGTTGTTACATTGGGAGAAATTTCATTTTCCACCAACTCTTCGGCACTGCTGTAAAAGAAAATATCTGCTGTGTCCTCGGAAAACAAAGGACTCTAACCTTAGTGTAAGCAGTACCCCTCAAAGGCTGGGTCTCCTGACCTTTACAAAGCCCATGTTTTCTCTTATTCATCGCACTTCCGGTTTCTCTGGTATTTTAGAATAATAAAATCATCACGCTCGTTTGTCAGCTCGCAGTCAAAGGATTGTGGAACGTGTGATTTTTGAAGCTAGCTTCTCAGGGCAACCTTTTCATGTTGAACAAATACATATTTATGAACATTGAACACATCCATTGTGGGTCTCTTTGTGTTTGCTCGCGTTTGTTTCTCTCTTATTCTCTTCAGTCCTGATGGACGCTAAAGGCCAAATTATAGAATAAGATAGTACCGAGTATAAAAGAAGACTCTTCCTTAAACGCTGGTGAGCTGAGATTTGTGGAAAATCCTACTTATGGCCACATTATCAAACAGGATTAAAGTTAAGCTAAGCCACACACGCCCTCACGTTGAAGTTTCAACCCATCACATCTCACTATGCCACTATACCCTGAGTTAAGGAATAGTGGCCAGATAGAGTAAATCTAATCCTGTTCTATTATTCGGCCCTTAGGGAAGATCTCCTTGGATGAAGGAAAAATATAGAAAGTTTGTTCTGTGTCTATCGTCAATAAGTTCGGTCTTTTGTTTGGTGTTTCAAAACTAGCGCATTGTTTGTGTTGAAAGCTCTATGTAAAACATCGCCCTTCTGTATTACTTGCTGAAAATAAGCTGAGGGTGAAAGTGGTATAAATAGCTGATTATTTCAATTGGTATTTTATTCGCTGTGGCAATAGTGGTTGTATATTTTATGTGTTGAGTCATCCTTTTGAAGACAATTTTGAGTGTTCCAAAGTGACCAACCGAAGTTCAAACTTTGACAGCAAAGTCAGCTAATTTCGCTTTTATGTGTAACCTCATCCATATGACTTATCAAACCAACTTTCAGATGCTTGAAGAATACTTTTGTAATTTGAAATTTATTTGCATTAATTAATATGTACTTGTACATTATAGATAACAAATAGCTAACGCTGCTACCCCACACTGTGGGAATACAGTCCTCTTTTGTGGGGTAATTTCATTTCTTAAATTTCTGTTATTTTTTCTCCCTTTATCACCAGTGGACCGCTTTTTGTCCAAATTTGGCGGTGTTTCACTAGTATGTGCTTGGATTCATCTCCTGGAATTAAAGATTTCTGAAGTCCTTCTTCTAGAAATAGATCTGAAGATGCTATTATTAAGAGCCACCTAAACTATCTCGTACATAACCTGACCATGTTTCATGTTTTCTTGACTTACCTCTTTTAAAATGAGAAGTCGTTATTATTTTCAATGTCAAGGAAGAAAAGGACTAGCTATTAGTTGAAAAATATACAGTTTTAATCCCTTCAGTCATTTTAGCTTTCTAATACCTGTAAGCTCTAAGGCATAAAAAGTATTGTAATCGGTGTTTTCTTTTTCAAAATAGAGCTCACAAAATTTCTTTTCCTTTTCTTTTGAAGAGCTGTCGTATGGCAGTTGGCGTCTCACCCAATGCCTGGATTTCTCCTTTTTCCTTTAAAAAAAGACCACATTAGCTTCTGTGCCATAACAACTGCTGGATTTAAAGAACGCTAGTAAATAGTATTCAGGTAGCAAGTATAAAAAAGGTCTATTATTTATTTATTTTTTCTCAAAATTTCCTTGGATCCTAAGTACTTTTGACTCAAAATTATGTCAATCAGTACTATTTTTTGTGTTATTTATGAATTATTTTCTTAGTAACACAATTATGGTGAAAGAAAAAGAAAAGAGAAACACATTCAATGCAATAGTCGCTTACTTAAAACTGAAGTATTGTTTAAGAATATTTGTTGAAAGAAATGATTTAGAGAATTTTATTTTTTAAAGAAAAAATTATCACTTCTTGAAACTGAAGTCAAAAGAATGTGCGTCAAAAGAGTCTGTTAAAAGGTATTCTTTTGTTACAAAGCACAAAGGTGCGAAAATTTCATAAAATTATGAACCTTTCAATTGTCTTGAGATTCCATTCATTTCGTATGTAATTGTACATAGGAACCATCCCTTGGGTAGAGGAGTAAAGTCTACGTAGTCTCTAGGTAAGGATATTGTCATTAGGTACCCATACCATGTGGAAACAAACACAGCTCTGATTCTCCACGCTCACAGGGTTGTTACAATGGCCTATTCGTAACTCGTCATCAATGGATGGTTTAGTGGATTTAGTTGTCGGGGAAACAAATTGGTTGAGTGGTGACTACGGGTTTGTTTGTTCTACTCATGAGGATAACAAATTGAGGGGGTTTTGTTCCGTCTGTCCAAGACATATAAGCTCGCTTCCTGTCATAAAACCTCCTTGTTCGTCCATGTTGTTAACATGTTCTTTTTTCTTCAATTGGGCTGACTATATTGTGTTTCTCTTGAATGTTTGTTTTACGAGTTTTGTTAGATAGCATGTTTGTGTTTACCACTTTCGTGATATCACAACTACTCAGACTCAATTTGCTAAATCTACGCTGAAACCAGGACTTGAACCATCGACCTCCAGGTTACAAGTCCGCCGCTTTATCGATCAAGCTACGGAGGCCGGTTATTTTACGAGTATATATTTTCCATTCTAAATCCTAGAATATTTTACTTGGGCACTTAAACATACAGTTAAATACTTCACCGACCTCATATATGTACTTACATGCTTAAATAAAGAGATGTAATGTTTTTTTTTAAGCAGAAAGAGAAAGTAGAATTTCCTCTCAAAGAAGAATGTTCTGACTTTCTTAAAATATACAATTGTACACAGGTATTACAGGTAGTTTCCACACGTAAGTCGCTGACACCGAGAGAGTGAGAGGCGGTAGGACCAAACACATGAGACAAAACAGTCCCTAGGTGATGTCAGTCGCAACTTCCGGTGACGAGGCATGTTTGAGTTTCCAATTTGAACAGCTTCCAAAACCAACAATCGTGACGACCTGAAAAGACGACCTTCCTTTTTTCCAACAAAATTCTCGGAGTGAAATAATCCCAAGTCGATTCAATCTACCACGCACCCTTTCGTCCACACTATTCAGTTATTGAGTATTGACAATATGTGCGTTCATAATTAATATATTGATGATTTGAAAACTCATCATTGATTGGTTCTCTCAGTTCCGATAGGAAAGGACCAAAATCTGCATCGTCACCCTTCCGAAAATTTAGTAATTTTCATTTCATGAAATGAATACCGGCTGACTCCGTAGTTCCGACTGTTGGAAAGGATAAAGGGTATTTATTACAGAGCAAAGGATTTCTAGATTTTGTACTTAGTGTGTGAACATGATAAGGTCTTTGAAAATTCTTTTCGTATGATAGAATCTTTAAATTGTTTGATCATGTTTGTTCTAACTTCCTCTCAAGTATCTATTATCTGTGAATGTTTCAATGGAGATGAACATATAGGAAATTTCAAATAGCTAATGTCCATGCTTACTGCTTACCCATTGGCCTTTGGTGCCCTAACGTCGCTTATCATTGGTGGCGCCGATTTCAGACCCGAAACGATTATACAGCAATGCCTCACTATAGAGTAGGGTTAGAACAATAAATAAAGAAAATATAGGGCCATGCCTTGGGCCGGAACTCGGGTGTAACCGCTCATCACCGTGCCTCTGATCTATTGTTTGATTGAAATATGCTGTTAATTGATTTGAAAAGGTTTATATATTCTTATCATGGTCATTTTAATCTATATCTGTTTTGTGACCCCCCATTGCCTGATATATTACAATTCCAAAAAAGTTTAATTTTGACTTGTCCCTTTTGTCTGTTAATTAAACTTTAGCTTTCAAAGTTCAGACCCTAAAAAGTCAATTCGACGTGCTCTCTGAAAACTTGACCCTAAATTTAGAACTCTTAATTTCCACTTCTCTTACTTTTTAAAGAATCTTAGGAAGAAAAGACCCTAAATATTTGGCTACCGATCACTTGCGACAATTTACCTGAAAAAACCCGACATTTGCGACAACAGAAAAAGGTATTCACTGTAACGTTTGCGACAATATCAGACAGACAAAGGAACAGGTTAACTCCTTTGTTCATTTCGGAATTTCCAAATAAATACCGGGTCGACTTAAATATGGACGTATGTGAATTTATCCGATTTAATGAATTCCTTCTCTCATCATAGATAAATTTATTTTATTTGAGGAGATTCCTTGTCAGACAAACGGTTGTCAGACTAAATGTTGTGTTTCGTTAGCCGGCTAGGATAGCTTGGGTGAGGGGCTTAGGTTAGGTTGAAATTAGCGCAGGGTTAGACCGGGTCGCTACGCAACCCGGCCTAACCGCCTGCGCTAATTTCAACCTAACCTACGCCCCTCACCCAACCATCCTACCCGACAAACTGAAGTCAGTGATCTATCGTGCAATCTCACCTTGTTAACTTTACCTAACCCTATCTAACAACAAAATTCCTCTAACAAAAAAACACCTACCAGTACGAACTAAAATTTGATTCACACTGTATGAAACATTGAAATCTATACCTGCAATATATTGTCGCAAATGTATGGTTTGAAACCTTTTTTCATTGTCGCAAATGATCGGTTTTAAACAAAAGATTTCCGCAAGTGTCGAATTGCGAAATATTTACATTCAATCTTACAATTAATGTTTGTTATTTTTCTATTGGAATGATTGCAATCACTTTGCTCTTTATTTCGAGCGCTCTGAGGTCAAATTATAAAATGGGATTACTTAAAACAACTAGGATAAGGAAAAATCGTACCTCAACCATAACTATGTTATGGTGCACTGTGCTGATTGGTACAAAGTTCGACTTGAGGGATGACTTTCCGTTATCCTCGTAATCTTATTTTGGGACCAAGAGCCACATTATGAAACAGGTTTAAAGTTAAACTAAGCCAGACACGCCCTCAAGTTGTAGTTTCAACCCATCACAGCGCACTATAGCCCTAGTTAAGGTATAGTGTCCACTGAAATTAAATCTCCTGTTTTATTATTCGGGCCCAAGGCATTACATTAAAGAAATTAATGTAATTAAACCCCGCCCTTTAGGTAGGACATTTCTCTCTTTTTTTCCTTCTTGTATATTCTTGTATTAATCTTTTTGTTTTTCTTTATATTTCATTGTGTTCTACTGTATATATTATTTTTTGTTCTACCTAATAAAGCTTTAAAAAAAAAAGTCTCGACTTCCACCAGCCCTGTATTCCTGTTATTTTAACCCAAAAGACCCTGATGGAGACCCGACACCTCCTTGTCTGCACCTTGCAAGTCCCCCACTCCAGGTGGCTCGCCTGTTGCAGGTGGTAACCTGATCCTCACTGGTTGAATGAAGTTACAACTTTGAGTTCGGTATATCCATTTTCGCCTGATGAGCACTCGCGCTTTAGTGCAGCCGTCTACTTTTTCTCTATCGGTCTGTCTCGGTAGCTCAGTGGTAGAGGCGGCACTCTGTGAATCCAGAGATTCCAGAGGTCGTGGGTTCAAAACCCAGCCGGGACATGACAAGTTATCCTCCCATTTGGGATTTTTACCACATAATAATATGTCTTGGGCTTACTGCTGGAATAATGGGATTTAATAGTCCTAATCGGGCAGTATAAATAAGGCGATATTATTATTATTATCTCTCTCTCTCTCTCTCTCTCTCTCTCTCTCCCTCTCTCTCTCTCTCTCTCTCCCTCTCTCTCTCTCCCTCTCTCTCTCTCTCTCTCTCTCTCTCTCTCTCTCTCTCTCTCTCTCTCTTTCTTACTCTCTTGGAATTAGAACTGCCTTCGAAAGTAAAAGGAAAAAAATTGAAATTGGTGCTTAAAAAAAGAAAAAATCGGATCGTTGATGGTAGCTGTCGATGGTGTAAAGGTTGGTTAGGGAATGATATAGCGTCAGGGAGCAGAGCTGGACAAAAAAAATGGACAAACCTTTATAATTATGATGTGATCTTAAAAAAAATTCTTTCTCTGAAAAGTTATGTCACAATGACTCAAAGTCATTTCTAAAATTTGCCTTCTTGGAAACTAGAACCACTAATCTCCAGGTTACGATTCTAACGTCCGAGTCCTAACGATTCAGCTTCTGATGAATGGTGTTTGCTATAATTATGAGGACCAGGTTTAGCACTGTGGCAACCTCTGAGGTGCTGAAACACATCATGCTCCTCTTGATGCGGAAGTTTCGGGTTCAAATACCGGTCGGAGTGGAATTTTCAGGCTACTGGACTGGCTTAATATTACTAACTTGAGCTGATGTGGTTCTAGTGTACTAGGACAATCTAGAAAAGAGGCATATATACTACCACAAGTTAGTTCCAATGTTTATTAATATCCATCATCTGCCATACCTTAATCACCAGGTATAACATAGGATACATAATTAAAAAAAACATGTTATCATATTTGATCGATAAGGCGGCGGACTTGTAACCTGGAGGTCGGTGGTTCAAGTCCCGGTTTCAGCGTAGATTTAAAGCGAGTTTGCGTAGTTGTGATATCACGAAAATGATTAACACAAATGCGATAACTTTAACTATGTTAATTTGTGACTAATCATAATCGTGATCACATAACTACTCAAACTCAGCTTACTACATATTTGGTAAACTTATGACTCGAACCACCGACCTCTAGGTTACGAGTCGGCCGTTTTATCGGTCGAGCTAGCTCCCAATCTATTTGCCATATCTCACGTGTGACATATCTCAGGTCAAACGTGAAATCCAGTCTCTGAACGCTACAATTTTTTGAATATTTAATACCACATCCGGCCTGAATGAATTATTTTTGATAGTTTGAAATCCGCGGAAATTTTGAAAAGAAATTCGTGGAATGTTCTGATGCCTTTGCCCTCATTTTGTCGCATGAAAAGAGTTAACCTTTCCCTGACCTTACATTTTCAGAAAGTTGTCTGGTATGAAGTATGATTATTGTGAATATTAATTTATTGTTTTGATTTTTCATTGCTGCTACGACTCATGTGAAGAATGTGAAGATCTACCCAAAGTATAGCCTTCCACCCTTCCATCAATATTATTTCAAGTGACATTTCAATTTCTAAAGAACCACCAACTATATAAAACCTTGCTCAGCATGCGAAACACTGACCTCCAACATACGATCATCAACTTTCCGTTACGCGTCCGATAACTTTTCTGCAGAACCTATTGCATTTATTTGTTTCCCATACTTCCAAAAATTCGTAAAAATACACCATCAGTCTAAAACTGGCTGCACCCGAGTTAAGGTGCGAGACATGGCCCTAGGTTTATTTTTCCTAACCCTAATCTACACAATGAGGCATTGCCGTACTTCTTTTCGGGCCGGAACTCAGCGCCACAGCCTGGAACTTTTCTACACCTCTCCATGGACACGAAAAAAAGAGAAAAAGCCTCATGACTTAATGTACGATTCATTCAATAATCACATTCAGTATATCAGTATAAAAATAAAAGTGAGAAGTTGTATTAGATGTACATGAATAACAGAACATACCATGAATAACACATTATTCTTGCATGACCCTGTACAAGGACACAAACCACCATGTCCTGTGCGTTACCTGAGAACCGCCGCTCGGCGAACCCTGTACGCCTCTCCGCGATATCCCTACACTGTAGACGTCATTTCCGCCAGTGGAGGAACCCCTCTCTCTCTCTCTCTCTCCACTTCCGCTCTCTCTCGCACGATTCATTCAACAAACGTCCTCACATTGGTTTTCATTCATTCACCGAACAACCTTGGTATTCTCTTTCATTCATTCTGAATTCTGAGCATGGAGTTGCTTCTTCCACCTCCATTCGTTCCAAGTTGTTGAGTAGTTGCTCCGTGCAGCATGCGTACTCTTTCTTATCTTGCTCCGTCTTCGTGATCATTGAGTTCACTCGTTTGGTTGAGAAAATCTTCCAATATCTTCTTCGTTTCTGATTTGCTTGTTTACATTTGCGTACTCGTTCAACGAGTGTTTTTTGTGCGATTTTTTTGTAGTTGCCTAAATAATTGTGTGTTTTTTTTGCTCGGTTTTTATTTCGAACAATCTCTCAACTTGCCGGCGTGGACTCGCTACTGTGCCGATCAAGATCCACTTTCTATCCTGATTATCAACGATTAATAGTTTGTCTTGTTCATTTAATTTATTTATATTGTTTACCTCATATATCTTTTCTTTCTATTTCTTAATTGTATGTTTCGTGACATTTATGAATAATAATTCACTCGTGACAGTTTTTCAGATGGTGCAATAACGTGCGCTGTTTTTTTGTTTAACTTATATCTAAAATCCTCGGCGAAAAATATGTGTGTCGTGTAAATATTTACTTTTGCTACTTAATTGGTCCACTTTGGATTTGATTTTCTGCCTCGGAGGAGTTTAATGACAACGCTGCCACCACGGACTGGTTAAAGTGCCGCCTGTATTCTCGATTGGGTACGTATCACTATTTTTCTGACTGTGGGTCTACTTACTTTTTCTTTACTATCTTCTTCTATCCTATGAACTATATGAAGTCCAAGTCGAGTTTTTTCTTATCGAAAGGTTTTTTAGGTAAAATGCTCATTTTGTTTGCCGACCTTATCAGGGGTCTCAGGTATGAAATTTAATACAGGGTGATGCTTTTTGTGAAAATTTCAATAGAAAAAGGCAGTTTGCAGCATTTTCAGCGACAATAATACTTTGATTTTAATGACGAAAAGGACATATTCACTAGGTGTGTTGGATAGTTAAATCTGCAACGACATTATGATTTTACGTATTACAGGAGTTGATGTTACTCTCGTGTGTGTAACCTTTTGAGATTCACTTATAACCTTTTGGGTTTCAAGTTGAAGAGATGGCTGTTGCTAGCATACTCCACACGCCGCGCGCCGTCAGCCTTCAATCACAATCACAACTCCTGATCAAGCCTAATTTTGTGCATTACGTAGTTCTGTATACTCTGAAGTAATTGTCTCTTATAATATCAACAGTTGTCTGAAATTAAGAAACTACGTACAAGCTGGCCGAATGGACCGTTGAATAACCTACTGTTCCTTTTGGCAGAGGAAGTAAACCAACAAAGAGATCCGTCTCAAGGAAATCGAGAATACATGATTCCATGTTTTAGCTCCACACTGAAATTTTCAGTTCAATTTAAAATATCCAGTTTACATTACATTGCGAAATACACCCGGACAAAAACTGCAAAGATGGCAGGAGCCCAGACACTGTCTGGGAATTTGTGTGTCTTATTATCAGAATTATAGATATGAAGTTGAAAAAATAATCACTCTAATGACAGAAAAAGAAAGTAGAGAAGTTCCTAGTATATGTAAAAGTCTATGATGTAGGGCGAAATTAATAGACAAAATAGAGTTCTTCAAAAACGTTATTACAAAAACGTCTTTTAATTTCGCCCTAAATCATTACATTAGTCTTTTTTTCATTTATTTATTAACAATTTTGTATTTTTGCAAAGGTTCTTTTTCTAAGCTAATGATAAAGCTTCCAAGACCATCTCCGTAAAACGTCCATTTTGTCTGATTTGGGAAGTACACTTGAACATAAATTATAATTACATATCTAGGTACGTGTGTAGAGAATATGGAAAAAGCTTTATGCCACGAAGCTAGTCACCTTAGAGCAAGATAACACAGGAAAGGTCAGTGCTGCTGATAACACTGATTTGGCCACTCCGCCAATCCAATGAGGAAGAGATTACCTAACGTAACTTTGCTACAATCACGAATATTTGGAATAGCAAAGAAACCTGATTCCCGCCTTAACGTGAGAATTGTAAACTAATCGGTCAAATTTAATAGTTTGAGATATACCAGGATTACGCAAGTTCTTATAAAATTTTGTTTGAGCAAATGAAATAGTATATTACATTATTACAATTACATAATACAACTCATAACAGCAGATCATCATGCAAGACAAATATTACTTTCCAATGCAATTGTTTTGTTAAAACCGCTTTATCTAGACTTTTAATTGTTTAAATTGGATATTTTCACCCTGAATCAAAATTCAGATACTTCAAGGGCACTCTTCTAAGAAATTTTGGGTGTACCTTGCATGCATATATTCTGAGCTAGATAACACGGCTTTGGCACAGTACCCCTTATAATAGAGGATCATGATTGCGTCAAGTCTGTCCAGAAATTCCTGAACGAGTTTCAGGCAGTTCCCGAGCCGCACCCTGCACAAATTTGTAGATTTCAAGTGTTTCTTTGGGCCATTATGGTCGACTTTTGCTTGTCTCTGGCGATTTGTTTCAATAAAATGGCCATAAAGCTATGTCCTGTGTGGACACTCCATCAAAGACCATTAAAACGCTAATAAAAAATGTACACAAAAGAATCGCTGATTAAACACGCCAAGTGGGCGGTAATTTTACGACCCTTTTTACGACGGTTTTGGGGTGATAAAAATTGGAACCGATTAAGATTACATGTAATAATTTTGATTTGATTTTATATTGTTGCTATAAAAGAAGATCTGGAATGAGTATTCCGTCGTTAGTCTACAAAATTCGCTCTATCAATTTCCTTGTTTTTGAATTATTCAAATTTGATGTTTACGAGTTATTGCTACATAAAACCATCAGTTGGAATGGGATTATATTCAAATCGCGTTCCTTCACGCTAGTAAAAAACAAATTTTATCACTGATAATGTTTAAAGTTTAAAGCATTCTTAAAGTGTTGACCCGTTCTGGGTGAAGGACGAGTGGATCAGAATTTTTTGCTGATATCTGAATTATACCATCAGTACTAAGCTGATTTCACGCTTCTGCTTGTGTCCACTGGAGCATGCATGGGTTAACTTGAAGCGGAATAGTAGATTAGTCCCAAACCTTGAGAAGTCGAAAATTGTCTGAATAATCCAAAATCATTGAATTCGTATGATTCTTGGACAAACAGAATTTCGAAATTTAATCTTGAAGAATGAATGAATTTTCTACTGTTCAATTAGAGTTCAATAGGGCAAGGGACTCTGAATGTTAAAGACCTCTCTTCAAATAAATATTCATTTTTAAAATAAAAAGAGTTCAATCATTACCAATGGACCATTAGGACAATATTACTGTTGCTTGTCTTGCAATTTAGGACTGGTTCGGTGTTGTTTTCAAATATGCTGATACTTACCTTCATTTCAGCAAAATAATTTCTAGTAGCGTTCTATAGGGATCATGCGCTTGTCTAGATTATTAGTCAATCTTTTTGGTCGTTAGTTTGATGGAATGCCCCTGTCATATCCTATCCTTATAAATCTGTGACGGTATTCTCCAACTACACCCTATACTTTATTATCTGTACTCCTCAGATCTGTTCTTACCAATCCACCTTCTAATGGTCGGTATTTTAGGCTTTTCAATATTAAGCATGGTTGATTCTTATCTATTTTTCACTCCCTAGGGCCCAAAAGAGTCAAGTGGTTAACGCGCTAGTCTGGTAATCCAGGTAGCGTAGGAGTTCGTTGATTCGAATCCCACCCGGCGCATGAGTTTGTGACCACATTTTTATTTATTTTAAGATGAGTGTTTCTCAGCCGCTTTTTTTTCGTAGCCATGAAACAGGAGCTACTGTAGACACTTGTGGTCTGTGTTGTAACCTTCCCATCCCGTATTATGCCTCCCCTCTAATGGGCGAGAAGTGACACAATACTTCCCAATTAGGTGCTGGGTCAACACGAGCGCTCCGGAAGGTATCCCTTACAAACAATTGTAACCAATTTAAGAATCGGCACGGGGGATCGAACCCGGGACCTTCCGCATGGCAAGCGAGTGCAAAGCCACTGAGCTAATCGCGCGCTCTTAAAACATAAAAACAAGACTCTTGAGGGTTAGATGGTAGAAAATGATTTAAGCAATAACCTCGCCTGGTGGGTTACCTTCCACTAAAGAGTGTTATATTTCAACACCTTGAGCGGCAAATTTTGAATTTGAATTTTTTAAAAAATCGTGTTATATTTATTATTAAAAGACGCCACTGGGAGCTCTGTGACAATATTCACATCCTACATGCTATACCGGATCAGCTCGCAACACCTTTCTCCGGAGAAACCCCCTCAGTTTTGTGTCGCCCCCATATCATTTGGTTGTTGGGTATTGAGAGCGTAGGCTTCCTCTGTTACTTGAGATGGTTAGAGTTCTCTCTCCTGCACTCGAAGATTTGTTTGTATCAAAACTAGCGGTTTTCCCGTACTCCACGAGTCGAAAGTCAATTGGCGTAGCTATGTTGACGTTTTGTTTACTTGATTCTAGACTTCATCCTCCCCTGAAACACTATTTTTTAAAAGAAACAAAAGCACGGTATGTGCATGTTTGTATACACCCAGTCTCCCAATTGGACTTGTAGTAGGTATTCATCAAAAATCGTAATTATTATAGTAAGCTTTATTAGGTAGAATACAATGAAATTATAAAGAAAAATCTGGTGTAAACATCACACAACTTTCCTTATCCCAAAAAAGAAGTCGAATTCCGCCACTGGTGACTGAACGGTAACAGATAACTAAAAATCAATACCAAATTCGTAATCAGTACTTCAAAATCATTGGATTTGATATGTCGCAACCCCCATCTAGGGTGAATAATAAAAAAGTTAGTCCGAGCGGGTCCCCCTAAAATACCGGTAAATTGAGGCCGAGGTCCAAAAAGTTCAAGATATCAAAAAAATGATCAGAATAGACCCCTATTATTTTTTTAATCTAAGAAAATGATATTCTCTAACTTTTTTTGTATCTTTAACCGATTCGAAGATTCGGCGCTTGCGGCTAATATTTGCGGCCCTGCGGCCGCAGAATGCGGCCGATTTCAACCAAAAGTTTAATGGTTCGTTTGGGGTATAAAATTAATTACCATACCAAATTTCAAGTCTCTAGCTCATACCGTTCTTGAGATATCCTGTTCACACACACACACACACACAGACACACAGACAGACAGACAGACAGACGCACGGACCAATGGCTGAAAACAACTTTTTTGGTATCCTGAGGCTATGATTCGTCCAGAAATGTGAAAAACTAGGTAGGTCAAATTTTCGACGAATACAATACTTTCCTTATTATAGGATAAGGAAAGTAACTAGGTAGGTCAAATTTTCGACGAATACAATACTTTCCTTATTATAGGATAAGGAAAGTAAAAATTAAATAGATAAAGCAAAGAAACAAGAACAAAAAAGAGAAAGAAGCTAAAGTCCTATCTAAAGGGCGGGGTTATTGCCTGTAGCAATCTCTTCCACCCAACCCAACGTAATCAATTCGAAGTGAGGCCAATTCTCTCTTTTTCGCCATTTTAGCATCGATCGGCTGTGGCAACCACTACAGACAAAATTCTGACAAGCAATATTTCGGGTCTGTGAAACGAGCTCGGGACCACTTGTGTATTTAGAAAACCGGCTTCTATATCTATAATTTTATTAATCAATTCATCATGAACTTCTTGAGTGACCGTAAGAGCTTTCGTGCTGCCTCTTGAAGATGTAGAGAGTTCCTCTGTAGACATATGCAGGGGAGAGTATACCTATGTAGTCTATATACTCTTTATACATACGTATGTATCTGTAGTACCTCTGGAGTCTAGAGGCATCATCGCTGTAGACTGTAGAGTATTATATATATGTAGGTACCTCCATTTATCCATTGTATTTTCTACATATAGACATCATCGCTGGAGAGTAGACCTCTATCTCGGAAACGTCCGTAGACATCATGAATAGCTAAATTAGCGCTCGTGCAATCAACCACAGCCGCGGGCCATAGCAACTGAATCAACAGAGCAAGAGCAGCATACTATGCCTGAATCGGAGGAGGGTCAGCCGGACGGAGATATAAATCCTGACATGATAGGGGAGTCGAACATCGGACTCTAATGAATGGCGGATAATTACTCAGAATTAATTGACGGAACCTTCGGGAGCCCTTTTTCTACCAGTTTGTTTGTTGATTATTAAGGGCCAAATTATAAAACAGGATAAGCCTGTTTTATAAGATAAGTTAAGATAAGCCAGATTATTCCTCAACTTGGACTGTTTAGTGTGTTGTGAGTTGTGATTGGTTGTAACTCTGATTTGAAGGCGTGTCTGGCTTATCTTAATTTTAATTCTGTTATTCCTGTTTCATAACTTGGCCCTAAGGCTCATAGGAAAATATTTTCATGTGACCGCAAAACTCACAATGGCCATTGCATGAAGAAATTAAAATATATCAGTTATTCTCCTTGAAGTAGAGTGAGTGTCTCACAGCCTTTTTTTTCGAAGCCATGAAACGACAGCTACTGTATACGCTTGTGGTCTGTGTTGTACTGTTGTATGTCTCCCCTCTGATGGCCGAGACGTGACACCCTGACACAGTACGTTCGATTTAGGTGCTGAGCCAACACAAACACACCATACAGCCTGTCAGAACATGCCTCCATTGAAGTTGCAAACTAATCCAGTCTTACTTTCTTAGTTCTTTTTAGTTTTTTAATGACTTTCTTTACTGTGACAGGATTTTCACTTTTGAGCTATTCCAGCTAAACCCGGTTAGTTCCTTCTTTAGTCTCCTCGTATTTTCAGATTTACGATCTAACACGATCTATATTGTCCCATGGAATAGGAATAAATATTGTTCACCCAATATGATTATATGAATTCAAGACGTCCAGAATTTCATCCGTCCGGAGAACAGAATACGTACATGTATAGGGACCTTGTTCAGTGGTGGGGCTGATGGTTCTTCCCGTGCTAGAGTCCATGAGTGGAAGGTCGCCTGTTCGAATCCGCACGCTGCACACGAGGGCACCTGCTGTCTTTTCTCTATCCTCACACGCGAGGATACCTGACCAGCTGCTCTCTCTCTCTCTCTCTCTCTCTCTCTCTCACTCTCTCTCTCTCTCTCACTCTCTCTCTCTCTCTCTCTCTCTCTCTCTCTCTCTCTCTCTCTCACCTGGCCTTGCGCTCTCTTTATGCACATTTCAATGAGATCTTACTGGGTGTCGAAACTGTCGGAAGTATTGCAATAAACTTGTACTTCAAAAAAGATCGGTCCCATTACAAGAGATCATTCGAATAAACGGAAGTTCTGCTTCATTTTGGTCCTTGGCTACTATAGGCAAATAAAACACTAGTACTCAGTTACACACTAAGGACTTTAATACCTATCATGATGTTCACTAACGATTTGAATCCATCTATCTATTTTTTATTAGTGCTTGTCAACATCTATGGTCATGATCATACACACCACAACAACGATTTGAATACTTGTCCTATTATTATTCACTAATCACTTGAATCATTGTCCTTCTATTCACTAAAACAGTAGAATCTCGCTAAATCGAAATTCCGCTAGGTTGAAAATCCCATTAACCCGAAAGAAATTTTTCAGCCCTTGTCGAACTTCGCTCCTTACTCGAAGTTCCGATCGAAATGACGCTTCTCATTCTTTTTTTTTTTTTTTTTTAAGTGGGGTTTAACGTCGCTTTCAACTGCCATGGTCATATCACGACGGGGGTTTTACCCTCCATTCGCAGGAAACTCACAAACCTGCTACTCACATTGACCTCACCCAGCCTGAGTGGGGCCGGGAAAAGCCAGCGTCACGAGAGTTAGAATTTGAATGGTCACCCATCCAAGTCTTAACCTCGCTGGATGTCGCTTAACTTCGGTGTTCTGAAGGCAACCGGTGCATTCAACATGCCATCGACGCTGGCTGCTTCTCATTCTTGAATAAAATTCCGAGTTAACCGTATTCTCCTGTAGTCATTGCACGACATACACCCTGTATGTCGAGGAATAACTATAATCTTTTCTATTGGTTCATCCAGTATACAATTATGACATTGTTGAACAAACATTGGATGCAATCAATGAATGGGTCTAATCGTTAGGTACTGAGAGGAGTCTATTCAATCGTGATGAGATGATTGAGTTCGGAGCTAGTCTTCTGCTACAGACATCTATGATTAGAAAATTTCTATTTGTGATGAGAGAATTAGAATTTTAGAGTCATCTGTTGTTATATAGAATTGCTTAAAGGATGTTGAAATTTCATAGCTTAATGATAGTTCTGATGGAACTTTGTAAGTACTGATGTGGAATGTGATGAAAATGAGCGATAGTAAAGAATATTTATTTATTGTTATTCTTATTATAATAGAATAATGTAAACACCCGGAGATATTAGTGTCCTTAAATAATGACAGTCCTTTAGGGGTTGGTATTTGAATTCATAAAGCTCTGTTACCTACGAAGATATTTAAATTACAAAAGATTAGAGAACACCAAATTTATCTTGTGAATAAGACTACACAGTTTGCTGCTAGTTCCGGACCTAATATACTTCGATACTCATGTTGAAATCTTTGAAAGAAGAGATAAATTATCATAAATGCAGCTTCCTTATTGTTCAATTTGGACTTAAAAGATCATTGATACTTTGAGAACATACTCTGAGTTTACACAATTCTATTGTACCTACTCAAACAAATCTTATTATCTCTAGTTGTCAACCTTCCTCCTTGATTGTTGTATTATGCCTACTTATTTATTACCTGTTTAGTCCTCTCTATAGTCTTCTAGTTGGAATGGTGGTCTACTCCTCGTTTATTGTCCTCCAGCCAGACTACTGGTCTATTTCCTGTTTATTGTCCCTCAGCCAGACTACTTGTCTACTCCCTGTTTACAGTACCTCAGCCAGACTACTGGTCTACTCCCCGTTTACAGTACCTCAGCCAGACTACTAGTCTACTCCCCGTTTATTGTCCCCCAGTCAGACTACTGGTCTATTCCCTGTTTATTGTCCCTCAGCCAGACTACTTGTCAACTCCCTGTTTACAGTACCTCAGCCAGACTACTGGTCTACTCCCCGTTTATTGTCCCCCAGTCAGACTACTGGTCTATTTCCTGTTTATTGTCCCTCAGCCAGACTACTTGTCTACTCCCTGTTTACAGTTCCTCAGCCAGACCAGTTGTCTACTGCCATTTTACAGTCCTCTAGTCAGACCGTCTACCATTGAAGGCTTTCAGCTATACATATATGATCCAGAATTATTTAATCCCAAGTCAAATGTGCGTACATTGGTTTGCTTACTTTAAGTAGCAAGGCACTGTGTACCATAAGCCTGATACTAAACCTGAAGACATTCCCTTATCCTTTAATTCGGAGTAATCCTACACAGGATAAAACCCATTACTACTTACTACCAACATGACAATCACGAGTCACATGTTCAAATCCATTAGTTCCTATACCATTTGTTTCCACTACCAACCCAACGCTCTGATCTAAGTAGAGCTAATAACTAGTTTAGATCTAAGTAGAGCTTGTATATTTGATCTAAATAGGCCTGGTATTAAAGTCTCTTTTCGTGTTGTTTTGTTTTGGGCAGGGAGAATGGAGGGACATAAATATAGTCCTGCTGAACTTCTGTAGGCTTTGATTCATTCTAATCTTCGAGCCATCCTCCGCCCAGACCTCTTCAGGGTCTGAACTGAAGCAGAGATACAGACTGAAGGAATCCTTTTCACATTTGTTGTCTTGTAATAAAATAGAGTTGTTTATCTCCGAATTTGCCTCTTTCAGGATCAAATTATGAAACAGGATTAAAGTTAAGATAAGCCAGACACGCCCTTAAGTCGGAGTTTCAACCAATCACAGAGCACTTAGGCCGAGTTGAGAGACAGTCTGGCTTATCCTGTTCTCTATAATTTGGCCTCAGGATCGAATTATGAAAAAGTATTAGATCTAAGTGGACTCTATGAGCTGACTCAGACGCTGTGACACTATCAGCTGACTAGATTTTGCTGTGATTGGTTAATATTCCCACCAAAGGGCGTGTTAAAGGATAGTGTCCACTTAGATTGAATAATTTGGCCTGTTTCATAATAAAAATACTGTTTCATAATTTGGCCCTCGGAAGTCATTTGAGGAGAAAAGGAGAATGATGTGACGAATTAACAATAATATCGCCTTATTTTTACTGCCTGACTAGGACTAATGAGTCCCATTATTCCAGCAGTAAGCCCAAGACATGTCAAAAATACAAATGGGAGGTTCACTTGTCATGTCCCGGCTGATGGGTTTCGAACCCGCTACCTCTCGGCTGATCAAGATACTCATGCTGGCTACTAGCTGAAAGCAGGGAAGGAGTTTCAACCAATCACAGTGGACTACGAGCCTTTTGATTGGTGGAAAGGTCTTGTCTGCTTTCTAATAGCCATGTGCATCTTGACCCGGCTATAGGATTGGTATCTTGTAAATAACTGGGGGAATTCTGACCGAGTCGGATTTTGGATCTCAACCAGTATAAAGATGTTCTTATTTATTTAAATGGTCTAAAAAAATAGTATTATAATCGAACATGGAATTAACAGGAAATTTGTAAACAGGAAACCTGGATAAACTGAGAAAAAATCTCGTGGTCCTTATGGAGGTTTCCTGTTTTGAAAAAAACTCATTTTAGGAGGAAACTTCTATTAGCAGAAAAATATTGCCAGTCCCTTGAGTATCTACTCATCCTGGTTTGACTGTGATCATCCTAATCAATGAACTACTTACTAATGGTAATTCAAGATGGTCCATCTTTTTGCTTCTTCTATCAAATTACATTGGCATGTGCGAATTCTATTGTGATATGTTACTGTCGAAATTTACCAGACAATTAGAGAAAGTTGCATATCATATTATTTACTTCCAAGTGTAAGAATGGAATCAATATTCTACACGGCTGATGAATGGAATCGTTTAGGTATTGAAGATGTAAGGAAGGATTATTAAAGATTCATAACTATTATTATTAACCCAATGATGTCCAGAGGGTCTTGGGGTTCCTTGTAAGTTTAGAAACTGATTTTTTTTCTTACATAAACTATCCAGATACAGTAGGACCTGGATATAAGAGGACTCAAGGGGACGGGAATTTTTTCTCTTATATCCAGGTTACTCTGATAAAAAGGTTATTTTACCTCATACACAGAGTTTCTGTGTAGATTACAAGCACATGAGTCATTATGAAACAGGATTAGATTGACATACTAATCCTACAGTTTCCCTAACTTGCCCTATGGTGGGAATTTCAACTGAACACAGCGCATTTATATCAATCAATGGTCAAGTGATAGTGCTTGAATTAACAAATCCTTGATATTTAATCCTATTTCATAGTTCGGACGCTGGTATTGTCAATTCAGATTCCTGAAATGAGAGGCTCGTACTGGTCTTCAAAGGGTCAAGAACTCCTAGACAGTCCCGTCTTTAACTGAATGGACCCGATGGGTGGAACTCTTTCAAAGTTCCCATTAAGCCTTCAGGCTCCCAACCTGAATTAATCAGAGTTCTAAATTACACCAGAATTTATTTATTACTTCCCAACGATTGAAAACTATCGGAATATTCATTCGTAGGCATTAAATTATGAATGACCGGAAACGCGTTGTAATTTGTAATGATAGAGCGCAGGAAATGTTGATTCTTGTTTAGACTATCGAGACTTTCCAGGAATTGTTTTGTTTAAATATCCGAAGGAAGGACCTATGACGTATTCCTTTCAAATGGATTTTTATGGCCTGAATGCATCAATACGATACCTAATACATGGACACTTCAGGCCATTATTATAGAGACCGACCTCAGTAATGCGTTTGACAAAGCAGCGGACTCTGGACTCGTAACCTGGAGTTCGGTGGTTTGTTTTCGGTTAACAAATACAAGAGATTGTGACATGAATTTTTTTTTAATGTAACCCTTATGACTAACACTGATAACTTGTAGTGTAGACTTTCGGTAGACCGTCGGTCCAAAAAAGGTGTAGGACATTTTGAAAGCTGACCAAATTATACTGTCCAATGTAAGTGAAGTCCGTGAATAGTAAGTTAATTAACCTGATCGCAGATCTCCAAGGTCTATATCTAGGATTTTCAAGATATCGTTATTTTTCTCGCACCGATTTTTTTTTTTTTTTTTTTTTTTATAATGTCTCTTACATATCCAACCCTGTATAAAAAATGACATAATCTGTGATGTATTACGTATTAAATCATCAGAAATAAATATATGACAGAAACTGGAAAGACTAAGAATTATCGATTTTCGTCCTTGATTGTTCTTTAGCATGCGAGTGTTTAAACTGGGCAAATATGAGTTAATATATACAAGCAAATATTTGCCGTCGAGAGTAAATAGAATGGAGTCTCAGTAGCAAAGTTATGTACAGTATTGTGCTCAAGTGCCAATTTATTTATTTTGTGACAAAGAGTCCACAACCCTGGAAAGAGTAGCTACAACTACATAATTTACCATAATGCCGTAGTTACAATTATGTACGTGATATCAAAAAGTGAATTAGAAGAATTTTAATAAGTGGTGGAAAGCCATCAAAGCCAGGACTTTCAGGAGACTTTTTTCTTTGTTGGTACTACAACTCGTTAGACATATTAAAAAAATATATATGGAACTTTCTGTTTATCCTTCAAAGTCTAAATAAAGCTTCATTTTTTGCTTTATTGGTACACATCATAGATAAATTGAAAAAACAATCCAGGGAGACACAAACATACTTCAGAATAGCCCTTCTGTAGAATCTAGTTAGGAACCAGAGGAAACACGAGTTTGGTTTTAGCTCTAAGGATACCATATTGTGCCTCCGATGTTATCCCCGGGTTCACATTCAGGATTCTTCTACCCTCTCGGCTGGGTCTTCATTGTCTATTTCCGGTGTGAAAAATTTCTTCTGTACACCACAACACATCTTAAAGCATACAAGGTGACTCCGAAACCTGAGGGGATTTTTTCCTTTTGTTTTCGTGTGTTTTCTTGGGCACTAATATTGGACATTCATTCTGGTTCCATGACTGGTTAAAACCAAATTTTAGCACCTTATCGATTAGCAAAGCCTTGCTAGAAGTTCGATTCTTAATTTCAATTTATTTATTGAAATTGTACAAGTTCTCATTTTTCTGTGTATACTTATTATTGTATTGTTTTACATAATTAACATACATTTCTAGATCCCCAAGCGTTTAACTTTCAGAGGTGGCCTCAAGAGGTTTGAATTAGAGACAAGAAAAGGCTTGAAAAGACCTCACGATCCATTCCGCATCAGCCCATATCATACTGTTGACAAGGAAAATTGAAAATGGTTTTTTTTTTTAAACTATAACAAGATTACTGTACAAAATCAAATGTTGTGCTAACAATCTGTTAGCACAACACCACGTAGCTCGACTTTTCTTGACCAAACTGCCTTTCTTGATCTGCATCAGCTGTGCTTCATTAGAAATGCAAACGACAGAACTTTAGATCTTGTTCTGGCCTCTGGTCTCCTTGATGACATCTCTGTTGAGCATGCAGAATCTTTTCTTCCAGTAGATGACCATCATCCTCCTCTCACTGTCACTGTTTCTCTCTCTTCTTTGAATCTTGCTACTAGTAACGAATTTGGTGGTATCAATTTCAAAAAAGCTCCGTATGACATTATCAATAATATATTTTCAAACTTTGACTGGAAATCATATTTAGTTTCTTCTGACGTCAATTTCAGTGTAAACCTCTTCAATGTTTTTCTTTCTGATGTCATCAAAGTTTTTGTTCCATCTTTTCATTTTAAACGTGACAATTTTCCAACTTGGTACTCTCCTTTCTTAAAATATCTGATAATTGAAAAAAAAGCAGTTCATAAGCTTTATAAAACTTCCAGAAATCCGAATGTTTATCATCACTTCCGCAACCTTAGGTCTTTATGTAAGGATGTTTCTGCTCGTTGTTACAGGACTTACATGGATTCTGTCGTTCGCAACATCAAGGATAACCCTCGTTATTTTTGGCGCTTCAATAAGAATCTTCGTGGTGGCTCTTCTCTTCCCAGTGTCCTCAGATATAATGGTGTCCAATCTTCTTCCTCTGTTTCTTCCGCTGATCTCTTTGTCCAACATTTTTCTTCAGCATATGCCGATGTTCCTGTTTGTTCTCCATCTTTTGAGTTTGAATCTTGTCAGCATTTGTTTGATTGTTCTGTTTCACGCACTGATGTTTATACTAAACTCAAGTCCTTAAAAATCTATAAAGGCATGGGCCCTGATGGAATCCCACCGATATTTCTCAAAAACTGTCGTAATTCTCTTGCTGAACCTCTCTGTTACCTTTTCAATCTGTCTCTTGAAAAAGGCGTTTTTCCAGCTGCTTGGAAAAGCTCTTTTATTACTCCTGTTCCTAAGAAAGAGACTGGTCGTAATGAAGTCATCAACTATAGGCCCATCACTATTCTCTCAACTATTCCAAAACTATTTGAAGCTATCGTTCTTGAAAAAATTCTTCCATTCATCAATCCTCTTATTATTCAAAATCAGCATGGATATTTACCCTCCAAGTCTGTTTCTTCAAATCTTCTAGAATATCTTAATTATATTTCAGGTCACATATCCTCTTCACAAGTAGACTCTCTATATCTTGATCTCACCAAAGCTTTTGATCGGGTAAACCATAGGCTTCTTCTAGACAAACTCTCTTCTTATGGAATATCCGGTTCTATGCTCCTATGGTTTTCTAGCTATCTTTCAGAGAGGTGCTCAATGGTTAGAGTTGACTCTGAGATTTCGCGCTCTTTCACTGTGTCTTCCGGTGTCCCTCAGGGTTCTCATCTTGGTCCTATTCTCTTCCTGTTGTTCATAAACGATGTATTTGATTGTCTGTCTAGACATGATATTCAGTTCCTTTTATTCTGTGACGATATAAAACTTTTTCGTAGTATAAAATCAGAAGATGATTACTACATTCTCCAAAATGCTCTTCATGATATTAAAAATTGGTTCGACTCTAATCTTCTAGCAATAAATCCCTTAAAATGTAATGTCATCTCTTTTACTCGCTCTCGTACACCCTTAGTATTTACATACTACCTCGATAATACTCCAATTCTTAGGACCTCATGTGTAAGGGATCTTGGCGTACTCTTTGATAGCAGTCTTTCCTTTAATTCCCATATTGATGCTATATGCGCCAAGGCGTCAAAAGTTCTTGGATTTGTAACCCGGTCATCTAGAGACTTCCAGGATGTTCTTTCATTTAAAATTCTTTATTGTTCACTTGTGAGAAGTACACTTGAATTTTCGTCTACTGTATGGAATCCATCCTATAAATATACCTCCGCAAGAATAGAACAAATTCAACATAGAGCACTCAAAACTTTGGCAATTAAAATGAGAACTCCTGATGAATCCTATGCAACCGTTGAAAATGCACTAAATCTTCTGCCTTTACATACACGGAGGGCAATGTATGATATCATCACACTCCATGGCATCCTACACTGTAAAATCAATTCTCCAGATTTACTTTCTTCCATCAATATTAATGTTCCTGGCCACGCTGGCACTCGTCAAGTTCTTCCTTTTCGTCCACCCTTTGTTAGATCTAACTACCTTCAAAATTCACCATTAATACGACTTCAAAGGTCCGCCAACTCATACTCAGAACATATGGACTATTTCACAGTGTCTCTCAGTGACATAAAGGATTTCTTTTCTAAACATCCTGATCTTAACTACTAACTTTCTTCCACCTCATACAACTTCACCTACCACATATTGATTTTTTTCACCATTTTTAGTTTTAATATTAATTAGTTATTACCTGAATATTTTTTAGTTTTATACTTCAATAGGTTTTTTATAGCTAGGAACTAATTATTGTATAGTTAGCAATGGGTCCGCCCGTATTTTGTTGTATAAATAAAAAAAAAATAAATAAAATAAAATAAATAAATCAACCGAAATATGTACTATTTGTTATAAGGTTCATACTATAGGAATGCAATAATGTTATATTTAAATATGTCAGTACTATTTCATTTAATAAAATGAAATATGAATGAAATACATATATGTACTGTCAAAAATCTCGTTACTGAAGAGCCCATCCGGTATATCCCTCATGTGTCTTCATCCTTCTCACTCACCTCTCTTTCTCTCTCACTTGTCACTGTGCCTTCTCCAGAAACATAAGTTTCCTTTTAGACCCTCAATCTGAGGAACATGTTAAAAGAATAATACCTAATTAATTACGAGGGACTTGTCTCTCTTAGGGTCTCACCGAACGCGACTAAATTACGACAGTTGAGTCGAAACTATTGCCGTAACTGTCCTGGATGGCCGGGAAGCGGTAAGCAATTGACGGCCCCTAATTTGATTTCCTCGTCTGTTGATTGACGGTTCCGGGGTTCTGAATTGAGCGGTTAGGGTTTGGTTCAGGTTTAGGTTCGAAGAGACTTTTTCGTAACTATCCGGGACTCGATGTGACTGGTCTTAATTAGATTTCCTCAACGCGTTGTTGACTGTCGGTTCCGGAGTTTCTGAGCTGTTGGTTTAGTTACATCATTGTATGGTCTGTTTCTTTTTCTTCGGCATCGATGCCGCATTTTTATTGCATGTGGAGATGGAAGTCAGAGATTTGCATTCGTAAAAATACGAGCGCGTAAATATCTTTTTTTAATCCAGAAATCCACTAGTATAAGTCCCTAACTAATGACGTTATGACTGTACCTGAAACTAACTATTCTACATACTTGTCATGCTGGGGTTGTTAAACAGGGAGAAGACCAGTGTCTCGCTAGAGGACCTTAAAAAGAGAAAAACTAAACAACCCTAAAAAGACAAGCACTTGCAGTTTCCCAAGGTTTTAAAGGCAGAAAAAGCCGGAGATCTCACGATTGTTGAGCACAGAGAAATATGTGGTTCTGGAAGAGTCAACTTTTCAACTCTTGGAGACCATCACTCCCCCCAGCTGTAACCAAGCTGGTTACTACAACAACACCTACATTCTTGGACTTATCCATCTATGTCTATGCATATCTACGTGTGAAAATTTAGTCCGTATACTGCTTCTCGCCACGGTCCAAAAGTTTTAATTTATTCTAGTCAAGAAGTACTAGAATGCGCCTAGTCAACAAGATGATAGTTGATTTGTACTATCTTCCTTGTTTGTGTTTTGATTTCTTTCTAAAAGCGTTCCGCATGGCTCAGAAGTTCATTTAAATCAGTTAACTTTATGAACTTTTTTATAAATATGAATGAGCTCATACGGATTTATCAAGTTCTGTGTAACAACATGAGTTATAGGTAGGAGTTGAGGGCGGGTCAGTCATCATTGAGAAAGTGTAAGCGGGGCTTCTTAGAAGGCGCAATTGGACTGTGAAGAGAATTTTGAAATAAACAGGACGACTAGGAGAGATAAAAAGAAGCTAAGAGATAAACGGACGGGAGATAAATTGACCAATTAGATAAATAAATCGCGTGGAGAATTAATTCAACTGGCATTTAGCATGAAAATACGTAGGTCATTTTGTTATTAACAAAAAGTGTTACAATCTGCTGATTCCGGCTAAATTCTAAGCGCAAAATGTCATTATGTCTGACCGATTACTCAAACAAATCGTTATCATATTTGTGTTAATCACCTACGTGGTAGCACAACTACTCAAACTAGCTTTACTAAATCCACGCTGGAACCGGGACTTGAACTACCGACCTCCAGGGTACAAGTCTGCCGCCTTATCGAACAAGCTACTGAGGTCGGTAAATCGATCTGAATTGGCAAAGACGTTTTTTAAAACCTGATGAACTCGAAGAACAAATTATGCATCTATTTTCTTATAACAATATCAAATTAACTGTTTACTTACACTATCAATTTTTTGTTTTTTTTTTTTGTATCTTGGAAATGATTGCTAATTTCATCTTCTCTTTTCATTGTTTCAGGTATGTATGTTCTTTTCATTCCAAGCTCTTCTATAATTTACGTGTCATCCTTTGCAGCCTAGTGGTAAGTTTATTCAGAGAAAATGACATCATTGACCGGGTCTACGGATCTTGAAAAACACCTAAAAAAACACGAAACCGGGGATTGGGAACGTTAACTTTCCAAAAAGTTTCGTCAAATTAGCGCTAGTGCAGTAAATCGAGGGATTTGCGCGCCAAACCGGGGTGTCAAAACCCTCGATTTACTGCACGAGCGTTAATTTGACGAATTCTTTTAGAACTAACGTTCCCAATCCCCGGTTTCATGTTTTTTAGGTGTTTTTCAAGATCCGTAGAACCGGTCATATGAATAATTTAATTGTATTCTATTTTATACTGTGTTGAAGCCCCTGGGGGCTCATTGTAAAAACTCATCGATAATTGTAAGATTTGTAAGACTTTCTGCAAAGAACCGAAGTCTTATTGTGATTAGAAGAACGAAATCTTCCAAGGAGCCTAAAACTATATAAGACTAAAATTATAGTGGCTGTATGGGCTTATTTTTGGCCCACTGCCAATCTTCTAAAAAAAGCCTAAAATTACTGTGAGCTCACCAGATCAGACGACTTCAAATACAGTCAAATGTGAATATGAGAGAACGATTTCCTTGTAAAATTCCTCTGTATTAGGTAGAAAAAACCTCTTTATAAGAGACCTGGATATTAGAGAGAAACAAATCGTACCCTTGAGTTCTCTTTCAGATTCGACTGAAATTATAAAATACATTCTTGATTCATATATAAACTCTTGAGACTACCATGCGTACAAACTACACAAACTGTTGAAAGTTGAAGTTTTGTTTTAATGTGGAGGGCCCAATAGGTCTTGTCCCGGACCCGTAATTATCCTGCGAGGTCTCTGGTCCGGATACCTGGGGTTCAGAACTGGCCGGGGTCCTATTAATTACCCGGGTTGGCCTCCCATGACGCTACTCCCAGGACCCCATTAGTATTCCACGCTTCGGATCTGAACCCAGCAGACCCCATTACCAAGGAGAACGCACTGGTTTTATGACCGGGTGTAATTTCCTCCGCTACTTGGTACGCTGGTAACTTACCAAGGAGGAGGTATACTTACTGTACTTGGACGGGAGTTGAACATTTATTCTGTCCTCACATTAGCTGGATGATGAGATTCGAGATTAATTTGGGAGTCTTGGAGTGTAATTTGGTGGAAAATGAGAAGATTTGTCATTGGACGTGATTACTTTGTGAGCTGGTTTCGTTGTTAATGTTAGGGCGAAGTATTGTAATCTCGGTACCCTAGCTTTTTTCTGGCCCTAACTATTAACTATCTAATAATAGTTACATACGTACATGGTCAGAAAACAATTTTATATTAGGATTTCTTTTTCTATTACATGACCAGACCTCCCACAATCCAGTGTTCCTGTTATAATGATTTTCACAGCCAAAGTTGTAAATTGATTACAAAACTTAATATAAAAAAAGACTAAAGGTAGATTTCAGAAACTTTTTTTTTGTGTGTTATAGATCTACATGAGTGAAATCACACTCCAGACAATCTTAATCAGCAATCAGAATAAGTACTAGGTATTGTTGATGAAATTGTATGATCTCTGCTAACAATCACTTGTTCTCTGATCAGTTGATTGCATAGCCAGAGTCACCATCTATCACATGGGAGTAACAGGTTTAGCCCGCTCACTCTGTGATGTGAGTGGTTGGGATTTCAATTATATTGGGCACTCGCCCACGTGCCCTGGGTGGAAGTCATGTCCCGTGTAGGAAGATAGCCGAGCTAGTCCGCCCATGCTAGCCGTGTCCAAACTGTGGGCACGACATGGCGACTTTTAAAGATCGTGACTGATATCTATGAGATTACGACTTTTACCAAGATATTTCTTGGTAAAAGTTTCAAACACCAAGCTGACCTTATTATTATTATTATTATTTCCTCTAAACATTAGAAATATCACGCCTTATTTATAAATATTATTTATAAATAAGGCGTGAACCTTATTTATAAATAATAATATCGCCTTATTTATACTGCCCGATTAAGACTATTAAAGTCCCATTATTCCAGCAGTAAGCCCAAGACATATTATTATGTGGTAAAAATCCCAAATGTTAGGGGATAACTTGTCATGTCCCGGCTGGTTTTCGAACCCACGACCTCTGGAACCTCTGGATTCACAGAGTGCCGCCTTTACCACTGAGCTACCGGGACAGACGGGAAATGAACTTTTTTGTAGAGAAATTTCTTTTAAGCGTTTCAAACACCAAGCTGACCTTGATCTGTGATTTTTACTGTACGCTCAAATTTTTAACACATCGTCGTCGGTCTAGCAATATGAGCTATGTGTCAATTTTGGCCAAATGGAGTTATGGTTATCGCCGGAACCGTCTTGGTCTTGCCGATCGATCTGTAAGATCAGCTATGTGATGAAACTTACTGGAATGAAGTTATTAAGGAAAATAACAATGGCTATGTGAAGGTTCCATTTTATGTTTTTACAATATGAATCATGTGCCAAACAATACAAGTTATGTGAGTAAATATTTTTAAATTTCACAGTGCATGAGTATGTAATTTCAACTATGTGTCCGTTTAACACATAGCTTAGTTGCAAAGTCCATTACTATTTTTACATTTTGAAGTTCCTGTTTAGATAACTAGGTATATTGTTTTTTGTTTTATTAGGTACAAATAGTTTTTTTGTTATTACCTATACCTACCTATGATTAATCTTTTTTGTTTTGTCTTTTTTGTTTTTGTTTTTACAAATAAACAACCAGAAGTGTTTTTATTTAGTTACCTACATACATTTTATTCTTATTATTGATTAACTCACTGATCCGCGGGGAACTGGTGTATTCAACGTGCCATAATAAGTAGATAATAAGTACGGATGATGAGATGTAGCAGAAGACAGTGAATGCAGATAGAAATTTTCAGATGATTTCGATACTGACTAACAATAAAGATAATAAAATTATAATAATAGGTATCTACCTAAGCAACGTCCAGCGTGGTTCGTACTTGGATGGGTGACCGCCTGGGTACGAATTGCGTGATGCTGGCTATTCCCGACTCCACTCAGGTTGGGTGAGGTTAATTTAAGTAGTTGGTAAGGTAGGGCAACGCCCTGGAGGGTAAAACCCCCGTCTCATAAGGGACGTATTATATAATAATCTCTGCTCTGGCGTCCAAATAATAATTGGTTGGAGTTATCCAACCAATCTCCCGGACAAAAATGCCATACGATTATTATTACCTAGTTACTCACATATTTATTAAAAACCTAATTAGATACCATTCAGTTTACATTATTCTTAATCTTCCTATTATTATTAATAATAATAATATTATGACTATGAGATAGAATTTACCACAATAGAACTAGAGTGTGAGATTAACATTTTAACAAGAAGCGATTTCAAATCTGGGAGTGGGCATGGGCATATTGTAGGTGAGCTTACTTACAGCAATGAAAACTACGAAAATTCATAATTTTATTATTAATGACATTTTATTTGAGTGTGTTTCTTTTCACTTTTTTACACGTAGCTGATATTGTAAGGCATTTTTGGCACATAGCTGGTATTGAAAAAAAATAAAAGCCATGTGTCAAATGAGAAAAAAGACAATAAAAGCTATGTGATACAAAAAACAGTAAATTGGAAAAAAAGCAATGATAGCCTTAATAAAAAATGAAAAAAATTACATATTTAGGACCACAAAAATTGTGCCTTTCAGGTCATCCAATAAAAATTACGTTTTTTTTACAACAGGGCGACGTAAAACGTTTTTTGTCTCTCCTGTAAAATTAGGGTTTTGCCACATAGCTCATATTGCTAGACCGACGACGACATAGTAAAATTAGTGTTAATGCGAGTATAAGGTATAGTTATTGCACTTTATTTAAACAGTCCGCGCAATAGGTTCAGGCAGTTCCATTATGCCAACAATGATTGGGGTGTAAACCAAGCGCGGCCGGTAAGAAAAAGTTTTGGAGGTGCTGCCACATAAACCAGATTAAAATGGGATTTATATTAGAGTCGCTCTTTCAGTGTCTAAAGAGTTTGAGTTTTTTAACCATGCTAATCATAATAATTATCCAATAATAATTCTTGAAATGTGTGATGATTTTATTGTGTACAAGCTAGGACTTGAGAAAATCCTCTCTTTTTCGTCTGGGGGTGCTGCAGTTCCGCAGCTCCTTAGCTACGGCCGCGCGTGGAAACACATCACGAAACCTTGGATTCGATGTGTTAGTTTACCAGACGACCGCTGGTGCTGTAGACCACTAAACATAGAATGCCTCAAGTTTCAACTTTACCTACTTTGTTTAAATGACTCTTGATTGGAAACCACTGCACACATATGATGTCAATATAGGGAGGGTATACGGGTGGGTATGCCTGGCATAACCTACGGGCATACCGAGTGTACAACTGTACATGACATGAGAGTATGTGTACCTACATACATGTGTACATAGAAATATGTATGTAAGTGGCTGAAATATGTATGTTATACATAGAAATTATGTATAATGTAAGCAACGGTTATGACATGGGAAGTTCGGCTTGAAAGCGAGTGAGTGGGCAGTGCCGGTAATGTAGTTGTGACGATGCCAGCGAAATATTTGCCTACTAGACTATAAGCTATAATTAAGTAGATAATATTATAAAGTTATCACATTTGTGCATAAATGTGCACAGTTACACTCGCCTTCCTAAATCCTTGCTGAACTTAGGACTCGAACCACTGACCTCTTGGTTATGAGTACGCCGCTTAATCAATCGAGCTAATGAGGTCGCTAGCATGGCTGTATGGCAAATTCCCATGATGGAGAATAACCAATGCCAAAAAATTTAAATTAAAAAAAAAAAGGTCGATAGCTAAAATTTTGTACAGCGATTTTTTATTATAAAAATTGACCCTGGTTTGCTTCTAAAATCATTCACGCTAAGTCAGTAGAAAACAAGAAGAAGTCTTGCCTGTACCTATCTACCGTGAGAGTAAAAAGGCATGGCCGTAAATCTGCCGGTAAGGCATAAAAATCCTTCCCATGTCATTACCATGTCTTGGTTGATCTGAAATTCAATCCTGTGGCGAAGAACTGGGAAACGGCTAGTGCATATGTAATGCATAGATCAGGTTAATCAGGTAGTTCGTCTCGTAGATCAAGACTGCAGATAGTTTCGCATGGAGTAGCAGCTAGACGAGTGATGCCTGTAAGCAGGAATATAGGCGGCTCATTTGCAAGCGTGTTTCCCATGACATGAGATTGTGCTGATTACTCAACACACGGGGTGCATTACACTCCCAGTCAGGGGTTCTCCTGCTGACTCGAGTAGCTGTAGATTCTAGACGAGTGATGCCTGTGAGCAGGAATACACTGCCGAGTAGCAGCTATTGCATAGCAGAGAGGGCAGTGGCATATAATGTATTTTTACATCTTAGAAATTTGTTTAGACTTGAATTTTTGAGGTAGGACTTATGGTAATAGTGAGCGCGATCTTTCTCTCTTCCAAACACAATCATAAATTGACTACCTATTTTTTACTTGCTAAACCTTGGCTAAACTATAAATTTCCCTGAGATGTTTGCCAGTGTACTCTGAGAACCCCTAGACAAGTGACAAGGTTATCATCAGTACTCTTAGCGCTGATCTCAGCACAGTGGTCGCAGGAAGTTGAATGGAACTTTGAATGGAATGAAAACAGCCTGGGTTTCCTGGCTGTTTTCTTTCCCATGCCGTCAATCCAATGAATTGAATGGGGCAATGAGCTGCCGGTCATACGTTCTACCTAGGGGAAGGTCCATGTGATGTTTTTTTGGGGGGAGCTCATTGACAGTAAGCTCATTTCCAGCCCAACCCAGGCTGAGTGAGGTTAATATGGGTAGCTGGTGCGATTTCCAGCGAATGGACGGTAAAACCTCCGTCCAACAGAGGACGTCGTATCGATTAGAATCATTGGCGTTAGGAAGGACATCTATCCATGAAAACCAACCCCAAGTATGTTTGGGAAAAGGCAAATTGGTGAAAGAAGGAGAAGAACATTGAGCTCATTTGAGAGGAAAGCGAAACCAAACACTCCATCCGCTGGAAACTTCCAAACCGGATATCTACATACATCCTCAGTTGGGCAGAAATAGTCTAATTTTAAGAGTATGATCATATATTACTGAACATAGTTAGGTTCATCCAAAAAATCTTAGCCCCCGTAGCCGATACTTCAATATTTTAACATACTAGTACACATCAGTCATATGGCGCGAACCGCTGAATTAATCGAAAATATGTCTCCTGGAAAAGAGACTTTCCCATAGCATTTGTAGGATGATTCCGATGTCAAACGGCCCTTTTTAATTCTCACAAAGATCCAAACGGTCATTGACAAATCGCCTCATTTTACATTGGTTCTCCGACACAATACACTGTGATGAAAATCAAACGATAACCCTATCGTCCCTCCTCCTCCTCCTCCTCGTCCTCCTCCTCCTCCTCCTCCTCCTCCTCCCTCAGCAAAGACCCAGACATTTCGGAGGCGTTCCATTTATTATTGGACTGCCGGGGTATTGATGATCGATGAAGTCGTTAACATCGGACAGGCTAATAATCGAAGTCATTGTCGATTCGACCTTGCCCTGTGATGACATCGGCAATCATTTTGATATTGATAATTTTGCTGGTACTGCTGGTAGTGATAATGATATTGAGAATAAAATGATATGATTATGGCTGGTGTAATGATATTGTCATGAAAATTGATAGAAAGATGATAATAATAATATTTATAGTATCTATAATGAAATGAATGAATGAATGATGATATCAAACGTTAAGATTGGCCATTGTTTTTTTCATTTATTAATATTTCATTGAATGGCTGTCTCTCCCCCCTTGGCCCCCCTATTGAGCACGGGTCAATCATTGAATGTTGGGGGCAGATGGAAGGGGGGGGGGCAATCATTAAATCATTGAACCTTGAATGACGCCGGTTTGAGCACATGGACGGTGTTTGATATCTCCTTCTCTCTCCTCAGTCGGTAAATTCTTGGAATTGGAGTTCAATGAAAAGTCACCATGAATAAATAAGTGAACGTATGAAGTGTCACAATCCATATTGCACACATTATGGAAATAGAATAATCTATTGGAATATCAGTCTTCTTTGCTTCAGCCTTCTATATTTTTTTCATAACCAATCAATGTACGACCGACTTCATGTAGTTGATAGCTTAATCGAAAGCCAGTAGACAATATGTTTCAGCATTTTAAGTTCAATATGTAAATATATTAGTTTTTCAGTACCATGCTAGCATTCGAAGTGAGCACAAGTAATTTTAACAGTGCAGTGTATTTTACAGTACCTACAGTTCTAATTACGTAACAGTGTCATTTCAATACCCAAGCTAGTGCATCTGACGCGTAGCAGAATACCTACACTCAATTGATTCTATCATTGATATTTAATAAAACCTACTTTATCTTTCCGTGCATGTAAGTTTCAATTTTCCAATTTTAAATCTGAAATTCTAGATGTCCGGTTCAGAAGATACTGAAATGATTGAAAATGGCGGTGACGAGGGGAAGGAAAATAAACCTCCAGATCCTCCGGTCCCCCCTGATAAAACAAAACTAAAAGATCAAGAAATTTTTCTATATGAAAATAAAGATGAGGGACCCTTCTATGTATTTATTGAAAGTATGTCCCAAGTTGAACGTGGGGTTGGCAGGATGCATCCCATGACAATAGGAAAAACACTTAAAAAATTATTTCCTACTGTTGAAATTTTAAAATTGATAAAAAATGGAATAAATCGAATCAAGATAGAGGTAAAATCTAGATCTCAAGCAAATGAGATAATCCAATCCGAGACTCTTAAAAAAGAAAACCTGAAAGCTTATGTACCAAAGTTCATTCTCTTCCGTCAGGGAATCATCAGAAATGTGGACACTAGTCTTACGGTCGAGGACCTTCTAGAAGAAATCAAACCTCTGTACAGTCTTGACATGAAAGTCTCTACAGTGCGGAGATTTACTAGGAAAATTACGAATACTGCCGGTGAAGCGGAATACTTACCAACAGGTACCATTCATGTTACATTTAGAGGCCAAGTACTACCCACCCACGTCTCTATATATTACGTGCGCTGTGAAGTTGAAAAATATATTCCTAAAGTTACCCAATGTGCTAAATGCCTGAGATTTGGTCATCACGATGAGAATTGTAGGGGTAATTTTAGATGCAGCATCTGCTCTGAACAACACAAAGACAGCGAGTGTACTAAAAATATAAGTGAGGCAAAATGTGTCCACTGCCAAGGACCGCACTCATCTCGCGTTAATTTTAAGAACCCGGTATGTCCGGAATTCATTAAACAAAAATCTATTAAAAACCTAATGGCTACTGAAAATATCACTTTCATTGAAGCTAAAGAAAAAATAGCCTCTAACTACTCAAGCCTAGCTGCTAGGACTAAAAATACAAATGTTTCGTTCAACGAACCGAGTACAAGTAATCAAAGCAGAGGTCAGATAAGAAGACTATCAGGCGTCAGGAGCGCGACTTTCTCACCCACCACCCCGGAGAGGAACGTCACAAAGAAAAGAATGCGTCAAGAATCGCCGCGGAATGAACAATTTCTACAGCAATGCCGGGATATCAACCGAAGCTACCAATATCAACCAAACCAGTTCCCCAACGGAGTCTGTCTCACTGAGGAGCAGAAAGCGAGTCAAGGAGATCGGGAGTCTGCCAAATGTACCCTCGAATTCGAGAACTTAGATAAGTTAACACAATTTATTTGTACTGTTTTTAAAAATTCCTCAGGTTTAGGAGGTGGTAAAAGACAAATCACTCAAACAGATTTACAGAAAATAATCCAGGACGAATTAGTTAGGAATAACAACCATCAAGAAGTTGAATTTAGTGACATGTTCTCATCTGGAGATGATGATGAACTTGCCTGAGAATGAAAAACTTAATATTCTACAGTGGAACGCTAGATCCGCTGTAGCAAACAAAACTACCCTCGAAAATCTTTTATTCGATCAAAATGTGCATATAGCACTTATTTCTGAAACTTGGTTTAAACCGGGAGTTTTTGTTAATTTTCCCGGTTATAATATAATTAGGGATGATAGGACTGATGGAAAGACAGGTGTAGCCATTTTTTTAAAAACAAATATTTTTTATGACGATAAAATCACTTATTATAAAATCTCAAACTTACAATGCTCTGCAGTATCAATTACCTTTAATGAAAAACCTTTAAATATTGTTTCCTTTTATAACCCCATCACAAATAACATCACTTTACAGGAATGGAGACGATTCTTCGACAGCTTTCCCGGGTCCAGCATATTCGGGGGGGATGCCAACTGCCATCATCAAGCGTGGGGCTGTGGTCTGACGGATGCCAAGGGCCGCGCTCTCCTGGATGCCGCGGATGACTCGAACCTTTTTCTTCTGAATACTGGAGAACCCACACGCATGAGAAGTATAGCTCAAACAAATGTAAGCGCTGTAGATATAAGTTTAGTTACTAGCGACCTGAGCGTAATCCTGGAGTGGAAAGTTTTGGATGATCCTATGGGTTCAGATCACTTTCCCATTCTAATCTCCTCTGATAATATCTCGATTAAATCAGTTTTAAAGAAACAAATCAGAAAATGGAAAATAAAGCAAGCTAACTGGGAAATTTTTGAGAATGAAATGAAAAACCTGACAGGAAAATTAATACTTTCTGAAAAGGAAGAGGAAAAAATCTCGTACGAAAATTTCATAAAAAACCTAGAATTGGCTAGCGAGAAATCAATTCCTAAAGTATCACACTTCAATGAGAATTCAAAGTTCCGTAGACCCTGGTGGAACACCGAGTGCCAAAAGCTGCTGAAAGCCAGACAGCAAAAATTAAATCAATACAAAGAAACACTCTCAGTCGGAGATTTTCTTGAATATTCTAAAAGTGATGCAACTTTTAAAAAAGAATGTAAAAAAAGTAAACAAAAAGCATGGCAATCCTTTTGTAGCTCACTAAATAGACACGTAAAAATACGAGATGTCTGGCAGTCGATTAAACGTTTAAAAAATAAAAAAACCGCCCCTTCGATTCCTATCCAAGAGGGAGAGTGGTCTGATGATCTGCTAAACTCCTTATGCCCTCCCTACGTTATGGAAAAAAACCCAATCCCTCGCGAACCAAATGTGGTCTTTAATGATGAAATGAACAAAAAATTTACAATCCATGAGCTAAACAAATCTTTGAAATCTAATTCAAACACGGCTCCAGGCATGGATAACATTCATTACCCCATGCTTCAAAATCTCCCAGTAGTAGCAAAACAGCATCTGTTAGACATTTTAAACAACATTTGGGAGCTAGGAATTATACCAGAGGACTGGAGATGTGTAATTGTCGTTCCTTTTTTAAAACCAGGGAAACCCATAAATAATTATAAATCTTACCGCCCAATAGCCTTAGCATCTTGCCTTTTAAAAACATTTGAAAGAATGATTAAGAATAGACTGGACTGGTGGTTAGAGAAAAACGATCTCCTGCCCGCTTCACAACACGGCTTTCGAAAAACCAAGTCAGTCACTGAAGCCCAAGCATCCCTCGTTTTAGACATAGAGCAAGGTTTTGCAGACCAAATGTCAACCCTAGCGATATTTTACGATGTAGAGGGCGCGTACAACGGAATCCAAATACCTATACTTATGCAAAAACTTCAGCGTATAAAAACTCCATACAGAATCTTGCGAATAATCTACTCAATTATTAATCAAAGGAACTTATATTTAAGAATTAATAATAAGCTTGTTGGTCCTAGGACAGCTTGTCTAGGCTTGGGACAAGGTGATATATTGAGCTGTCCCCTCTACTCATTATATACAATGGATCTTGAATCGTCAATTCCTAAAGAAATAAAAATCGTTCAATTCGTAGACGATTTTTGTATATACTTCACCGATAAGACCCCAGAAATTTGCGAAACTCAAATTAAAAGTGGTATTTTAGCAGTGGAAAAATATATGTCCCGCAATGGTCTAAAAATATCGTACGCTAAAAGTGAAGCCGTTTTTTTTACACGAAAAAGGCGTCACAATATATCTCCAAAGATCAGGGTTAATGAATATGAAATTCCGTTAAATAAACACGTTCGCTTCCTGGGATTAATAATCGAACAAAAGCTAAGCTGGACAAAACACATAGAACACATAGCAACGAAAGCTAACAAATATATTAATATTATGAAGTCTGTCTGTAATAAACATTGGGGAATGGACCCCCATACTGCTCTCACATTCTATCGTGGAACTATCAGATCCACATTGGACTTTGGATCAATTTTCTACGTGAACTCAGCTATAACCAATCTTAATAAGGTCCATATTGTTCAATCAAAAGCTATTAGAATAGCGATGGGCTATCTGAATAGCACGCCTATTGATGTAATGCTACAAGAAGCGAGGGAGAAATCTGTAACAGATAGAGCTCTACAACTCATAGACCGCTTTGTGATTAAATCAATGTCCATACAGAATAAAACACTTAGGAAACTAAATGACTTAACAATAACTCACCTTACATCAAAAAAATTGAAGGATAGAAAAAGCCCACCTCTGGTAGAAAGCTATTGCCATCTGAACAAATATAACTCGAAAATATTCTCTAGCGAAAAACCTCCCATCTATTTATTTAATTATGAGGTGACACAAACTCAAATACAAAAATATAACCCCGAAGGTTATGAATCCGCCCCTGATCATCAAAAGGAAAGCTGGTTTCTTGGGGAAATAAAAGAAAGATGGCCCGACCCGTACCTAATCTTTACGGATGGCTCTAAGACCAGCAACTCGGTAGGATCAGCGTTTTTTAGACCACCAAAATAAAAATCAAGGTCAATATAAACTTCATAAATTCGCCAGCATATTCTCGGCCGAAGCTTTTGCTATTCTACAAGCACTTAAATACATACAGACAATAGGGAGACAAGAAATCATTATTGTTTCGGATAGTAAAAGCTGTTTGGAAAAATTATATAACACAAGTAAATCAAATAAAAACGTTGATCACATTATCTTGGAAATCCTTCAGGAGATATCCCACTTGTCAAAAAATAACATCAAGGTCACATTCGTCTGGGTCCGCGGTCACGTGGGCATCTCGGGTAACGAGGCTGTGGACCTTCTGGCCAAACAGGCAGCCAGAAATCTAGAGCCCCCTCTTTCTTTCCCTATGCCGCATTCTGACCTGAAGCCTGTCACAGATAAATATCATGAAGAAAAATGGAGAGCAAAAATATGTAATAAAGATAACAACAAAGGATTATTCTATAAAAACATCTTCTGTGTAAGCGACAGTAAAACATGGTTTTATAAAGGTATAGCAAACCGGAAATACATCGTTGCCTTCAACAGAATGAGGTCTAATCATGCCATCTGTAAAGCTTATCTTAATAAAATACAATTGTCTCCAAATAACCTATGTGAACAATGCCTTGTAAAAGAAGACTTCGAACATATATTAATGTGCTGCATAAAATACCAGGACTCCAGGAATGAACTATTTCAAAGACTAAGTTATATCTTGGACCAGCCCTTTAATTACGTCAGTATTATCCGAAATCCTTCCTGCTATAATTCTGTTTACAAATATCTTGCAAAAAACAAAATATCCACCTAAAATAAATCTGTAAATGTAATCTCTATTCTGTAATTTAATATTTAATTTGTAATTAAAAATAAATAAAGTGGCTGTATGGGGTTATTTTTGCCCCAATGCCAATGCCAATGCAAAAAAAAAAAAAAAAAAAATATTAGTTTTCTAATGACTAATGAGTAAGAGAAATAATATTTTGATCTTGTAATGTGAAGGTCGGTGGTTCGAATCCTAATCTGAAATAGAAAAGTTAAAAAGGAGGAAGTCGTCGGTCAAATTTATTTGTATATTAATTCCGCCAGCCAATTAAATTGTTGGTCTGATCCCTTTTTATAGTTATCTAGCCAGTGAGGTAGCTAGAGCTACATTTGGGGGGGGGGGGGGGGGGTTGAGGACGAAAGAGACTACGTATATTCCATCGTATTTATTTTGCAGGGGTTTCTATTTTGTCCCCAAAACTACCCTATTCCTACGCCACTGGCTTTGGCTGGATTTATTACCTAATCTACTTCTTGTTACTCTCTAAGGCACTCTAAACTATACTGCTGATCAATTCCCTGATTATATTCAGTTCTGCATCAGCCCATCAGGTTGTTACATCCCCCGCCAGTAAGTACCGCCCAGGGATGGGGAAATAGACCAAGCTTCGCCGTGTCGCCTGTCCCGGGGGACGCCACAGCTCGTGTCACTCACTGTTGTGCAACTGGAAACTATTTCCATGTTTCCCGAGCTTTTTTCCAGCAGTCTCGGGAGAAACTGTATTGATTGAAAACGCCATGAGCACACAGCAGTGTCGGAGTTCTGGTTGTCGGCAATAAAGAAAAATATCTTCTCTTCTACGTTTAACAAATAATACATCTTGATTTAAAAATAATAATACTCTTAAGTGGAAGGTAACCACCAGGCGAGGTTAATGCTCAGAGCATTTTCTACCACCTAACACTCAGAGTCTAATTATTATGTGGTGACAAACTCAAATTAATGAGGAAAGTTTCATGCATTGGGTGGGATTCGAACCAACGGATCCCTACACTACATGGATAACTAGAGCGTTAACCATTGGTTTTTCTTATTTTGTTGTTTATGTTGAAATAACTCTTCCATAGGCATTACACTCTGCTCGGTAGGTTTTACAGGCGATGTACTATTCAGGGTAAAAAAGTCCCCCACCAATTCGTGATTTAGGAGACAATTCGTGATGTTAGCAGGAAATCATTTCTTGATCATTGACATCTCAAAGTAAATAAGTTTCTGTGTTCATCGACAGTCAAAATTTAAGCAGTCTGTTTTATCGACAGTCAAAAACAATTTTGGCCATTTTGCATTTTGAACTGTTTTAACTTTGTCGTATGTTGCTTAATTTCAGTGACAAAACGAGAACTAGTGTATTAAAGGTGTCATTGAATACACCAGTGAAAATACACCATTGGTTTAGGGGTGAAATTATTATCAGTAGATTGTTTGCTTGTCAATGGGGATGAAGCCCCATTAACAAGATATCTATTGCATGCAATTTTAATTAACAACAAATTAAAAGATATTATAACTAGGAGATTTTCTTCTCATCCTTTGGGTGTTTTATGCCGATGGTGCCGAGTTCAAACCGAAAACAAAGTACTGCAATGCCCCATTGTGTAGAGTAGGGTTGGGAAAAAATACAGAGCCATGCCTCGTGTGCATACCACCTCCACTGAATTATAACATTATTTTGAAGGACCTCTCTCCTTTCCCCTTTTTCTCTATTTATCTTCCTCTCTTCCTCCAACTCGCCCTCTCCCCTTCTCCCTGGCTTGGTAAAAGTTTTATTATAAAATACAAATGAAGTAGGTACGGTTCTTTTCTACAAAAAACACCTTTCTTCCCCTCTCCCTTTATATTACATTGCAGTCTGTAAGTTCTAGTAGCATTTTTACTTTCTTTATCCTATAGAAAGGGAAGTACCCAAAAATTTCTATAGTCAGTTTTCAGTGCCAAAACACGTTTTAGGGTCCCCAGAGCCTAAATCCAAAGTTTCAGCCATTGGTCTATGTGTGGGTCGGTCTGTCTGTAAACAATATATCTCAAGAACAATTGTGATATCACTACCCAAATTCCCTTTTACTAAATACTAATTTGCTCAACTTGGGACTTGAACCACCGACCTCCGATTACAAGTCCGCCTTATCGATCAAGCTACTGAGGCAGATGAGAGAGCTGACTTTAGACACCTCTTTTAATATTAAACTTTTTGCTCTGTCCATCGAGTTCTAACTTCTAGCATATCCAGGTTCGACTGTAATAAGATCATTCCCAAGTCCAATTTGATCACCAGTCATCAGCATGTATTGTGTAGAGGTAGACACTACCAGATTGGTTGTGACTTTACTATGAAGGACGCAAAGCTCCGGCCCATAGAGTGTGCGTGTACTTCACGACGAAGTCTGGTCTTGCCAAGTGCATGTCAGATGTTGGCATGAACATATCTGGCACGAATGTGTGGTCAGTGGGAGTGTAGGAGGCGCGAGGTATGCGGGGTTCGAGACCCTCGCCTGTCACACAACCTACTTCTTATTCTGACCACCGGACACATTGCAGACTCAGTACCTGTGCTGACATTATTTTGTACGAAAAGAAACAAACGTTTGTTGTATATTTTTCTATTTTGTTAGAAAAATTCCGATTGCTAGAAATTAAAACTTTTTATATTAGATTTTTTTTTATTCTTTTTTTTTATAAATTGACAACGGGTAACGTAGGTACTTCATTAACAAATAGTCAATTAGTGATTCATTAGAGTCACATCTCTTCTGAGGAAACAAAAACAACGCGTCGGACGGCGACGCGACGGGTAGTTTTTTTGCAAAGTGTCGCTGAAATAGTATCTTTAATATTATTTGCAATGGTATTCCCCTGTGTCTTGTTACTATCGCCTCGTAGGTAGGTACTCTTTTTCTTTTCTTCTATTTTTCTCTCTTCCATTATTTTGTTCCGTCCCTTTGTGCAGTTTCTCTCTTTGCAACTCACTTTTTATTCTCAAGTGCCTACTTGATGCTTTTTACCCGGGTTTCTCCTCCGTTTAATTTTCTTCTCTGTTAATATCTCTTTCTTTTATTCGTGCTAGGGGACTTCCTTATCCACTGAGATCTTCACTTCTCTGGTGTATTGTTCCTCTCTTCTGTATCTCTTTTTTCCATCGGAGATTTTTCCTTTTTCTTGTTCTCTATTTTTTACTCCTTTTTTCTCCTCTTGCTCCTATCCCGCTTCTCATACTACTGTATGGTATGTAACGTATACTCGTTCCTCATATTCCTTTTCATCTTCCCTATTAGCTACTTTCCATTAATGGGTTTCCCCTCCATTTCCCCCGGTTCTTTTTCCCTCTTCTTCCTCTTATATTTTATCTTCTTTCTCCTTTTCTTATTCTACCTCCTCGGCTGCCTCTTTGTAATGTTACTCCCTCATCTCCTCGTCCTCTTCTATCTCCTCTTCAATTACCTTTTCTTTCTCTTCCTCTTCCATTACCTTTTCTTTTTCTTCCTCTTCCACCTCCTCTCCTCTGTTGTGTATTTCCTGCGTTACGTTGTGAAATTTGAATGTTTCTCAACTCCTAATCTTCTCGAGCGCAATTCTCATGTTTTCACAATGCCGGCCGAAAGGAAATAGGAAAGAAATGAATAATGGACGAGAAACCGGTTTTCCGGCGGAAACCCGGAGGCTGAAGGCAGTCACACTAGAAGATGAGGCCTGAAAATATCCTGGGAGTTTGCCTCGATTTTTTTTTTTTTTTTTTTTTTCTCTCTCTCTTTCTCTCATTTTTATCTTGGTGAGTATAAGTGTGCCTACAGGGTGGACTCAATATTCAGGGTTGAGAGAGAAGGTCATAAAATTCTTTGTTCTTGAGTATCTTTGCAAATTCTATATCATGAAAATATAAATATTTTTTTGAATATATGTAGGTACATGTACAATTGTACATACCTGGCCTAACCCTAAATACCTATACACCTTGAAAGTTGTCTATTGTGTCCATTTTTAGCTTCAAATTTTTAGTATTGTGGAAATAGTTCATGATAACTTAGGGCCAGAAGTTAAGTATTTCTTCTTTATTGAATACTAGTTGTTTGGCAAAGTGCCAAACAACTAGTAATTGCGTACGAGAAATGCATCTACGAAATAAAAAAAAAAAAACACAAAACACAAAACAAAAAAAGTTATCATACTCGATTTTCAAAATATTTGCCATGCTTGGAACTCAAACTCTCGACCTCCAGATTACGCGCCGCCTTATCGATCAAGCTACTGAGGTCGATTAGGTTAAAAATCTTAGCGAAGAGTTGAGTGTTAGTTCTTACTCCAGCACCTCGACCACCCTGTATTGCCACTTACATAATGTGCCTTGTCATTGACAAAACATCACTCTAATGACAGAATATCCGGTAGTACTTAGGCTCAGTGCCTTCTAGTCTCTAATCCTATTGCGAAACACAAAACCCATTCATTCATTCTTAAATTCATTCACTCGAAACTCATTCTAATACGTGTAAAAATACTGAGAGAATGAATGGGACCAGTGAATGAATTGAGTTCATTATTATTTATCTACGCGCGGTGAGATATTGCCAAACACACACACACACATACACACACTTGGCCATATTGGAATAAACAACGTCCATTCATTGATTTGGTTCGGATGGACTGAATATACAAAACATATGTTTGGCTATTGTATGAATTTCTTTATTTATATAGGAGGCTAAAAATATCGAACGGAAAGTGCAGATGTATCGGTTTCTACATTTATATAACTAGAGTATGTTTATACGAATTGATACAAACGTAAAACCCACTCTAAGTCTGATGAACTGACTGATTTTTCAGCCCTAATGACGACAGTACATACATATCTCCATTATTCACAATGTGGGGGACAGCCCACAAGGTTCGATGGGAGAGAAGAGAAAAATGAGGGCTCACTCACCTTTGAAGACTCTAGCGGGGTTGACTTACGGGGTGCCGGCCGGCTCTTCTTGGTGATGGGGCAGAGTGGGAAGATGAGTGAGCTTTGTTGGTAATAACTATATTTAATTTGAAACTTTAAAGAAATATTGAGCGTTGCACGAAAATGGTATACACTAAATTTGAACTGAGGTGTGATCTCTCTGATTGTCAAAAGGTAACTGCTGAGGGCAGAGAATAGAGAGTTGAACTTACAAATTCTATGGAAAATTACCACTGACTTGTTGGAAGCCAAGGGGCTTTCTTGTTGCAAGTCAGGGCTGCATTTATGGAGGGGCATTGATACGGTACGCAGTGTACGCTGTACGCAACATTCCGCCCACCCAAATTTGGTATAATTTGAGAAATATAAGCGAGAAAGCGAGATCACAAAATTGAATATTGCCAAGACAAAAGTACACATAAAAAAAAAACATGAAACAGAGGTATTCAATAAGTGCCTGATAAAATAATAAAGGATTATTGAATACTGTAAAGAAAGCATTGTAACATTTAATTGTTAAATCTCAAGGGAATGATTTTGTTGACAGGTCGAGTTAAGACCGTGTCTTGAAATTTAATCTTGGCGACCCTTGTGACATTGTCACTACCAGGGTAAACATCAATAATTTTACCTAAAGGCCAATGAAGAGGTAATTTATTAGCCTTGGGAAGAAGGATCAAATCACCAGATTTGAGTTCAGGATTAGGGAGAAACCATTTTGATCTGGGAGTCAGGGATTGAAGATAGCTTGTGGACCAAGTTCCCCAAAAGGATTGCGCGGCTTGCTGGATAAGTCTCCAGCGAGTTAATCTATTCATGGGAGTAGAGGTTATATCATGCTCCGGAGGGGTTAATAGGGAGGTACCTATGAGAAAATGACCAGGAGTTAAATAATCTATACCATCAAGAGGATCAGGAGAAACATCGATGAGTGGTCTAGAGTTAAGTACAGCCTCTATTCTACATAGAAGAGTTGTAAGTTCTTCAAATGTGAAATTTTGTTCGCCTATTACCCGTCGGAGATGAAATTTTGCGGATTTAATACCGGCTTCCCAGAGGCCTCCGAAATTAGAGGCAGCGGGTGGATTAAATATCCAAGTAATTTGACGTTGCGCGAGGGTATTATTTATATCAGCGGAATTTTCCTGTAGCATCTGATATACTTCAGACAATTCTCGTGCGGCGGCGGTGAAATTTGTGCCGTTGTCACTGTGGATAAAACGAGGAAGACCGCGGCGTCCGATGAAACGGTCAAGACTGGCAAGAAATGCAGCAGACGACAGATCTGACACCAGCTCTAAGTGAATTGCTTTGGTTGTGAAGCAGATGAATAGGCAGAGATATGCCTTGCGTGAACGCGCGTTGCGGCGGGAACTCTCCTTGATGAAGAATGGACCACCAAAGTCCACGCCGACGTTGAGAAAAGGTCGCTCCTGAGTGACTCTTCGTTCTGGTAAGTCACTCATTATTGGTTGAATAGGTTTTGCGGAGTACCGGTAACATCTCAGGCACTTATGTATGCGTTGACGGAGAAGATCGCGTAGCGACATAATCCAAAACTTCTGCTGAATTAATGCCTGAACGGTCCGAGGACCAGCGTGCAGAGAAGAGACATGATAATGATCACAAATAATATTAGACAAGTGACACTTTTTGGGAAGAAGTAGCGGATGAATTGAATCCTGCGATAGATTCTGAGCGTTTCGAAGCCTTCCGACCACCCTGAGTCTTCCATGTTCATCCAGGAAGGGAGTTAGTTTTAAGATGGCGGAGTTTGTTATTTTTACGTTGGTCTGAAGGGCTGAAATAATAGCGGCAAAGTGATATTCTTGTTCTAGTTTGGTGACTATCAATAAACTAGTGTTAAGTTCTCTTACTTGTAGAGGTCCTAGATCACGTTGTTCTTTGGAGGTTCGTATGTTTCTGATGAAACGAAGTACGAACGCGAAAATTCGTTGTAGCTTGGTAAGTTTTGAATATTTTTCACAACATCCTAACAAGTAAGACTTCGCAGGGGGAGTTACAGTTAGTAAAGTTTTGGTGTTATCCTTGAGTTCAGGTAGATTATGAACTTCATTGCCTTGAGAGCGAGGCCAGTAGTCTCGCGACTGACGAAGAAACTGAGGACCATTAAACCAAAGAGAGTGTTCCAAGAATTGTAGCGGTAGAAGTCCTCTGGACGCACAGTCCGCGGGGTTCTGTTCCCCGGGAACATGATACCAGTCACACTCCTTGGAAGTTAAGTTGTTCAGCTCCACGATGCGATTACCAACGTAAGTTTTAAGAGTATGCGGGGGTGTGGTTATCCAAGCGAGAACAATATTAGAATCACTATAGAAAGTGCGGGAAGATATCGACAATGTTCCTAGGTAAGTCTTAAGAGAGTCGTACAGTCGTGCAAGTAATAATGCACCACACAGCTCGAGACGAGGAATACTGAGAGGCGATTTAGTAGGAGCGACCTTACTTTTACCTTTCAATAAGTAGACTGTATTTTCATTGCGGTTTGAGTCAGAAGTGACCAAGTAGATCACGGCAGCATAACCTTTTGTCGAGGCGTCACTAAATCCTACGACGTGGATGGTCTGCGGAGCGGATGTGTCGATAAAGCGGGGAATTCTGAGCGATTGTAATTTAGATAGTTCGGAAGAAAAGGTTGACCAAGAGGCGGCTAATTCTGGAGTCAAGGGATCATCCCAAGAATATTGAGACAACCACAGCAACTGAAGTAAATACTTAGCCCAGAATATGACTGGTGATAACCAGCCGAGCGGGTCAAACATGCGGGCGACGTGAGAAAGGATTGATCGTTTAGTGAAGACGACGTCAATGTCTGCGACGTGATACGAGAATGTATCGGATGCGGGGTCCCAGTGAAGACCTAAAATTTTAAAAGTAGGCTCTTCGTCCTCCCGAAGAGCTAGCGGTTTCTCAAGATGATCATGCGGGACGGTTTCAAGAAGAGCAGCGTTGTTACTTGCCCATTTTCGAAGTTCGAAGCAACCTCGTTTAAGTAGAGCGACCAGTTCTTGTTGAAGTTGAAGGGCTTCCTGTTCCGTAGCTCCGCCACTGACAACGTCATCTATATAGGTTTCATTGAGAATGGCTTTAGAAGCCAGAGGGAAGGCATGTCCTTCATCAAGCACCAACTGCTGGAGTACTCTTTGAGCTTGGTAAGCTGACGGTGCGATACCATATGTCACCGTAGTTAACTCAAACTCTGCGACTTCGTTGTTCTGAGGATTACGCCAGAATATATGCTGAAACTTTCTGTCATCTGGGTGCACTAAAATCTGCCTATACATTTGTTTAATATCTGCACACACAACAATACGATGAGAACGAAAGGAAAGAATAATATTACAAATATCCTTTTGAAGTTTGGGGCCTTTCATTAGAAGATTATTGAGTGACTTGTCAGTGGTGCTAGTGGCGGATGCGTTGAATACGGCGCGGAGCTTTGTAGTTGAGCTAGATTGTTTTAGTACAGCATGATGAGGAATGACATAGCGAGAAGGAGTTTTACACACATGCATATGATTCTGAGCTAAATAATCATCAAAAAACTTTGTATATTCAGTATGTAAATATTCGTTTTTATTTAAGCGTTTTTCTAAGTTGCGGTACTGAGTGAGAGCGCGATTGCGATTTTCGCCTAAATTAGAGACATCCTCACGAAAGGGTAGTGAGACCATATATCTGCCTGTTTCGTCACGCTGGTGAGTGGAGAGAAAATGTTCCTCGCAGCGAACATCCTCAGGATCTTCAATGAGCTGGACAGCGACTTCCTCCGTCTCCCAAAACTTCTGGAGCATTGTATCCAGGTTGGGGGAGGTAAGAAACAGAGAGCGGCGAGAACTATCCTCGTTGTAAGTAGGAGTGCGGCCGAAAATAATCCATCCCAGCGTTGTTCTCATAGCGGTAGGTCTCCCAGGTATCACGTTGTCCCCAGTAGTACATAATATCTGCGCGTACAATTCAGCGCCAAGAAGAAAATCGACAGCATCCGGTATACAGAAGTCGGGATCAGCGAGATCAAGGTGAGAAAATTTTGAAAACACTTCAGGTGCAATATGAGCGGAAGGTATATTGGAAGAAATACGTTTAAGAACAACTGCTTCGGCGTGAAGATTGCGGCTAGATGGTAGGCGTGGAGATAGTACACAAGAGACGGCTCCGTTGTTTTCAGGCACCATTTTGTCTCCAATACCCGAAATAGAAATATCGCATTTATATTTCTGTAAACCTATGCGTTGAACACACGATTCAGTTATACAAGAAATCTGTGAACCAGGATCGACAATCAAGCGGATTGGGTGCGGGTTGCCAAAGCGGTCCAAAATTGAAACTCGGGCGGTGCCTAGTAAAACTGAAGATTTTTGAACGTTGTCACCAGTGGAGAAAATACAGGTCTTGGTCTGAGGGGTGGTCTCTTTGGAAGAGCTAGGGGAAGAATAATTTACAAAATTAGACTCGCGATGTATTAGCGTGTGATGCCGTTTGTGGCATGTGCGGCAAGTGGAATCGGAGCGACAGTCCGAAATGCGGTGAACACCTAAACAGTTGAAGCAGCGGTTCTGACTTTTGAGAACTTCAACACGTTTAGGAATATCAAACTTGAGAAAAGAAGAACACTTGAAGAGCGGGTGAGCCTGTTTACAAATAGGACAAGAAGAGTGCGGGGAGGACTGAAGTGCGTGCGGTTTTGTTGATTCAGCGGTAGACAGGTAGGAAGTGCGTTCTTGTTTATAATTTCCCTTGTGTGGGTTAGCGGTAGACGCAGCGAGGGTATTTTTAGAAGAAGAAGGAGATGTAGAGAACTGGATCATTTCACTGTCCATGCAAATTTTATTAACGTAATTTATTAGTTGATCATAAGTAGGTACCTCGTTCGAATCCAATTTATCCTCGAATAACTTCTTGTGTTCAATATTTAATACGCGAAGGGCAATCTGAACTAAAAGAAAATCACCAATATTAGGAAGGTTCAAGTTCTTAACGGCAGCGACATTAGTCTGAAAAACCTCAAGAAAACTGCGTAGACCCGATACGTTGCTGTTGTGAAGCGGCTTGAAGTTCAGGATCATGTTGAGATGATGCGAAGCTAGAACCCTTTTGTTTTCATAGCGATCACACAAGGTTTTGTATGCTGTAGAATAATTTTGATCGAGAAGTTGGAAATTTTCAATCAAATGCAGAGGAGGCCCGCGCAGAAATGAGCGTAAGTACTGAAGCTTTTCTACTTCTGAGATATCAGTCCTACGGTGAATCGTAGACCTGAAAAGCGAGTGAAAACTTGACCACTGTTGTAAATCTCCTGAAAAGATAGGGACCGAAAGTTTTGGAAGTTTCGGATGAACTGTGGCGGTAGGAGCGGGACTGGAAGCCGGCACAATAGTAGCTGATGCTGGGATAAGGTTTCTAGCCCTAACGAAAGCCTTAGTTTCAAAATACAACTCCTCAAAGGTTTGAGTATCTCCGGATTTGTCAACTTTATCAGCGCTATCCATAGAGGCACACAAAGTATCAATTTGATCCTGGAGAGTATCAAAAGAATTGTAATAATCATCGATGCGTTCGAAACGAGATAAAAATGGCCCTGTGTTAGACTCGGTAAGCTGAGTGGTGTAATCTGCCAGCTTTTGCATACGGTCAAGATATTTATCTTTACGCGAAATCAATGAGCGCAGTTTTTCCCTTTGAGAGTTAGTCGACATGATTTTTATTTAAAAGACAGTGAAATAGGAAGAATAAGGTCTAGATTACCTGGTGAGTTGAGCGTATGATCCTTGAGATTAAGCAAATTGTAAGCGCAACACAGATACAATAAAGTACAAAAACTTTAAATTGCGTAAATAAATTAAACAGCGGGCTAGCTAGTTAAATTATTGCGGAAAAAACTAATCAGCGGTGAAAAAAAAACTTTTATTTACTATTTAATAAACAAAAAAGCGGAAATCAAGTTATGCGGATTCGTGAACTGAATTTATTAATAATCGCGGAAAACCAAGATATTGCGGGGAAAACGATAATAATTAATGCGGTAATATTTGAAAATGCGGGAAAATTAAAGCGGGTTATACTTTTATAAATGCGAGTTGAACTTAAATGAAAGCGGGTTGAACTTAAATGAATGTGGGTTGAACTTAAATGAATGCGGGTTAAACTTAAATGAATGCGGGTTAGACTTGAATGGTTGCGGGTTAGACTTGAATGGTTGCGGTTTAGACTTAAATGATTGAGAATGAGAGGTAAATGAAATAAATTAATGAAAAGAGCGGGTAAACTAAATTAAATTAATTAAGCGAATTAAATTTAATTATAATGATTATTTTATTTTATTCCCGGCAATACTGGAGCGGTTTCACGAACAGTAAGAGGCGATGAACTAAGTACTTTTATTTTACTAAGTTCACGAAAAATTCTAAGTTCAGAATATAAACAGAAAACACGAATAACAGTGATTAATACATGGAGTTACCTATTGACATTCATATAGAAATACAAAGAGCGGTGCGGGAGAACTAAATTACATAAATATTATATAGCGGAGCAGAGAGATCACAAACAAGCGATAGACAAGTAAAGGTACAGTAGGTACCTACGTAGAACAGAGAGGAGCCGGGGAGAAGCGTACATAAGATAAATTGAGATATGGAGATATGTAATTAGATAAATCAGATAGTTGAAAGGTGACAAGTGAGATGGAATATTAATTCAAGTTGAAAGATAGAACTTTCAAGTTAAGATCAAGTGTAACTTGAAATCAAGTGATTGGTCACAGCGGCATAGGACATAGGTAGCAAGTTGCTCGGTACGCTGAGAACTGAGAACTATAGCGAGGGGCCGAGTTTAGGAAACTAAAATGGGAGAGGCAGTGGACTGTAGGTAAAATTAAATATCAAGAGGGCAAGTACGTAATTCTAATAATTGTAATGATTTATAGCACTTTAAAATTTCTAAAATAATGCAATGAATTATGAAGGTTTAAAACACTATGGTAACGCTTTAAAGAAGAGGTGTGCCTCAACTTTATGCTGAAAGAGATTATATGCTTATTTCGGACAAAAAATCAAGAAATTGACAAAAAGACAAACAGAATTGACAAATTACAATGAGTGCACTAGTTGACTTGGCAATAAAATCTTAGGAAACAATAATCTTAGCAAGTAATGCAAGTATGTTAGGTTGAAATTTTATATAATACGTGCATGTGGCAATGGGTACTCGCCCAAAAGAAAATTAAGTTTTATAAATTGAAAAGAGGTGACCTTTTCAAAGGTTCGTAATCCGGCTCGAATTCGGACCAAAAACGATGTGGGGGACAGCCCACAAGGTTCGATGGGAGAGAAGAGAAAAATGAGGGCTCACTCACCTTTGAAGACTCTAGCGGGGTTGACTTACGGGGTGCCGGCCGGCTCTTCTTGGTGATGGGGCAGAGTGGGAAGATGAGTGAGCTTTGTTGGTAATAACTATATTTAATTTGAAACTTTAAAGAAATATTGAGCGTTGCACGAAAATGGTATACACTAAATTTGAACTGAGGTGTGATCTCTCTGATTGTCAAAAGGTAACTGCTGAGGGCAGAGAATAGAGAGTTGAACTTACAAATTCTATGGAAAATTACCACTGACTTGTTGGAAGCCAAGGGGCTTTCTTGTTGCAAGTCAGGGCTGCATTTATGGAGGGGCATTGATACGGTACGCAGTGTACGCTGTACGCAACACACAATAAGTTATCATATTTTTTTTTTTATCACTTTTGTGATGTTATTTACTCAAACAGCTTTATTAAATATTTGCTTAACCTGGGACTTGAACCACCGACCTTCGATTCACAATACCTAATATTATTTACACAATGTGAACGGAACGTAGCTAAGAGTAATTATGAATTCCTCACAGGCACGTTGAGGCGTGTCATCGCGTACGGCCATGCCTTGACCACCCAAATCCAAGCTCATCTCTACGTACATTCCATACTAATCGATCAGAATGGCCGCATAGATCACGTCCAATCAAGCAGAGTAGGAGCAACGGTGTGTTTATTAATGAGTTCTTATCACTGGTCGGACTACTGATAAGAGATTTGACCTTGACTCCCCAGTAGGTCGTAAGCATCCGGTGCAGTCTGTATGGGGCTGGGTGATAAGGACGCTCCTATCCTCATCGGATAAGCAGAATAAGCAATCAATATAACTGATAGAAGCACAAGCCTGACCAACTGAAGTCCAACGAGAATTGAGTAGAACAGTTTTACGTAGACGAGAAAATAACTATGCAAAAAAATCTTTTTCAGCGCAGAAGCTTTTTGAAATAACAACGAATCACCTACATTTATGTAAGTACAATTATTGTACATATACATACAAAAATATACAGTGTACATATTTTTTTATTGTACATTTGAACGGTGGTTGCAAAATTTATTTTAGCTTTTTTTTTGATATGTTTGATTTAAGAATGTTTGTGATTGGATGTGAATCTACAACTGATATTGATAGGTATTCTGGAATCTGTCCCGTTTTTTGTGACAGTGAGTGTATATGAATTGCCTTTGAGACAAAAAAGAAACCATGTCATTGATGAAACTCTCATTTTCCAGAGATTATTTCACATATTATGAGTAAATTACTGTTTTCACATCCAAAATCCGTCAATTTGTAGAATAAAAATACTTTAATTCGCTTTATGTATTAATAATTTTCCGCATTTGATACTCGAACCACTGACCATCAGGTTACGAGTCCGCCTTATTGATCAAGCTACTGACTGAGGTCATCTTCCAGAGATATGAAATGGATAAAGAAAATCCTAGCATGTTTGAACATTTTCCAACAGTAAACGTCTGAGAGATTAAGAGAAAAGGAAATAGAATGTTCATTCATTTGTCGGAGATAACCTTTGAATAGCCCGAGGTGATTAGCAGGGTACTCTCAGGCGTGACGTTCTAGTGTTTTTGCAGTACTACGAGCAGAATGGCATGCATTGCAAAAGCTATATAGAGTCACATTAAACATAACGAAATATACAGTAGTAACTGGTATTATTTTTTTACTTGTGAAAAAATAGAAGTCCATAGAAGAAACCAACGAGAAACCCATAGAAGTGAAAATTTGGACTATTTTTTTTTTTTTTACAGTTCTCGATGTTCAAGTTAGAAACCTAGTTTACTGATGCTTAACATAAGTATCGATGTATTTATCTGAACTAGTAATCCGCAGTCAGCTCACTTACTCGCACAAAGTCAAAATCTTGCTGTCAAATTCTTTCCGTTAATTCAATCTTATTGTTTCCCTCTGACTCTCCCTCTACATTAAGGTAGAATTACCTTAGCAAGTGAAACATTGTGGAAATCACCGTCCTCAGTAGATTAGTCGATAAGGCGGCGGACTTGGAGCTTGGAGGTTGGTGGTTCAAGTTCCGGTTTCAGCGTAGATTTAGCAAAGCGCGTTTGAGTAATTGTGATATCACGAAAGTGATTAACACAAATATGATAAAAAAATTTACTTAATGAAATCAAAATTTTTCTTTCTCTCTCTCTCTCTCTCTCTCTCTCTCTCTCTCCCTCCCTCCCTCTCTCTCTCTCCCTTTCTCTCTCTCTCTCCCTCTCTCTCCTTCTCCCTCTCCCTCTCTTACTCCCCTACTTTTATCCCCCCTCCGTCCATGTTCTCGAATAAACTTGTAACAGGCTCCAGTTCGTCAGCTAGTAATCGTAAACCCAAACCGCAACATCAGCTGGGCCCAGTGGTCCATTAAAGTGCCCACACCCGGGACTCGAAGCCCAGATCACCGTAATGAGGGGTTGTCACTTGTCAGCGCGCCGGTCGTGATGGTTCTCTATAGGCCGGGTCATAAATTCGAAGCCAGCGACTCGGCACAGAAAAATGACAGGTTTATTTCTTCGCTCGTATATGAGAAAACCAAAATGACTTCCGGTTCTGTAATAGTTGGAACCAATTAACTGGAGAAATGTTCACAAGGATTTCTGGATTCGTCCTCTGGATATGTTCTACGACTTGGATGTTTCTATACGTTTCCTTGTACTTGGATTCTGGTAGCTCCTGAAGATGTTAACCAGAACTTCCTGAAGCTACTCATTCTTCCCCTGAGAGTCTAGAGAGCTCCCGTAAGAGAAGTGGCTTCGGTATCTAACATCTTAACACATTGCGTGCTGATAGTAATTTCAAGGTTGTTACCCAGGACCGGCGATTTCACTCACTTTTGTAATTTCACTCACCACAGGATTAGACTTTACGGTACGCAAGTCCTACAAATAACGAAAGGATCGTCAGAGCCTGAAGTTTTAGATCACATTTAAAATAACACAGTAGGGGCAACTGTGAGAGGTTGACAGTGTATTTTCAAACATTTCAGTGTCACCCGCTAGTGATTGCCACCGGCCCTGCGGAAAAGTTGCGGTCACCCGCTAGGGGGTGACGCCGCATGCAATGTGTTAAAGTGCAACGCTTTTTGTAATTAATATATGAACTTGTACCTCTGCAAAAGCTGAAGTGGATTAATATTTAAGAAATATGGTAGCTAATAGTATTTAGTTTTATATGTATATTATAGTAATGTGTTTTTGTAGTGTCATATATTAATCCAAATAAAGGTTTAGTTATTTATTTACATGAACTTGAATCCAATGTAAGTACTCTGATTTACCTGTTGTTACTATCTAACATATTTATCCTGGACGGAAATCGAACCCGCAACTTAGAGGTTCAGAACCGGTTTTTGACTTGGCTAACTCTATACTGGCACTTTACCTATACCTAATAATAATCTATCTATTTACATTATTTACTACAAAGATCTATTTAAACTACATTGATCCATATTTCGTCTTGCTCGTAGAAAGTGACACATTTCCTTCGTCGTGAGACGACACGAACCAGGGACTCCCCAGTGTGAGTCACTTGAGTCAGGCGTGACTCGTGACGTGAGTCACAGCAGGCAGGAGAGAAAGTGCCCCAGTCTCAATGACAGACTAGTTCACAGTGTTGCTATGACGTCAGGACTTCGCCCGGTCTATTTCCGAGAGCCATCCATCCTCCACTAACACACACCCCTGGCCGTCACCCTTAACACTTTGTGCGCCACGTCGCTCAATATGAGCGACAGCGACTTCCCGCTGGGGCCACGTCTCTCATTTTGAGAGACACTAGACCTCTCTTTGAAGCATTGTGTCTCAGTATGGGCCACACTACTGTGTATTTTGTATTGAGAATTTGAAGCGTGGCCTCCTGAGGATGATCAGAGTGTGCTTGGTTTTCACCTATCTAGTTTTGAAGCATATTGAGAGACAATCCTTTGTATCGTGGCCCCAGGGGAAAATCACGATTTTGGGCTTGGCGCACAAAGTGTTAAGACGTGTACAGCATTTCTGTTCCTGCAAACACGGTTGCAGTGTTGGAAAGTTTTGATAGGTCTACTACTGTACTGGTAATAACTTGGAATTCTATAAAGATTTCTAATCTGTTGCGATAAGTCTGTCTCTCTTTCTCTCTCTCTCTCTCTCTCTCTCTCTCTCTCTCTCTCTCTCTCTCTCCCCAAAAAGTTAAGTTTAGCTTACGAGGTAATCCAAAATGTATATTTCTTTGATGTAAATAAATTTGCCACATTTTCAATTCAATTCTCTCTCTCTCTCTCTCTCTCTCTCTCTCTCTCTCTCTCTCTCTCTCTCTCTCTCTCTCTCTCACCCTCCCTCCCCTTTAATCTCTAAGTAAGAAAGATACAGTACTGAAAACAAGCGTCCAAGTTGGTTTCCTTAATACATTAAATGTCCATGAATGAAAAATATGTTCTTATCATACAATTTCTTAAGATATGAAATAAATTGCAAATTGCGATTAGCGGCGAATAATGACGACGCCAAGTCATCAATTTTAATGTCATCATCATATCCAATATTCATCTTCACTATCTATCTATATGTAGAAGAGATTGCCTCAGGCGATATCACCAGCCATCACCCTTGATGTGCACTGGTAGTCAAGTGACTAACGCGCTAGTCTGGTAATCCAGGTAGCGTAAGGATCTGTTGGTTATAGAATCCCACCCAGTGCATGAATTTTTCCTCGTAAATTTGAATAAAGCACTATAATTTTTAAAACTTGTAATTATTATATTTTTGTTAATAAAACATGGTCAACTTTCCCAACGAGTGAGCAAGCTTCCTGGAATGAGGAGGCCGTGTTATCACCAAAATTATAGAACCTATGTGAAAAAGCTTTCCTGCTGCTCTACCAATTTCTATTTCATGACTATATGATCATCAGTATTATGAGTTCCTATTTTGTCATCAGTAGTTAAATCAAATTCAATTCCATTACATTTACAATGTCATGAGCAGTATACTTGTATGTATTGTATACTTGATTATCATTTACTTTTGTCATCATCAGTTCAGTAGGTATGTATACCTCATCAATTTCACTGCCATATCATCACCCAGTCTCTTTGTCCAGTACGCAGAATTGACCGTCCTATGGAAGACGCCATCTTAGATGCATCCGCCGGCAATGAATAGGAACTTATAGGAAGTGCCTATGAATAATGCATACGTGAGCTCTGCACAGGAAGCCAGGCTCAGGCGGCTGTGCTCCTGACTCTTCTTGTATACTTACTGGTGTCTTATCAACTTATCATGTACCTACTTACTGGTGTCTTATCAACTTATCATGTACCTACTTACTAGTGTCTTATCAACTTATCATGTACCTACTTACTGGTGTCTTATCAACTTATCATGTACCTACTTACTAGTGTCTTATCAACTTATCATGTACCTACTTACTGGTGTCTTATCAACTTATCATGTACCTACTTACTAGTGTCTTATCAACTTATCATGTACCTACTTACTGGTGTCTTATCAACTTATCATGTACCTACTTACTAGTGTCTTATCAACTTATCATGTACCTACTTACTGGTGTCTTATCAACTTATCATGTACCTACTTAATGGTGTCCTATCAACTTATCATGTACCTACTTACTGGTGTCTTATCAACTTATCATGTACCTACTTACTGGTGTCTTATCATGTACCTACTGTCTTGCTGGTGTCTTATCAACTTATCATGTACTACTTACTAGTGTCTTATCAACTTATCATTTACATACTTACTGGTGTCTTATCAACTTATCATTTACATACTTACTGGTGTCTTATCAACTTATCATGTACCTACTTACTGGTGTCTTATCAACTTATCATGTACCTACTGTCTTACTGGTGTCTTATCATGTACCCACTGTCTTACTGGTGTCTTATCAACTTATCATGTATACACTGTCTATCAATTTCACTGTACATACTATTCATCAACTACAGTCTCTTTGGTCTATACGCATATATACACGTCCTATGATGACGCACTTATGATGTATCCTACTGGCTTACTGATGGTATCAACTTATATGTACCTACTGTCGTAGCTGTGTCTTATCAACTTATCTGTACTTCTTGTCTTACTGGTGTCTTATCAACTTATCATGTACCTACTGTCACTGGTGTCTTATCAACTTATCATGTACCTACTTTACTGGTGTCTTATCAACTTATCATGTACCTACTTACTGGTGTCTTATCAACTTATCATGTACCTACTTACTTTGTGTCTTATCAACTTATCATGTACCTTACCTTACTGTGTCTTATCAACTTATCATGTACTCTCTTACTAGTGTCTTATCAACTTATCATGTACCTACCTTACTGGTGTCTTATCAACTTATCATGTACCTACTTACTGTGTCTATCAACTTATCATGTACCTACTTACTGGTGTCTTATCAACTTATCATGTACCTACTTACTGGTGTCTTACCAACTTATCATGTACCTACTTACTGGTGTCTTATCAACTTATCATGTACCTTACTGGTGTCTTACATGTACCTACTGTCTTACTGTGTCTTATCAACTTATCATGTACCTACTTACTGGTGTCTTATCAACTTATCATTACTATCTTACTGTGTCTTATCAACTTATCATTACTACTTCTGGTGTATCTTATCAACTTATCCTATGTGTACCTACTTACTGGTGTCTTATCAACTTATCATGTACCTACTTTACTGGTGTCTTATCATTACATGTCTTACTGTTCTTATCAATTATCATGTACCTACTTACTGGTGTCTTATCAACTTATCATGTACCTACTTACTGGTGTCTTATCAACTTATCATGTAACTACTTATGTGTCTTATCATGTATACTCTATGGTTACACTTATCGTACTTGTCTTTTTAATTCATGTACTACGTCTTATGTGCTATCAACTTTATTCAATGTTTTTTAGTACCTACTGTCTTACTGGTGTCTTATCAACTTATCATGTACCTACTTACTGGTGTCTTATCACTGTACCTACTGTCTTACTGGTGCTTATCAACTTATCATGTACCTACTGTCTTACTGGTGTCTTATCAACTTATCATGTACCTACTGTCTTACTGGTGTCTTATCAACTTATCATGTACTACTGTCTTATTGTGTTTATCAACTTATCATGTACCTACTGTCTTACTGGTGTCTTATCAATTATCATGTACTTATGTTCTTACTGTACTTACTGTTACTGTGTCTTATCAACTTATCATGTACCTATGTCTTACTGGATGTCATTATCAACCTTATCATGTACCTACTGTACTATTACTGGTGTCTTATCAACTTATCATGTACCTACTTACTGGTGTCTTATTAACTTATCATGTACCTCTGTCTTACTGATGTTTATCAACTTATCATGTACCTTACTGTTCTTAACTGGTGTCTTATTAACTTATCTGTACTTACTGCTGTTCTTATCATTATCATGTACTACTTATGGAATTGCTACAATTTTATAAATACTTATCATGTTAACCTATAGTACATGTCTATTACTGATGTCTTATCTAACTTATCATGTACTATGTTATGATGTCTATAACTTATCATGTCTATATTATTGTCTACTACTGTGTCTTACAACTTATCATGTACCTACTTATGGTGTTTATCAACTTATCATGTTAACATTACACTTACTGTTACTATATGTACTATATACTAAAAAACAATTGTCTATCAATTTCTATGTACCTACTTACTGGTGTCTCATCAACTTATCATGTACCTACTTCCTGGTGTCTTATCAACTTATCATGTAACTACTTACTGGTGTCTTTTATCATGTACCTACTGTCTTACTGGTGTCTTATCAACTTATCATGTACCTACTGTCTTGCTGGTGTCTTATCAACTTATCATGTACCTACTGTCTTAATACTGGTGTCTTATCAACTTATCATGTACCTACTGTCTTATTGATGTTTTATCAACTTATCATGTACCTACTGTCTTACTGGTGTCTTATCAATTTATCATGTACCTACTTACTGGTGTCTTATCATGTACCTACTGTCTTACTGGTGACTTATCAACTTATCATGTACCTACTGTCTTGCTGGTGTCTTATCAACTTATCATGTACCTACTGTCTTAATACTGGTGTCTTATCAACTTATCATGTACCTACTGTCTTATTGATGTTTTATCAACTTATCATGTACCTACTGTCTTACTGGTGTCTTATCAATTTATCATGTACCTACTTACTGGTGTCTTATCATGTACCTACTGTCTTACTGGTGTCTTATCAACTTATCATGTACCTATTGTCTTACTGATGTATTATGAACTTATCATGTACCTACTGTCTTACTGGTGTCTTATCAACTTATCATGTACCTAAATCCAGGAGGCTTAGGGATTAGAATCCCAACCAATGCTATGATTTATTTGTGACTTTCGAAAACTTAATAGCGCGTTACGCTTAACTCGGCGATTATTTAAAGTTAGTAGACTGGTACTGCCATTTTTATTTATTATTAATAATAATCCTACAATATTAATCAAAAGTAACCTCACACAGAATTTACGCTATAAGAAATTTCTTATTACTGCTGTTAGACCTTAACTAGAATAGAATCTCAGGTATGTAATGTGCATTGTGCAATTGTACAAATTTACATACTCGTACATTATGAAAAAAGAAATTTCTATGCCGAAATTCTTATTGAACATTGAACATCCTATTTGAAAACCTAAGCCATACATATCTATATCTTTTTCTTTACCATGTCCATTTTCCTCTCAAGTGCTTTTTTGTTCAAGGACCTAAAACACAATATGTATCTACAATTGAATTAAACCTGGATGGATGGGATGAAATCGCTATGTATAAAACATCAGGAATTCCTTTATTCAAGTAACATCCTCTTTTGTAAGCTCGCGAAACATATCCGATCCTTATGAGATTGTAGCGGGGATTAGCAACATGTGGCATGCGATGTATGCGGGAATAATTTGATCATTTGATTCCAAGTTGCGAGCGGAAACCAGAATGTTCAGGTGTGGGTTGCGAATGGTAAACGCCTGACCAACTAACATCGCTGACTTGACATTAAATTACCATTTTAAGAATGTTAAGGAGAGAGAAACACCGAAATAGTCAACTTTGACCTTGGTTGGAAGATAATCAACCTGCCAGGATTAAACTTCCAAACACAACGAGTGTCTAAAGATATGTTTCATCACTATTAGCAATATTAACAACGTTGGGGTCATAATGAATATTCTGAGGATTATCATCGTCGTCATCTGGACTTTTGGTATGATCTAAGAGCTCTGAGATGTAAGCACAACCTCGTATCTACATGAAGTGATTTCTTATGACTGTTAAAGTTAAAAAGTTATAGTTATCATATTTGTATTAATCACTTTCGTGATATCACGACTACTCAAACTAGCTTCACTAAATCTACGCTGAAACCTTGGGACTTGAACCATCGACCTCCAGGGTACAAGTTCGCCGCCTTATCGATCAAGCTATTGAGTTCGGTTTTTTAATCGCTTCTCGGCTTTTTGGCCAAGATCAAAGTGTAGTATCTGTTCTTATCAGCTTTTTTATGACTAAATAACTTCAAAACATAATTTTGACATACTATACTTCTCTAATTTTCTGGGACAATTTTTACAGCGGGATCAATTTTTACATCAATAGATGACACAGATTTCTGATTTTTAATTACAAGTATAGATAAGTATTTTGTCGCTCAGTAATTAAAAAATATTATTTTTAATACCTTCATAAATAATAACTGTGCAGTCTAACGATGGTTCTCTAGCAATTAGCCATTTGTAATTAGCTCTTCTGAATCTCTGGCTGATCTATCAGATCTCTCTCGCATAACCGGTACTGGGCCATGGTTCCACAAGTGGGTAACTAGTTGCTGCCTAGCCACTGCAACACCCACTCCATTTCTCAACCACTTGCTCAACTATCCTCATCACTAGTATCAACCACCTCAGTAGTTCGAGCGATAAGGCGGTGGACTAGTAACCTGGAGGTCGGTGGTTCAATTTCCGTACGGTAACAATTATTGAGTAACTGTGTCATCATGATTGTGATTATTGCCATCACTATCATCTTATCTAGTAAAAAGAATTCAACCTAGGCATGGTTTTGTTGGTCAGTATCCATTGATCACGGTTTTGATGGTTGTGATTCATTTTAGGCGCAGTCAATTCTCATCAATATATTTGGTTCCAGCCTGGAATTCTGGGGGGCTTGAAAATTAAATTTTGGTCACCAAAGGTAGTATATACTATGTCAGCTACATCATCCAAATTTCTAAACACTCTGAAATGACATTTGTGTCCTGAGCGTCCACCGCCACCATCAGTATCATCAAGGGTTGTGTGGAAGAGAATTCTGTTGGCATTAGCACCTCCCCTGACATTAAGTTTTCTTTTATAATTTCTTCATACTTGTAAATATGCAATACCTTATTCTAAATAAGACTTCATGATTGAATTTGTTTAATTATAAAAGTCATTACTTTCAGAGAGACTCTGCAGAAGGAAGTGACCCATATTTATCTATGTTTCACCTTCTTCGGAGCGTGGTTCTATTTGAACAGATCTACCCATATGGCATACATGGTGACCCGTGCTATACACCCATATGTTAGTCCGATGACTGTGGAATGCCACTATTAGCATATTATGCTATTGGAAACCAAAAGGGAAAGTTGTGCAGCGCGAGATAGCGCGGATGGGGAGACCTCTCGAGGTTTCTATTTTTAACAATGAACCATGTTGATCGATATTATGCTAGATTAGCTAGATAATGAAGCGACGTATACTTTAGCGAGAGTTGGTTATAGAATGGTGAGTTATGTGTGCTTAATTTAGGCTATGATACATTGTGTTTGTTATGCACAGGTATCTAGACGAGTAAGCATTGTTTGGAATGTTTGGTTGAAGATATGAATGGTGTGATACACTAAGTTGATTCATAATATGTTGCACAAGTGCCACAAGTTCCTTAAATAGTAACTCATTCTCATTAAAGGTTATCATTCTAATCAAATTTATCTCACTATGTTTCAGGTATGTACACTGTTGAGTCAACATTCATTTATAGTTTGAGTCACACGCTATCGGTGGATTGGTAAGTTGTTAAATGCCCCTCATTCATAGCCAATTAGCCATGACTGACAATATTCAATAAAGCTCTCTTTAAATTTCATTCAAGTTCATGATGCGAATGTGTGAAGATAAAAAGAAATTCAAGTGTTTTTCTTTCATCATTAAACTTCACTCCATCCATCTTTGGTATGAGTTGATTAAAAAAATTGTTTTTATTACTCTTTAAAACTTCAATGGCAGGATTCTTAAAGTTGTGAGCTCTTTTCCTGCTGTACAGTTATTGCAGACTAGTAGTTGGCGCAACAAGTAGAAATGGAAGCTAATCACTTTGCAATACTGTGCATCAACACGAAATAAATAAAATCATATGTATTTAATATGAGATAGTTAAAATGATAGTGAATGAAAATATCCCCAGAGGCTAAATGTTTTCTAAGTTGAGCTCATAATGAAGAGGCAGCAGGCACCAAATCTTGTTGACCACACGTCTCCATATACTACTATACTCCTCCTCACTTGATCGCACACCACAACGCAATTACTATGAACATATACATATCTTATTCATGTATATGTATATGTCTTATTCATATACTTGTAGCAAGTATCATTACATCAGGTATGTTGAATAAAAAACGCTTCTTAAGCATCCTTAATCTCCACTGTGTTGATATCCTCTCTACCTGCAATCTGTTCCTGCTTGGCATAAGCCACAGCTTCCGGTCTTCTCCCGACAGGGTCTGTTCTGATGATTAGGTTCCGAGGCTTGTGGCTCCTGGGGCCTCCTTGAGGAAGTGGCTTTCTGATGTCGATGAATTCCATGATCGGGAATATTGGTCTCCGGGTGGATTTCCTCTCTAACATTTGGGTTGGATGTTCCGGGTTTGCTGAGATGATGTGATGTAGTGTTATGTTGTGTTGAGATGTTATGTTGTTTTGAGATCATATGTAGATGATCGTTCGGTAGCGGGTAGATCATGTGTTGTGCTTTATGGTTTACATTAGTTGTATACGGTTATATTTTGTTGATTTGATATCGTGTTCGCATGAGACTTGCTCATTGTTCTGGTTTTCATCAAATATTATGGTTGATTTTTAATGTTCAATGAAGTAAGATATAATTTATGTACCTAAGTTTGTCTTGCCGAATTTCCGGATGCCTGTGTGTATATTTTGTGGTATTAAAAAAGGGTCAAGATAGTTATCGAAAACAAAAACTAGCTCATTATACAATTCAATTATAGAGGATGTATTTGTTCTCTCATTACGTATGATTTAATTTCTTTAAAAAATAAATTCGTACACTCGTTGTCACATATGTATACCTGGTACAGTGTTGGCCGAGATGTTATCTGATTGCAACTCCAAGCGACATAATTGTTTCCTCTAGACGTCAAGTGGTCTTGGAGTTGTCCATGTGTTTGCCGTGTCCAGCTTTGTCTTCAATTAGTTCCCGTGTCCCGCCCACGGTGTTGTTCCAACATGAGCGAAAAATATTCTCCATTAGATTTTTGGCATAATTTACAACCCGACCTTGATCTAGTGGAGGGAGAGAGAGAAACGAAGCCCATGGGAGAGATGGAGCGCGATAGAGTGATGTCATGAACATTAGGCAAAGAGATTGGGAGTGTAGACGCTCTGTGGAGATGGCCGGAAACCTATAAACATTTCGGCGGATATAAGTGGGCGGCCAGGCAGAGGAAAGATTTAATAGTTTGCTCAGATTCATGGGGAATTCTTTCTTTTTCATAAATATGGAAGAGAAGACGGAGGAAGTGTCAGACACTCTGGTTCACTTCTCATGATGCGGAAAATTAAAAATGATAACAGATGAGGTGAAGCGATAAGGTTTTTGACCCGCCGCTGTGCTGTACTCTGCGGATGACTGGACATGACTCAGGTTATATGCTGCTGCTGATTGCTCTGTGTTTCATATTAATAATTGATCATATTGTTCTGGGTTCATAAATAATGCGTTTGATGCATCGTGGTGACAGTTTTGATTGTGTTATCCGATATTGAAATTGACAAAGGTGATCAACATTTTCATTCTCCTTAATTCGAAATAGAATCTCTTAGGCGAAGGTATCGTAGCAGATCATTTAGGTGTAGTCCTTTTCAAAAGTCTAGCTTAAATTTCGACAGTCCAAACCTCACAACTCAAAGACAGTAATGAAGTTTTCATGATTATGTAAGCTAGAACATTTTATAAATAAATCACCGTATCCCACGGACTAGATATCTGAATTCTAATCTGAACCACGTATCAGAGCGAAGATGGTAGAAACATCCATCATGCCGAACCATTTTCGTAACTAGAACGAAACCATACAATACATACAAATCTAACATTTTCACCCTAGCATGAAGATTATACAGTCATATGTGACCTTAGCATAAAAAGTATACAGTCATAAGCTTCCTAGAATATGTCAGAATGCCCTATGGAAATGGTCTCACATTAGCTAGAATCGTGCTGGAACGTAGGAATCGTTCACATCGCCCGATCTGGAACGGATGCAGGAAATACTTTACTGTGATATCCTTTCTTGAGAATCTCTACCACAGTTGTGAGGGGTCCTTTTGTACTGAAGACCGCAGGAGTGCCGAAATTGCTAACGAATTTAGTACAATCTGTCCTTAAATTTACGTCTAAAAATTGTACGAACAGGTCTCAGTGCTGGCCCTTTTAGATTCTGATCAGGATAATAGACTCTAGGAATCAGGATAATAGAGCCTTTTTTGACGAAAAAATTGTGTTGATTTCTCAGTCTCTTTGAATTATTTCCTGAATTCCCTCATACATATGCCTGAACAATCAGAATTGAAAAAATCCAATCCCTCAAACAGTACATTCGACAGAACTTCTGGATCATACTGTGACAGGCATATCCTCCTTGAGTTTGCATTCAACCACGTTATCAGGTGGAAGTCGCTGATAATGAATAGACGGTGATACTAGTAAGGATGGGTGGTATAGATATTTTTATCTCTCCGAACGTGAGGACATGTGAGGTTATCAGAATTAATTTGGCACACAGGTGCGGGGTGTGGGCAGAGACTTCTTCTTCTTATATCTTCCCATCCTTCTATTTATCATTTTCCTATGTACCTATATGTATTTGTAAGGACAAAAAAATACATGTCATAGTTTTGTGGAACTAAAGATCATCACAGATTTATTTTGTTTTCATACAATTTATGTATGTTCCATCAGGGCATATGAAAATTACATAATATATGTCTTTTTGTAAACAACGTATTTCAAAAATAGATAAGCCTCTAAGCAGTCTAAGCTATCCCCCAAAAAACACTTCGTGTAAAAATAGTCGTCAAGTGTTGGAATGATTAAAAAGAACTGATATCAAAAACGTCAATTTTCTATGTTTGAAGGAAATATTTTTCACGTAATAAGTCTCTTGATAATTCAACCAAAATAATATCCTCACAACAACAATACACCTTCGAGCAAACTTCGATTTGGTATTTTGAGAATTTAACCAAAAAGTAGCCACACAACAAAACAATGCTCTTGTAAGAACAATCTTGCATAATTACATAACCACGTCCTTGACTACTGCACACTGTTTTGTTAGCAACGTACTTCACATACATTTCAGAACAAAACAGTGTGCAGTCAAGGACGTGGTTCTGTAATTATGCAAGATTGTTCTTACAAGAGCATTGTTTTGTTGTGTGGCTACTTTTTGGTTAAATTCTCAAAATACCAAATCGAAGTTTGCTCGAAGGTGTATTGTTGTTGTGAGGATATTATTTTGGTTGAATTATCAAGAGACTTATTACGTGAAAAATATTTCCTTCAAACATAGAAAATTGACGTTTTTGATATCAGTTCTTTTTAATCATTCCAACACTTGACGACTATTTTTACACGAAGTGTTTTTTGGGGGATATCACTACTTTTTGATTTAATTGATTTTCATATGATAGATGAAATAAAAACTGGTCAACAATCAACAGATAAAAGAAAAAAGACTTTTAATTAAAGGATGTTGATCTTTTAATTCAAGGAGAAAAAAAAAATGATAGAAAAAAAACTTTGAAAAGATGCTGAAAGAATATTTACGGTACTTGCTGGAGAGAGGAGAAATTTTGAGATAACAGGTGTATTCCTTATTGAGTGGCACTAGATAGCGCTCAGCAATTTTGTTGATCTTTTCAAATTTTGAAACCCACTGCTAGATTCATTAACAGAAAAGTACCCCGTTTCAGTATTGTTGGCAATAATTAGAGATAGTTGATACCGAGTATTTCATAGAACCGGTACTTCAGTAATCGATTACATAAAAGTACCGAGTATTTACCGAGGTTCTTTTGTACTTGGTTTTTGAGATTCTGCGAGCGGATGTAAATGGAAAAGTGGATTCGAGTAATCACTCAAGAACCAAGTACAAAAGCACCGTACACTAACTAAATCTCACAATTTTGCATTCAGAATGTTTACAGGAGACGAATCTCGATTCACAAAATTTGTTGGGTGTTTTAGTTTCAAGTGTTTCAATAGATTAGAAGCTCCACTTCCTATTTTATAACCTGAATTAAATAATGTACATTTCCCTAAACCGTCCAATTGTTTGACAAAGAAGTTTCAAATAGAAGACTTGTTTCTACGAGACAAAAAGAAAAATATTAGGACACCGACAGCCTGAATATTATTCATAGATAATATCGGAATAATGAAGTACCTCTCTCTGCTGTACCCAGTTCTAGAGATGGGTATTATTGTAATACCGATTATTTCATAGAACCGGTACCCGGTATGGTACCCGGCCTCGGCGTGTAATACCAAGTATTTAATAAAAACGGTACCCGCCTACTACGTACGATACGTCGGTACTCGGTCCCAGTGTAATACCGAGTATTTCATAAAATCGGTACCCAGTACGGTATGCGGATCCAGTGTGTTATACTGTCGCCAGTGTTTACCCGGTACGAGTACAGGTACCTAGCAAAATTTTGTACCCGGTATGGGTACGGGTACCTAATTTTATTATGTACCTGGTGCGGGTACTTTTGTAAATGTACCCGGTATTTTTTTGGGTATACTTTTCGGGTACGTTATCCTTATCTATAGTAAGTATAGTAATAAGATTTGTCTAAATTATTTTAACTGTGGAGGACAAAGTCTTGTCATTAGAATACCACCTAACAACCAAACTAAATAAAATACCAAATTGATGCTTAGCCTTTAATGAGGTCTTGAACTCCAAGTTCCATTTTAAAAGTCTAGTAAGCTAGATTTTATTTTTATTTAAAATTACTATTAATGTTAATGTATTATTATTATTATTATCATCATCATCACAATCAAGAAATAAAAAGATACATTTATTAAAAATAAGGCTTGCACCTTTTTAATTTAAGTATGAATTTGTGAACAAAAATAACTAGAATGTAGAAAAAATAGTATTCTATCATATACGTAAAATAAATTTGAAGAAAATCGGTTAAGCGGTTTTGAAGATACAAGTGATTTAGTCGAAAAAATCAAAATTGCCAGGTGTATACAATGTGAAACAATCACGAGGAAGTATTGTGTCCATAATTAGCAGTGTTTTTTTATTTATATTTATAATGTAGGTACATATTTGTAAATTTTGAATGAGATCTATGTAATTTACGATTCATAATACAAAAGCATTGATCAAAATAAATGCTTTATTTAGACTGTCAGTTGTCAGTGGCCAGCCTCCGTGGCGTAATGGTTGTAACTACTGCCCTATAATATTTTTTTCCCCTCTTAACACGTGAGTCTGGAATCTACCCAGGCTGGGCGAGTTAAATGTAGGTAGCTGGAACGATTCCCAGCGAATGGAGGGTAAAACCCCACGTCCTGACTAGTTCAAATCAGGACGTTAAAACCAAATACAATCAACTGGTCACAATCGTTTTAAAATGAGGTTGGTGTGATAATTGGTGCTTCTTTTGTGGAACTTCAACCAGTAATAATGAAGAAAAAAATATACCTATTTAATCTTAAAATCCATTAACAATAATTCATTAATAATCAACTAGTGTTTTAACCTTGTATTGAAAAATTAGTTATGAACTCGTTAAATAACAGACAACTTTGTTTAGTGGTTTTGTTTACAATACAATTTTAATTATAATATGTACCTAAGTACATGGTAGGTAGATGGAATTTCGATCTTGGTAAAATAAAGAGGGAAATGAAAGTGCCGAGTATTATTGTATGTTCCAAAATTGCCTCTTACTATGGCTCTAAGAAATGTTGACCCATATATTTGCCTAACATCGAGTTACTAAACATGGTGTCAATTCAGCATAATCAGTTGGTAGGTATAAACAGAAGAAGTGAGACATTATACTAGATAATACATTTAATAATTATAAATTAATAAGCAAGCATATATCCATGGAATATACCCTGAAAATTTCAGCTCGATTGGACAAAAAATGCAACTTATATCATGTTACAATGTTACATACATAGGTAGATGGATAATTAGATTGTGAGAAATCAATGTTGATCGAGTTAAACCATACTCACTTCTTTCGAAATTAAACGGTCATAGGAGGTTGACTCAAACTACCAACTACTGTTTTTTTTTCTCACGAGAAAACCGGACATCCAAAGTACAGAGTAAAAAAAAAATTAAACCTAGCCGGGATTCGAACCCAGGTCACCTTGCAAACTTTGTGTTTTACCTACACCAGTCGACGACCACAGAGACTGCTCAATACATAATATTTTATTATAATTTATCATTGTTTTGATCTATATTAATCAATATTTTACCTCTTACTGGCCAATATTTTATACACTTCTCATAATTAGACCTAGTTTACCTCTTGATGTAGAAATCTCTGAATGAAGTTATAAAACGTTATTATTCCCTAACTGATAACTCAGTCTGCTGGCAGCTTGGGTGAAGCAAAGATGACTGGATCCCACCCATATTTTAAGTTCTATGTGAGGCGAAGATTTTTTGATACTCTCATAAATCTTATTTCAGTTTTTAATTTTTATGTCTCACACTGTCGCTGATTTTTCTAACATTTTATTTACATCGTAGTATATTTCTACGTAATTAGACATTTAGAAAGAACCTTCAGTCATCAACTTGGGATAAATAGGCGTGGCTCCAGGGTTCATTTTAGATAATCCTTTAGATGGCTTTAAATACTTTTCTACTTGTTTCAACCATCTGAAATTAAGTGATCTCATTCCCTTTGACTAGACCTTTCTAAAAACACCAGAAATACAACTCTAGGATAATAATAGACGGCTCTGGGCTCCATAATAAGTATTCCTTTCAAAGGGTATAACTCAAGTTTGGTCCAGTGTAATACTTTAGTTATATTTTTATATTTTTTCCTATGATAAGGCCTTTCGAAAAATACCACAATCGCAGCTCCAAGATAACCAGGGGCGGCTCTGTGCAACTTTCCCGTTTTATTTTAGAAGGCCATATCTCCTATCCTATAAAAATAAAATACTTGAAACTATAAAAGGTATGCAGAGATGAAAATTCCCTTTTCAAAAACGTATCTCACGTCTTTCCACGATAAGCACACGTTGCTGTACCCTTGACAGAAAATTGGTCTGAAAAAAAAAAAAAAAAAAAAAAAAAAAAAACCCGTATGAATAATTTCATGAAATTCAAGATTTTCGGCGTGGCCAGTAAACGACTTTAACTGTACGTAGGAACCTCGCGCTTTCGTGAAACACAATCTATTTTCGCGTCTCATTACGAATTTGAAATAAAAATTGATAAAAGTTAGCGTTAAGTGGGCGAAAACAATAAAACAAAATACATATAAACTCTGTTTCGTGTTAATATAGGCCGGGTGGCTGGCGCTACTTGACGAGCGCTCGCCTCCCGGCGAGCTTGATAAATTTGAAGCATGGTCTTATCAGAATGTAACTGTAGGGACAACAATTGGCTTTTCTGTGACTCTGAAGCGTCAATTGAATGAATCCATGCTTCAGTACCAAAGGATGTTGCGGTAACTTGTACCGTTAAACAGTTGATTGCAATGCTAGAGAGAATCAAATGGTCTTTCCATAGTCCAGTCATCCTACCACAACCTAAGCTTCTAAACCAGAGCACCCACTGTTTCCTGGGCGCCTAATGAATCTAATTAAACGACTCGATATCGAGTATTCTGCCAGCAGACCTCGCATACCGGAGTAGACTCAAATGACTCACTTGGATACGACTCGTCAGTTGAAAGCGGATAATTAAAAAGAGTCATTAATATCTGCAGAGAAATGGAAGAGCTATTTAATTTCTCTCAACGGATATGACTGCTGAGCTCACTCATAAAAGTTATCACCTCAGACTCGAGATAATAACTTGGACTTTAGCACTGCGGTCACTCGGAGATGCTGCAGTTTAGGATTCTTCACCGATCTAAGTATAGCTTCGTGAAGGTACGGGTCTCGTTATCTGGAGGTCGGTGGTTCGAGCTCCCAGCATGGAGAATTTTTTTATTATGGGGGTTAAGTAATACGAACTTACCTATCGCTTGTGGTTATTAAGACAAAAAAAAAAAAACGATTAAGACTTGAGTATGAAAAAAAGCTTTTTCGGTTATTGTTGGAAAATTAATGAAAACTGCATCCAACGTTCTGAATTTTTACATTTGGATCCGGTCCTCATTCTGACTTAAAATATAATCGTGTATTATCATCTTTAAAACGTAAATCTCCTTTAAAATACAATACTTTCCTTATTATAGGATAAGGAAAGTAAAAAGATCATACGTGTAATATTTCACCAAAAAAAGTTGTTTTAGACCAATTGACCCCTCTTCGTAGTACTCGCAAATTACCATAAATCAAAATTTCAGAATCTGAAAGTTACCATTTACCCGCTAACTGACCATTTGAACAAGATTTTGTCCACGCTGGGTGTGAGGAGTATAGCCATCGAGCAGACTCGAACAGGGGACTATGAGCATTGAGGATGTCTGTGGGAGTCTTGAGATATAGTGAAGTACTGGGTGTATCACTCTGGAACCGGAAAGTGAAACCACAATATCCTGAAACGAACAACACCAACTGAATGCTAGGGGCTTGCAAATTTTATTACTCTGGTACTTAGTACTCTTATAACTTAGTGCACTGGTAGTCAAGTGGTTAACGCGCTAGTCTGGGAATCCAGGTAGCGTAGGAATCCGTTGGTTCGAATCCCACCTAGTGCATGAATTTTTCCTCATTAATTTGAGTTTGTGACCACATAATAATAAGACTCTGAGGTTTAGGTGGTAGAAAATGCTTTGATGACCTTCCACTAAGAGTATTATTATATAATGTATTATTATTATCGTTTATAACTTGTAGTTAGGATTGAAATATTTACTTTTTATAGTTTAGTCTCCCAATGAAGGTTTAATTATTTATCCTTGGAATAAATAGAGAAGAAAATGTTATCAACTTTGATCTTGATACATGAGCTTTCCTTAAATTAGAGCCAAACACAGGGACAGATTATTTTTTCCTGTAGGTGTAGCAACTACAAGGGAGTAGTTGCTACACCCTGTATACTGTATAGTGGCTATGATACGGCTGTCGGACAAGTGGAGGCACCTCGGGTAATCAGGTCCACTGTGCCAAGAAGTTGTCGAGAGTGGGTGTGCGCTAGTTAAGGTCCGGGTTCGATTCCCTGGGGCTAAACAGTAATGTTATATGCAAATTCAATTGCGAAATTTCAACCTTTTTTCGGTGCTTATGTGTTTTATGGATTGAAGGTGGCGAATATGGCATATACTCCTGTTCTGAAATCCTGTCGAAGCTTAATAACTATAGGAGTAGTAGGCGTCCATAGGAACCTTTCACCACTATTAATTGTAAATAGTAGATATCTGTTTTCTCTCACGAACACCGGATTATGAATATTATCATGCCGTCAATAACATAAATTCATGCGCCTATAAGAATATGCATAAATGTCGATAATCCATGCCACAGATTCCATAAAAGTCAAACCAATCACCACTCTCCAACACCTTGTCAATAATAAAATATGTGTACGAGCCTTCCCATGTCCATAAAAGTGGTACATATATCCGCGTTGAAGTGGCCCATGTCGTGCTATCAGGTGAGACCCTGTGACCAGGGCGGCCCTATCTCCCCGCCTCGCCCGCCCGGGCGATAACTGTCAGCGGTTCTGTAGAATGTGCTGATATAGGCGAGATTTATGACCTGCGCCGTGGCATTAGGCTATTTATGGAGAGGCATGGCCGTATATATACTTATGACGGTTGGGAACGAAGAATAGTAGCGTGTGGGTTGTTTGTACGGCGGCAGGCGGGTGTGGGGAGGGAACCCCCGTATATGTTGAAGTGCGTTGGCTGAAATCCATGTGGAGAGCTTTCAGCTTGCTGCTTTGGGTTTATTTTCGTTACGTAGGATACTTTGTATGACTTGGATACCAAAAGTTTGGTCGACGCATCGAGGCATTTTTCTGATGTTATAAATGTATCTTTAAACGCATTGTGAGACAGACTTTGTGCTACAATGAATGTGTTTTATATGAATGAACATATATTATTTCAAGTTGGTTCTGTTTAAATTGTAAAAATGGACAGAACTTAGAAATACTAAAAAAAATTCACTGTTTGATCATCAACGTTTTCAATGACACCGCACAAGGACACAAGACACAAGTATATTGATTAAAATATAAAATAAACTCAACGGACTCCTGAATTAGCCACAGGCTAATTTAGTAGCAGGCAATAGAGGAAAGTTTAACTGCTCATAAAAAAGAAAACTCTTCATTGTTTCTGAAAGTCATTCATTCAAATATATATTTCCAATTCAAACCACGTCATTGTCATTAAGACTCGTGTTGCAAGAGAATCGATGAAGCAATTAAAATAAATTGATTTCCAAAAAACAATTAAAATGACTAAATCCACCGCACAGCGAATGTGTCTCCATTAATTTTCATCGTCGAAATAGCCGTCGGCGCAATCCGCCACAACAACAATTGCTTTAATCACCTATCGATATCCTTAATTGCCTCTGTGGCCCATTGTGGTCCAAGCCAAGCCACGACATTCCTTACATTAATGAATGGGGAATGATAATGGGTTGATTAGTTCTCTCGGGAGGCGATTGAATAACTCGGCGATGGGGTGGGCAACACATCCGACTGATGGCGTGAGGACGGAATCACTAATTATCCGATGGGGTTTCGTCATCGTATAGGTTTGGCGAGCGACGTGCCTTGCATGTCCGATGAGGGGCCTTGGGTGTATCCTGTGGCTATCACAGGGAGCCAGGCGTACGTGAATCGGGACGCCTGTTAATACTGATGATGCATAATTAATTTTTCGGTACTTGATGAAGTTCGCTACAGCAAACAAGCTTCGCGTATTCAGAGAATGCTTAAAAATTATGAGTTCATCACTCAAATCAGGGCAGGATTAACCTTGTGTGGGTCCTGTAGCATTTTTGTGGTACGGTACTATTTTTTTTTTCAAATAAATACAAATCACCCTATTGCCCATATGTAGAGTAAGTTCCCTACGGAGCTCCATAAGGCGCGGGGCCCATATTACGATTCACGTGCTACAATCGCTGCTATTGTCAATCCGGCCCTGACTCAAATATTTGGTCAACCATCATACTTTATTATAAAATGGGAAGCTTATGAGTGATATGTTAATTGATTTTTTATCAACTTATCTTAAAAATTGCTACACCAGATAACTATTAATATTATTATTGCACTGCTTGAAAAAGATAATATGCAGTGGAAACATGAGCATGACATGAGTATTAGACAGTTTTTCCTTTATAACCTGTATTGTATTGTCTGTGTTATATTGTGTTATCATTATCACTCACGAATGAATGGTAAGAGCTCAGCTTAACAGAGATAAAAATAGTCGTGAATATTGTCTTGTGCAGCCCTCCCTGGTATTGCATCATGCAGTTCACTGATAATACCTGCCATTCTATTCTTGTTTATTGCATCCATATGACTGCTACAATCGCAATCTATCGACATTTCCTGTAAGTAACCGATATTTTTCGACAGTAAATAAGTCATTCGAAAATTTGCTAGTGCTTGGAATTCGAACTGGTGATGGTCAATTTAGGATTCCACCAACTAAACCTCAGTTGGTCAGTCAGCCAATGAAACGATGGCCTCTTGCTGAGTAGCGCTTCTTATGACGACGAATACTGCTGGATCGACCTCAGTAGCTAGATCGATAAGGCGGCGACTCGTAACTGGAGGTCGTAGGTTCAAATCGTAAGTTGAGTTAAGATTTAGAGAAGCAAGTTTGAATAATTACATTTCGATATGTATCACATAAATATTACAAAACTTTTATCACTGCGTTGACGTATGTAACTATTTTATTACCGAGTTACATATTTTGCGTTCATCACAACGTCATATCACAAGTTATAGTTGTAATCAAATTGGCCTTGCTAATTTTTTTATCGTACTTGGGACTTTAACTACTAACCTCCAGACTGCAGATAATGAGTGTGCCATCTTCACAAACCACTTAGTTCGGTCATCCAACCAATTATTTTTCATGAGCATTACTTGCTATTGCTGTATGTATGTGGTATATTCCGTATATTCTACTGTTAAATTTCTGTAGTGTAACAGTATCTAATACTGTTGATTTTGATGATCATTGCTGTGTTGGAATATTATCAGATATTTATTCAAGCGGAAGATAAGATGGCGAAATTTGGGCACCGTGCCATCTGGGTGCCGCATGCTACGCTGCAGCTTTCTCGTTGCTGTCGGCTGTAACAATGGAGAGGCCGGCCTATGAAAACAAATCTGGGTGTCTATTGCTAGTACTTATTACATAGAGGTCATAGAGTAAGAATAACTAACATAGTATTACATACATTGTAAATAGTATTACATAGATGTCAGTGTTATGGCATAACTCATTTTGTGAAATAGTGAAGAGAATGAAAATGAAATTTTTGGCGACCTATTTAGGTACTGAAACTGTTAACTTGCTATTTACTATTAACTAGGTACTGAGTACTGAAACTGTTTACTTGCTATAGTGGATAGTGGTAATGCAAGAACATGTTACCTGTGGGTGTATTTCGGACATCCTAAGTACTGTATCGTGTAGTATGGGGTGACTTCAGGCCTTATGTATGGGTACCAGGCGTGGTCGGTGCTAAGAATCTGCGGAACTCCAGCACTCCTAGACGAAGAAGAAAAAGAGCTTTTCTCAGGTCCTCGCTCGTACTCAATGTAAATCATCACATATTTCTAGAATAATTCATGCATATTTATAATGATTGGCATGTGCACTTAATATCTCTTTAAATATTGCAACAGCGACTCTATAAAGGCCATAATTATTAGTCCGGTTAATGCAGGGCAGCACCCACAAAACATTTTCCCACCGGCCGCGTCTGATTGGTACAGTATAGAAAACTTCCACCCAGTCAGAATTCAATCCCAGGTCCTACATCAGGTCTCCCAGGTTATACCTACTGATCTCTACTCTTAAATTTATTTTATTTAAAAAAATCTACGTATAGTTATGAGGAGAAAAAAAATCTGGTTTTGTTAAATGTAGTCGGCTGACGTGAACTATTGGTTGAGCGCTCGCCGACTGGTAAAGCTTGTCAATTTCTGGACTCTTCTTCATATCAACTCCGGGTATAGCAGTGATAGCACACGCACGCCAGAGACAGCAATTCTGCTTGTTCATAGTTCAGATAGTCCCGATACGTGGCTCACCTTTTCATCTCTGTCTAACTCGCCCCCCTCACCACCCCTCTATCCCTCATCCTCTTAATTGCTCCCGCAGGAAGTCCCCCGCTTCCTCACCCTCCCCCCATCTATCCTGGATTCCTCTCTCATCCTGCTCCCGTCTCCCTGGTATCCTTTCTGGGGGGAACATGTTCTTTTCCTTAATTCTTTCATTCCTTTGTTTCCAAGATTTGAGATTTGAAATATTTGTTTCAGGAATTTGCTCTTTTTCTTTTAAATACAACATGAATAGGTACATTTTAGAGCTAGACAAGTAATTATACGGATGCGAATATATTTATTTTATCTTGAGGAAATAAGCCAACAAGGCATCTTCTCTGGAGATGGGAATTTAAAGTTCAAATACTTGGGTGCAAAACTTATTCCATTAATTTTCCCAAAATAATTGATGCTTTTTAATCATGTAGACGTCTGTGACGTTTTGCTACCGATAAAATATGTCATAATAATCCTAATAAATTAATGCAGGTAAGTGTCAAGATGAAGTATAATCCCAATGATTAATATCTTTGGTTCGATTCCCGAGGACGAAACATTTTGTTTTGTATTTTTGAAACAGCTGGATTTCCGAATTTCTCGTTTTGTTATCTCAACTGTTAGAGGAATGATAGTACTCGAACATTCTGTCACGTTCTTAGCTCTCTAGAAAGAGGGTAAACGTTTCCTATTCAATATTTACCTTTAGTTTGTTCATTGTGTGTTCGTGTGTGGTGATCTATGTGTTTATTTACGTTCCATGTATGTTTAGTGGCCGGACGAGACCTATGTACATAATTACATACGTGCATATGTATGCGGAAATCCTAATTACAACCACCCGTTCTCTCTCTCTCTCTCTCTCTCTCTCTCTCTCTCCATGTTTACTCTCAAAACATCCTATCATGTTAGAATCCGATGCACAAAGCCTTGTGTTTCATTCCGTGTTCCACTTGTCCACGTTCAATGAGGCCAGCCTCTCTGGTCCAGAGGTCAACGTACTCGCCTCACAGTCGAGAAGTCCTGGGTTCTATTCTCAATTGACTGTGGATTTTAGTCGAACTGACCGGTCATCCGTTGTTAGTCCGGCACAGCATGCACAAAAAGTCAAATGTGTCTCATGCATGTAGGTAACCCAAACCCAAACCTTTGTAGTTTTAGCCTTTTTTTTCCGGTTTAACGGCGCTTTAACTAGGCGGTAGGCCTGTCGCTCACGCCGTAGTTTTAGCATTAGTTCTCTATAAGAGGGAAGCTTTCACAAATAACATGTTTCATCTTCGTTGATTTCTACGCCCTCAGCCAGACACCTTTTCAACAGTAAAGGCCGGATTATAAAACAAGATTAGATTTCTAATAAGCGAGACTCTAGTGAGCTGTGATTGGTTGAAACTTCGACTTTAGGACGTACCTGGCATCTTGCTTATCTTAACTCTAATTCTGTTTCACGGTTTGGCCCTTGGTTCCCCACGAGAGGGTCGCTTTCACGAATAACATTATTATCATATTCGTTGTTTTCCACGCCCGACGCCTTTTCAACATTGAGAACCACTCGAAATATTACTATTTCCATGAATCTTTCAATCGGATGAACATACATTCGGACCTGGATACAAGAATACTCTAAGGAGTGTTAAGTTTTCCTCTTATATCCAAGTTTCTCCTACAAAAAGGTTATTTTCCTTCATATAGAGAGGTAAACTTTTGACCTGGAAATCGTTCTCTTATTTCGAGGTTTGACTGTATTTGAAAAAATAACGAAAAAAAAACAACAACCACAAAACTCCTGCTCAAAACAAGAGCAGACAGAAATTACCATACCTTCGGCACTCTGATTGGGTGATTATGTTTTGTTTTTATGATTCTCATTATTCCCAAGTACCTGGCCCGGTGGTCCCGTCCCAAAGTGAACCGTTTTCCAGTTTTTACCATTTCTGAACAATGTCGGATTGTGGCATTCCCACGCTTCACCAAACTGGCTGAGCGGGGAAATGGAAGACTCGGACAGACGTGCAGGAGGAAGCCAGGGGTTGCCGGATCTATTGGTCTGCTTAGTGGTAGTAATTATAGAGCACTTTGCTGGACGGGTCTTGCTTCGTATACTCAGGCGTACAGAAATTGGATTGAATGTATTGTGATTTTCAGTTGTATATGATATGATCCTTTTCAAGTGAATTCCGAAAATTTAGAAACCTATACGTAAAATATCTAGATAATGTATAATTTTTATTTAATAATGTTTTGTTATAGATATATCTACACAATTTCCTTATATTATTCGTTTTTTATATACTTCATCTACCTCATTCTAGATTGTTTATTTAATCTATAATTTTATTACAATCGTGATATCACAATTGCTCAAAATAGCTTTACTAAAATAATATTTCCTTAACATGGGACTTCTCGTTATCGATCAAGCTACTAATGTCGGTTGGTAAAATTTATATGAAACCTACTAAATAAAATACATCAAACCCCATCAAGCTGTTTAGCTGACAGGATCCAAAACACAATGCTGCGGAGTGTACATCAAAGTTGTTCATAGACTAATAATATATGCAGCCTCCCAATCTTACTCTCGTCCTGATATTCCCCACAAACAAACAGTTCATGAATGAATAGACCAATTATCTCTGTCTGTATTGCCTCCATTAAGCACCGGGGAATTGGTTTAAATTATTTATTGGTTCAGAGTAAACCACCTTCAGGTCCGGTTTCATGTCTGGACCCTGGTGTCTGAGAACCTAAGTAGACGTTTGTGCCTCTCAGTTGAGAAATTTGGTTCAATATAAAAATAATAATAATAATATTGCCTCATTTATACTGCCCGACGAGGACCCAAGTCGGATCAAAAAGATTCGTGGCGAGAATGTTCCACTTTTTGACCGTGCTACTTGTTTCTGCACTCTGGCATGTCTAGTCTGAACTGATGTCTAGTCTGAACTGATGAACACTCGCATCAAAACACCCGCAACAATATTGTGACTGGACCACTAGTGTATCCTTATTAGCAGTAAAGTGGCTATCAGGCATAAGTTTCACTATAACAAAGATGTATTATTATGAGTTCAAAATTGAAGAATAACAGAATGACAGTGAAGGTTTCGAACCCGCGACCTCTAGATTACCAGACCGACGCCGACCACTTGACATGTTAAAAAGTCAACAAGAAATTCCCATCTTTTTTCAACTATAGTAAATATCAAGAAGGTTTTGCAGTTTTGATGGTCATTGGTGATTGTATGGTTCTAAGTCTGATAATCCAGGTAATGTGGCTTAACCCTTATCTTGGCAATGTGTCCATATGGATACCATCAGTTTTTTTACTCTTTTGGCCCAAAATTAATCCTAAAGCATTTTTTCTTCCACAAAATATTAATAAAAAATAATTACACTTAATTTAAAGTGGCAAAATTGAGCTCTTCCATCCAATTATCATCCTCCTTTACTTTTCAAAAATAAATGAAAAATTAAAAATTGAAATTCTCTGCCAAGATAAGGTTAAGTACCAAACTGGTATTCCTGAAAATGTTCTCAATGCATATGCATACCTAAAATTCTGGTGCTCAGTAGAGCAGATATAACAATTCATTTAAGGATTAATAAGCACCATCAGACAGCACATAGCAGATACCCTGTATAGAATCAAAGGTCGTTCTCAAAATGACCCACCCATTCCCGGTTCGTACTATCAACAGGTAGAAATTTAGGAACGTCTATAAATAGAAGACCTAAAGGTAGTCAGGATTTGGCTCTCAACAAGAATTTGTACCTGATTCTGTTTCCGATCTGTGGGTCAACTCATTTCTATCAGGTTGGAGTTTGCTCCTCTACAAACATTTCTATAATTTGTGTCTTGAAAGATGACAGTTTTACACCAAAAATAAAGTAAAGGACACATGAAGGTAGGTAATATCTAATAACAATATGTACTTTGAAGTGGAAAATCACTCCAGTAATAGAAACATTCTGACGTTCAAAAATTCCGCCCCGTCAAGGATTTAAACCCACAAATATTTGAAACCAGAAGCATAGGTGATCGGTATTGTACGAGTAGCTGGTAACAATCGTATGTTTACATTGCATAACTTTCCTAAGTGTGTGTAATTGTGTATAAGGGTTCCATTAGTTTGAATTCCACCCGATGCATGAAATTTTCGCCATTAATTCAAGTATATGACCACATAATAATAAGACTTTGAGGGTTAGATGGTAGGAAATGTTTTTAGCATTAACCTCGCCTGGTGGTTACCTAAATACATAGTGTTATTATACGTCTATGCGTACATTTTTTTTTTTTGTTATGAGAAATATAAACTATTCTTTTTCGAAACAGAAACTGCCATCTCTCAACAAGTTCAGTGTAGAATTCCAGGAGAGAGTTAGGACCGCCGAAGCATTGTTGAAATCACGAGTGACCGTTGTCTGTCTCAACCGGCTTGCTCTGATTCTAGGAATCACAGCTCCTTGCTAGAGACATGAAAGAAGACAACTAAAGGCTCTACAATTCCACGAGTTACAACATAATGAATTTGTAAAAATCCTACCATTGTTAGAATGGTAATAAATTTGGGTTCTATGATCTGTTTTGTTGGATTTCACAGTTTGGGTCGTTTTCATTCTAGTCGGATCTTACCATCTCACTGGGCTTACTTTGAGTTTCTGTGAATGGCTTTAGTTTTCAAATTGGATTTTAAGGTCTTAAAGACATCTTCTTAATCCTTCAAAAGGCTCCTGGAACGTGTCTAGAGTGGTTCCGTTTTGACTTATCAACTCTGACTTCAATCGGAGAAAACACCGATTAACTGATGTATTCCTAATACACGTCGGCGTCGGTCAAATGCCGGAAAACCAACTTGGATATAAAGGTCCTAAAGTATATCCTTGAAACTGGATCTTGGTTCGTGTCCAAAATGAATCCGGTTTGGTTTAGAATCGAAAGATAGCTCAAATAATCTGGTTTATTTTAGGTCTAACTCAACTGTCGGAAAGCCTTACGAAAGCAAAATAGGTTTTGTTGCCTAATTTATTATAATAAATTTATATTTTTAGTATACATATAAAAAAAAGAACAAACTAGTTGGTGTTGTTGGGACGTCCATATTTGCAGATTTTGCATAGTAGGTAATACACAATTATACATCTTTTTTGTAGCATTATTATAAGATAACTAATAAGTCTAATAACTTTACTATATCTCATCTTGAGTGAGCAGCCAATGTGTTAAGCCACAATGTGCCATACACATGAGAAATACATAATTACATGCTAACATTACTGCATAACATAATGTTAAAATAATCATGATACCTATCATAATTTCATAATCCTGGCATATTATGCTACCGAAGAGTCCTATACTAACTGATCATAATAACATGTAATACATGTAGCCGGTATATCATACACTTGACTATATTACTGACCACACATATTATATTTGCAAATCAATTCATAATGCACAATGCAAGCGTTATTCTGTGCACTTGTGCACACACACACACCACCGGAAGTGGAAGCTACCTTTTTTTTCTGTCCATAATTTTTGCATTTGTAATTTTTAATGGAATACTGTTCAATAGCATGGAACCTACATATACTGAGAGGTAGCAGTTTTCAAGTGACCTACTTGAATTTTTTGTGCCTTTCCTATTCACACAATTTATTCAGTTTGGTGGCTATGATTTAAATTAGTAAGCTTGAGTTCCTTCTCTCTGGAAAACTTTCTGTTTCTCTCTTCTCTTTCTCTCTCTCTCTCTCTCTCTCTCTCTCTCTCTCTCTCCACACACACACACACACACCATATTAGAAACAATTAAAAATCGCCTATCATTTTAACTGACAGCGGCTCATAAGATGTGAAAGACGATAGACGAACTGGTTAGACATGAATGAATGAGAGAAAAAAACATCCGAATTAATGTCATTTTTATTGGACGGACATTCATACAACAAAGCTATGGGAGAGCGGTAAAAATTCTATCTTTTCTCTCGGAGACATGTCAGGTCAAATTCTAAATCTTTTATAGGAGCCAAAAATGATGATAATAATAATAATGATGTGCACTCGTACTGTTGATGAAAATAATATATTTATGATTGATAGTACATAATAATATATTATAAGAATAGTAAAGATGGTAGGAACGTACAGACGTAGTATGTACTATCTATGTATATATATCTCTACATACGTGTATATGTGATTGGCCAGACTTTATTTTTTTATCGTTATGAATTAAAAATCGTTAAAGAGAGAGAGAGAGATAGAGAGAAAACAAGTGGCGCATGGCGGTTCGATCGAAAATTGGTTATTGAACTTTTTCGAAGAAATAATTTTAAATCAATTAGTGTCATTTGATATTTTTCAATAAATAATAACTAATTTTAGTTATACAAAAGAGTCAGTATTTGATGGCAACCTTATATGATGTCATGATTCTGGTTTCAAGTCCTGGCTAGACCATGTTTCACAATTTCATAGTTAGTACCTCGGACCTCGGATGCATGATTCATTAAGTTGTTATTTCTCTTGGACCAATTGAAACTTGAGAAAATTGTAAATTTTGAAAGTTTCTCGAATTTTTTTGCTAAATTACCTAAATCCAAACTTCCTTAGAGATTGTTTCTGACTTGAAATCTTGGTCTTACGAAAGTTTAAGAAATCTATCCTCGCGAACAGAATGAAGATTGCTTCCGATGTGAGAATGAATGGCAACTTGATATACTTGGAAACGCATCAGTGCAGAAACTCCGTTGTTCTCTTATCGTGACACGAACTGACAGACTGGAAAGTAATCAGAGCATCACCATTAAAATGGTATCACCAAGGTATGGAAGTTGCCACAATTCTCACACTGACATTGCCACATCAAAAAATGAAAAATCAATTACATGGCATACATCATACACATACATCAAAATAGAAATAAGCATTTCTCACAATGGTAAAACGTCACTTTAACAAACATAACTGTGGTATAACCGCACGGTATTACGTACATACATATTTGCCGACTGCTATCGGCAGCATGCATTACAAGAGTATAAAATTGGCATCACAAGTGTAAAACATTAGCATCACAAGGGTATAACATGGGCATCACAAGGGTATAACATGGTCATCACAAAGGTATAACATTAAAAATCACAAGGTTATAACATTGGCATCACAAGGTTACAACATTGGCATCATAAGTGTAAAACATTAACATCACAAGGGTATAACATTAGTATCACAAGGGTATAACATTGGCATTACAAGTGTATAACATTAGCATCACAAGTGTATAACATTGAAATCACAATGGTATAACATTAACATCACAAAGGTATAACATGGGTATGGGCATCACAAGGGTATAACATTAACATGGGCATCACAAGGGTATAACATTAACATGGGCATCACAAGGGTATAACATTAACATGGGCATCACAAGGGTATAACATTTACATGGGCATCACAAGGGTATAACATTAACATGGGCATCACAAGGGTATAACATTAGCATCACAAGGGTATAACATTGGCATCACAAGAGTATAACATTAACATGGGCATCACAAGGGTATAACATTAACATAGGCATCACAAGGGTATAACATGGGCATCACAAGGGATATCATTGGCATCACAAGTGTATAACATTAGCATCACAAGTGTATTACATTGAAATCACAATGGTATAACATTGGCATCACATGGGCACAACATTGGCATCACAAGAGTTTATCATTGGCATCACAAGGGTATAACATTGGCATCACAAGGGTATAACATTAACATGGGCATCACAAGGGTATAACATGGGCATCACAAGGGATATCATTGGCATCACAAGAGTTTATCATTGGCATCACAAGGGTATAACATTGGCATCACAAGGGTATAACATTAACATGGGCATCACAAGGGTATAACATGGGCATCACAAGGGTATAACAAACATGGGCATCACAAGGGATATCATTGGCATCACAGAGAGTTCATCGCTCAGGGCGACCTCCGGTGGAGAAAACCATTCTGACCGCAACATCCGCGCCTCCTCACGGAAAATAACTTCCGGTTCCTTCTCCGGCCAAGACATAATGACCGGAGTTACTTACCTGCGGAGTTATTAATCAAATTACCCAATGACTCACCTCGAGAAACCCGCGTAGCAAATTGCTGAATTGTTCTCTGTCGTCCGATTGAGGAAAAATGAGAGAACCGAATTTAAATGAATAGGAAACCGCCGAGTGGAAAATTCAGGATGCGGAAAAACATTTCCTGTGTGTCAATTAAGACGGGAATTGGGTTGATTATTCTCTGGTAGAACCCAGTGAACCATGCTGGTGAGATGAGAGGTCATTGGAGAGGAAACTCTCGTGTTGGGGATACTGAGCTGTTCATGAAAGTATATGTCTTGCAATGAACGTACTTATTTGTTTCCTGGGCAATTAGAAGTAAGAGTATGTTAACCAACTTCGAAGACTAAGAACAATATGAACTGTGTACTTGAGCAGAAGCTTATCAACTTATCACACATATGAAATCATTGGAAACACTATACTCATAAATAAGTTGTGAGCAAATATTTTATCAAGTTCTCTGACAAGAATGTCTATATTTACAATATCCATGCTCTCACGTAGATCTTTAATTAGTTTTTATGGCAGTCTATTAAACTAAATGTGTTGAGGAACACATTTCATACTTAATAAATGTTTATTTTTAATGCTCTCCAGAGCGGATGATCATTTTCGCAATATCCGGCGCTAGTCCCCTCGGAATATTAAAATCTATAAGACGAGTCTTCTATTTCCAACAAGTTGTTTCTATTTCGAATTTGTTTCCATTTAGATTTACGCCCAGGGATCGGAGAGGTCTTGTTTTCGTATTAATATTATTAATATCTAACTTCCTCATAACAACTTCCGGCGGTGCTTGCTTTTAGATTCGTCGTAACTGGTATCTTTATGATGGAGTTATGAGTTATGAAGATATGATGTTGGGAGGCATGATGGATGAAGAAATGGGAAGATAGTTTATGTTATGGAGATGCTTGTGAATGTGATGTGGATGAGATGGAAGAGGATGAGTTTGAGGTGGTCCCAGGTGGAGAGGAATGTAGCCGGAGGTAGAGCTGTCCTCCCATGTACCAGGGATGTGGCTAGATGGAGTCCAGTTGGTGGCCCTATATCTCTTGTTTCAAGATATTATAAATCCACCAGCACCAGCACATCTGAATGAAAGTCAAAAAGGATCTTGTTTGACAACTGGTAGGTTTGAATGATTTAAATAAATCAAAACTTACATATTTTGAAGAAAAAAAGAAAGATACTTACGATTTACTTTCGACAAAAAATGGTTTGATTTGTTGTGGTAACGAATCATCCCATTCCTGTTATATTCTGTAATTTGTCGTCACTCTTTTCTGCACCATAACTCGATGAAAAAGCTCTCCTCTATTCCATCGCTGTGTGGCCCATCCACATTTCCCATCGTTGTCAGATTTATTGCAGCGTTGTCAAACATCACAGAGCGCCGCGGTCACGATTTGGCCTTGTTTACAACGAGCACAATATTTCCGTCCTCTCATTCAGCTCTGAGTGTTTTATTTCTATTTATAATCCTAATGGACCTAATGATCCCCGTAGCATGCTTGAGAAGAATCATCTAAATGGCAGCTAGTTAGGATCGGCTGTAACATTAAAACCATTCATAAATTATACAGCATCATCTTCATCGCTATCATCAGTAATGTTTTACTTTTATTATTGTTATAGATGAAATTACTACCATCTTTTCAACACGATTAGTATTAGCATAAACATTATCATAGTTTAAAATTTAGTAAGCAGTATCATATTTACATCATTGTGAATGACATCAGTAAATTATTATTTCCATCTCTACCTTTCATAAACATGACAACATCTTGATCAATTTTAATATTGAAAGCAAGTTAAAGTAAAATTTCTATGTGGTGAAGAACAAGCAAGCCTTCTCTTCACAGTTTTTGGGGTTAGCGCAGCATTAGTAAGAGCTTCTTTCACTTTTGGAATTGTATTACACTAATTTATTTATACTCTGGTAATCCTACCACTGGTCGTTACTCATACAAGTAACTTCTTATTTTTCCTCACGAGGTATTGGACCGCGGGAAAATTTTCTAACCAGCTGGATTCGAACCCAGACCACCGTGCGCTGCACCACTCGACCACGGGGACTATATTATTACCATTATCATCATGAACCATCTAATTGTTCATTTTAGTAACTATCTTCATAATCAGCCATTGAATAATTATCCTGACTAGCATGATTATTCCTGATGGTGAGATCATGATTACATAATGAGGCTCATGTTCTTAATCTCATCCACAGAGTCGTATTCCCCGTCACGATTTCCTGAACGCCAGTGTAAACAAGACATTATTTATGTTTCGATGTTGTTTCTGATGTCATAGAACGCCGATGGGAATCTTGAGCAACGGACAGCCACATCAATGAACAACTGAGCTTAAGTTACACTCAAGTGCAACTTAAGATTATTATACTGATTCTATTTAATATACTCAGTGCACCACGGTCTCATCATTCACATCTATTGAAATCTTTGGAGTTCTTGCTTAAGTCAATCTTATGCCATAAATTTGATCTAAATGTCATAAATTTGATATCAATGGGCCCGTTGTTCATCAGATAGATCTGATAGATAATACAGTGGATTTATGATTGAGAAGATGACGCATGGGATTCTGGGCATTCAGGAGGCCAATCGTCATATCTCTGGAACGTACAAAGTCACAAATCTAAATTTACGAAAGTTTCTCATGTGGTTCCAGATACACCAATGGGACCTACAGAGGTAAATACGAGTTGGTATTTTTGGGTTTAACGTCGCTTTCAACTGGTCACATGGGGGTGTTACCCTCCATTCGCAGGAAACTCACAAACCTGCTATTACCCATAATAATCACAAGTAAAAATTGTACATAAAATACCGTCGAATCTAAATATAAGAGAACTCACTGGACCAGAGTTTTTACTCTGAGTTTCAGTTTTCTCTTATAGAGATATAAATTAGAGCTGGACATTGTTCTCTTGTATCCAATTCTCTTTGGCTGTACACTAGTTTTGTAAGGAGGCATATTTAATTTTCTTAACCCTACTCTACACTCGAGGCATTGCCTCGCGTACACGTAGTAAACACCGTTCTCTTATCATTCAGGTTCGATCATTTATGCACATCTAGCATCTAGTCACCGTCATAATATCATTTTGTCTATTATATTGACAGGGAAGTGAAGAAATGTGACACCCTTCCAATCAGTCGTACCTCATTTGGACAGAGTAACTGTATACACTGCATTATCAGACAGCGCCTTAGACCTCATCCTATACACACTTCCCTGTTTAAGATTAATTAGTCAGGTATAAAGGTGCAAAGGTTAGGCGCACACCGGAAATAAAGGTCCCCTTGTCCCTGACACCGGAAGTAGTGACGGAAAGTGAAAATACAGGGTGGTAAGGTTGTAAAGTCATTTTTTTTTTCAGATTTTAAGATCATGGTTTCTCAAGATCCATAAGAATTGTCTTTTGTAGTGTCCAGGTCCGTATGAAACATCTCTCGGAACGATCATCAAGACCAGAGAAATTTCGAATAAAAATGCCTGATTTATGCAGTTGGCCTAGAACTAATGAGTCCCAATATTCCAGCAGTAGGCTCGAGACGTGTCATTAGGTAGTCAAAATCCCAAATAGCAGGATAACTTGTCAAGTCTTGTCTGGGTTTCGAACCCGCGACTTCTGTATTACTAGCCGCACGCCTTGATCACAAAGCTACAGGGACTGACTGAATCATTATTAGAATCTGAGGCTTGTTTTTACTATTGCTCATTTTCAACACTGAGCCACCCTGTATGATAATCCTTATCGTAAAATATCGAGATATAGGAAACCGTCAGTTCATTACGCTGAGGAAGTGTCAACACTTCCAGCTCTACTCCATATCCCCTTGCCCGGGGTATCCCATTCATTCCTAACACTAAATATATAAATATAGGAAATAAATATGTATATAATAATTATATATTTCCTAAATATAGGAAATAAATATGTATAATTAGGTATCATGCCTATCGTTTCCGCATTTTTATGTACTTTTCGGAAATAAAAGCGAGGGGATATCCCCCATCCTCTATATTTAATATGTCAACGGAAAAGTCCTGCATGAGATTTCATTCACAAAAATTGAAATGAACTCTGAGACTCGTAAAATACTATTTCCGAAAAATAAACGGAAGAGAATGCACTTAAATGTCTAATTACATAGAAAAAGTCGGTTGTTATGCAAGGTAAATAGTACAAGTACATAGTATATTCCATAAAAGTACATCACAATAGATTATTATAGGTACTAATACATAGATATTATAATGTGTGTAATAATAATATTCCACATAATAGAGTGACTAAAATAGGACACGTCCCCTCTTTAACAGGCACGCATTAATTGTTTCCGAAATTCGAATGAATGAGACCGACTGACTGGTTTAGGGTTTATTTTGTCATAGGGGGGTCCATTGCCCCACACGTGTTCCGGGAGCCACTTCCTTCCGTTCTGTTGCTGACGTTAAGTTCTGTTTCCGGTGTGGGACTGAAGGTTTTGTCCTTAATATCTTCCGATGCTTCTATCCCGTTCGGATGTGGAAGGTTTATGAAGAGACGAGGGGGGGTGTGGAAATCACGACCCTCTCTCTCTTTCTTTCTCTCTCTTTCTTCTTCTTCTCTCTCTCTCTCTCTCTCTCTCTCTCTCTCTCTCTTCTCCCTCCCTCCCCCTCACTCTCTCTCAAACATACACAATTACACACACACAACACTTATTTCAATGTTTGTTTCTTTTGGGGCATCTAATTTCTCTTTTGGGTTGGAATTTCTTGAATAAGTACTTTCGGTATATCATCAAGATTGAATTCTTCAAAGTGTCGGAAAAATCCCTCATGTTTGAGAGGAAACCACCTCATAATTCAGTATGGAAGTATTGCCCCTTTTATTAATGAAAGCGGTTTTTCTTAACGAAGCACTCGCTTTTCAATAAGATTGGTTTTGAAGTGTACCCTGTGTACCGCTTTCGGCGCAAATGAGACGATTTCGGTTGTCTAGGAAGAAAGTACCTTTAATGTAGTATGATTATCGTTTAGTGAACCAGTTACGTGTTCACCCTTATTCAACCATATTTATAGACTCAGAAAGTGGGAAATTATCCCACATACTGGTGACCATAATTCTCTTACTAATATACCTGATGTACCTATATGGCCTTTGGACCGTACCTAGCATTCGGAGCATTCCCTACCTACGCGTCGAAACCCCACACGAAATCTCCAAAAATAGACCCCATCACGTTGATGTGTATTCCTACAAGAGGGCTGGGGTTGCCTTTGTAGAACTCCCTCGACACCAGCGTCGATCCTTGTGGAACTAAAAATAGTGCTCGGTCCTGAATGAGTAAAAAACAGAGAGGGAAGTAAACACAATACATCCGATTCAAGAAAACCGGTCACTCTCTGTCAGGGTTTCCCAAACACTTGCGATGATTAGGATGGACGGCGACGGGGAAATTTTCAACATTTGAATGGGTGAGTAGAAGAACCAGGAATGTCAAAAATCGACTTTTCAGGAAAGCAAAAATAAGATTTGTCTTATTTTTGCTTTCCTGATGCTAATGAGTATAATAAAAATTAAATTTTACATTCCTTGTTATTCGACAAGATTCTCACAACTAGGTACTAATACCGCTAGCAAAAGTGGTCAGTGATTTTGTTACCTTCCTTGTTTTACATCAGATTTTTTATCCGCTTCCCACACTTTAAAATCGAAAAAAAATATACTTTTAAGGGGTATTTCTCCTTCATATTCGCAGAGATGATAGAAAATAGTACATTTCTTCTTATTCTACGAAGAAAAAAAATCGATTTTTGACATTCCTGGTTCTTCTACTCACCCATTCATTTATCATTTTTTGTGATAATTCGGACATTTTTTAGTACCTACTCAACGTTTCAACGTCATTTGAGACTGAGATATGAAAGATTTAGAAAATTCTTATATTCTCAGGACAACATTATTTGTGAGACCGAGAAAAATTTAAAGATTTTATATTCATTTATTTTTTTAAAGAGACGAACAATATTTTTGTTGTTGAAGAAATTCAGTTGTCAAATTTCACCTGATTTGTACTTGTACGAGTTTTACCTCAGTGTTGCTAACGATTCCGGTTCTATATACATCCACATCTCTTAACTCTTGAACGGTTTAGTCTATGTTCTTACTAGGGTGCTGAAATTTTGACAAGTTATCCTGATTTTGAAGAGGGATGACAGCCATTTGCGCACTGAACTTATGATCTCTGGACTACGAGCTATTACTAAATATTCTTGTTCTTTTATATCAGGTAAATGGGGAGCAAGTCGACATCGCGGAGAAACTCAACGGGGAGCAAGTTGGTACGGCCAAAAATATGACCGGGAGGAACTCGGTTAAAAAAAAGTCGATGGGGAGGAACTCGTTAACTCCCCTTGTAAGGATTGATTTATTTCTTCGCAAGACTTCAAGATCATATAACATATTGTACCTGTTTTAATTTTACTTATTACCATTATTTGTTTGTATATTGTTCATTATGTTCTTCTAATAGAGCGTTTCATAATAATAGTAATTTAGATATTTTAGTGGAGATGCCTCTTTCACCAGTGCCCGCTCTCTCATGTTTGGGCACCCTGTCCCTATTCATTCATTCATCCGCTCTGCTCATTCATTTTTCCATCTGCCTCTCCTGGCACGTTGCTAGGCCAAGCCATTGTGAATGTTGTCTTGTGTAGTGTTAGTTTTCTCCTGGTTCTCGTGACATACGTTTCGGTGTGTACGTTCGGTTAAAAAATAATAAAAAAAAAATAGTTCCTAAAAAATTCATTTTAATTACTATGAGAGAATCCTATTTACTTTAGTTCTTTGACGACCTTAAAAATTTTTAAAAGAAAATATTTCAGTTTAAAAAATTATCTTGATATTTGTATTTACTTGAATATTGATTTTAGTAAAATTTAATCAATGTAATGTATTTTCTTTCGAATAAATCAAATTTTGAAATGCAATTGAAATTATTTTTCCAAGTTTTTGTGTTATAAATTGTAGTGTGAGTGCAGTGCCGTGTTATTTCTGGATTATTTCATTATTGATCTCTTTAATTTTTTATCTGCTTTGGATCTTTTGAAATCGATAATTTGGATTTCGATCTACGAGAGTTAAAGGTAAAAATAATTAAATATTTTTTTCTATCTTGCAAATGCATTTAGTTATTAAACCTTCCATTCTCTTCTAAGTGCCCGTACTGCCCGTAATCAAATAAAAAATTAGTCACAAATATGAAATATCTAATCATGCCCATTGTAAAATTATCTATTTCATTAAGTCTGGCTAAAAACTTATTTCCATAGTTTTTCGAAATTAAAAAAAAAAAATCCTCTACGGCTCTACATTCTATAAATCTATACGATGTCGGTGCTTGCTTTCCAAAGATGTGTCCGATTCGATTTGAAACCACTTAAAGCGATACCAATTGACTTATTGACTGTTAAAAATCTCGTCGTATGAGAGGTTAATACGGCTTTAAGACTGAAGTTTTTTCACGAACTGCAAATTCAAAAAAAAAAATGGATTCCTAATTTATATTCATATCCTGAAGTTTAGGAAAATTGCTATCAAGTATTCTATATGATTTTATTTGTAGTGAAGCATAAGGCCTCTTCATATTTTTTGCGGGTAGCGCAGCATTATTAAGAGCCTACTTTAGTTTTCGAATTCTACTACATTAATTTCTTTTTCTGGCAATGCCGCCACTGGTCGTTACTCAAACAAGTAACTACTCATTTTTCCTCACGAGGTATGAGTGGACGCTGAACATCAAAGTACAGAGTAAAAGCGGAGCAGAAAAATTCCTGCTCCGCTGGAGATCGAACCCAGGTCACCATGCATGCAATGCCTAGCGCGCTAACTCACTTGGTATAGGTGACTACTAAAAAATGCTATCAAGTACCCCTCTAGAAGAAAATTCATAAATAACCAAGTGATTTCAAATGTGCTGTTTTGTCATTAATTAAAAACAATCATGAAAATGTGGAAAGCCCGGAATTCGAACGGGTGACTTTCAGGTCTGAAGTACTCCTCCGTCGCTGCATTGGAGCTACTGACCTCTGAGAATGAACGAAGCACCAACTCACCCATGAAGCAGCCTTTGTTTATCTGTGTCATTGAATTATAACGGGCCGCGTTCATTCGTCACCTGAATTTGCATCGAATCAATGCAATCCTTTTATATCATACCAGTCAACTTTTTATTCCTAACTCATTATTCTTGTTTGAATGAATGAAAGTATTGATTGGTTTGCCTTGCAGGAGGTTTTGTACTGACTACATGCGAGTGCATCTTGTCTGACCTATTAAATTATGGATACATCGACCTTTCCAACGCAATATAATTGATAGTCTTGTTCTGAAGGCATTTCTTTGTTGAAGAACATGCAGTCATTCTATGAGACCTCCCTGTGGCAGCCTTTGTTTATCATTATGTGTGTCACTATAGCAGATTATGTGAGTCGGCCTGCATGCATTTGTCACCTGATGTACTTCTCAATGGAGTCCATTCATTTCAACGTAGCAACACCTTCACAATTAACCCATCCAGTCTACATTAAATGAATGAAATGAAAAGTATTTATTAGCAGCTTTCCATGACGACAAATATTTTATTAATAAAAAATACCTTTGTGTTTCGACTAACCTACATAATAAAATTATGTAGTTTTCCCAATTCATCGAACCTTTCAAATGCATTACTGGAACACATGTCTCCTTAATGGAATGGATGTCTTTGTGATAGAGCAACATTTTCGAGGGAATTTCGTATAATATTACTTTTTCTCTTTAACTGTCTCTTGTACGTCTAAGATTTCTAGGTCATTATCATTAGATCTCAAAGACTTCTGGTTTCACGTCCAACTATTTTAGCAGGCAGATAATCGAAGTTCATGAATGTACGAGTATATGTTATGCAATATGCACTCTTACTATTATATGCTTATCAGGGTTTATCCCTACATAGTAGGAATTATCCATTTGAAATTATACTGATATCGTTTTAACACAAGGAGTGAGCCCTACACTATAGTTGTGCAGGGTGGCTGCAGCTTCTGTGCATCTTTCTACCACCATGAGCAATTAATCATTGAAAATAAAATGCAGATGAGCTATGTTCCGGTCGCGGGAGCTCAGGGGTCAATCCAGAGTTTGCAGGTTGGAAACCTAGCCGGTACATTATTTTACAAGTTATACTCCCATTTGGTATAGGCTTTTTGGGCTTAATACCGCTGGAATAATATGACTTATTACTCCATATCGGGCATATAAATTTAAGGTTCAAATTTTATTATTTGACATCAATAAAATTAATTATTTATTTAGAGGCAAATATAAAAATATATCTACCGGGGTTAGTGTGTTTTAATTTCTATAGGTCTAGCTACGAGTATAAGCATAGAATTTATTTCTGACGAAGATATTGATGAGATGCACTGAAGTTGCTGGGTGGCATACCCAGCCTGTGAGGGGTGGGGAATCAAGGGGCATTACCCCGTCCTTTTGACAAATGAAACGAGCAACTCATTTATTAAATAATAAAAAATATGACAGCCAGTGACATGACTTGTGCGTCATCAATCATCATGAAGTCTTCTTCAAAGAGGAACTCGGAACCTCACCGGATATCGAACCCGGGACTTCCGTTCCCTCACCTGGGGACCACCGCCACTCGGGATGGGTCAGAGGTTTATTATTGAAGACGTTGGCAAAAATAATGTTGCGATGTTTGTAACGTTACATCCGGTTCTGAACCCCCGTCCCTTACATTAAGCATCCGGAGCTGTGAGATGCTGCTGCGCTGTGATTAATTGTGACGTGTTTGGGGCATGTGTTTGAATGGACAGGGGCAAGTACAATGGGTGGTTGATTTGGGGGTGTGTGGTGTGGATTTTTATTCTTCCTAAGTTATGACTTAAGAAACATCTCTTAGTGATAGGTCCCAGGAATCCGGAGGATTATTTTGAGGTATCGATATATTTTTTTGTTGAAATTCTAATGTCCGACGAACCAAATGGTTCTTTAGACTAGAACATGCTGGATTTAAATAACTCGCAATAGACCTTTAGGTGTTACGAACACCGCTATACCTACAATATGTACATATAAATTATTTTCACACATGGAAAAAGTCTCACCTGATTTTCCATTAATATCCACGTCGTTAGCTAATCTAGTCTATATTTCTTCTGAAATTTACCTACATGTTGCTTAGAGCTTAAACAATGACTTGTTTGTTTCCTACAGTATTTCTTGAGTTTCGCTTAAAAAAAAAACAAATGAATCAATCGAATAAATCGTGAAATTCAAATCAATCGTTCAATATTTCGCCGTGCAAACAACGCTCTTCCGGCGTATTCGTTGTTAGCCTAAGACGATAACTTGTTCCTTGTCCAAGTTGTTACTCCAAGTCAGTCTGACCGGACCGGTCCAAAAACGCCCCCTCAACTTTACTCATGACGAAATTTGCTTACATTATGTCGCGTTGGAAAATTTGAATATTCGCTGATACTTGTGACAGACCGAGGAAATAAATAAATTTGTGTTTGGTATTCAGATTCGTGATGGACGAAAAATGTGTGGTTGTTTACTAGTGTGTGTCGTTTGGTACGATGCGGGATGAGAGGAGGGGTTTCCTAATTAACCATCATGATGATTTGGACAGGAAATCGTAAACATATCTACAACGTACAACATATTATATCTGTTGGTGTATGTGGCTTGATCGATAAGGCGGCGGACTTGTGGTCCTGGAGGTCGGTGCTTCATGTCCCAGTTTCAACGTTGATTTTGTAAAGTTTGAGTGGTTGTGATAACACGAGGGTGATTGGCACAAATATGATAACTGTTACTTTACTTTTTTATCTGTTGGTGTAACTATGTATTTCATGTATGATCAAGTGATGTATGTTGATCTTGATGGTAGGTATGTATGATTACTCCGACCTCAGTAGCTCAGATAAGGCGTCTGACTTGTAACCTGGAGCTTGGTGGTTCGAGTCCCAAGTTCAGCAAGAGAGAAAAACAAATTGTTAATATTTTCCAAATACATACAGTAGCGATAGTCTACCTTTGGTAGATACTCGTAATAACAAAATTACATCAATAGGTTTTTCTATTTCTATAAATATTTAGTAAAGCTAGTTTGAGTGGATGTGACATTACGAAAGTGATTAACACAAATAAGATAACTTAAAAAAATATGAATGAGATGATAATATTCATGTGAATGCTGATAGTGTTTATCATGTTCGATTTTGGTCTATCTCTGTCTTGTATGTTTGTATAAATATAAAAATGTTTTTCACATTTCACGTTTGTATGATTATGTTTATAAATGTTCGAACATAGTTCTTAAATGTCTTTATATGTTTTTGTAACGTTTTTGTCATATATTATTTCAAATTTTACGATACATAAAATTTCGGATTCTCTGCTTTTTGTCTTGGTTGTTTCAGTGATGATCTGGCAATTTTGTGAGTAAGTGTGTTTTGTACTCATTTTAATGACATGCTGTAATAATTATGTAACCTTTTGACTCCTGAGACATTATGGCTCTGATCACAAATAAGTAACGAAAGGGCTGTTACAATTGTGTTAAATTTAGTTCAGCTTAACTAATTTGTATTTGTCTACCTGAAGCCTGAATTTTGCCGTTTATGAGTATCGATCGAAGTATTCCAAAGAAGATGGATCCAAATCCCCTGAACCCCCCCCCCCCCTAGCTACGCCACTGTCGGACTCAAAATATGTTACTTCTTGCATGTCAAACTTTTTGGAATAACATTACATACGCTTTAAATGGCATAAATTTGGAACTGACTTTAAATTTCACCCTCAATTTAAAGTATTCAATAATAATATTTGGATGTGATTTTAATTCGAACTTCTCTCCTGTTCACAGAGGAGGAGAATGAGATGCAAAGCATAGCCCGCTATGACACCAGCCTGGGGACTAACGCCGGGAGTACCATGTGGATCCTGGACTATCCCAAGCCCGCCTCTCCCCGCAGTCAAGGTGAGAAATAAATCAACCTTTGTTAGGGAGTCAGTCAAACTTGGATATGTGGAATCGTCGGAAATAAAAGGTTCTATTCTACATATGGATGGTTCAGAGCGAAAGGCTACCAACTCCATTTTTTTGAAAAATTCCGTTGCTCATAGAACTAGATTGAGTCATGAATTATCTTTCAGTGGACTTTCAAACACTATAAATGCTGTAAACTCGCAGATACCATGCAATTAACATAAGTGTATAATTGATAAACGACCCAAAACTTTAGAGCTGATTAACTCAAAATTGGGTTTTCAGGAGTTGGCCGCCTTTAGCTCTGAGCCATCCATATCCAGGCATTCCACTTAGTTCTTCCAGGGGTTGGGACCAACGCTATATTTCCTTATTATCCAAGTTTGACTGTAATAATTGAAGCGATTGAAAAATAGAAGGTACACACTGATAAATTTCATCAGTAAAGACTATATTAATAAATAAGCGCGGGATTTGTTCAGTGGTTGACCACTCGCTTGCCATGCGGATGGTCCAGGGTTCGATCCCCGTGCCGATGAAAATTTGTATTCTTAATTTGATTACAATTGTGTTGTAAGGGATACCTTTCGGTGCGCTCGTGTTGACCCAGCACCTAATTGGGAAGTATTGTGTCACTTCTCGCCCATCAGAGGGGAGGTATACTACGGGATGGGTAGGCTACAACACAGACCACAAGCGTCTACAGTAGCTCCTGTTTCATGGCTACGAAATAAAAACAGGCGTGAAACACTCATCTTAAAAAAAAATTTAAAAAAAATAGATCACCAGGACCATACTCTGGTGATCTATTTTTTCAAGAAATTTTAGAGTCTACTTCTTTCAGAAGTTTAAAGTAACCGATATTGTCGTTGCGTCAAAAAACGACATTATTGACAGGCATATTATGTAGCAAATAATGCATGCCTTGTAGAAAGCTATTTCTACGTGCCAAGTGACTCAGTCATTATTTTTTTCATTCCTTTCCAGAGTGTAGCAAGCTGCTGTGCTTCCGGTACTACAGTGGGCTGAACATCTCCTGTCTGGCGCAGAGTGAGCCCCTGGACTTCGAGTCTACCTACAAGCTGTCCCCTACAAGCACCATGTAGACATCTCCCCTATGCACAAGACCAAGAAGAAGAGTTCCCCTCCACCCGATGATTCGATGAAAATCAAAAGTAAGCCCACTAGTCCAGCCATCAACTGCAGCTCCGAGAGCGAGTCCGAGACGGAAGTGAGCTCAAAGCATCGGAAGCGCGGCTGGCGGCTGCTGCGGAAGAAGCCGCAAGTTCCCCCCACCACCCCCGCCCCCGCCCCTGTCTCTAGGAAGGAGGACACCTCGGACACGTCAGACTCCTGCAAGGAACTGACCACCTGGAACTCCCATGAGACCGCCCAGACCACCCTCGACATTCCCAGCCTCCCCGCCCCTCCCCCCGCGTCCTCGGACTACTACCCTATCTGGCCTAGTGAAAAGCAGCCCGACGCCCCGAGCCCGCCCCCCTCTAAGTCAGACCCTGAGGTCCCGCCCCCGCCCCTGCCTCCGCGTGCCTTCCCCCCCAAGCACAAGCCCCTGGCCCGCAGCCACGCGGTGCCCCCTGAGGTGTCCCGCAAGCTGAAGCCCCTGGGAGAGCAAGGCCCCGCGCTACCCCCCCGGCCCCGCCACCCCCCCCTGCCCCAGCCCGAGGATAGCTTCGGGTTCGAGCTCATCGACATAGACGAGGTCTCCTCGTGTGTTTCTAGTCTCGGCAGTGAGGCGGACTCGGGCCTCGGCTCCTCTGAGATCCGGTTCAGCTCTAACGAGGCCCCCCTCGCCACCCCCGAGGAGGAGTCTCACCCCTCTAGTCAGTCCGTCCTAACAGTTCCTAGTGACCCCTCAGTCAACCCGCACCGGCCGCTGAGCCGCCAGATGTCTGCGCCTTCCCGGCCTCGCGTGACCCGCACCCCTGCCCCCCCTGTCCCCCCCCTCCGCCTCACAGAGCCTGCCATCCCCCCTCGGCCGGATCTAGAGCCCTCCCTCCCGTCTAGACCAGACGCGGAGCCCAGTGTCCCCCCGCGGCCCGACCTGGCAGCCCTGCGCCTCGAGAAGCCCAAGGCCTCCAGTGGCGGCTGCTGCTCCAGCTCCTCCAGTTCCTCCTCCAGCAGTGATTCCTCCTTCCTCTCCTCCTCCTCCACTTCCTCCTCCTGCTCCTCCTCCGCGGAGAACCTCCCGGTGAGGCACATCACCACCACCCGGCTACCTTCCATACCGGAGCGGACCAACAAGAGTCAGCGCATAGAGATCCCCCCTGGCGAGGAACCGCTGCCACCCTGTAAGTTATTCAGCATTCGTCTCTTTACCCAAACAAGAGTTAACCATTTCATAATGATACCAAACAACTTCTAACATATGAGGACCATTTATTTTAGTTCTCTATCTATCTATCTATCTTTTATTAGATTATAGTGGTGCATGTCAACATCTATGCCGTCATACACACCACTGTAGCTGTAGTAAAGCTACATGAGATCTATGAGATTTGTCTCTTTCAAAAATGGTATAAGTTTTTCTTGTTGGTCTACTAGTAGCTGTGAAATTGTGGTGGGTAGTTGTAGTTTTTATTTTAGTTCTACTCGGGGTATATAAAAAGTTTCTATCCACGTTATTAATTTATTATTTTTTTCATTATAACAAAAAGGGGAAAAAATCACTACTTTTTACACATTGATTAGTAACTTTTGATAACACATTCCGTTGCCTATTCCAGACTGGGAGGCTCGGATCGACAGTCACGGCCGCATCTTCTACATTGACCACATCAACAAGATGACCACCTGGCAGAGGCCCTCCACCCAGCCACGAACCAGACAGGCCAACTGCAACGAGCTGCAGCGGCAACAGCTAGATAGAAGGTAAAATAATTAAATTGATGTTTTAATTGAATAATTGATTCACTCAGTCTGTCCCGGTAGCTCAGTGGTAAAGGTGGCACTCGGTGACTTCACAGATTCCAGAGGTCGCGGGTTCGAAACCCAGCCGGGACATGACATGTTATCCTCCCAATTGGGATTTTTACCACATAATAATATGTCTTGGGCTTACTGCTGGATTAATAGGACTTTAATTGTCTTAATCGGGCAGTATAAATAAGGCGATATTATTATTATTATTATTATTTAATTTTGTGAAGGTCCATTTTAATAAATGAGAACAATTAAAGTAATTTTAACTAACTTCACTTTTGTAATAATTTATTGGTTTATTACTTTAATTGTTCTCATTTATTAAAATAATTAAATTGATTTTATAATTATTTTTTTTATTGAATTATTGATTCACTCATGGAGAGTGAATCAATTATTCACAGGACATTCACTTCTGTTCAGGAACAGTCTGGCGTATCTTAAATTTAATCCTGTAAAATTTCTTCAAAGGAAAATTTATTTATTTAGGATTAGTTTAAGTTATCATATGTGTGCCAAGCACTGTCGTGATATCACAACACTCAAACTAGCTTTACTAAGTCTTGGCTGAACTTGGGACTTGAACCACCGACCTCTATTTGGACGCCCAGAACCATTGTTCTGGACTCCTTCCGTGTTCAGTGTGTAGTGAGTGTATGGTGTATGTGTAGTTTGTGGAAATGATGCACTTAAAACAAAATATTCATTTCTTATCCAACGCTATCCACAAAACAAGGGATATAATTCCCTTAGTGTAGTTAGCTATGGCAATTGTCAACATACATCGTACATACACATAATGATAGAAATCTTATTAGGTAGGTAACCAGATGGTAAGCGAATATAACATATCATTTTTCTTACTAACTCAGTATTCAATTACCTTTTATATTTGTTACCTAACCTACCTACTTAACATTCATTTATTTTTTTAAATATATTATTTATTATTGCATGTACTTTTGTTCACTTTGTATATATTTTTGATGTCAAATACATTGCCTATTATTACAAATTATAAAATTACAAATGGATTGTATGAATCAACATTAACTTATCTCCCCCCCGCAGATACCAAAGCATTCGCCGCACCATCACCTCGCGGCGAATCGAACCCGAGGACCCTGGCTCTAGTTCCAGCTGCAGCTCAGGCGAGGCTCTGGCCTCCTCCAGCAGGGAGCCTAGTCACCAGCTCATCATGCCCGCCGTCAAGTTCCTGTCCAGGCCTGACTTCTTTGCCGTGCTCCACATGAACCAGGTAGATAGACATAAATGTATAAAAAAAATAAATGTTATTGTATTAATGAAAAAAAAAATTATAAAAGAAACCCAGGTAGACTAAACCAGAGACCCGGGTTCAAAGTAACTTTGAACTATTTTCTTTACGAATTATGAACCAATAAAGAGGTGCTAGGTGTATTAAAACTTGAACATAATGGGATTCCCTGTCTCGCGCTGACAGTCTAAATAGAATAGAATAGAAATTACCTTGTTTGTACTGCCAAGGTGAGACTGAAAAATCCCTTTATTCCAGCAGTCTAATCAGGGTCTCTTGTTTATTTTCAAATTTAAATAGACATTTTGTACATACACTTAATATTCTTAAGGTAGACAGGTAGACTCAACCAGGGACCCGGGTTCGAAGTAACTTTGAACTATTTTCTTTATGAATGATGAACCAATCAAGAGGTGCTTTATTAAAACTTGAACAGAAGAGAATGCCAAAGGCATTTACACCACCCTTGATCAAACTTTGTTTATATTTAATTAATTATACCTTTTGACTGTAGCTGTATATAAAAAATTGTAAATAAAGATTGATCTAAATTGCTGAATAATAACATAATGGGATTCCCTGTCTCGAGCTGACAGTCTAAATAGCACTACTAAATGGGACTACTATAGTAGTGCTTTATTTAGCGGACAGTCTTAATAAAGCACTACTATAGCTAAGACGGGAAAGTCCTACTTTTCCGACAGTTCTTGTCATATGAATAAAGTCACTAACAGAGCAAATCAGAGTTGAGACTCAAGTCACCAGCCATCTACAAATCTACTTTCTGCTTCGACATTGTATTACTAAGGTCGGCCGGGGACGTTAAACAGCTATCTTGCTAGAAGGCTCTAAACGAAGAATAACTTGTAATATACTTAAAGTTAAAGAAAAGAAGAAATCCATGTGCTCAGAGTGGTTGATCGAACAAAAATTTCTGTGCTTCATAACGAACCAAATCTTCAATTTAAGTTGGCTGGAGACCACAACTCCCTCATGAGGGAGCCAAGCTGCTCGCAACAAAAACAAAAACTAAAAGTTAAGTTTTTAAAGTTATCATATTTGTGTTATTCACTTTCGTGATATCACAACCACTCAAACTCGCTTTTACTAAATCTACGCTGAAACCGGGACTTGAACCACCGATCTCCAGGTTACAAGTCCGCTGCCTTATCGATCAAGCTACTGAGGTCTGACACTAACTTGTAATATACTTAAAGTTAAAGAAAAGAAGAATTCCATGTATACAAAAGGACATTATGTACATACAAATAATAATTTCAACAGTGAAAAAATGAAACAAGCAATAATTATCTCTATATATAAAACAGAAAAAGGGACTACCTACCTATGTTTGTTTGTTTGTTTGTTTGTTTGTTTGTCCGGAGTTGTTTAGCCAAAACGGTAAGAGATAGCGAAAAATGTCTCAGAATTGACCCCCCCAAAACCATTATCGCTTTGTCTAGAAAAATTATAAAAAGTTCAAAAAGGCATTGCTGTCCAGCAGTACGGCCATGCCTTAGTAAATTTGAGATTTAGTCCCGTTGCAAAGCACGGGCAAACGGCTAGTATACAATAAAAATGAAGTAGAATAGAAAATATTTGAAAACATATGTCCTAACTAAAGGGCGGTGTTATTGCCTATGGCAATCTCTTCCACCCAACTATTAACCACCTCACGCTTCTCTCCCTCCCCAGGAGGCCCTCAAGCTGTACAACCGGAACAGCACCCTCAAGCACATGGTCTCCAAGATCCGCCGGGACGCCGCCTCGTTCGACCGCTACCAGCACAACCGCGACCTGATAGCCTTCATCAACCTCTTTGCGGACTCGGTGCGGGAGCTGCCTCGCGGCTGGGAGACCAAGATGGACCGCAGCGGGAAGGTACATTTTTTTTAAAAAAAAAAAAAGCTTTAATAGGAGGACAAAGTACAAGTAACTGTATAAAATTAAGAAAAAAAAGGAAAAACAAACAAATTACAAAATAAATAAGTAAAAAAAAAGGAAACAACAATAATGTCCTACCTAAAGGGCGGGGTTATTGCCTGTGGCAATCTCTTCCACCCAACCCTTTTATACTTTTCTGAGAGACAGATAGGGAATCTTTTTAGACACCCGTAATAATAATAATTCCGTGTCCGTGAGATAGGTATTGATACTTAAATCACGATGGTGAAAGGATTATATGCACGCCCAGATCCAATGTCTAGGCTCCTTTCATGTCCATTGATTCTATTTGGTTTTAACGTCCTGACTTGAGGTAGACAGGACGGGGGGTTTACCCTCCATTCGCTGGGAATCGTACCAGCTACCCACATTAACCTCACCCAGCCTGGGTAGGGCCGGAATTGCCAACAGAATTTTCTGTGCGAAAAGTCTGCTCCAACCGGGAATCGAACACAGGATCTCTAGACTACGGGCAGTAGCCACAACCGTTACGCCACGGAGGCTGGCACCCGTATAACATGGGGAGTGGGATTTCTACCCATTCGAACCATATGCCGCCCATGAAAAGATAGTACATCCGGAACCTTTAATTTAACATTACTTCAGATGTACCACTTTTTGAGCTCACCTTGGGAGAACATCAAGAAGGGTACATTTCTTAAAATTTCACAAAGAAAATATTAAAGTGAGCTTTATTTTTTCCACAAGAACGTGTGGAATCCGTCTAATCCAAAAAAGACTTCTAAGTGAATAGCATTTTATTTTGTGATTAACGTAATTTAATATAGGTACTGCAACTCTACTCTCACCTATTCATAACACGGCTCTGTTCTTTTATCTTTTGTTCTTTTGGTGATAATCGACTTGCAATAATTGAAGCTAATGCCAGGCACAGTTTTGTATAAGTTTCTCAAGAAAAATGGAAATTTCTTGAATACTTCTAGTGATTGAGGCTAACAAACAATAGCAAAAAACTCTTGAGACATATTTCCTCAATAGACACTCTTGAGACACATATTTCCTCAATAGACACTCTTGAGAATCTGATTTCGTACTCATCTTTGTAACTTGAATAATAAGGCGGCAAATTTGTAAACAGGAGGTCAATGGTTCGAGTTCCACGTTTGGCAATCACTTCGTAAAGCGAAATTGAACATGATGTGATTAACTCAATTACGATAACTTTTTACAATCGTATTTTACAAGTCGATTTTCCCCTTGCTCTCTTTTCTGACTAACAACTCTCTGTCCCTCTCTCTTCTTTCTCTCTGTGTCTCTTTCTCTCTCTCTCTATCGTCTGGACCACCTGTTACTTCAAGCTATTTTTCATTGACCACACGACCAAGACGACCACGTTTATGGACCCACGGGTGCCGCTCGATAATGTGCCCCATTTTTCCCCCGGCACCCAGCTCTTGTTTAGCCCCCGCGGGGGCACCCTACGCCGCCGCTCCCGCAGCGCGGGCGAGCAGGACATGGGCGGCCCCTCCCGCGTAAGTGCCCCCACGCTACTAGACCCAGCACGCCTTGGCATTGTGTATGCGCCCCGGGGTATTAGACAGGCTACCCAATTGTTTTTTTTCTTAACAGCAGGTATACTTGTGACCAAACGGAACACACACAAACAGATATATCCGAAAAGTTTTTCTGATAGGTATAGAATAGCATTGATGTATGGAAAAATGTACCTTTAAACTCCGCACATCATGGTACTTTAGATTGTGAAACCAAAAAGTTTGATTTGTAGAAATGTGTATAAAAGTTAGAGGGAGACAATTTTTTAAACAAAAACCATTATAAAAACCGTACCCCTTTTAAAACCTGAACGTTTATGGCGAACCGAAGAGAGATTTAGCTTTAGTGATACGGTGCTCCACAAAACATACAACATATACAAGACCTCACTAAAAAATCATTTAGAAAAATGCTCCTAGATTTTGAAATCAACAATGTAGCAGCAAGTGTAGATGTTTATAGCCGCATACTAGAGTTTTATATGTCCTCTGCATACATTTGTTTTTTGGCAAGTGATAAATGTATACAATTTTATTCGCATTACTTTCCCCAATTTTCACCCAATTGTTCATATTTTTGCAAACTTTGTTTGCTTTTGCTCATTTTTTTTCCCACTACGCCCATTTTGAAAAGAAAAATCAACAGTACCATTGTTCCAACGGCTACACTGCAGTAGCTCAGTGGTCAAGGCCTCGATCTGGTAGTCTAGAGGTCGCTGGTGCGAAACTCAATCGGGACATGACAGTCTGTCATTTGGTATTTCGACCACATACTAATACGTCTTGGGCCTACAACTGGAATAATGGGACTCATAAGTCCTAGTCGGGCAGTATCAATAAGACGATATAATGTTGATTTTTCTTTTCAAATAATATAGCATAAGCTACGCTACAAGTGCTCAAATAGAACTATACTGTAAATTTAAGTTTGTAATTATTTTTCATATCTAGTTGTTGTTTAGCTCAAAAAGTATTACAATGTAAACTTTATTTGATGTACTTTCCCTTTGTTCTCCAGCACTTCAATAAAGACTTTACTTAAGTCTATTACACTGCACCTTTTACATTCTTTTTAAATTCGTTTTCCCCTGTCCGTTTTAAATATTTTCTTCATATTTTTCATGTCAGTTGTTATTGTATACTGCATACCTATTAAGAAAGTAACCTTCTAATGTCCTATACCAGTTCAAGCATCTTTTTTAAAAAAAATCGATGTATTCGATGTTCATAAAATTTCAAACAATGAGTTTAGGTGGAAAACTGTAAAAGAGGGCGAAAACTTGTGAAATGTTATTGCCCCTTTGGCCATCCAAAGGGGCAATAGCTCGAGCATCAGAGGTACGCTTCCTCGCGGTAGTGAGCTTGAAGAAATATTATACCTTTGAAATATACGTTTAGTATAAGCATATACATATTCTATTAAACATATTTGATCAAGTTTTATTTACAAATAACATAGAAGATATATATATATATATATTTTTTTTAAGACGAGTGTTTCACAGCCTTTTTTATTTTGTAGCCATGAAACAGGAGCTACTGTAGACGCTTGTGGTCTGTGTTGTAGCCTGCCCATCCCGTAGTATGCCTATACTATATACAATATACATACATAGAAATTAAAATTAACAAAACAAAACAAAACTTGATCAAGGGTGGTGCTAATGCCAACGGCATTCTCTTCCATATTTTGATTTTAATAATCTCTTCCCCCCCCCGTCTCAGGCGCCCGTGCCTCCCCCCCGCCCCCCGGTGCCAGGGGCGGTCAGCAGGACCCGAGACATCCCCACCGCCTACAACGACAAGGTGGTGGCTTTCCTGAGGCAGCCCAACATCATAGACATCCTGCGGGAGAGGCATGGCCAGCTGCACACCAATCAGCCACTCAAAGACAAGGTAAGAATACATTTGAAACATTGAAAGGATGAAAAAATTCAAAAAAAAAAAAAAAAAAAATACATTTGAAAGGAGAAAAACTACATCTTTGTTCCCCTGGCATGTGAGACAATGGGCCCTTGGAGCAAAGAGATGAAGAGCTTTTTTAAAACTGTTGGTGATGGCTTGGTTCGTCTCACTGGCAATAGGGCCGCCAAGGCTTTCCTCTTTCAGAGGATTTCTTTGGCGATCCAACGAGATAATGCTACCTGCATGTTAGGTACATTGCCTCATGCAAGTGAGATGGATCAAGTGTATCTCCTGTGATTTTAAAATTAATCAATTTAATAAATAAATAAAAAGTTTGAAACATTGGTAGTCGATGTGGTTAGTAAACATTAGAGGATTAATTGGTTATGAATTTCTAATATACTAAAGTTCCAATTATCTGTACCATCTAATAATGTTCCTTCTTCATTATATTCAGACCTTAAAAAAGCACTCATGTGTACTTTCATATTCATATCTGTAGCTGAAAAAGGCTACTAATAGATTAACTATGACTTTTTTGAAAATTTCCGGCCTTCTTTAATCTTGTGAGGACTACTGTCATGATAAAATAGCTTTGTAGAAGGGATGAATGTACCTAATATTCCAATTACAATAATTATTATATGATATTTCACGACTCATTCTCTAACTTGTAACGTTCGGAGATCAACTGTTTTAATTTTCACGAACTTCATGAAAGTCAAAGTTTTATCAATACTTAAGCTTTTGATAACATTATTTACTTCACCGAATCAACAAAACTATTGTGTGCTTCCTGTTTTCATTGGTGTCTATTTTTAAACCATGAGCACACCTACTGGCAATTCCTTGAGTTGTGAAATCATTGTGAGTGATAATTTTGCATGTACTTGAAAGTCTGATTGCAAACTTCACGCATTTATCTAGACCTCAGATTATAAGGTATAGCCCAGTTTTACTCATTTGATCATTAAAGATCGAGCTACTAAGGTTGGTGTCTATTAGGCATTTTCTGTTCCAGTGATACACTTTCCCTCTTGTATGGAAATTATTCATATATTATAACATATAATTTCCCTCAAGGCATATTATTAATATCACTGATTTCTGTCCCAGTATGACACTAAGCCTCATGTATTCTATAATTTGCTATCCAAGTATAATATTTACCCTCATCTATTACTATCACTGATTGCTGTCCCAGTGAGACATTTAGCCTCATGTATTACTATTTGATGTCCCACTATGACTCATACCCTCATCTGTCCCTCAGGTGAATGCAGTGCGGGTGGAAGGCACCACAGCTCTGGATAGACTCAGCCATGACATAGACCTCACCATCCTGCTCAGGTAAGAAACTCAGTTGCATTCATTTATATCATTAGCGCTATGGGTCTCCATGTCTCGAGCCGACAGTCGAAATAAAGCATTACTTCGAAATAAAGCACTACTTTTTAAATTATTTTGTTACTTAGTTTTTTTTCAGTTTGGAAATAATGTTACAACTAATACTAATTAAATTGACATTAATAATTTAATTTACTTTTTATTAGGTCAACGGGCACAGCCTAACATTCATTAGTGATGACAATTTTCCTGGAATCGTACGGAAATTTCATTCGGGATCATCTTTTATCGATTCTTTGCCATCTCTTACCATTTCGTCTAAACAATTCGGACACACAAACTAAGAAACAAATCTGCCCATATTTCTCTTTTATATATTAATATTACAAAACCAACACTAGTCAGTCAATTGTGAATATTTTTAACAAATATGAACGATCCTGTAGAAACTCGTAAAATTTACCTCTACCTCAGTGGAAACACCACAAGCTCTTATCTACACCACATTGCATACTCAGTTGAGAATTCAAGGGGCTATCTAATCATTCGTCTCCCTAGCTTGTGATACAAATACAAACCACAGCCCTCTCCCTTCCTGGTAAAATTCAAGTACCTATGTCTTGAACTTTTTCATGAATTTACCGTTATCTCAAGTTGCTATAAAAAGGGGAAATACTTACCTTACCTATTCTACCGGAACCGTTGAGGGCTTATATTACTTCTTAGGGAACTCGGTACCTACTCTTACGTAGCATTTACTACTACACCTTCAATATTTTCATGGTTTTTGAAATATTTACAAAATCGTGCATGATCAATAAGTAGATTTTTCTAGCCCTTTGTCCTTTTCATTTTCATAATTTTAGCCGGATAACTGAATTTCTATATCGCAGATAGAAGTGGCCGAGTGAGTGAGGCTTTGAGCGCATGGTGACCTGGGTTCAATCCCCGGCGGGGCGAATTTTTCTGATCTGTACTTGAATGTTCACGCATACAATTACAGTCATACCTCGTGAGGAAAAATGAGTAGCAGCGATCAGTGGGGGAATTATAGGCAAAAAACAAAATGCTGTGTATTAAAGTGGCAGAGGCATGTGACTCTACGCTACCCACAAAAATGACGTAATAACACAAAGAAAAACCATTATTATTATTATATCTCAGATAGAACGGAGTGTTTGTTACATTTGACCTAATTTTCTATCAGGAAATCGGATAGATGTAATTAATGTAAGCTATGAAGTAAGAGGGGTGGGTCTAGTGCATTACAGTTTGAAGAGGGAAATGTTGAAGGGTAATTAACGACATACATGAAAGCGGGAGAGTGAGTTACTTCAGGTACTTGTTTGTTATTGGCCTGTGTGTCCGGTGTAGCGACAAGGAGTAGTTTGGCCTGATGGTTCCCTCTCCCTCTTCCCTTACTCCCTCTTTCCTTACAGTGAACGTTTGGCGTTCTAATTTATTCATGTCTGAGTCATAATATGTTTCAAGAGAGTGAGTGAAAAACTGTCTGTCCCGGTAGCTCAGTGGTAAAGGCGGTACTCTGTGAATCCAGAGATTCCAGAGGTCGTGGATTAGAAACACAGCCGGGATATGACAAGTTATCCTCCGATTTGGGATTTTTACCGCATAATAATATGTCTTGGGCTTACTGCTGGAATAATGGGACTTTAATGGTCTTAATCGGGCAGTATAAATAAGGCGATATAATTATTATTTTTATCTTTTGTGTTATATTTACGGGTTTAATTTAGCGCCTTGTATGATTTTTATATCGATTCAAGCAACATTAAGTCAGTGAATGATTCACTCTCTAAATACTGCATCTCTTTGATTACAATCACGAGAAGCTAAAATCCTGCTTGAAATTTTCTAATACTTACTATGGTACAAAGAAACCCTGTTCAGATGAAGTAGTTGAACATTTACTCTTAATTGTATACCAATTTCTTTAAAATATAATTGAAATAATAGAATTCATATAGAGAAATAGAACCTAGTTAGAGGCTCGTAATCGTTAAAATCGAGTCGTTTTAATCTTATTATTGAACTATACAATTATCACGTTACTATTAGAATATTAGATACTGGAACACCCAGTATTTCACGGGCATTGAAATCACCTTGTATATAGTGTGAATTTAACATGTTGTTTTACACACTTGTATATTTGGCACATAAGAGTTTCAAACATTGTATAACACCACAACTACAACACATATGTATATACAGGGTGAGCATAAAGTCTCACCCCACCCCCGTATCTCGAGAATGGCTGAAAATACAAGAAAACGCAAAAACCCGTATTCCTTAATTTTTAGGGGGATCAGATTTCAGCTAAAAAAAATTTACCTACACGGCCCCAGTCAGGCTGGGCATGGACCAACTTTAAAATCTTAAATAGAATGGTATGTCTTGTGGCATATTGTTTTAAAGGTCTCATAGAGAGAAATTCATTACAACAAATTTCAGTGAGCTACAACTTACCGTTCTCGAGATACAGGGTCGGACGTCCTGCGTAATATCCATACATTTTGACCTATAACTCGTTGACCGTAAATTCCAGAAAAATGAAATTTGTTGATAATAACTCCTTATCGCAAGAACTTTCGAACAAGTTAAAACTGGATTTGTTTTTTAGTTAAATTTTTTCGGACTTTTCGTCCGGGTGGCTGACGAAACCGACCAGAAACTAATATCAACAGAGTATGTCGAGTTATAATTTTTTCGACAGTGCTTGTCATAAGGAGTTATTATCAACAAATTTCATTTTTCTATAATTTACGGTTAACGAGTTATAGGTCAAAATATATGGATATTACGCAGGACGTTCGACCCTGTATCTCAAGAACGGTAAGTTGTAGCTCACTAAAATTTGTTGTAATGAACTTCTATTTATGAGGACTTTAAAACAATATGCCACAAGACATACCATTCTATTTAAGATTTTAAAGTTGGACCATGCCCAGCCTGACTGGGGCCGTGTAGGCAAATTTTTTTTGGCTGAAAATTAATCCCCCTAAAAATTAAGGAATACGGGTTTTTGCGTTTGCTTGTATTTTCAGTCATTCTCGAGATATGGGGGGTGGGGTGAGACTTTATGCTCACCCTGTATATACATATGTATCATGTAGCTATGTCTGACATATTGGTGGGTCTGGACCTTCACCATGTGTTCAACTGGCTTTTTGCGTGAACTGAAGTGGCCAGCACATACTAGAGACAGGTGGTCTTATATTGTAACTGTCGAACCCAGACACCTTCATACTTGGTTCAAAAAAATTGTTGGTATTAGATCATACTTGACACTTTCAAATATATTCATCTCCAATAAAAACAAAATTAATCTATATCGTTATTCACTTAAAAAAATAATAATTTATGTACGTGTAAAATTGGAAAAGAATTTAGACCTTGCTTGGACTGCTGAAGTAAAGAGACTTTTTGTCTTACCTCGACAGTAAAAACGAGGTGATTGGTATTCGATGGTTTTTGGCAAAATGTACAAGATCCATTCCCAATAATTATTCTGCCGGAAAATTGAACGATCTTTTAAAGGACTTCATTTATGGTAAGACAGGACTCTCATCCGAGGAAGATTAGGCAAGAGGAGTGTGTTAAAGTTGAGGGCGTACAGGTCCTATATGCATCTCCGCTTGCATTTTAGAATGATCCCTTTTTTGTTTTTCTCCCCCTCTCTTCCTCCCCTCCCCCCACTCCTCTTGCTCCCTCCACCCCTCTCCCATTTAAAGTAACGACGGCTCTGAGGTGCCAAATTTTCATCTGTGCGAAATTGACCTCTTGAGATTCAGACGAAAATTCTGGCTTCGGATATTCTTTCTCTTTAAACCCCAATAACACTTTGATAGTATATGTAGAGCAAAATTAATAAGTAAATTATTAGTTGTTTTTTTACACATGAGATTATTAGGACGTTGGGATGGAAGAGTGGTCTAGTAAAATGTTCAAAGAGACGGTGAGGGACGACCACTTAATATTTTGTTTTCATTTCTAAATGATGAGCCCGGTGATTTTTTTGGAACGAATTTTTTCTCTCAAAAATAAGTTATCTTGCATCTTAAAATTTATGAACTTCCTCTCTCGCGTCTTTATTTATTATTTCGTCAAGATTAATTTCATAAGACCTGTTGTCTTCTATTGCTGCATGAATTGATAGAAGCTCTTTGTTTTTGTTGGCATTCGTTTTGGTGGCACAAAGTAGTCGTTATGATTTCTATCCCAGAGTTTCGTCTGACTCATTTAGTAGTCCATGTACTGTATATTGTGAATTTATCACACACAAAACGCATTGCCAGCCTATTCAGATCTGAAAAAATAGTGCCTTTACTTGGCTCTGAGCATCCAAGAGGTCATGGCATCGATACCTTTCCGAGACAAATATTTGTAACGAAATGTTGTTCTAGGATTAGTCTCTTCTCCTGATGTATTCTGTATTCCTTCTTCTATCATTCTGTGATTTTTACTATTGTGACAGTTAAAAAATACTCAACAGTAGATTTTCTTTTGTCAAAACACTTAATAACTGAAATTTTAATTGTTAGTGAGAAGCGTTTTGCATCAATAAAATTCTCCTTATTAGAAGTCTCAACAGTTTTAGGTGAGATCATGGTCATTGTTATGTCGCCAAGTTTTATTTGAAGCTTAAACCTCGGAAACACACCTCTCTACTAGGAAAATCTCATTTTGTTTAGGTGATATATCTCGAGAAGTAACGCCTCCATATTACAATTGTTTGATCAAGTGAAATCATTGTTATTTTTACAAGATATAGAGATTTATAGACACATAGACAGTATTGTATTTCCATGCTGATGGACTGATTTATGTCAGCGTGAACTATTTCATCCCGCGTGGGATTTTCAATTCTGGGATCTGAGTGATGTGTCCCAAGTCAGCAGATTCAACTGAACAATAGCTGTATCTGCACAGGAGGCCTGGTTCTGCTGATTCAAACTGATTCACGGGTGTGCTATTGTTTTAGAGTCTTCTGACTGAGGTGTTCTAACTGTAAATGACATCAATACTTAAATAGCTATTTCAACAAACACTATAAGAATTCCGAACTATTCTTCGAGATGAAAATACAACTATATGATGACTAATGTGAGCATTTTTCTGCTGAGGCTGTAAAAAACTTCTTTTGCACTATCTTGTACCTATCTACATAATCATTTTATCTAAGCGCCGTTTTTCTTTTATCCCAAACTATCATCAAATATATTGTTCACCCAATTATTTATCTACCTACAGAGATTGCCTCAGGCAATAATCACGCCCTTTCTGGCGTGCAAAGGGTTCACCCATATTAATCCTTCCACCACCATGACATAACACATAGATACGGAAAGTAAGTAATGTACAACTTAAATTACTTACTATGGTATGAACTAAGAAAAGTTGTTAATCTCAACAGAAGGCATATCAAAATAAGGATCTGCTGAGTGGGGTATTTCTCACCGAAGTTGGAGAAGAAATGACGCGGGCAGCCGATATTGTGCGACAATTCTCAACATCAGCGAAATTGGCGCGAACATTGTTGTTGACTCTAGTAACCTATTTGATGACCTAGCCGCTCTTTTTTCCGCACTTATAGCGGATGGAGAGAGAAAGCAAAAGAGAGAGATAAATATTAATAGGTGGGTAGCTGGCATTGGCTAGCTATCCTACAGGGTGGGCCAAGTCCAGAAATAATTTTCTAAAAATTGGATTCCACACAATTCAAGGGATTTTCTCATAGAATTCGCCCACATAATGCCATAAAACAATTTCAATCAAAATTTATTTACAATAAACATTGTTTACAATTTTGTTCAGAGTATGATAAAATATGAACAAAGAAAATACAATAAAGTGTGATCAAGCAAGGGTATAAGTGATAATTTCTTTGGTATTATGTACAACAGTATAGTAGGTAGTTCCAAAACAAGTGCTGAATAAGGTTCATCGATAAAATTGATTTCAGTTGCACACTGTATATTTTATCTTGACTCTAACGACAGGATGTAAACAGAACTGAAAGAAAACGGGCTGACAGTCATAATCGAACAGGAAACAATATCCAGACTAAATAAATAATCGACTAATGAAGTCACACAGGCAAAAAATATCGCCAATATCTATGAGAGACAGCTATACTGCGAGTACTAGAGGAAGGCGAGATTCAGAATGACACTGTTGCCGAATGTGTACCTAAATAAAATATCTAGTTAGGCATGTATTTTCTTCAATAAAATATACATACTCAAATTCCCTAACCAGGATTATTTTCTGCTATAGCACGATTAAAAATAGAATTTGAGTATGATTTGTCAACAATGAGTGTTTTTTTCCATGAATCAGTTGTTGTTTTTTGATTATTTAAAAAAATTAAAACATTGATTTTTTAAAATGTAAATTAAATACATTTCGTCGAGGGACGTTGGAAAGTTCCAATCAAGTAAGTTCCGATATTTCTCTTCGGTCTCTTTTGGGCCATGCGGTTTTCTGCCACCTTCGAGTTTTACACAGATGCTGATTAACGAAGGGTTTTCATGCACTTATGACATCCTTCAATATTTGTATCAGCCCAAAGCAACTCAAATATAGAGCTCAACTGAAATTAAAATGCAAACATCTTGCAAATATAGTATTGCAGAATAGAAGATTACAGACCGTTTGAAGTGTTTTTACCCAGAGAACTGTGACAAGAGGCTTTACCCCAGCGGATATGGGTAGGAAGGGGACTGTCAACCTTAAGTACTTTGGGCCCCTATGTTGAGGGCTCAGTGGTGCCCAAACTGAGGTTCTTACCGTACCGCCTAACTTCTGAACTTTAAATTCTTGTGTCTACTTGAGGGTCTCATTTGATAGGATTAGCTATTCTCTTTAACCCTTTTATAAATTTTGAATTAGTTTTAATATTAGCGCTAACCTTTATTCTACATGTAGGTTAACATAGCTGATTTTAAATGCCATTTCAATCACCTCAAAATCTGTTATTGGTATGTAATTTTTTACATTTTCTCCACCTATTTGAGGTATTTCGGGGCCCATAATTTTACAACCTCTCTTACTTTAGTACTGGTTATTTTATTCGGGATGTCCCGCATTTCCAAATATCTTAAGCTGTTTTTATAAGAACCGGATGTTCTATCAGTATCTATGAAATGTCGATTTGAATTCAGCAAGTGTTGCGCTTCTGAAACATTTTCTTTCTTTTATATTAACCCTTGTTTTTTTTATTGATCAAATAGAAGGCAGGTGTGTCTACGGTTGTGATAAAAATGTCCTAATAACGAATTAATTCTGTACGAAGTAATATTATGCCAGAATATCTAATTATCATACTTACTTAGTGTACATTTTCTTAACTAATTACTTGAGACTCATCGCCAGACTACGAAATTCACCGCCAAATTTATTCCTCACAACTAGGGTGGAAAGATGTCCTGTGAGTCAATGGTATAGAATTATCCTGGGTTTTTTGCTTTCACAAGATTTGCAATCATTATTTACCCATTTTCAAATCTAGCAATTGATAGAAAAATAAGTTATCCAATGAAAAAGTACAATCTATCCGTAAGATGAAAAAGTAATAGACCAAGACAGGATATTACCTACTATCTACTCATCTACTGTATGGGTAATATGGATATAGTGGTCTTTTCAGACTAATTCATGTTTAAGTACTTGTCGGCTCTCATGTTGGTTTAACTATTTTCTTGTGTTTATTACACATGAGTGGGTCCAATCAATGTGATTAACTGTACACACGTCCAAGTGGACATTAGTCACTAGGGTGTTAAATGGAAAAATAATTTACGTAGAGAATTTTTGAAATATTACATTATATTTCTAACATGTGTAGATTTTCCAATGGCGTTTGATGTATTACCTGCTTTATTCATACAACGCAGTTTTCCAGACCCCTGCATATCCTGGGCGCTTTCCATTTCAATTAGTGGATGTGTTCCATGCCAATTCCATGTTCACATTTCTAGTGAATACGACTCGGCATAATTATCTTCGCGTCAAAACCCTGACTCATTCATTCACTGATCGATATATCTCTAAAACGATAGTACAAAGCTGAATTTTTTTAAGTTTTTCCTTGTGGTCTAGACTCTGAATGCGTAATTGTTTGAGACCCCTATTTAGAATGTCTCAGGGAAGACATGTGAATTTTTGTCCTACACAGAAATTAACGTACAAGTAAAGGTGAATGTTTATACGTTAAATTGTAGTGGATGTTATGACTTGTTGTTAATGTTCTTCTTTTACTCTGTCTTATCCCGCCCAAGCAGGGTCGACGTTGTTCAACCCCATGGTTGAGGTTGGTTGCTTTTGGCACATTTTTTTTACAGCTGGATGCCCTTCCTAACGCCCACATTAACCTCAACCAGCCTGGGTGGGGGCGGAAATGCCAACCTCATATGTATGAAGTTGTTGTTAATATGTGTGTATAATTTCAATGTTTCAAGTGGATAGATAGGTAAGCTTCTAAACTGTCACATAGTGGATGTGTCTTGTTCACTTTTACAATATTCAATATTTAGTTGTACTTTTCGAGTGTCTGTTTTATCCAGAATTTAGAAGTTAATATGCTGAATGTCGTCATTGTTCTTTTGAAAAATCGTGAACTATCAGCAACTGTACATACAAGTATATATTTTTGCGGTTTATACATAACACTATTTTTCCATCAAATCAGCAATCACTCATATCTTACACCAGTAATCACTTACACTACTATTATCTGAAGGTTATTTTCTCGACCTATTCTTACCTTTCAGTGTTAAACTTTCAACAGACACACATTTTACCGCGACTTGAAGTTTATTATTATTTTCAAGATCAAAATCACTGAATGGAAAATATGAATTGTGTGACTGTAATGAAGATTAGATATCGTTATTCTTACGAGTATAGTTCAAATGAATGTCCCTATTGCTGATATCCATTGAGTTTTTCAAGCTGCCTTACCAACTAACGAGGTTGGTTGTAGAATGGTAATTAATCGTTCAACAATGATAGTTTTTTCGTCTTCAAATCGAAAATGCTTTAGTTCATCTATTTTTGTAAATATAAAATGGCACCATGGGTTGCCACTAAACTGTCGCTACAGTACGTATTTAAATTTTTATTTTACATTATGTAACCTCAACAAAATACTACCACATATTAGGTAACATTTTTTAAACTAATTTAAATTTAAAACATGTATAGTGTTTAAAAATTCAGGATCTAACCAACATTTCCTCTCATAAAAAAAACGAGATCCTCCAAGCCGATGCCGCCAAGTCAGATTTGGGGTAAAATTCCATTCAAATGAATGAGAGGATGTGCCAACCATTTCCATCGATTCAATTGAAACTCGGCAGTTGAAACTCGAGTTCTGGTCGATAAAATTTGATCTGGTCGTATTCCAGGATGTTGTATTAGCGGTATTATGTCGATATATTTATTCATATAGATATTATACGTACGGGTGGTTTATATAAAGGGTTTAGAACGTCAGTATTGGCTAGTGCATTGTATACTTAATAGGTATGTACAATTGTACCTATACATATGTACAAAGATGGATTAATGTGTGTCAATTTAGATGCGCGTTAACTAGTCAGATGGAACAGTTAAAAATGAGAGGCTTGGCTTACTCTTCCGCCCAACCGAAACATTCTGAACTTGAACGTCTACTGTTCACTCGTGTTCATATACATATGTACATCGAAATCCTTGACAGTTCTCATCAGCTACTAGAATTACTACCTAGTAGTGTGATTCAGTTAGGTAGGTACAAACACCAGGTTTAGGTAGCCACCACAAGTTGTACTTTCTACTTCCAATTTAATGAACCTAACACCTACAGAAAGTAAATGTTCTGAAAAACCTTGTTGCTAAAAAATGTACTTGTACAACGACTTAGTAGTAATTGTATATACCTGGTATAATCTTGATAAAATAATGAATAAAAGTCAGTCAAAACACTCAAAATTCAATTCTACTAACATTATCATACAAAATAACATGTTTTTCAAATGAATACGTGTTCGGTTTTAACCGCAAAATCTTTAACAATTGAACAGTTCTGAAGTCCTAGGTCTTAATCATGAGTGATCTTGAAACATGAACCAAATTTGTTGAAAGTTATCGCTTGTGGTAAAAATTAGATCTCCCAAAATCGTTGTTTAATGAGTTTGTGATATCTGATTGGCTCTCCATCGATTTTCTATTATTCTCGTGTAGATTTTTTTTGGAAAATTTCTTTAATCGTAATCCTAATTTCAATAACATTTATATTTAAAATTGATTTTTTGGTTCGCTTTGTCGATTTTTCTAATATTCATAAAATTAGAAGATCAGACATCGGATCGGAAAAAGAGGCAGACAGGTACTTTCGATTCAATCTTTTTGTTCGATTTTTAAGTTGTTTATTATCTTTTCTAAGAAGAACCTTTCATAATTATTGAATATCTCCCCTAAACCAGTCCATTCAAAGAGGAAAAAACTCGATCAAGAATTTCTAATAAATTCCCACGAAATGTGCCAAGTATACGCACTTCTGAACAAAGTATGAAGGGATTAGAATAATAAATAATAGAAAAATGCAAAACCCGGCCTTTACTTTCTTCTTGGTCTCCCACCAAGTTGCACCTGTTGCATATTTATGTAATTCACCTTTCCCTTTCTTGCATTTAAAATTTAATCTGGTGCATTACCTTTCTCCTCTGCAATAATAGGGCTACCCTTTTCTTCCCCTCCAAAAGATTCCTTACAGAAGCTGTGGGGTTTCAAAATTTCTTTTCAAAAGGTCACTTACCTCTTTCTGGATTTTTCGATGTCTATTTTAAATAATGGTTCAAGGATATCTCGCTCTCTGAAAACACTTGAAATGATCATTGTAACCTTCGCATACAAAGATATAATGCAATGGTGTTCCAGTTATAATTATATCTGCTCCATATTAATGGTGAATTTCGGCGAAATGCTTTCTATTTGATCCAAATTCTTGGTCCCTGACATATGAGATCAATTTATTTTCCTTGTAATTGACCTGCCGCTGACCCTCATTCATTCTCACAGGGATCTTATCACCGCCGTCATGGACTCTGCACTTGTTTGCACAACCTGATTCATAAATAGTTGACCCTAATGAGTGTCACGAGTAATTGCATATTTGGTGATAGCGCTGCGACCGATTTGTGACAGAAGCCAATTATTACAGTATGCATAATGTTTGTTGATAATGAGCTTTAACTTACTCATTATGTTTCTCGTCTAATATTCGTAACAAAAAAATTACCTATAGTTTATGTTAAATCCATGCTAGACAGAGACATCCCAATTTAGTTTTAGAACGGTGTAGTGCAGTCTATAATACCATAATGCAGTTTACTATTACTTAGCTAGTATGCACAGTGCACACATATGCATTTATACCACAACACAAACGGAAGTGCCTAAGAGGAAGGAACTGTCTGGGAATTGGACGGGTAGTCTCCTAGATAAGAGACTCCTTGCATATTATAGCAGAGGACACAGAGGTCCTTGACAACAACTTGTTAGCAAGATGATGATCCATAACAATAGAACATTCCACCCAAACCTGTCATTAGTATTATGCCCATCTCATGTTTGTAAATGAGCAACATAAGGTACCCCTAAAATAAAAACGAAATAATAACAATGACTAATGCTAATGGTTGTAATAATAATAATAGCAACTATTAATATTATAACTACTAGTAATAATAATACAAAGGGATCTGGCTAATGGTCAGCCCTGAGTTCGTGCCTCCGATTTGACGAGTGTTATGACAGGCGACCAGCGCCATCCAAAGGTCTTTGTGTCAGAAAATAGTCTTTTATCCCTCTTGTTCTGTCAATTAAAACAGTTATCTACATTCCGGTGCACTCGACCGAGTTGTCTGAAGTCCTGGGGTCGATACTCGGAAGGCGAACTGTTTTTAATTGCTTCCCAATAGATAGGTAGCGGATTGAGGCATTTGAATTTGGTGTTAGGTCTGATGTTAGTCTACGGTTTGTGCTGCCTGGCTGTAAAATTCATTAAATCATTGTTCTACATAGCTTTCAGTTTTGCTTTGTTATGATGAAGGGTTTTTTTTTATCACAATACAAGATAGTAACTAACAATATGACATCACGAATCGTGAAATCTGTTGATTGAAGTTATCTCCATTCCGATGCACAAGTTTGGTCATATCTTATAGGATATGACCAAATTTTATTGGAAAGTTCTCTTCTGTTTTATTTCATGAAGGACCGACTATGGTATAGGCTGTGATATACTGTGATTGTTTAGATAAAAAGGTGGTTACTTTGTCCATTTTACAACGAATCAATTGTTTCTCAAGGTCAAGGATAAGGCTCTATAAACAAGATTTTATACCCTCGTTTTCATACAGGATAAATACATATTATTATGATCATTTGCATTAACGGTAAATTCCTTTTTATTGACCTTTCAGCTATCCATAAAATGTACAGTTAGGGCACGCATGCCAAATTAGAACCTCGAACCTTTGTCTAGAAGAAATAAATATTCATCATAGTTAAAAAGTATAAGTCCATGTCTGTCATGAATTAAAAGGGGCTATCTTGTTTTTAATTTGAACTGCCAAATGCAAGTCAGACCTTGGAGTTTTGGAATTTCGTTGAGAGGTTTTAAATAGCTGGGAATTTGGTTAATTTTTTCTTCGTCATTTTAACTACTGAAAAACGACGTGTTCTATTTTAAATGAACATCTGCATAATTATGCACATTTCAGTGACTTTATTTCATATTATGTTTTACATCTGAACAAATGACCACAAGATCCATTGACTGGAAAATTCTGGCTCAATTCCCATTTTAAAATCCTAATAACATTGTTTGTCTGTTCATTTTCTCTCTCGATAATTTTGATCAAAATATAATTTTATTTATAATAAGTATGTTTAGGTAATTAATTAATTATGTTCTTCTACCATGCAATGAAGATTTTGTTAACCGTCAGATTAGAATTATCTTTTCTAGGTCTTAGAAAAGAAACTTAGTTCGTAACTAGAAACACAAGTTAACTATCCGACACCCAATAATTAATCTCACCCTGATTATCAAAAGAACAAATCTTTACAAAAGACAAGGAGTTGACCGACTGTTTGGTCAGTGTCACCAAATCCATCTATTCTTGACAGCAAACACCATGCAAAATTGGATTGTATGAAAGGCTTTGATTATGTCACGTAATGATCACCAATAGTTCAATGCAAACAAGGCTTTTATTTTTACACAAACAATATTGACCAAACCCCATGTTCATCCTCATTATTTAGCACACAATAAAAGATGTCACTTAACATAATTATTGTTTGGTCGTTTTTATTTTGTTGATCTGGTTTAGAGTCTAAAAACTCCTAGAGGTTTCAAACTTGTTTCGAAGTTTTCATATCTTTTTGTATAATTTAGTCTAATTATACAAAAATACATAATATCTTATAAAAACACATAAACATCATTTCAGATAATTTCTTATGAGCTGATTTTCCATGTTTCCACCATATAAGACCATCATGTTTTGTTTGACCATGAAGTATTGGCACAATTTCGAGTTTATTTGCAAAAAAATTAGTTCAAAATCATGAAATAGTTATTTTGATTTCGAGATATCATAATAATTATTTCAATCTTATGAAAAGAAGCATCATCAGCAATAAAATTGCGCTAAAATGTTGCTTTGTAAGCGAGAATTTGTCACCTAATTATTAAAACGATATATTGTACCATTTGAACTAATTACAACGCCCATTACTATTATCACACGGATAATATCTGCTGTTTTCAAACAAATACGTAAAAAGTGACTATTTTTTCAGAACTAATTGGTTCTGGTCGTGTCGTGATTAGTTTGAGTCAATTTTCTCAATGCCTATTTACATCTCTGTAGGCTCTGAAGAGATTCTTGAACTAGGAAGTGAAGGTTTTCTCGTCGTAGTTTTCGAGATATGTATTTCTCAATAATGAGAGCTATTTGGTTTTCATTATTCTTCAAATTTGCATATATTACGACTACCTGTCACACATTGCCAAAAAGAAAAATCCGATAGTTTGTGCAAATGTGCATAGCTCTCTTTTACTAACTGGTGAAATTTTTGTCGCTCCTTTTTTTCCCGAAGGAATCTCTTTGTAAATCAAACCACTGATATTTTGCAACAATAACAAAATTTAATCTCTGATAAACAGGGCGCAATACTTCTCTGAATTGTTATTCTTGTACCCACAATATTTGAAATATTTCTTCGGTGATATCTGATCCTTGGTATAGAACATCCGTTCTTTGCAAAGGCTCAACTGCATTATTAGAATACGATGCGCTGGTGCTATTTCAATAATTTGCGAGCATACCTCATGCGCTCTCTGGCCTTTGCAAATTAGGAGCTAAATTCTTTGGAGTGATAACTTTGTATTAACTCGAAAAAATTACTCATGGGTGAGAAATTCTTTCTAAGTTACTCAGGAACTCCTGAGTAATTTGGAAAACCCCATAATGTTTTAAAATGTGATTAGCTCAAAATTCGGAATACTCTGCTTCTTTTGTTCTTATCAGGGTCACAGACTCAGATTGGACATTTCGTAATAAGATAAGATGTTAATATTATAATGAACAAAAGATTTTTTTTAGTATTAGGTAACTACTACATTGAAAGCTTTCTGAACAAGTAATAGCTAACTCTTGAATAATATTTAGGGCGAAATTAATGGACGTTTTTGTAATACCTCTGTGGCGCTAAGTCTCGGATTGCGTACTGTCTTAGATGGGTAAAACCGATGCTGAGCAATGACTGAAAATATCGATTTTGTCTTTTAATCTTCGTTTTTTTTTTCGTTTTTTTTTTTTAAAGAGAAAAATCATGTCTTGTTCAACATTTATTTTATTATTTAGCATACACTCGAAATCTAATCCTAAAAAGAGGAATAATTATTCACGCCCAGGTTAGCACCTACTTACACTTACGTCATTCTTGCTAATTTTTTTCGCTAATGTTTTCACCAGAAGCCAGGAGCTCGTATGAAAACAGAACCACATGGGGTTCATAAATCTCCAACTGCTTCCTACAAATCCTTCATGGTGGTACAAAGTTTAGGTTTAGGACCATGTGGCGATACGAGACACGAAGATTTATTTGCATCTTACTTTATTTTGGGTTTAAAGTCGCCTTCAACTACTTATATCTAGCGAATGGTGTATTTAACGTTTCAATCCGATGTATCATAAAAAGCAGATTACATAGTTAAATATCATTCTATCTTTTAACATATAGGCAATTAAAAAATCTGAAAACAAAATATTAAAAACACTGACTCGAGAGTTACCTATGATTTACAGATATAAACTTTGAAGCCGTGTTTTTGCATCTGGATTCAAATTCTCACAACATACTTGGTTTCTTTTCCTCCTTATTCAATGTGGGGTCTTACCTTCATTTGCTGGACAAACTTCAGATCTACGCACAGTAACCTCATCCATACATGGATTCCAGCCGATGAATGTCGTGTTTACTAACAGCTATCAGTACCAGCACTGCTGTCGGTCTGGTATGAGAAGGAAATGTAGTTCAATGAGTGAATCCTCCAAACAGCAAGAACAAAGATACTTATACAGGCTCTGTGGTTCATCTCCTGTCCCTGAACCCCGGGGTCCTTGGTTCGTAATAAAACTGCAAGTCTCTGTCATTGTAATGTGCAGTCTACAGAGTGTGACTGTGGCTACATGGAGCAGGCGAGGAATATTTATTGCATACAGGGTGTAACGAAAATCGGAATATATGTTGAACGAATGTGAGGTCCGTATTTGAACCTTTCTTTCGCTTTAAGATGGCTCCTGCAATATTTATCGTCCTGAGTATACTTGCTCTCTCCATTTCGCTCTTTCCTTCTCTGTGACTAAAACTTCATTTCTTCTTATAACTTGACTTTTCCAATTGAAAATTTCGACCTTTATTTACAGATAAAACTTTGATATCAGAGTCCTCGCTACTTATTTGACTTTTCTTCTGGCAAGTTTATTCTATAGATTTGTACAGTTTTATGTATGGCAACATATCTGGAAAGAATAATGAACACCATGAACATCATTTAGTTCACTTTTCAACACTGTATTATTTGCATTGAACAAGCGTGTTATACACTTTTCATTGTGTTTATCTCTTTCAATTAAATGCAAAGATCATATTAGGAGCCGTCTAATTACTTCACGCAATTAACTTTTCGTTCTTGAATCTGACACTCCAGTGTACAAGCATAACCTTCCTCTTATTGTGCTCCAACGGATATCTGGTTTAATTTTATGAATCAGGGTTGGGTGGAAGAGATAGACTTCACGATCTCAGTAGCTTTCAATAGAAGTCGTATTCTCCAGTTTCGTGCTTTTTTCCCCTCGAATTTTAATTTTACTAGTGCCTGCTACTTTCGTATGTAAGTAGAGCTATCCGACGTAAGAATGTAAGTACAATAATCGTATGCTTTTATTCTTTATGAGAGTATAAGTTATAATACTTACTACTGTAATTATTAAACGTAACTATCGCTACAGTAAGTGTCGCTTTAGTTTTGGCAAAGACAAACGTATGTAGATTTGGCATTGATGGTAATCCTGTAAAGTTATTCAATACTGACAAGGCTAAATCTGTTATTTAATGACCACCATTTAGGAGAGAAAAAATCCATTGATTCGGTTGTACGAACATAGAGAATGTATGTTTGAATAATTACCGTTCAACAGGAAAAATTCAAATTGCTTTCAAACAAAAGAGTCACTAAGTTTATGTTAATGCAGTCCGTAAATGTCTGTTTGTCGCCGAAAAGGTTCATCACCCGTGGGCTGCATGTATGTTTTCAATACTAAATTCAGCCCAAATTGGTGTCGGATGAACCACAAAATAATTTATTTGTTAAACAAAGAACCGATTCATTTACATTGACAGGTTACCAGATGCAAATTTTCTAGTGACATGCATTATGTACAAAATGTACATTGTACAACAAGATAACTCTTAAATCTATACTAAGACACCTCTCATTCCTTATTTTTTATAGGAATCTTTCCTAAAAAAGTAAGTAACGAACTAACAACACCCACGTATCCCCATGCTCCTCCTATAAACATGGAACTGATGAGCAAATTACCATAGACTTTAGCAGTAATACCGTAAATACATCACGAAATTATTTGCACGCACACAAACATATCTCATTGTCTGCCATACTTGGCTAATAGAGAATTCAATTAGCTATCAGTTTATCTTATCTGATAAGCACTATAGTACATAGAATAGTAAAGTAATTGTGTGTGTTAGTCGAAAATTCCATCATTTGAATACAAAGTACCCCACTAGAGGAGTTTTCCTGCCTACGCTGTGGCTGTGTCTAGGCGGAGTTTGACAGGAAATGCGTCGTATAGATTACGCGTAGCTTTGAACTGATTCGCTCCTAGCTGTTTATCTTATTCAGTGATTCCTAGCAAGTTTCATCTACACATTGGCCGAAGTTCTATTCCTTGTGTTAATATGGAATTTGCCTATACAAGGGGTTTCGCCTGATTCTATCGCTTCTTCTTTTTTTATTTTTGAATTAGTCCAAAACAACCCATACAGCATACAGCCATTCACACCTTCTCTACATTTACTGTCATTTATTTTCAGTCACACAGTGCCACAAATTTGAAACCAACGCGGACTTGACAATGAGGTTTAATTTTAGACGTTTTAATTCTTAATTTCTAAAGGATTACTTTGAAAACCACTTCTTTTACTAAGTTATAGCTAAATGTATTACCATTGATGATAATAATATTGTAGTTTATCAGATAGTAACTATCTATTGATAGTTGTATTATTTTCGCATGATTTCGGCACATTACCCTAGGATCTAGGATTCATTATCAGAACTTCATAGATTGTTTAAAATATTTCAAGTACCCGAGCACTTGATACATACTTCATAAATGTTCTCTTTTGTACTTGAATGCGTCACTGTTGATTCTTGGTTTAGAAACTCATTTCCTTGACCATTTTAGAAGAGTTGCTTTCAAAAATCCCCGAGTGGAATTTTTTTGCCAGCATTCGGTTAAATTCCGACGAACTTGCATGGAATGTGAAATCTGAACAATTGTCATACACCCGTCATTGGAGATGTAATAGAAATTATTGCATTCTTGATTTGGATTTTACCACTTGCACAGACTCTTCGTAATGGAAAATCTTGCGATTCCGCGGATCCAACTCTCTCTCTCTCTCTCTCTCTCACACATACAGGCTAATTGCCATCGATCAAATCAAGGCACAAGTGAGATCAATGATTCATTACGCGTCAATCAATGAGAATCGGCAACAGTCGGGACAAGATCGGGTTACCTCGTAAAGTTGGCAAAGAACCAGTTTAATAGTGAGGCAGGCCAATTATTTCTCCCTTGTTAAATACCGGGTTCTCTAATACAGGGTGTAGATGTAGAAAGATATTGTTTACTATTCGTGTCTTGATGTCTTCTCACTTGTTTGTTTTGTACTCGGTAAAAATATCTTTCAAGAAGAATTTGAGCCTTTAAAAGTAACTAAAAATATTCAAAATTATTTCCGTACCAAAATGACACCCTTAATTAAAATTAATCGAAAAACCAGGTTACAGAAATATATAAATACATAATAATGACAATAGGAGAAAACAAGAATAAAAATAGCTATGTCAGTGTATGTCTAGTTTATTTTCATTTATCTTTATATCTATAAATGTGTGTGATTTACTCGCACCCTGTATAAACAAGTTCTCGTTGAAAAGTACATAGTATTAGGTGTAAACACAAACCACATAACGCACAGATACGGTACACATAATAGTGTGTCATTATCTCATTTATTATGTACTCAGACCATACGTCAGTCACCTGTAACTTTCATGATTCAAGATCACTGGCAAATCCCTCTCCAGACAATTCCAGACAACTCTGGTGAGGGAACAGTGAAAAATAACCAGGTCATCCCAGGACCTATTCCTTAAGAACTTTCATGTGAGAGTGGGTTAGTTTATCCTAGAGAACTTGCGTTTCACTTTGGGCTGATTTGCTGTTGCTTTAAATATGTACTTGGAAAAAACCAGATTACCACATCTAGAAAAAGATAAGGTTTGGTCATCTATGAAGTACGAGTGACGACGAGAGGACGTTAAATCAAATAGAATCGTTGGCGTTAGGAAGGGCATCCAGCCGTAAAAAATGTGCCAAAACCAATCAACCTGAACCATGAGGTTGAACAACGTCAACCCTGCTTGAGCGGGATAAGACAGAGTAAAAGAAGAAGAAGAAGTACGAGTGACTTCAGCATTTTAACAGCACTTGTCAAGGGTAAATTAGTGTCCTCTTATTCAAAATAAAGGGAATGTCCATCAGGATTCTATAATCGTTCTTAACATACTTAACGTAATTTGTACAGAACTAAACTCTTTTTAGTTGGTTTCAATATAATTCATGTGAGATCAAGTCAGGCATGCGGGTATCTGAATGCTAAATGGATCCTCTTTAAATGTAACACTTGCTCTCAATGAAAGAGCAGTTGCAAAATTTACACGCAAACCCTCATATTTTATAAATCGTTGTCCCTAGTTTTTATCACGCTCAGTTTTAAATTAACGAAACAGCAATCAGCAAACACCCAACTTGAAGCAAACTAATGCTATTTTAACTATCAGCAAATAGGAAGTTCTATAGGTAATTCTATTACCAGCAGATTATGCATCTCCACCTTCTTTTTTGTGAAATATTTGGGAGAGTCCCATTTTAAAATAAAGTATTGGACATTAAATTACACTATAATTAAACTTAAACTTTTTAACTTTAATTTCTGGAGAAAGAAAAAGAAAGAAAAAAAATAAAAATGATATATGTACAATGTACATAATAATTGTGTGAATGTACATAAGAATAATTTTAATCATCAAGAAAAAAAAATATTCAAATATTTACATTGACATATTATTGTGAACAAAAGGAAATGAAAGAGCACATTCGATTTTCTGTGGGTTTTTTCGATTTGTTAAAAGGGCTTCTTTGTGTCCTATTCTGACAATCTCCATTCTTTAGTATTTGTATTTGGAGAAAGGGATCCGAAATGAGTCATAATGATCCTGTGCTAAAACAGCAAATTACAAGTAAACTGTTTTCAAAAAAAAGTAAACTTAAAACATAACTCATCCCATCCTTCATCTTTATTTGCCTGAGACAGTGAGCAATTACCACTTCCACGTTATTCCTATCTTATCAAGAACGGGGCCTAACCATCAGGCAGAATGACTCATCCTTCTCCAGCCCGGGGAATGGAAGCTTTCCTACGGGAATATCCCCTCAACCCTGGAAGTTGGGGCATCATGGGGATTTTGCATGACTCTTGTTTCCCCACTTGTGGAAGGGGAAACACCTTTGGTATCCGTGCAAGCACACAGCGCACAAGTTCGCTCCTCAATTCATTATCAAACGCGCGCTCGATCTGTACACGTCGTGTGTGACTCGTGATTTTTTTGTGTTTGTCAGATAAATCTTTTTTCTTCGTAAATATTTTCGCAAAAAATAACTTACAATTTTCTTTTGCAAGTCCAAGTATTTTGAACGAATTACAAGTTTTGACGGTGATATTACTCGTGTAAACCGTGCTAGCTTTTGTGAATTTTCCGTTGTTATTGTAAAAGTTCGGACTAGTATCAGTTTGTTGACATGGAGTCATCACCTGTAACCAAGTCTAATGCAATTTTCAGGACTTTCCCTTCATAGTTCCAGTCGCTTTTCTCGATATCTCTACTTAACTTTCGATTTAGTAATTTTATAATTTTCTAAAAGACCTCTTTCTTAATTATATATATCTAATCTTTTTTTCGTATTAAGAAAATGTGTTTTTTAAAGCTTAGAAAAAGGATGTTCTTTTCGTGATTAAAGTTTGAGTGACGTTTTGTGCCGAAGCTTTCACGGGCAGGATCTCAATTTCGGCTGTATGGTAGGTTAGGAATGGACCTAGCACCATGGGAGTCATTACGAAAACGCTTAGCATTTTATTCAGTCTGTAAGTTCATTTCTATTTTATTTTGGATTTTATTTACAAAAAAATTAACCTTTGACACTAATAAAGTTAGGGCTGTTGGCTGTGTAGTTATTATTATTTGACAGAATTGATTTGGCACAGACAAATTCATTTTAATGCCTTAATTTTTTTGCACAGTTGCTTCGCTTTGCCATACATAATAGATGCCATACATCAGAAGGTTGTTTTGACTGACTCAACGTACGGTAGATCTTGCTGAAAAGTTATCATTTCACCCATTTCAATGCATGTAGAGTTCTATGTAAGTAGTGACTGTAGTGTACGTTGGACTGCCATCGTAGACTTAGGCGTGCTCATACTTTTCACATGAAAACATGCCCTACCAACTACACACACTTTTCTCCTCTAAACAGGATGATGCGCCTGGCAAATGATACTACTGAGTTTGACTTCTGACACGATCTTATAATTATAGGATTATAATATGTATTTATTTTTATTTTGTTTTATTTTATTTATTATTTTGTTTATTTTTTTATTTTGACAGTTTTTTTTGACATGTTCTGGTTATTTCACAATTTTCTATTTATTGTACTTTCTAGTATATTTTATGAACTTTAGTTTACCCTTGTGATGTATTTGTGATTTATTATTAGTATTTTTGTAACCTTTGTTTATTTTTATCCTTTTATTATTAATATTATTTGTGTATTTGTGTAAATAGAGCTCGGCTCGTTAATATACACCCGTTCTGCGGGCATTTATCATCATTATCATTTATCATCATTATCAAATTTCATGTCTCCTTGAAAATCTTTTGTTGACAATTAGAACTGTCTAGAAACTCAACAGCAATGTTTACTGTCCCCTGTCAGTCATTTCAATCAATATTCTCACTTTTGCTCATTAATTCAAAGCACAGGGCACAGGTCGAAGTTCCAGCTGGATTTTTAACTCATGAGTGTCAAAGGTCACGAAAACGGATGAATATTCATCATTCGGGTCCCAGTCTAATTTGAAAATGAAACAGCAATCAGGCCCAGGATCTTGGGTTCGACACCTGGACGGTTGCAATTTGCTTGCAACCGTTATTTGTTACAAAGAACACTTCTTTGTAACAAAGTGTTGATCTTTTACAAACGATCTACCTTCTTCAGCGAATATTATTCACTGTAATATTCGCTGAATAGAAGTTGATTAAGAAAATTCTTGCCCTAAAAACCTACATAATTATGATGAAAAATATATTCTATACCATTTGTATTTCCTCAGTATCTCCATATTTCATCTCTTGCATGATTTCCTCAAAATTTACATAGTAATTCTACAAAGCCCATTTTCACGTTGTCCTTGGCATTTACTCTAATTCATAATTATGTATAATAATTCCTTGTTAAGTAGATCAATATCATACCAATCATACGATAATGAACCATAGGATCATTCAAGTTGCTGCAAATTGATTCTCAAAATAGGCTCTCTGATAAGAGGCACATTTCCCTGATGGCTGTAATTTGTAATCAGTTACCAGTAGCTATGAAAGATAACCTATCATTGTAAGTAAGTAGCTAAACATATCTAAATAAATAGTCATATTCCACGTCCAGAGTTTGACTCACGAAAATCAAATGCCAAAAGCTAATTGCTATGTGTACAATATTGTACATTCTCATCTTATCTCTCAAATGTTAATTCCATGTAATCAACAAGTCTAACGTTTAAAATTGTTATCAATACACTTTGATTGTGAATATTTCCCTCTCTACTAATGGTTTTATTCAGATATTTCTTACATTTCCACGTAATTTCAATATTGTGCGTTCTATATTGTGGAACCGAAGATAGCACAGACTTGGTGAATTAATTATTTTAATACAAAAAAAAAAATTTTAATCTGTAAGGACTGTGGAAACTTACTCTTCCCAGAGTATGTTTAGAAGTTTGGAAAAATACTTCTATGTGATATATGTGAATACTGACTGTTTGATTATGTGGGGGTGTACGAATAAATGGATGAAAACTTTTTCAAGTAAAATATTGAAATGAGCACAATACACGCACATTTTTAATGTTCCTGGTTCGGTGACGCACCCCACTTTTATTACCAAGTTCTGATGTAAATAGAGTTGGTAAATAAATCGCAAAATGGATTTACAATCCTAGGGTAACCATAACCAACCCTTTCTACCACATGCAAATCCACCACCGCATTCAACTCTCACTTTCTTTTATTCTCACTCTTGAATAAAATCCAGTGGCGACTTGTAGGGAACTAACTGGCACAGTACCCTACAAAATGTAGGCGGCGTAGATAGAAGAAAATCGCTCCAAATAACCATAAAATCAATGAAATCGAATAATGCGCTTGTGCTTTAATTTAAACTAATCAGATACAAGGTTTCTTCAAATGAAAATATTTAGTTGACCCACAGAAGATCAGATTTAAATGATTAAACTGATTATTGCTTACTGCCGCTACTAAAATTAAAAATCAGATGGTCTTGCTGATTACACTACCGTCCTATTAATTTCAATCTCAAATATTTATTTACGCATTCGTATCACCCCATATATTTAGATGGGATCCACCACTGGTGAAAATAAATTCATTTCCAATCAAAAGAAAAAAATAAACATCATCCACATAAAGGGACCCCAAACTGATGGTGTGTACCTGAATCGACCCAAATGCTTTTCAGCAAAGGGTTTTCGGGGTGATTTATGGTGAGGCCCTTTTCATAGTAGATCAAAAGAGAGCTGTAGGACCCTTGGATCAATAGAAGGCCGAGGACAGACCCGATTGGAAACGGTAATCAATGTTCAACCGTTTCCGAGGCTCGACCTTGGGACCTTGGATTGAAATTTTTATTCTTGTATTCGCGTTCGACAACAAACCGGGGGTCAATAGAACGCCCGGAGCTGTGTGATTGATCGGTAATTTATTACAGGCAAACGAATGCCATGCCTCTATTGTTACCGAGTATCTATGTGCTGCTTACCATAACGAGCAGTGGGTATCGATTTTTTAGCTTGACAAGTAAGGATAGATAGGTGCTATGTAAGCACACACAGTGGCTTGTCCATAATATTTATCTCACATTTCCCCGCCCACACCAGTGTTAAGACTAGAAATCTCAACAGGACCTAGGGTGTTAAACGAAGTACAACACTTTGCGATTTCTTGTCGCCCTCTATGTTGTTTGAAAACTAATAAATAATACACAAACATTACTTTAACAATTTAAAGTAAAGTTTGAAACATTTTCTTTTGATTAAAAAATTACCCCGAAAAAGAGGTTTTATTAATGTCATTAATCCACTCCTAAACCAGTTAGGTTCAGATTTTAAAGATGCCCCAACAATAGGACCAAACTTGATGGCGGATTTAATGTTTTCTTTAACTCTTATAACGCGAATAAAAGTACCCGAGATGAATTTTATTATTAAAAATTCTAGGAATAATAAAAAAGTCTGATCAGAGACCAGACAATACACTCGTGCTACTCATGTTTTAATCTTGTGTATTTTCTTATTTACATATCGTAGGTACATATTCTTTTATTATGTAATTTTAATTACATTCCCATGTATTTGCTCGTACATATTTAATCAGTTTTACGGGCCGTAGCGCATTGACCCGTAATAAAAGGACCAGTTAGTTCATTCTGATCCGCTTATGCACCTTGTCTTTGTGAGGTTTTCAATCTTGTGTTTTTCATCCTGAAGAAAAACCTCTTTTGTCACCGGGCGTGATGTGGTACAGGAATGTCGCGTATTCTTGGCCTGATCTTTGTACTCGCGGAGCTAACTGTTCTTCTAGTAGGGAAATTCTTGGACTCACGATGCCAAGGTGATTGACCAGCTGACCATCTGTCCAGGTGGTCTGCTGGGAATTGAGAAAATCTAAGAAATTTGGGTATTTTTGGTATTTATCATTTTTGTATACTATCAATATTTTCCTAATTTTAGTAATACAATTGGGGGTTTTTTATGTAGGTACCTATATTTATTTGTAAAATAAAACTTCTTCTATCCTGTTCAATCCAACAACAAACAAATTTTTTTTCAAAAAATAAGAAAGTCTCAGTGAGTAAGTAGTTTTGTATTTAACGCTGGTGTCGGTGAGAATGGCGTATAGGACGCGTAGGTACTATCACCATCCTTGATTAGGTTCTGTTTTAATAAAATTTGCTTTTAAACACCTTTGTACCTTATTCTGTAGATAAAACTTTATCAACTTTGTTTGATAATAATCATACTATAGATTCAAAAAAATAGCAAGGCAATCGAGTAAAATATGTATTGTCATAGTTACACTCACTTGTAACGTGTAATTCATATTATTAATTAGACTTATATTCGTTCTGATCTGAACTTGACGTCTTTCCTGAACAGATTTAAATAACCCTGGATGCCAGGCAGTCACATCAAGGGTGACCAAATGTTGTGGACAACAATACCCACCTCAGCATAGCCAACACAAGTATTTCTCACGTGATTGCTAAGGCTAATAAATTCAGAGATTGCAGTGCAGGCTATTTTTAACGCCATGATTACATGAATGCTATTGCGATGTGAGTAATATGTTCAAGTAAAAACATGATGACTGATTGGCCTCTCCAAGTGTTTGCGAAACAAATCTTTTTTTAATGACAATTTTTTTCGCACCTGTCGATTTTTCTTCTGATTACGAGCAATCGCTTTTCCGATAAGTTTACTTAGCTACAATAAATAGACCACTTAGAGACATGATATGATACATCATAAACTCTTTTTTTTTATCATAACTCTTTCTGTTAAATATGTAACTGAAAATATTCAAGCCCGAAGCACAATACCAAATGTGTGATTTTCTCTGAAAATCCAATCAGCGAAGTTCTAAGTGTGATATATGGACAGCTCCATTTGTTTTTACCAATAATGACATTTTGAGTTACCTTTTTATATTTGAAATCTTTATCGGAATGAGAATGATTTAAATCGCAATGACCAATTTTGGGCGCTCTAATTATTGAGGAGTCGAGGCACCTCCACTAAATAATAAATGTCTGAGCTATGGACACTGAAATATGATCTGGTTTCCCTGATCGCTATTTTCGAGGAAACAACTAAAGAAACTTTGAAGTTATGAACAAAATAATATTTTTAAATAACTTTATTTATTTCCATTGGCGAAATCATCGACATCGTTAGGAAGTGAATTCTTAAATGTGGCTGGATGTCGGTGGTTCGAACTCCAAGTATGGTAAATTTTAGGAAAACGGATTTAACCATTGTGTTGTTATTAAAAAAAAAGTGTTAACAATCTCAATAGAATAGATTTATTTTGGTAAAAAAAAAACAAAGTTCACAATTTTCGACAGTCTCAACAACCATTTGCTTTTCCCTTCTTCTGTTGCAGTCTGTTTGAGCATGAGATAATGTCCTACATCCCTCATCGCCCCAGATATCACCTCAAGCCTCCCCCGGCCTCCAGAGGGCCAACGCCCGGGCCCCGGCCCCGTACAGGCGAGATTTCGAGGCCAAGCTTCGGAACTTCTACCGGAAACTCGAGTCCAAGGGATACGGACAGGGACCAGGCAAGCTGAAGTAAGTGGATTTATTTGTAGACCAAAGTTTCCTAAACAAAAGTTCATTTTATAATAATGTCAGTTTATCTTATTTATATTCTCAGTTGGCATTGAAGAAACTCTTTGTCTCTATTATTCAGTCTAAATACAGAACTTTACAGTAATTTTCTCTTATCCAGTTTTGCATATAAAAAAAATAGCCTTGGCATACCTCTTTATACAAAAGTGAACACATTATGTCCACATCGTAGAAATGTAGACCATATGGTCATACTGGACAGTTTCAACTTGCGCTAAAGACCAGTAGTCGAGTGTGTGTTTCAGAGTTGGACAGGTTAAACCTTCACGGTAGCTTGAACATTTTCGGGCTGAAATTTCAAACTGATACCTACTTATAAAAACTCTTACTAACTGACAACGTTCTATCCCTCGGATGACATGGTTTGATGATATCTCGGTGGAACAGTGAGACGGAAAAAATAGTTCACACTGGCAGCTGAATTTTTTTTTTTTTTACAAAATTGGTCAAGTAGAAAACCCGAAGCCGATCTAGAATTACTTGCGTGAAAGTTTTCAGTCGGCCTTGGGTCTTGGTGGACCGTTTAGATGCGTTTTCTAATGGCAGGAGTTTAATTTCAGTCCAATTATGAGTCCTACTGAAGACTATGTAGTACTATTGTTAAAAACGGAATTGCTTTTTTGTTTGTTTTGTAAAATGCGTTCTAAAATTCAACTCTGATTTGACGCTGAATTCGAAATGTTTTGACAATAGTATCAATAATCTCACTGATTTTGTCAGATATTCTTTTAGGACTGAACGTTCTGTCAGTAAAATTATCAATCGCTTGGAGTCCTGTATCTTGAGCACAGTTCAATTTGCTGCGTCAGGCGTTAGGATAGGGTTGTAAAACAATCCCACTGTACCAAGTGCTCAGTAGAAAGCCATTAAGAGCATGTTTAACTTCTCATTACAGAAACAGAAGTGTATAACTTCAACTTGGTCTTCTAGTTTACTGCCTCTCCCAATAATAAAAACACGCTATTCACGGGAGCGTAAACTGGAACTAGATTTCATATTCCAAAACCCCATCCTGACCCATTTTCAAGAAGCTGAATTAATTTATTTTCTCATTTCCAAAGACCCTCTTGCCATTCTGGGCTATAGAGCGTCCAATAATCTTGTTGTATGGTTATTATCAACATTATTTTTATTACTTGGGCTTAATAATCCAGGGAGCAGGGACTTGGGATGTGCAAATCCCTTCTTCGTTTCCATAAGAAAGAGCTCACAGAGCACAGGGTCACATCTCGTCTTGTGTTGCGTTCTTTCTTTCCATTGAGCACAAAAACACGTGGATATTTCAGCAACTCGTGTAATTTCAACACTCGTGCTGAAGAAATGGGCTGAATGGACTGAGGAACACTTTCCCCCTCTATATCTCCCTCTTTTGTGAGTTGTGAGGTGGTTGTACTTAGGGTTTCGACATTCGCTTTCCTGTTCTTGTTCCTTACTAAACTTTCTGCGTTTTACTTTTTTAATGAAGTTTACCTTTGTTTGGACTCTTTCTTTATGCTTTTTGTTGATTTTTGTTCATGAGTGTATCTTAATGATACATTGTGTTCTTATCTTGTATCTTCACTTGGTTATCTCCAAATTGGTTCTTAGTTCAGTATTGTACTCTTTCCTTTTCTCCCACTCCTCTAGTTTTTGTTCCTCATTTTCTTGAACCTTCCCTTCATACTCACTCTCTCTTCTCGACTTATTAGGCTCTTTGAAATTAGTTTGAATTTTCTCGTGTTCAATTTGATTATTATTCTGTTGTGTCTATTTTGTGAAGCATGTTGCGATTTTTATATTTCAATTAGGTTCCTCATCTTTGGTCTGATTCCTTGGCTCTGTATATTTACCTGCATCCAATTAAAGTGAAATGCCCCTGATCTGATGGTATAATGGTTATTTGATACTTTAGCGATTTGATACCTGATATTAACGCTGACCAAAATTGCATAACGAAAGCATGTCTAGACAATTGTGGATCCTATTGAGGCCTCTCCAAACACTCAATAATCCCAAAATGTTTAATGTAACTCTAACGATTGTTTCTCCTCTCCAAGTAAACAAAATGAAGTGATGAAACAAACCGTCAAGCAGATGGCCGTGTAGAAATTGCATGAGAAATCAAACGGCATAGTGTAAATATAAAAACAGACTCAGGACGCTAGGGTTTACATTAAAGTATCAACCGAGTCCCAAAAATATGAATGTTAGTTTCGAAATAATGTAAATATAATTCAAATAACATTGAATCGGTCGATGGAGCTCTGAGAGCTCCATCGGTCGATATTGAAGAGAATAAACAACAGTTAAATACACAAGAATACGAACATGGTTGAACAATGGAGATTAAATGGAAAAAAGGGTACTTGGGTATTAGGTACGGGGGAGATCCAAGTATGTATATTAATACATAATACAGATCCAATATGGAACTGTTTGAGATAGGAAAGAAGAAATATTTTGAAGAACTTAATATTGGAACTGTTGGAGAAGACTATAAAGTATCACATTACGCATTGACAAGAAATCCAAGACGTATTGAGAACTTGTATTGACAAAGTGAAAGAAGTAACTCATATTTGAAGATTTTTTTCAGCTTTGATTGTATAGAGAAGCGTTTAGTTCTACACCTGAGAATATAGGTAGGAATTTAAAGGATATAACAATTGTGACGAGATTGTATCAACTATTTTATAACATCTATGAGCTCACTCAAGACATAATGTTAAATGTAAACAACATATTGGTGTCAAATTTCGATTAGAGAATTATGAAGACTGGAAAAGAACATAAAACTCAACAATTTGAAATTTGAACGAAAAACACTTCAAGAAGCACAGTTATTCATAAAGAGTTTATTACGAAATCGTAAAAAAGAAAATATAGAGATTTTAATGAACCTAGGACTTGAAAATTCCAGTAGCGCTCTAAACTTATTAGTTGCTCTCACTTATTACTAGGAAAGATAACTGGAGCTTTGAGAAGATATGGTGAGAGATAAAGAAATACTAGGATCTAACTAGTAGTTATGGCTTGGCTATTTCCAGCTTCTTCGTATTATAATTAGCTCTTTAGTGATAATGGTTATTACCCTATTCAAAGTGGGACCCCTTACTGTTAAAACTGTCCATCAAACGAAGAACGTCTATTGTTTGAAATGATAACTTATAAATTGTTTATAGTGTATTGACAGAGTGGAAGTTGTTAGGTGGAGATATTTATCTTATTTCATGATTATTTTGAACTCTTGTCCGAGTGTCGGTTTTAATTTTTTGAAATGTTTCATTAGTTCAGTCTCTTGTGTGATTTTATTGTTACTTCGGGTGATTGGGAGTGTTGGTTTTTTTTTCATAACTTGTTTGAATCTTTGCTTTTGTTTACATTTATGTACTCTAGTCTCTATCTACTATTTACATAATTATGTACACAAAAGTGTATAGCTATTATTTTGTGTATATATTATTTATCACTGTCCAGAATTATGAAGATGAAGAAAAATAACACTTCACCACTTTGGTGCACTTGCTAGAATATGGACTACTGATGTAGGTATTGTGATAATCTGATTTCTGTTGTGATTATTTTTGAGATGTTTTTCATTTTCTTGAGGGCGTTTTCTTTTCATTCACATATCTGCAGACTTATTAATAATTTCGTCGTATGTTTTTCATTACAATGAATTGATGGGTGTGGGTGTGTTCTTCTTCCTGCTTGAATCATTTCTACTGACTAATTTTCTGTCTCATGGTGGTTGAAATAGTGATAGGCTTCGAACCCTGTGAATCCCAAAACTTCTTGATGTACATGGTATACAGTGTAAATGGTAAAAGAATCTCATATTAGGAGTCAAACTTATTGTCTTAACTAAAAAAAAACCAACATCTTCTGTTGATTGAACACATCAATTCGATCATACATTCTCACTCAGTCAAGAAAAACAAGGCCACTCTTCGGTTGTAAACTCGTAAATATTTTACTCTCGCGGTGTTTACATGTTTTCCCACCCAGCCTGGCTGGTGGTCACTCAGGATCTTCAGATTACATAACCCTGGTGTCCATCAGAAGTAATTATACACTTTATGGCTCAATATTGTTTTATTGATTCGCTGTTCAATCGAATGTGAATGGATGGAAATTTATTAGGCCCTCAACCGTGAATTGTCGATTCAAGTCTTCAGAAACTTCAATGTTAATTGTTTTCCAAATGTCGAACTCGTGTAAACCAACTTTTTCTTTGTCTTTCATAGCATTATGATTCTCAGGTGGTTCTTTATTGTTTCAACCAATTATCAAAGTACGTTTTTGTGAAACACTAGATTAATTGGTATTTCTTTGGTGTAACATTTGCCGTTCTCTATTTTAAAAGGTAAATCAATAAAAAGAACTTTTGCTGCACTTGTAACTATTTCAGAATAGACAAAAATATGATTATAAACATGACTTTAATACGATTATTTTACTGTTGTACTCTTAGTAGGTACACTAAAAATCTAATTGAGCCAGAATTTGAAGTAGTAACCTTTGGAATACTATTTATTATGCTATATTTCTATTAAATTATCCGGAACCCAATGTCTTACAATACAGTCAGCCACCTGAGAAGACGGATGTTCAATGAGAGTGATGTATATTGATAACCCAGCAGTAAATAATGACCTAACAATCTGCCTGAACAATATATTTTTGCGTTATCAGTTAGTTTCCTTATCATTAATAACAAATGTCTTCTTATGGAGGATTTCGAATCAATTGTAATGAAGAAAGATTTCTAGGAATTAACTGTTGTTCAGAAAATGAGTCCTTTTTGCATCTCTCTCTATTGAAGAAAGATCCCATGATATTAATTTCAATCCTGATGTTAAATAGGTCAAACCTTCTAAGAAAATCTTGCTTGGTAATGAATAGATCAGTCAGCTAGTAGTAGCAGAAACAATAGGATCCGGCCAAACTTTCAAGGGTAGGCAAAGTGGACCCAGCGTTGCGTAAAATCTCTGTTGTCGAGTGTTAACGACCATGTCCAATTATAAAACTTTAACTGCATGATACATGAGATAGAACTGAGAGAATTCGCAGGAATCATAGGAGCAACTTCATTGTGTGAAGTGCACATCACTAGACGGAAGTGCATCTTCTCAAGAGCATACGTAGCTTAATTAATTCCATATTTGAAGTTAAGTACGTTAGAAACCAAATGATGGATCAGACAGACAGAATAAAGCACTACTATACTATACTATACTTTACTATACTATACTATACTATACTATACAAGAGATATTTTAAAATTATGCGTTTTTGTCAACGGGGAAAACAACGGGAGAGGATGCCTTGGTGACACTGTGTAGCTTGAAAAAAGAAAAACAAAGAAAATACGTACACAACCAATGAATTTTGAATTTTTGCCAACATCGCCGTCGAAAATAACAAACAACAAACAGACCATACTTCTACACACACACAAGTCTTTTTACCGACTTCAGTAGCTCGAGCGATATGGTAGCCGACTCGTAACCTGGAGGTCGGTGGTTCGAGTCTCGAGTGCGGCAAAAACTGTCCGAATAGGACACCGAAGTCCCTTTATTCCAGCTGTAAGCCCAAAACGTATTATTATGTGGTCATCTGGTCATAGTAAGGTGAGTTTGAATGAGATACCACGATTTTTATTAACACAAATGTGATAACTAATTATGTGAAAAGTTATCATTTTTTTGTGTTTATCACAATGTGGTGTCAGAATTAATCAAACTCGCTTTACTAAATATTTGCTGGACCTGAGAATCAAACAGAATAAGATTTAATCTAAGAGAACACTATCCCTTAACACCTTAACTCAAGCTATAGTGCGCAAACTCAAGCTATAGTGCGCATAACTCGAGCTATAGTGCGCAGTGATTGGTTGAAAACTCCGACTTCAGAGCGTCTCATTCTTAGGTCGGGTTCTACGAAAAACACCTAACCTAAAAAACACCTGAAAAACACGAAAAAGGATTCGTCAAGATAGCACCAGTAGAGTTTTGCTCTAAACTCTATTGGCGCTATCTTGACGAATCCTTTGAAACTAACGTTTTTCAGGTGTTTTTTAGGTTAGGTGTTTTTCGTAGAACCCGACCTTAGCATAACTATAATCCGATTTCAAAATGAATGTGGCCCTAACTCAAACATGTTCCTCCACATGCTAACAACCTCCCCTCCTCCCCTCCTCCCCCCAGACTGAACATCCGGCGGGATCACCTCCTGGAGGACGCGTTCAACAAGCTCATGCTCGCCTCCCGCAAGGACCTGGCCAAGTGCAAGCTGTACGCCCAGTTCGACTCGGAAGACGGCCTGGACTACGGCGGCCCCTCCCGCGAGTTCTTCTTCCTCCTCTCCCGGCAGCTGTTCAACCCCTACTACGGCCTGTTCGAGTACTCGGCCAACGACACGTACACCGTGCAGATCTCGCCCATGTCCGCCTTCGTGGACAACTACCACGACTGGTGAGTCCGCCTCTCAAGTTCTGGTTGAAAATATTTTGTGGTATTAGAAGAGTCAAATTGGGTGGAAGAGATTGCCATAGGCAATAACCCCGCCCTTTAGTTAGGACTTATGTTTTTGTTTTATATTTTCTATTCTTTTTCATTTTCATTGTATATATTGTTTCCATTTTTTTCATTTTTAAATTAATTATTCCTATGTACATAATGTCCATTTATACCTAATAAAGCGTTATATAATAATAATAATTGTCAATTATGTATTCCCTTCGCTCCCGGATTAAACGATCGTGAGGGATAAAATTTTGATCAGTAAAATGGCGTCTGCTTGTTCTTTTTAGCTGCAGTTTTTTAAAGTAATACTGTATTTAGTTTTTAACCTCCTTGGCCAAATTTGAGTTTTGTTACATTTAAACTTGATTGATTTTTTTTCAAATCTCGCGAGAAGTGTAAAATTGAGTAAAAGTCTCAGGAGCGAAAGGGGTATAGAATTTTTCTTTTCTTTTTTAAGTGGGGTTTAACGTCGCTTTCAACTGCCATGGTCATATCACGACGGGGGTTTTACCCTCCATTCGCAGGAAACTCACAAACCTGCTACTCACATTGACCTCACCCAGCCTGAGTGGGGCCGGGAAAAGCCAGCGTCACGAGAATAAGAATTTGAATGGTCACCCATCCAAGTCTTAACCTCGCTGGATGTCGCTTAACTTCGGTGTTCTGAAGGGAACCGGTGTATTCAACATGCCATCGACGCTGGCAGTTTTTCTTTAAGTTCATGTAATTGCAGTGAAACACAGCGTTTGCACATAAATTAAAAAAAAAAAAAAAAAAATCGAAAAAAAGTGAACAAATGACTCTATGGAGTTATACCCTTGGTGAGTAATAGAAAATTGAAAGCAACTCAACGTTGTCAATAGCTCAATGAATTCACAAGTCAAAAACAAAGAATATTAGGAGATTCTTTGTTTTTGAGACTGGAGGTCGGAGTTCGAATCCTGGTCTTGTCAAAATTCTATTATGGGTGTGCTATAACTGTGCTATTAGCAACGAGTGTAGTGACAAATATTATGATTATAATACAAATTAAATTATTTTTTCTAAACAGACGTCAGCCACGGGCGCAGAATATTCTGACGAAGTGCAGGGACTGAACTAGTTATATTAGCTATTGTGTCTGAAGATTACCTGTCTATCTAATATGAAATATGTATGTAATGTCAGGTACTTGGATCTAACATTCCTTTTGATACCTCTCACTTAATTGAATAAAAATTAGCGATGCTATTTTTAATCAATCACACTCTTGCCCCTTTCAGAGAGGTAATGTCTTTACAAGAAAGGTCAGCTTGGTTACATTTAAGCACTGTTTTGCCCATTTTAGGGAGATATGTCTTTAGTCTGTACTTATAGAAAAAAACGGATCAACAATAATAACAACAGCCAAGTTTAATTCATTAACAAATGTTTTAGATGCCTTTCTGTTTGAACTTGAGTTTGATTCGGTCTGCAATTAATACATACTTTAGTGTACTATTAGGGTTGATTAAACATATTTAGTATATAATATATGACATATGAGTAGATAATACCTCTGAAGTACATACTTTGGGTTAATAATATCCATCTGGAACTGATTAGAGCAGCATAGCTGAGATTTGAGGAATTCGATATCAGAGGACTCGGGTCTTGTAGGGTAATGTAGACATCAAGGATGAATGTCGGGTATGCAATGTGTTGATTGCGAGCATTCTATTCAGAGCACATGGTATAATGGGAATCTAATTAGTTAATTGACTGATTAGATATCTATTTCTACTTGTGATCTATAAAAGATATTACAGTAGCATAATACTTAATGTATAATGAACAGTAAAAAAAGAAAGAAAAAAAAATAAATCTTTAGTTTAGGTAAGTTTGGCGATTGTAAGTTCTCTCAAATCTATTTGAGAACTGAAAATTCGCAGAAAAGAATCCTATATAATAATAATTGTAACCCGGACAGACTGATGGAAAATCCATCAGGAACCCTCATGATTCAGTTCCAATCGAAGTGAAGGTTCCCTAACACATGAGGAGGCATGAAGGTTCCCTGACTCTTCAGTATGAAGGTCGAGAAAATCGGAAGTACCACTGAACCTCCGGCAACTGGACTATATCACCATGTCAATATATGTCTGAATTCAAAGAAACATTTACTGTATCTCCGGATTGCCAATACTTCAGCCCTGAAATTTTATACCCAGGTCTATGTGAAGATCTAGATGTGCATTAAAAAGAATATTTTTAAAATAAAATTCGAATATTATCTTCGTGTTCAAAAATAACTTGGTAACTGTGAAAGTCTTTGCAGAAACGAAGCGCCAGAATTGAGCTAGTTCAGAACGTCCCCATTCTGTATGTATTGCTTATGTCAGTCAATTGTTGTCATGACAACGAGATACGCGCTATGTAATCAAATATAACGTCACAAAGTCTTACCCTTTCCTCTCTCAGCGTAACATGTTGTCATGACAACGCGATACGCACTATGTAATCAAATATGACGTCACACATTTTCTCGCTTCCTTTATCACCCCCTCTTATTCCTCTTAGTTCCGGTCATTAACCCCGCTTTTCCCCTTGTGTTCCAGGTTTCGGTTCAGTGGCAGAGTACTGGGACTGGCACTAGTGCATCAATACCTACTCGATGCGTTCTTTACCAGACCGTTCTACAAGGCTTTGCTCCGATTGTAAGTACCCCAAGTTTGAAGCTTATTATGTATGAGTATAAAACATCCATAAATCTATATAAACACGTGTGAAATTGCGAGCATACTTCTGTCTCATGAGTATTGAATTGCATATTTTTATTTTGTTGAATTGAATATTTATTTATTTATTTATTTGAATACATAGGTACATTTAACAAGGTTTTTACCTCTATTACTAGATGGTAAAAACCTTGTTTTAGTTTGGGGTTGCAATTCTGGCTGAACGTTTTCAGAGTAGTTCCTTCACAGACCGTTTTCCTGGACTTGACTGTAAAGTGAATGAATAAAATATTCCTGTGATGCAGCACAACCTCATACCTAGAGGTCACAGGCATCACAGCAACTCATTTTTTTTTTTTTTTTTTTTTTTTTTCAAGTTATTATATTATGTTTCTATATTTCATTGTTTATTTTTGTACATACCATTTTTATTATTAAACAAGTTGGATCAAGTTTTATTTACAAAATAATGACACAGAATATATACATTAATAGATATTAAAATTAAGAAAACAAAACTTGACCAAGGGCGGTGCTAATGCCAACGGCATTCTCTTCCAATGTAATGTAAAATATATTATGAATTGATTATTTTGAAGAAAAAAAAAAAATGAAAATCTAATCCCTTTTCTCTCGTGCGCCTGGCAGGCCCGTCTCCCTGAGCGACCTGGAGTCCCTGGACTCGGAGTTCCACCAGTCCCTGCTGTGGATCAAGGAGCATGACGTCACGAGTGAGGTGCTGGACTTGAACTTCGCCGTGACAGAGGAGATATTCGGCCAGGCCAAGGAGCGGGAGTTGAAGCCAGGCGGGCGCAACATTCCCGTCACCGAGAAGAACAAGAAGGTGAGAGGAAGAATATAATAATAATAATATCGCCTTATTTATACTGCCCGATGAGGACTATTAAGTCCCATTTATCCAGCAGTAAGCCCAAGACGTATTATTATGTGGTAAAAATCCCAAATGGGAGGATAACATGTCATGTTCCGGCTGGGTTTCGAACCCACGACCTCTGGAATCTCTGGATTCACAGAGAGCCGCCTTTACCACTGAGTTACCGGGACAGACTGTATAATGGGCATTAATTTTTTTTTTTTTTTTTACTTTTTTTTTACAAAACATAACAATCAACGAAATATATATAAATGAAATCAGATAGTGTATGTAGAAATATAATAAAATTTCGTCAATTTGCTATTTTAATTATTAAATAAAAAAGTGTGATGTCTCTAGCCCACTGTGTTATCGTTAACGACATGTGTTGGGCTAGATCACTATCAGTACTAAAGAGTCCTTCTTATAGGAACCTTTTTCATGTCAAAATCTCAAAGAAGTATGGTAAAATGTACCTTGACAGCTCGAAATTATTGAAGAACTTACAAAGTCAAAAGGAGATATGAACTAAATAAAAATTGATTTTTGAATACATAAAGATACAAATGTTAGATATTAGGTGCATGCTTGGAAAATTAACTATTATCCAACAACTCGGTTGAGTTGTGAAGAACGCGCAATACAAAGAAAGAGACAGCGCGCGGTAGAGTGAAAGGTACACAAAAACATGAGAATCATTCTCAAGTTCAAGTATTTTAGTCGAAGAATAGCCCTTGGAACTGATTCTAAAGTCGTATTTTTCTTTCTAACTAAAAAAAATTTCCTGGTTAGGTTTTTTTCCATATATTTCCATTTTATTCCAAGGTCATTCGTGAAAGAAAATTTCGTTTGGTTACTTTTAAAGATAAATAATAGACTTAATCTATAATAGAACTGGAAGCAAGAATTTTCTACTTCCACTTTGGTTAACTTTGGAAGTGGAAATTTTTTCTCTTCCAAAAGAAAAATGACTTGCTTCCAGCTTGGTTCATTTTATTGCCGTTCTGTTAACTTTGGTTAGAAAGAAAAATACGGCAATAAGATTTTCTATACAAAAGCACTCTGTAAATATCCAAGTTATTCCACTCGCATTAACCCTTCCCCGCCCCTTGTCCCCTCAGGAGTACATCGAGCGCATCGTGCGGTGGCGGCTGGAGCGCGGCGTGGCGGAGCAGACCGAGTCTCTGGTGCGAGGCTTCTACGAGGTGGTGGACCCGAGGCTGGTGGCTGTGTTTGACGCGCGGGAGCTCGAGCTGGTGATAGCCGGCACCGCGGAGATAGACCTGAGCGACTGGGCGAGCAACACCGAGTACCGATCTGGTGAGTACCATACACCATACCGCAGGTGCTCTCTGTTATTAATATAAAAAAAAAATCAATTAAATTTAATTGTAAGGGTTGGGTGAAAGAAATTGCCTAAGGCAATAACCCCGCCCTTTAGTTAGGACATATACAGGGTGATTCAGAAAAGTACCGTCAAACGTTAACCACATATTCTATGGGCTAAATAAGGAGGGGTCAACTCTATAAAAGAAAGTGCGCAAATGCCTCCTAACGGAGGTACACGCCCCTTAAGGTGTTTTTAAACAATCGAAATTTTCTTTTTACGGCTTACCTATTTGGGATATCGCAATGTGGTAAAAAAATGACTCTCAATACTAGATAGCACCTTTCTTTTGGCACAAAATTTAACACCATTCCAATGTCAGGGGCGGTCTCAGGAGGGTCAGATGGTAGAAAAAAGGTTCTAACTTTTTAGTCGTTGCTTGTAATTGAATTTGGTTTTCACCTTATTAAAACGTCTGTCATTGTCTACAAAAATGTTCTGAATAATTTTTTTCTCAAACTAACACAAATGCTTGAAAATCGAAATTGAAGGGCTTAAGCCGAAATAAGATTTACACCAAATGTTCCACATGGGCTCCTCTGGCTTCAATGCAGACCTCCATACGCCTTCGAAAAGATTGACGAACACGTTCAAATATTCCAGGTGTATTTCTTTGTTAAATAATGAATTGGCTGAAAATTCTTGTTCTAAAATTGTATGCTAGTTGCATAGGTTTCAAAACTTAATGCGTTTTTAAAATCTTCAATTTCAATTTTCAAGCGTTTGTGTTGGTTTAAGAAAAAAAAATATTCAGAACATTTTTGTAGACAATGACAGACGTTTTAATAGGGTGAAAACCAAATTCAATTACAAGTAACGAATAAAACGTTAGAACCTTTTTTCTACCATCTGACCCTCCTGAGACCGCCCCTGACATTGGAATGGTGTTAAATTTTGTGCCAAAAGAAAGGTGCTATCTAGTATTGAGAGTCATTTTTTTACCACATTGCGATATCCCAAATAGGTAAGCCGTAAAAAGAAAATTTCGATTGTTTAAAAACACCTTAAGGGGCGTGTACCTCCGTTAGGAGGCATTTGCGCACTTTCTTTTATAGAGTTGACCCCTCCTTATTTAGCCCATAGAATATGTGGTTAACGTTTGACGGTACTTTTCTGAATCACCCTGTATTATGTATATATGTAATTATTTATTTTTTCTTTATTTTTTTTTTCTTCTGTTATATTGTATATTGTATTTTCATTTGTAATTATTTTTATTGTACATGTCCTATTACCTAATAAAGTGTAAATAAATAAAAAAAAATGTTTACTTGTTATTATTATTATTATAGTAAGCTTTATGAGGTAGAACAAAAAATATATACAGTAGAATACAATGAAAGAAAAACAAAAAGATTAATTAAACAAATATACAAGAAGAAAAAAAAGAGAATGAAGTTAATGTCCTACCTAAAGGGCGGGGTTATTGCCTGTGGCAATCTCTTCCACCCAACCCTTGTTGGTCACGGCAGGAGCCCAGATATTGGATCTAGGTGTCCGTATAAGCTTTCCACCACTGGGAAATGGGCAGCACCTACACAGAATCATCAGTTGTTATTTATGAATGAAAAAAAAATCAAACATCAAAACTTTCCAATTATTTAAGTTTATTTATCAATCAATTGGTAGTTCCTAACCACGTTTTTATCATCTCAAAATCAATTGTTTCTAAGCAAATCTCCCTTATTTAACAATCAAGCAGTTTGCTGAACCAACTAGTTAGTTCTTATTAGAGTTTCCCGCATATCACTTGATATAAGGGACTCTGATTGTTTTAGTTTCTAACCAAGTCTCTTTCATCTAATACTCATTCAGTTCCTAACCAAGTTTTCCTAGACATTGGTTCCTAACTCATGGAAGAGAATGCCGTTGGCATTAGCACCGCCCTTGATCAAGTTTTGTTTTATTTCAATTTCTATGTAAATATTCTATGTAACTACTTTATTGTAAACTAGCGGGCTGTCCCCCGCTTTGCGGGCCGAGGCACGGCCGTGAAAGCAAAAAATCCTTTTTCGCCAATGGCAGGTGTTGTAGTGGGAATTTCGAAAAATCCCGTCTTGTTGCACATCTAGACTATAAGACAAAGCTACCTACCAAATTTCAGCTTCCTAGGACTTACGGTTTGGGCTGTAGAGCGATGATCAGTCAGTCAGTGGTCAGTCAGTGACTTTGAAATTTAAATATTAAGAAGATAAAACTAGGTCCAACATGTTTAATAATAATGTACCTCGTCTCCCCCCAGGCTACCATGACGGTCACCCTGTGGTCCAGTGGTTCTGGCAGGCCATCGAGCGGTTCACCAACGAGCAGAGACTGAGGCTGCTGCAGTTCGTCACGGGCACCTCCAGTGTGCCCTACGAGGGGTTCAGTGCCCTCCGGGGCTCCACCGGACCCCGCAAGTTCTGCATCGAGAAGTGGGGCAAGCCCAACAGCTTACCAAGGTGAGTTAATCATATACTTTTCTATAAATAAAAAAAGTCACCGATTACACAACCTTACACCCAAAAGAGTTGCTAATACACATAAAGCATATTATTCTATTTTTTTTTTTTTTTTTTTTTTAAGCTTTTTTAGGAGGACAAACATGCAACAGTATAAAATTAAGAAAAGACAGAAGAAAAAATAACAAACAAATGACAAAATAAATAAGTAAAAAAAGAAAAGAAAATAACAATAATGTCCTACCTATAGGGCGGGGTTATTGCCTGTGGCAATCTCTTCCACCCAACCCTTTTAAAAGCCTAACTAAAATATAAGAGAGAGAAGAAACGAAAAAAAAAAAAAAAAACAATAAAGAGAAAAAAAAAGAGAAACGAAAAGGAATAAAATATATACATGGAATAGGGGGAGATAGTGAAAAAAGAGGGGGGGGGGGGGTGTTAATTTTCCAAGAAATGTCTCTTCGTCAAGATCTTAAAAGCCAAGCGATTTTAAATATCTATTGGGAGATATTTAAAACTCTTTAAACAAATCATTAATGGTTAAGTACTCGCTTGCCATGCGGAAGGTCACGGGTTCGAACCCCCGCGCCGACAAAAATTTGTATTCAAAACTTGGTTACAGTTGGTTGTAAGGGATACCTTACAACCTTCCGGTGCGCTCGTGTTGACCCAGCACCTAATTGGGAAGTATTGTATCACTTCTCGCCCATCAGAGGGGAGGCATACTACGGGATGGGCAGGCTACAACGCAGACCACAAGCTTCTACGGTAGCTCATGTTTCATGGCTACGAAATAAAAAAGGCTGTGAAACACACATTTTCAACAAAAAAAAAACTTGGTTCAACAAACAACATAACTTAAAAAATATTTTTTCCTGGTGAAAAGAGGTCAGAATCTTTTACCAGTTAACATCATGTTAACGACACTCCTGTTCTTATCTATTCTGTTTTTTCTCTTTCACTCCAGGGCGCACACCTGTTTCAATCGCTTGGACCTCCCGCCTTACCCCACCCCTGAGATTCTCTACGAGAAACTACTGCTGGCTGTAGAAGAAACCAATACGTTCGGCATCGAGTAGACACCTTATGTCCAATGGTCTACTTTATACCGAGTTGTGGAGTACATGGTCTACTGTGGTACTTCATCTCAAGTCATAATTCAGTATGAACGCACTCCTGAGCCGGAGAAACCATAGGAACGCGAGGAAATCAACCGATTTGATGAAGAAAAATTCATTTGGCGCGTGACTGACTTCCACCCATGCCAGCTTTAGTAATTTACCTATGTTATTAAAAACGTATTATCTTAAGTTAGAAAGTGATATTTATATTTTTAAACTTTCCTGTCTCGAACTTATAGAGTTCTCCTTTCTACCAAACCAAACAGTGTTGGTTCTTTCTTTCCTAAGAGTGAAGATAATGTGATTTTTTCCTTCTCTGCTGACTTGTTGTATTCAATAGTTTTCTTCGTACAGCTGGCGTATTTTCTGCCCGATATATATTATGCTCCCTTTTTTCTATTGTTGGACTAAATATCCCTTTATCTCACACCTAGCTTTCATTATTTCAACTTGTATTCTAAATAGACGTATGCACCTCAACATACAAACATAATTGCTCAGTAATTTTTAGACTAAATAACCATGCACCAAAATATTCAATGTGCCTCAGATTATATAGATAGTGATTAAGCAGTATTTAGGCTATGTTTAAAACTAATATTCGTACTTATTTGGTAGATTGTTGAATCAATGAATCTTTGACTCAAACAAGCATTTGAAAATAAAGATTTCAGGCTTCAAGGAGCTATCTGATACGTAGGAATAAATCAAGACATTAGGGGCTAAATTATAAAACGAAATCATGTTTTACGGGCGTTTTGAATAATCACTAGCCTTAGTAGATTTTAAAAATATTCAAACTTTATCTTATTAAATTACCCGAGCTGTTTTCATAAAAGGTCATTTTGTATTATAATTTAGCCCGGTCTAACAATTATGTGTTTTTACTCATTTATTAGCTGTAGCGAGTAGGTAGTGGACAAATTCAACCTCAAGTATATGTATGGGACTCCTGTTTTTAGAACATAATACATTGTCCTACTAAATCTTTTAAACATGAGGCTTTAAAACCCGTTCGTATCAATTTGAAATTTGTTCCTCTGCACCTTAGAATAAGGCGTACCTATATGTCATATGTATTAATCTCCCACAGGTGTAGCACAGCGTAGATATTGGCCTTTAATAGATCTTGTCGTACAAATATATTACGTAGGAAAATGTTAGGAACTTTTGATTAGGCATTTGTCAGTTGCAATTATTCATTTTTTTGTCTCTAAGGTTATATTTACATCAACCCTCATTTTTCTTATCTGTATTCTAATGTTTTTGTTTTTACGCACAATGTACAACTCTTAATTTTTTTCTTCATTATAGTCTTGCTCTAAGTTAATATCTAACCTAGATAGGAATGGGCAGTTTTTGGAGCTGAAGAAAATGTAGACCTACTTTCACTATGTAAAGAATTTCGGGTGTGTTGGAAACCCTACTGAGTTTTGTGTAGACTTGTAGTTTTCTGTTTCATTTGTATAATTTTGTACATAATTTTGTTTCAATTTATTTCGTTTGTATTTTTTGTACTTTTTATTTTTTTGTGAACTGTAGAAAGACGTGTGATCTTGAAAAAGTCATAATGATATTTACTCTGCATTTTTAAAAGAAATGCTATAAGCACTTACATGGGTACCTATTTATTTTATAGTGAATATATTGTACCTTTATCTGCTATCTACATACAGTCATAACTTTGTGAACTGAGCCTATTTATACTAGTACATGTGATTTACCTTACTATCAAACTTAACACTCCAAATATTTACTCACGTCTCAAGGCAACTGAGTAAAACCAAAGTTACTTGGTAAAAATTTTTCATCTCTTTGACTTTCACCAAGTTCACGGTCCTCTATACTTTCTTACATTTCCTCTAGTCAAATCTTATTTTTGTTAATTTATGTTCTGTGTGGTCAAATTTTTTCGTTTTGTATAGGTTTTGAGAAAAATCGAAGTGGTCATTGGTTTGTGTCTTGTCTTGATTCACCTTGCACTCTGTAAATAGAAAACGTCTCTAGTCGTGGAGGAAAAAGTCAACAAAGCTTATTTAATCTAATGTAAGATTTTATTGGCTCTTGTATTGTAAAATAAAAGCAAGTTGATAGTTTGGGGTTGTTGGGAAATTTTGATTCGAGTGAGGGGCTATGATAAGTTAATTGAATCTCTTATATCCATTCTCAGAAAAAGAAAATTCTTACGAAATGGCAAAATAAAATTTAAAATATAAAGAAAGAAAACGCTTTTTAATTTCATATTTTTTTTTCAAAAATTTGATGCATGGAAAAATGTGTTTCGTGAAAATTTGACCACTCGCATTCTTGTTAAGGGTTAGTCATTTATGTATGACCAGATATAAATATTTATTTATGTAGCTTATGTACATAGTTGTTTACTACGTTGAATTGACTTTATTTATTACATAGAAAAGAATAAAACTGAAATAATACTATTAACCAATTTATAAAGACGTGTTTTCATTACTTGTTCCAGCCTCATACGGCTGACTTTGAAAAGAGGAAAGGCAGCCAGACAGTAAATGTTTTTTTGTCAGAATTGTTTATGACCGTTGATAGAAGTCGAACTCTCGATTTAGAATCTGGAGGTTCATTATTAATTGCATCTTAAAATACAGAAACCATACCTCGCTATGCATTATGGGATATTGCAGGCACAAGCAAAATATTACCAACTTGTCCCAAAATGTTTCTGGACAATTGAACACCTACAACCTACACCCCATCATGGGTAGTAGTACTCTTAAGATTTCCTCAATCTCACGCCTATTTTATAGAGCGTCAGAAATATACCTACATCCTGATGATGTTGAACAGGTGTGGCCGGTGGGAAAAAGTTTTGGGATTGCTGCAACATAAACCGGACTAAAATGGGCTTTATAGAGCTGCTCTTTCAGTATCTAAAGAGTTTGACTTTTTTTACCATACCATGCCAATCATATTAATTATTCTAGTAATGTATGATGATCCTCTCTTTTTCATTTTCGTATGTTCGAGTTCCGCTGCTCCTGCGCGCCTGAAGTTGGGCATATTGAACATAATAATCAATGAGTAGGTAGTTGTAATACTTTCTAGACTTAATGTTAATATAGCCTCCGTGGCGTAATGGTTGTGACTACTGCCCGTAGTCCAGAGGTCTCGAGTTCGACTCCCAGTTGGGGCAGACTTTTCGAAGAAAATTCTGTCCCTTCCTAACACGTGAGGCTGGCACTTCCGGCCCTACCCAGGCTGGGTGAGGTTAATGTGGGTAGCTGGTACGATTCCCAGCGAATGGAGGGTAAAACCCCGTATCTCAAATCAGGACGTTAAAACCTAATAGAATCAACTGGTCACAATAGATGTAAATATGTCGTAGTGTTAATTGTAAGGGTTTTACTGAAAACCCTGCAACCAGGTCAGATAATAATAATAATAAATGTTAATACATACAACCAAGTATCATACAGGAGTACAAGACATTAATATAATTTTAATTGTTAACGTTTTCATCATTAAATGGCATGAACCTGAAGAAAAAAAATGGAAAATTACAACATGACATGAACCTGAAGGGGAAAAAAAATTGAAAATTATTGTACAAAATAGACGCCCCTGCAAGAACAATAATAAATGCTTCGTTTCTAAGCATCGTTTCCTAAAACTTTAGCTTCTTCGAAGCAAGATTGCATTTAAGAGCATTTACTTTTCTCCATCTGTACTATTGGTTGGCGGAAATAAGTATTTTGGATACTTAATTGATATACGAATCGAAAAAGAGGAATAGTTTCTCTATGAATGGTGTAGGGTGCTAATTGAGTTGATCAAGCCTGTGTGAGTGTGCGCGGTGCTCCCAATATTTAAAATTAGCGTGCGTAGACTTTAATTTTGTTTTACGGATTTCTGTTTGAAAAATCTATTTTGTTTACCTAGTTATTAAATTCACAATTAGATACATACTGTACTTACCAGGCGCGGTGCTAAGGAGCTGCGGAACTGATGCAGCACCCCCAGACGAAAAAATAAAGAGAGGATTTTCTCAAGTCCTAGCTCGTATACAATGAAAATTATGATGCTACCAGTGCACCTCGCCTACGCTCGCCTAGCACTCGTGTGCAAGTCTCGGGTTACTTTTCCCGGCCCCTCGCCTCGGGTGGTCTCGATGCCGAGCGTCTCAGCAAGAGTCTAGATTTGCAATAAGACGGGATTTTTCGGAAATTCCCACTACAATACCTGCCATTGGCGAAAAAGGATTTTTTGCTTTCACGGCCATGCCTCGGCCCGCAAAGCGGGCAACAGCCCGCTAGAAATCCTATTTTATTCCGATTTATGTGGCAGTACCCCCAAAACATTTTTCCCCCCGCGTGCGAGGGCCGAGGTTATATGAGTATACTTCAAAAGTTGATAAATAAGGGACTTACAACGGCGCGCAAATCTAAGTCATCATTATATTTCCGTAGGTCAGAACTTTTGACATGTAAAAGTAGCCCGTTCCAGAAACACTCATAATCTCCCTATCAACTGACACAAAACGCACTCTCATTGGTTAATTTGAACGCAATAACTAATCAGAGTACTTTGTGTGACGGTTGAAACGGAGATTCGGGGATTTTGAGTATGGAGAGTGTTTTTGAAATGGACTACAGGTGCACTGCCATGCATACAAATAAATTAAATATTTAGGAACCCCTAATTTTTACTGATAAGAAATGATGTGTGTGAAGATAATCACGCTCCCACTAGAGATTAGAGATTATTGCTCAGTAACACTTGCACAGATAACCTTTCCGTTATTATCATGTAATTTTTTCTGTGTCTAAATAAACGATCCAAAATAATCAGTAACGATTCTCTTAGTTTTTTTGTTCCATTTTCCATGGATTTCCAGGTACGTTTTATTTCTGGTTATAATTATTATTTTCCCAAATCGTCATTTTAAAGAGATGCACCTATTCGCGGTAATGAATTGAAATTACTTGTTTGAGATTATGGTCTTGTTTTCTTTTTCTAGTTACAATTGATTTTGTGTTTTCATGTCAGGGGTTCTCAACGTTGATTATGTTGGTCCTTCATAATGTAAAAATCGGAACATTTATTTCTCTTTACAGGATTTCTGTTTGTTTCTAAAATATTTCATCAATTATTTTTGAGCTATAAATGTGTAAAGGAAATGTCTAGTTACCCGATTAAACGTTCAAATAGTAACATGATAAATATCTTCAGTATTTATACTCATTTAGTTACCCCTGAAAAAATATTTATAAACATAGGTTGCTGTTTAATATTTTGATATCTTCACAGTATCTAATAGTAAACAAATAATTATTTAATTTCTAAAATCATAAAAAAAAAATCTTTTTCGTGCCCTTTAAAACGGTATTAAAAGCTTTTTGACACTTGAAATGTACTGAATATCAAATGGTCGTTTTTCCGGTATCATAAGCCGAATGATTGGTTTACTTTCTTCAGTGATTTGCATAAGCATAACCATGAATTCACAACTCTGTAAGTAAAAGTCTGCTTAGTAAGGATCGATGTCAATGGCTTAAGAGTCTGAAGAAATGCCAGCAGAAATAATGAACCCCAACTCATGCTACCACTAATTGGTGGAATTTGTTTCAATGTGAACTGTAAGTTCATCAGATCTCTATAACTTGTGACAGAATGACTTGTGAAGGCTGTGAAGTATCTATTGTGGATTTCAATACCTTCAAGAATAAAATAGAAATCAAAAATCTTCTCATTAGTCATGGGGTTATAAAAGAAGTTATAGCATGTCCAAAATGCACCCAGCCTGTTACACTTAATAGGAAAATCATGAGTTTCAAATGTCAGAAAACTGTGAAAATAGGAGATGTAAGGAAGAAGTGTAACTACAGTGTGTCACCATTGACAGGTACCTTCCTGTCATATGCTAAACTAGATCTAGTCAAACTGATTCATTTTATATGCTATCTGCTCTTTTTCAATCCTCCAAGGCAATCTTATTATGCCAACCATCTCAAGTTAGCTACTCAAACGGTTGTGGAAAGAACAAGCTATTGCAGAGAAGTGTTTGTTGATTGGATGTATCAATACCAGAGGAATAAGATAGGAGGTGAAGGATACACAGTAGAAATGGATGAGTCCAAAATAAGTAAACGTAAATACAATGGTGCAAGAAGAGGAAAGTGGGTTGTGACAGGGATCTGTAGAGAGACCAAAGATATTTTTGTTGTCCCTGTGCTCATTAAGTCCAAAGAAATAATTTTGCAAATCATCAGAGAGAAAATTCTGCCAGGCAGTTCAATCATTACCGACATATGGCAAGCAGGCCAGACTGATAGCTATTTGAGTGATCCAGACTTTAAATTGCTTAAATGTGCACATAAACTTAATTACATTGTACCAGATAAGGAGCCATATAATTTCAGTTGGCATGAAGTCCACAGTGGAAAGCCTAGATTTGGTTCAAGAAAAGTGCACCGGGAGGAGTATATGGCTGAGTATTTGTTCAAAGCCAAATATCAACATCTGGAAAGAGTTCATGAGTACTTGATTGCTGCATCTAAAATGTTTCCTGGATTAGCATGTAAGTTTGATTTTTTTTCTCATTATTAATCAAGTATGATTATCTTTAATCAGCTGTGATTGTTAATGTGTATGTATGTATGTACAAATTTCTTTGTGGTGAAGCACAAGGCCTCTTCACAATTTTTGTGGGTAGCGCAACATTACTAAGAGCCTCCTTTACATTTCGAATTATTCTATTACATTAATTTCTTTTTACTCTGGTAATGCCGCCACTGGTCGTTACTCATACAAGTAACTACTCATTTTTCCTCACGAGGTATGAGTGGACCCCGAACATCCAAGTACAGAGCAGAAAAAATCCTCCCCCGCTGGGAATCGAACCCAGGTCACCATGTGTGCAATGCCTAGCGCGCTAACTCGCTCTGCCACAGTGACTACTACATATACTATTATAGCATTCATAGCGAGTACCCCAGCATGCAAAGAGACAAAAATTGTGAGATTGGATCCTGATAATCCTTATGTCCGACTTTACTTCGATCTGTCCAAAACAGGTATTCTCTGTTAATGTCAAATCCCTGTTGGAATAACTGATCAAACTAAGACAAAATGTTTGCAATTGGAATTTTTAAATTAATAACAGTCAAGACTAGTTAGGATAGGATAGGATTGTATAGTACTGACCATTGGAATGCCTTCATGGCGAAAATATCAAATAAAAGCTATTCTTATCTTATCTTATCTTATGACTAATCCACTTGGTTTTAGTCTTTCCATAAGACAAATGGTTTAATAATTGTATATTGCTCCTCAGCTTTACATAAAAGGTTATTCTACCATAGTGTTTCCAACAAGTTCTCATTTAACCATCAAAGAAAATTTTCCAAAAAACAATAATTTTAGGGTTGATCCTGGTATACTAGCTGATCATTAAAAGACATATTTAATTACCACAGCAAAATTGGAACTGATGATGACTAATATTGATTATTTGATTGAATTCATTCAACAGCATATTTTTCTTGATTATTCAGCTTCTGTTAATCATTAATAGGTGGCAGATAAAAAATATACTAAACCTAAAATGAAAGGGATCCAAAAAGAAATTCATCAATTAAAAAAAAAAAAAAAAATATTGGAAAAATATTTTTAAATATGCTCATATAAAATAATTATTATTTTTTGCAGCTCCAAGTGATGTAAAAGAAGAAATAGAAGAGAAACAAAAAGTGACACCAGTATCCAAAAAGAAGAAGAAGGGTAACCAGAGGTCCAAGCAAGTGAAACCAGAATATTGATGAAAAGTTTTGAGAATATAAATTTTATGTTCCTTTTTCTTGGCCATATAAACTACCTTTTATCATTTTCAATCAAATGCAGTAAATTGTTTTACTGTGTTTGTCAACAAAGCTTCTGTGATTTTCTACCTTTCTTGGTTCCTTTGGCTTTTATTCAGGTCATCATCATTTATGTCTTTATATTTTCAACTTAGAAGCATTATTGTCCTTAATAAGGCTGGGGTATTATTGTCTTGTATAAATAAAATAAATCTGAGAAGGACAGGAAGTTGGATGGATGATTTTTTTTACAGAATCTAATAACATACATTATGTCCCTTAAGTAGCTTGCTATTGTCCTATTCTAAGGGAAAAGTCAAAATCTAGGTTCAAACCCTGTCATTGACTTTTTTGTGAAAAAAATCTCTTTATTTTCTTCAATAAATTTACTGTGCCCTTTACCATTGATTATGTATATGTACATGTACATAAGTAGTATAAGACAGGTAAAAAGGGGTATTTTGACCCAAGAAAGTGATTAGTGTTAGTGTTGAAGTTCTGGGATTCTCAGTTTAAACGTTACGAGTTCAAAACCAGCCAGAGAAATGAAGATATAAATTGTTTTTTTTTTTTTTTTTTTTATATATAAGTGGGGTTTAACGTCGCTTTTAACACGTTCGTTACCGAACGGCCATATGTGGATGTTTTTGTGTTTTTCTGTGGGACCAAAACACATATGTGGCCGTTATCAAAATTTTAACGAGGGACCGGACATCCATATATGGCCTTTTTGAGGTAGGTTGTTAGTATTAGAACAGATATAGGATCGATTCTTGTACAAATACGATGCCAAATATGCAAAAAAAATCATTTTGGTACCCAGGATGCAACAGCGACTTTACCGCCTGGTCCCTACGTAAAACTTGAAAAAATTGGCTTGGTAACGAACGTGTTAACTGCCATGGTCATATCACGACGGGGGTTTTACCCTCCATTCGCAGGAAGTCACAAACCTGCTACTCACATTGACCTCACCCAGCCTGAGTGGGGCCGGGAAATGCCAGCGTCACGAGAATTAGAATTTGAATGGTCACCCATCCAAGTCTTAACCTCGCTGGATGTCGCTTAACTTCGGTGTTCTGAAGGGAACCGGTGTATTCAACATGCCATCGACGCTGGCTATAAATTGTTTACTTATTAAGAAACGAAAATCGTATACATATTTCATCAGGCAATCATGATTTTCTTTGGAACTGTTAACATTGTGTGTACTACAAAATAAAATCTATTACAAAAACGCACCTTGAGAAGCCTGTTATAGTAATTAACTAGATAAAACATTTCCTAGAATTAGTTGGTTGTGCAAATGTGACCACTATTTCTTTTAAAATTATCAGTTTTTCAATAGAGATTTAGGGCGTTTGATTCGTACAAAGAAGTCTCAACACTCTGCAAATAGCGCATCGCAATTTTTCACCACAAAATATACAAAATATAATTTTCGTTTCTTAAAAATAAGCTTCAAAAATCCTCATTTCCCTGGTTTCGAATTCCTAACTTTTTAATTGTATATCCCATAACATTACTAGTGCCAATTCATAAATTGATATGTACTTATACATACAATATACATACATTACCTATTGGCGACTTTTGTGGCCACAAAAACTTTTTGTAGTTGTATTTTTCCTATGGCGCAAGTTAAAAATGAGAACTCAGTAGAATCATGCCCGAGTGGGTACAAGTATGCCTACTATTTTTATACCTAGTACAGATTACAGATCTTTCATTTTTAATTATTGTTAAATATATTAATAAACTAACTAACTTTTCCCAATTGATCTGTGTTCATTTATTATTTTTTTTTTCTTGATCAACGTTGGACAACAGAAAAAACACAAAAAAATACCTACCCATTTAGTTTATAAAATTATATAGTTACCAGCCCCATGTTAAATATTAATACGGCCGGAGATCTTTTGAAATAAACATGACACTACTGGAATTAGTGCAGAAAAGTGTACAGTAAATCTAGGTGTTGTTGTTGTTGTAGCCATCATGGCTACAGCTGGAGGGGTGAGTGATAATCTCGAGCCAACTTTATTTCAAAGTTGGCTCGTCCTGAACCACAAAAGGGTGATAAGGGTTTGTCAGAAACTCATCCAACATGTCAATCTTTGTGTTAGAAGTGTTAATTCTGGTCGTGGTGAAATTTCCAGACAAACTCTGGTGGTTTATTTAATTGACATGTAAGCAGTAAAAACTAGAAGATCAACGAAATTCTGGATTGAAATCTAAACATAATAAGCTATATCTGTTAGGGTGATGAACGTAACCTAGAAATTAAGCAAGCGTGCTTTTCTTCAGTTATCGGATTACAGGCTTTACAGCATCTACATTGTTGGGACTCAAACTACCAGCCTCTAGGTTAGGAGTCCAAGATATGCAACACTCAAAACCTCTTAATATGTGGGTAATAAAAAAGTGACTTAGTTATACTGCTTAAGTAGGACTGAGGAGTACACTATTCAAGTGGTCAATGGACATGTTCCTAAATCCCGGCTGAGTCTAGAACGCGCACCCTATTAACTACCAGCTGGTCATTGTGACCTCAGAATTCTCATTAAGGAAAGTGACATTTTAGACGACAACTGTCACCCAGAAGAGCTGGATGGTTGAACAAGATATATGTATATTTTCTGAAGGGGAGGCGCCTCATTGAGTCCCGTCTGGATTTGTCCCTTTTTGTCGATGCTTCATTGAGTCCCAAGGTTTGGAACGGTTGAAGTTATCGTACCACTCATTGAGTCCCGTACCTATTTTTCCTTATACATAAACTTGTACATAGAAGATCATATTATTTGTCAGTCAGTTGGGTCAGTCCTCCTCTAAAAAATTAGAACACTCTTTTCATTTTTTATTAAGAATCCTTGTTTTTATTTTTATTCATAAATGAAAATGAAATTATTGTCTATTGGAATTTGATGCGAAAGTGAATTTTTTGTTAGAGGAATTTTGTAGTTAGATAGGGTTAGGTAAAGTTAAAAAGGTGAAATTGCACGATAGATCACTGACTTCGGTTTGTCGGGTAGGATGGTTGGGTGAGGGGCTTAGGTTAGGTTGAAATTAGCGCAGGCGGTTAGGCCGGGTCGCGCAGTGACCCGGTCTAACCCTGCGCTAATTTCAACCTAACCTAAGCCCCTCACCCAAGCTATCCTAGCTGGCTAACGAAACACAACATTTAGTCATAACTGTCCTCGTATTCATTTTTATAAAAATTAACTGTGTTCTTATTTACTTATTCTTATATACTAACATCAGGTAAAGGGACTCAATGAGTCATATGGTCTGGTAGACCCAAAAATATTAGGGGACTCAATGAGTCATATGGTCTGAGGTACCTGCTAAAATTACGGGACTCAATGACATGAAAAAAAGGTCAACGGGACTCAATGAGTGTACGTCCTTTCTGAAGTTTGGTTTTGATTGCAGAGATTGCCTCAGGCAATAATAAAACCTTTATCAGTATTAATCTTGTCAAAATTGGACAGTACTCTGAATTTACCATATTGTCATATTGTCAATTACTTTGTCTGATTTCTTTCCAGTGAGCTGATATCAGAGTGAAGAAGCTAAGATGAGCAACATCAGACTTGAAGTCCAGTGGTCACCGGTCCACCCAAAGAAATTTATAACATGGGGCAACGAAATCTTTCTCTATGAGACATGTATGAGTAAACAGGCCAAGGCACCATGTAAGATCCTCTTTTATTACTTTTTTTATACCTGTGAAAATTTTTAGAGGGATCCAGAATTTTCTTTATCAAAAATACTAACCCAGTCGGGACACGACTTGTTATCCTCCCATTTGCTATTTTTACTACTTAATAATACGTTTGAACTTACTGCTAGAATAATGGACTTTATAATTATAGTCCTAATTGGGCTATATAAATAAGGAATTATTATCATTTTTAGTGTTGCTATCCTTCACCAATATTCTATTTGTTTACTATTAACTTACCTTAGTTAGTAACTCAGCACTTATTTATGTATTATGTACATTGTACATCTTTTCACCAACCTAGCTAACCATCAATACTATTCAAACCAACATTAGTTGCTAGCATACAATGCACTACTATACATCTTAAAATCTTTAGTCATTTATCAATCACCTAGTTGCTGAAAAAATGTTAATTTTATTCTGAACGCAACATTAAAATCTTATTTAAAAAAAAAACTTCACCCATGTGTTGTGTGTCCCCAGCGGTTCCCATCTCGACCAGCACCTACGCCCACCTGCTCGCCACTAACAGCTACCACCACTACGTCAAGTGTGTGGACATCTACCCTCATGCAGATCCTGGCGACATGCTACTGGCCCTGGGACAGGCCAATGGCAAGGTGGTGCTCACCACTTTCGGCCCCTCCGCCTATGATGCCCTTGGCCTCACGGGCCTGGAGCTCAGTGAGTTGCTTTCTAATTTCATACGAGCTTAACAAGCGGTTCATACCCTAGCTAGAACAAAAAAAAGTTTTAAATTTGATTACAGTTGTAAATACACACTCATTATATCTGCAAAGAAACACTTGGCCTCACGGGCTGAATTCGGGCCTTGTGACTACTGCCCGTAGTCCAGAGTTCCCGAGTTCAACTCCCGGCTGGGGCAGACTTTTCGAAGAAAATTCTGTTCCATCCAAACACGTGAGGCAGCCATTTCCGGCCCTACCCAGGCTGGGTGAGGTTAATGTGGGTAGCTGGTACGATTCTCAGCGAATGGAGGGTAAAACCCCCGTCCTAATCCAGGACGTTAAATCAAATAGAACCGTTGGCGTTAGGAAGGGCATCCAGTCGTAAAACATGTGCCATAACCAAGCAACCTCAACCATGAGGTTGAACAACGTCGACCCTGCTTGAGCGGGATAAGACAGAGTAAAAGAAGAAGAAGAAGAAGAAACACTCATTTTTCTTATGGTGAATTTCTAATACAAGAAATCGGAAATATTTGACTATCAATCTTCAACAGTTGATCGTAACGTTCTGAAGTAACGTTCGGTGTGGTTAGGACTTGGTGAGTGACCAACGATCACTCAGGTTTAAACCCTTCTGATCCGGGGCTGCTTGTGGATTTGTGAATTTTCAGCGAATAGACGGTAAAACCTCTCGTGCTGAATAATTTTTGTTGAAATTGGTATTGGTAATTTGTTTGTATCTGTATTTTTTTTTTTTTTTTTATTGTTCATGTACCAAGAAATATACAATACCTAACGGTATTTATTATTATTGTTATTATTAAAAAAAAAAATTGAGTATGGCTGAAGCCCAGCAGAATATGGATCTTCGTCAACCTAATCCTTATCTATACTTCATACTTATAAAAGAGAGTTTCACTCACTGACTGACTGACTCACTCACTCTCTGATTCATCACTGTTTCTCCGAACTGGTAGGTCCTAGGAAGCTGAACTTTGATAGGTAGCTTTGTCTTATAGTCTAGATGTGCAATAAGACGGGATTTTTCGAAATTCTCACTACAACACCTGCCATTGGCGAAAAAGGATTTTTTGCTTTACGGCCATGCCTCGGCCCGCAAAGCGGGCGACAGCCCGCTAGTACCTCATATCTCTGCATATCTTTTCGTCACGGATTTATTATTATTACTACTTGGCCAGGTCCGAAGCACGCGCGACAGTGCAACGCGGTGGCCTGGAACCCCATAGACTCTAACCTGCTGGTCTCTGGTCTGGACAAGTACCGCTCCGACTATTCCATACAGCTCTGGGATACTCTCAAGTGCCCCATCCATACCAGGTATACCCTCTTCCATACTAGGTATACCCTCTTCCATACAGCTCTGGGATACTCTCAAGTGCCCCATCCATACCAGGTATACCCTCTTCCATACTAAGTACCGCTCCGACTATTCCATACAGCTCTGGGATACTCTCAAGTGCCCCATCCATACCAGGTATACCCTCTTCCATACTAAGTACCGCTCCGACTACTCCATACAGCTCTGGGATACTCTCAAGTGCCCCATCCATACCAGGTATACCCTCTTCCATACTAAGTACCGCTCCGACTATTCCATACAGCTCTGGGATACTCTCAAGTGCCCCATTCATACCAGGTATACCCTCTTCCATACTAAGTACCGCTCCGACTATTCCATACAGCTCTGGGATACTCTCAAGTGCCCATTCATACCAGGTATACCCTCTTCCATACTAAGTACCGCTCCGACTATTCCATACAGCTCTGGGATTCTCTCAAGTGCCCCATCCATACCAGGTATACCCTCTTCCATACAGCTCTGGGATACTCTCAAGTGCCCCATCCATACCAGGTTTACCCTCTTCCATACAGCTCTGGGATACTCTCAAGTGCCCCATCCATACCAGGTATACCCTCTTCCATACAGCTCTGGGATACTCTCAAGTGCCCCATCCATACCAGGTATACCCTCTTCCATACTAAGTACCGCTCCGACTATTCCATACAGCTCTGGGATACTCTCAAGTGCCCCATTCATACCAGGTATACCCTCTTCCATACTAAGTACCGCTCCGACTATTCCATACAGCTCTGGGATACTCTCAAGTGCCCATTCATACCAGGTATACCCTCTTCCATACTAAGTACCGCTCCGACTATTCCATACAGCTCTGGGATTCTCTCAAGTGCCCCATCCATACCAGGTATACCCTCTTCCATACAGCTCTGGGATACTCTCAAGTGCCCCATCCATACCAGGTTTACCCTCTTCCATACAGCTCTGGGATACTCTCAAGTGCCCCATCCATACCAGGTATACCCTCTTCCATACAGCTCTGGGATACTCTCAAGTGCCCCATCCATACCAGGTATAACCCTCTTCCATACAGCTCTGGGATACTCTCAAGTGCCCCATTCATACCAGGTATACCCTCTTCCATACCAGGTATACCCTCTTCCATACTAAGTACCGCTCCGACTATTCCATACAGCTCTGGGATACTCTCAAGTGCCCCATCCATACCAGGTATACCCTCTTCCATACCAGGTATACCCTCTTCCTATCCGACCTCAGTAGCTTGATCGATAAGGCGGCGGACTTGTAACCTGGAGGTCGGTGGTTCAAGTTCCGGTTTCAGCGTAGATTTAGTAAAGCGAGTTTGAGTAGTTGTGATATCACAAAAGTGATTTACACAAATATGATAACTTTAACTTAACTTTTTTATACCCTCTTCCTTATTTCAATAGAGTAAGCTGTTGCTATAGAGTACGCTCAAGTGCCCCATTCATACCAGGTATACCCTCTTCCATACAGCTCTGGGATACTCTCAAGTGCCCCATTCATACCAGGTATACCCTCTTCCATACCACGTATACCCTACCCTCTTCCTTATGTCTATACAGTAAGCTGGTTTATTGGTAAGCTAGTTTTTGGGGTTGAAAAGTTATAAATATAGTGATTTCTTCAAGAGAAGACACTCATTAAAAAAAAAAAAAATGATATCAAATTGAGAACACCTTTACCCCCTCTCTTTCTATTTCTCTGCACTCCTCTCTGAATTTATTCCTCTTATGTTAATCTCATCTCAAACTTGATTTCTCTTTAAATTTACTGCCCCGATGTGGATCGAACCCAGGTCACCGTGCGTGCAATGCATAGCGCGCGCTAACTCACTCGGCCACGGTGACTTCCGCTTTGTTGTAGATAAATAGATGAATATCTCTTTCCCTCAGATCCTACTACTCCCAGGTGTCTCAGAATCTGAAGTCTGCCTCCCCCAACGCCGAGACCTCCGCCCGTCCCATCATAGAGCTCTGTCTATCAGAGGCCATCCACTCCCTTGCCTGGGTGCGCTACTCCTCCCGTACTATACTGGTGGGCTCCAGCAACAAGCACCTGAAGCTACTGGACCTGAGAGGTAGGAATACTATACTGGTGGGCTCCAGCAACAAGCACCTGAAGCTACTGGACCTGAGAGGTAGGAATACTATACTGGTGGGCTCCAGCAACAAGCACCTGAAGCTACTGGACCTGAGAGGTAGGAATACTATACTGGTGGGCTCCAGCAACAAGCACCTGAAGCTACTGGACCTGAGAGGTAGGAATACTATACTGGTGGGCTCCAGCAACAAGCACCTGAAGCTACTGGACCTGAGAGGTAGGAATACTATACTGGTGGGCTCCAGCAACAAGCACCTGAAGCTACTGGACCTGAGAGGTAGGAATACTATACTGGTGGGCTCCAGCAACAAGCACCTGAAGCTACTGGACCTGAGAGGTAGGAATACTATACTGGTGGGCTCCAGCAACAAGCACCTGAAGCTACTGGACCTGAGAGGTAGGAATACTATACTGGTGGGCTCCAGCAACAAGCACCTGAAGCTACTGGACCTGAGAGGTAGGAATACTATGCTGGTGGGCTCCAGCAACAAGCACCTGAAGCTACTGGACCTGAGAGGTAGGAATACTATACTGGTGGGCTCCAGCAACAAGCACCTGAAGCTACTGGGCTTGAGATAAGATTTTTAGTTTCTTATCTCTGGTTGGATTCTAGACATTTTGCATTCAGATAAATACTGTAAGCGACCATTTTAGCTAGGGAAAGTTACGAGTACCTACCCTATATGAAGGGTAATTAACAGAGTTTAAGATAAGATTTATTTTTATTGCATATAATGACCAAGGGCTTCATACAACGTCAATGGTATAAAAGTATACAATTTACAATACATATAGGTAATATAAATACTAAGTTATTATAAATTATCATCTAAATATTCTTTAAATGAATAGTAAGCCTTATTCAATAGAAAACTTTTAATGTTCCTTTGAAATTCTCTTTCTGATGACAATTTTATTTTTAGGGGCAGCTTGTTGTAAAATTTTAACCTAGTAGATCGTCTGGGGTCTGCAAGCAGTACTCATACCTTTACCTCTCCGCAGTGTCCGAAACCCCCAAGGGCGTCCAATCCGTGAACACGAAGGCCGTATTCGGCGTGGCGGTGGCCCCATTCAACGACCATCACGTGGCCTCATTTGTGGACAACACCATAGCTATCTGGGACATGCGCAGCTTTGACAAACCAGTGTTGGCGCTTGCGCAGAAGAAACACATCATCAAGATTAACTGGTGCCCCACCAGGTGCGTTTGTTTGTGACTCAGCACAGCATTTGAACTATCCAAAGAGCAAGTTTTTAGTTCACAACAACAGAAATTTTATTTCCGAGAGTTTTCTAATATTAGCAATCGGAAGTATTGTGTTCGTTTTTTTCAAATCTCTGTATCTACATCTTGAAAAAAAGTACCATATTCCAAAATTTCATACACCTTGTGAGGTTGTTGCAACTCATTGCCAATGGTGGTCCCTTCCAGCCTAAGTTTTGTGAAAGAACCACTCCACTCCATATATTTTCTTACACATACTAAAGTTTAATGACGGCAATCAATTTCGCTAATTGGTTGGTGTCCCTATCGACATTTTCAAATATGCTTCCTCTAATGACATTGACATTTATTATTATTAATACTGATGATGATGTTAATAATAATAATAACAATCACATTTATAATAATTCACCTGCACGATGTCCAGCAGAGTATGGACGAGGGTGAATTTCCCTTGATAATAGATCCCTCAATAATAAATTCCAGACACAACCTGCTAGGTTCCCTACAGAGGGACAGCTCGGCTATTCACCTGCATGATGTACAGCAGAGTATGGACGAGGGGGGAATATCCCTTGATAATAGATCCCTCAATAATAAATTCCAGACATAACCTGCTAGGTTCCCTACAGAGGGACAGCTCGGCTATTCACCTGCACGATGTACAGCAGAGTACGTACGAGGGGGAATTTCCCTTGATAATAGATGCCTCAATAATAAATTCCAGACACAACCTGCTAGGCTCGCTACAGAGGGACAGCTCGGCTATTCACCTGCACGATGTTCAGCAGAGTATGGTCGAGGGGGAATTTCCCTTGATAATAGATCCCTCAATAATGAATTCCAGACACAACCTGCTAGGCTCCCTACAGAGGGACAGCTCGGCTATTCACCTGCACGATGTTCAGCAGAGTATGGACGAGGGGGAAGCCACAGTGCTGGAGAGGAGTGTCAGGCCTGGCCCCTCCAATCAGCTCACCTCCTTCTCCTGGCATCCCAAAGATGAGAGTCGCCTCCTCACCATCTCCATCTCCGGTGAGCAATGCCACTAACTCGATATTCAACGGACAGAAGTGTTTTTTTTGTTTTTTTTTAAAGCTTTATTAGGAAGGACAAACAGGCAACAGTATAAAATTAAGAAGAGAAAGTGTTATTTCGAGCTATCGGGATTTAAATTAAGGGGCGAAGTTCGACAAGGCTGACGAACACTTTCGAACGGTATTTTCGACCTATCGGGATTTTAAGCTGGCGAGATTCTACTGCATACAGTCGAACCTGATTACAAGAGAATAATTGCCAGGTCCAACTTATATCTATAGAAGAAAAAATAAAATCTTTAAGAGAGAAACTTCTTTTTTTTTTTTTTTCAATATACATCTACACTTAATTAGGTACATAGCATGTAATCTAATAAGCAATTAATGATGTGAAGGGTTAAAAATAAAGATATATAACTTAATCTAAAGATAATAAGAACAAAAATAATATTATTCTAATGGTGTTGTAAAAATAAGTCAGGTTTATATTCTAGGTCGTTGTAGATAGTCATCGCGGATATTATGGGAGATTTTTGTGTATTACTTTGTGTGGGTATATAAAATAATTTGGAGGAGTTGGCTCGGATTCCATGTGGTGGTACTTTGAACGCGATTGCGGATGTCATGTATGAACTAGATATGTCCCCGTTAATAATATTCTTAAGGAGTTTTATTTGGTTACTTTGACATCTCGACTCAATGGATTCAATAGGTAAGTTTTCTATAAGTGTGTTGTACCCGATATTACAGGGATATTTTGGGTAGAATCCATTGAGTTTTTGGAAGAGATACCTAACAAATGCAGCTTGAACATTTTCAATTGTTTTTTTGTTAGTTTTTGTTTTTGGAGTCCATAGTGAGGAGCAATATTCTATGACGGATCGAACTATTGACTTGTATAGCAGTGTTATGGTGTCTATGTCTTCTATAGGTTTACAGCATCTTATGATCATTCCCAATCGTTGGTAAGCTTTGCTGGCTGTTACTCTGATATGTTCATCCCATGATAGATTGGGAGAGAACGTAATACCTAGGTCAGAGAATTTGTATACTTCTTGTGTTGGGATACTGTTTACATGATAAATGTGTTCTGTTTTTGTTTTCTTTGTGAGGTATGACATTTTAAAAACATTTTTTGGGATGGAATGAGAGTCCGAGAGTCTGTAGCCATCTTTGGACTGATTCTATATCTTGTTGTAAAAGTATGCAGTCTGACTGGGAATTGATTTTTTTATAGATTTTCAAATCATCTGCGTACATGAGATATTCAGAGTGTTGAATGTGGTCTGTCGAAATCGCTCATCGAGCCAAAAAAGCACACATCTCAATCAGGGTATCGTTTAGATGCTTATAGCACGAATTTTGGCATTCAAACACTCAGTCCGCGATTTGCCTTATTGTTACGTTCACTTTTCTCTGGTTATTGTTATAATGTTTTTTTTTTTAACACGATTTGACCACGCTATGTAAAAAAAAAAACTAATGTTTGACTAAACATCCCCCTTTTTTTTGGTTTTTCTTTTGTCAGAATATTTTCTAATATGGTGTTATGTTATTTACTTAAAAAATAAAAAGAAAAGAAAAAGGTTAAGTACGAAGATAAATGTGTTTTTTCATAATCAAACCTAACTGGATTTCAAATACTGCTGATTTTTCAGTAGTCCTGCCATTTCGCGGCCGTGATTCACAATTTTTCTGACTTGGTTTCTGATTCAAGGCTTGCTGACTGACTACTGTGTAGTGGAGCGGATGACTCTCAACTGGTCCCCTAGCTTTCACATTGTCTGGACACACGGGAGAAAAACACTCAAAACTATCTCCGCCCGAGATAAAATCTACCAGGTAACCATGGCAATGATAAGACAGTAATGTAAACTAAAGTAATCTAATAACTTTTAATCAGTCTTCGTGGTCCAGGGGTCCTGAGTTCGATCGCAGGTCTAGCAGAATTTTCTGACAAAAAAATCTGTTCTAGTCAGGACGTTAAAACAATAATTATAAATTCACTAGCGCTAGGAAGGATATGCAGCCATATAAAACTGTACCGACGAAACCAACTATAACAATGCCGAACCGAATAGTAACATAAGGTAATACAGGATAAAGGCAAGGGAGTATTAACACATCCAGCGCCACGTGTACAGTATAGTGTACACGAGTGTTTTCTACAGTGGACCGCGTGTACACTATGCTGTACAAGTGTACACCTCACCCTCTCACTTTCAAGAAACCGATGCTCTTTATAGTGTACAGGCTACTGTGTATTTCTTATGGGGATTCGATTGTCGTGGTCCGTAGAAGTTTTTTGGTTTTTTTTTGGACCAGAAAAATATATATCTGGTGACTTTTTATGGCTGTTTGAGTCTACCTACGTCTTTTTTCACACAAAATAAGTTGGTCCACTGAACCATATTACCAAAAAAAACCTTGGCGCTGAATGTGTTAAAAGAACTTTTAAGTCCTTAATAGACAGGATAAATAGAATAATTATATTGATTAAACTAAACATGTCCGAGATTTCTATTCCAATTCAGTGAATTTTCAAAAATTTACTGGACTAGGTTTTTTTTATCTTTTTTTTGGCTTAACGCCTCTATAACATCTACCTAGCTCACACGAGATGGGGTTTCACCCAAATCAGCCTGGGTTGGGCCGGGATCAGCCAGCATCAAAAATAGAAAAAAATACTATAAACGCATGTATTGTAAAGTTTTTATCATATTTTTGTGTCAATCACTTTTGTGATTTCACAACTACTCAAACTCGCGTTGTTAAGTTATTAAATCTACGCTGATACTGGGACTCGAACCACCGACCTCCAGGTTACAAATCTGCCGCCTTATCGATCAAGCTACTGAGGCCGGTTGATTTGTACATGTATTAAGATAAGATAAGATAAATTGTTTTATTTAGAATCAATATACATATAGTTTACAAAGCAAACACTTTCCCTAAGCTAATACAAAAAATGTGGGCTTCTAATATCGATATATACCAAATATCGATCTCTGTTCCCAGGACATGGAAGATATCTCTCTCAAGATGTTCCACCGCGCGAAGCTGTACTACGGTATAGTCCCGGACCTGGGTCAGAACGGCAACCTCGCGGATGATGAGAACCTGAAGGCCGTGTGGAAGATGCTCAGCTGCTGTCGTAAGCTAGTGGACGATGCGGTGATACCCAACATTGCCGACCTCAAGCACCCGGGGATCCGCACGGTGTTTGGTGAGTAATAATACCGCCTTTAGTTATACTGCCCAAATATTACTACGTAATATTATCGCCTTATTGACACTGCTCGACTATAGTCGTATTTTTCTTTCTAACTAAAAAAAAACTTCCTGGTTAGGTTTTTTCCACAGATTTCCATTTTATTCCAAGGTCATTCGTGAAAGAAAAATGCGTTTGGTTACTTTTAAAGATAAACAATGGACTTAACCTATAAAAGAACTGGAAGCAAGAATTTTCTACTTCCACTTTGGTTAACTTTGGAAGTGGAAATTTTTCCTCTTCCAAAAGAAAAATGACTTGCTTCCAGTTTGGTTCATTTTATTCCCGTTTGGTTAACTTTGGTTAGAAAGAAAAATACGGCATAGGACTAATGTGACCTATTATTCCAGCAGTAAGCCCAAGACGTATTATTTTGTGGTCAATATCCCAAGCTTTCGAACCCACGACCTCTCGATTACCAGACCGACGCCATTTACTAATGAGCTACCGGGACAAACAAAGCCGGTATGAGATTCTTGATTGAAATAAAAGTACACAATAATTCCGATATGTATAATTTCATGTGTGTCACAACTTACGTAAGTTGTTGTAGCCAGCTTGGCTACAGCTGAGGGGAGTGATGTTAGCCAACCTAAGTGGAAAAGATGGCTCGCTCTTAACCACATGTTTCCATGTGTGATCAGCCATCGTGAGAAATCGGGCTATTTCTTTATAAGACATTGAACCCTTGGGAAACTGCAAGCTAGCCTGTTCGGTTAGGGTTGGCTTGGCTAGTCCATATTCTGTACACAGTCATCTAGGGAGACACTGGTCTTCTCCCCGTTTCGTCCTCCAGCCAGACTTAAGTAGGTAGTTTAACATAACAGAACTATTATGTTAAGCATATCATACCTCGCAATACCTCCTGTTACTGAAACAAGTATCTACTGAATTTTTCTCACAAAATATGAGTGAACCCCGGAATACCAAAACATAGAACAGAAAATTTTCCACCGAAACAGGATTGGAACCCAGGGCACCGTTTGTGCAAGCTTATCTACTCCACTTAGCCACGAGTAACAACAGGGCAATAATGTCATATTCTTTCAAATACAAATTCATAATAATTTATTGGACAGTCACCGAGGTGCACTGGGTTCGAATCCTAGTATAGTTTTTTCGGCTCTGTATTTTGTATGTTGCGGGTAAACTCAGGCAAATTTGTAAAAATCAACTAGATAGGTAGGTATTGCTTTTACAAAGCTAATCTAATCAATGAGAGAGTAAATAAGTTATCAGAATCAAACAAACTTGCTGTTTTTAAAATTATTGTGAAAACTTTCACCTAACTGTGAAATAAGATTTGAGAAACAATTGAGAAGGCCAAATATTTTTAAAACTAACAAAAAATTGAAGTTTTTTTTATTAAAACTAAATCAAATTGAGCATAAGTATAACGTGTTCTTGAGTGAGTCCAGTGTTAGAGCAAGTCCGGGAAGATACATTGTGAACTGTCCTGCCTGAGTCCTGAAACAGAAATTCATTTTTTTGTTATTCAATATATTGATAAAAATGCAAACAAGAAAATATATAATCTTTGACTACCACAAGGTTCCACTTTAGCCAGCTGAAATGGCACGTTCAATACACAATTTCTCATCTGATCACTGAAGTTAAGCAGATTCCAGCTTGATGATTACATGGATTGGTGACCGTTCTGTTTCGAATCCATCCATGGTCATCATGGCCATCTACATTCTGCTGGCTATTTCCGACCCCACTCATGGTAGGTGAGGTTGATGTTTCAGCGAATGGTTGGTAAAAGTACCGCTTTAATATGACTGTGAGGTTAAATGCGTCTTTAAATTCAAGTAAATAAATAAGATTCCACTTGCCAGATAACTAGTACACAATGAAAGGACCTTGATTGAAGAAGATATCCTTTTGTTTAGTTGTCCATATTATTATTTGAGACAGTATTCCCACTCTTATTGGAATATAACAATTTTTAATATGTCATTCAAAAGTTATATCAAAAAGAAATACCTGGAACTAAAAACTATTTGGATCATGGTAGATGGTACACTGGGGATAAGATAAAGAACTCACACAATGGACGCGACGTCCAGACAATATTTATGGGAGATTCCTAAGGACCAAAATATAAAACAGGATTAATTTTTAGAGAAGCTACACTCTTCCTTAGTTGGAATTTCAACCATTCACAGCATACCCTAACTCGACTTGAGAAACTGTCTAGCTTATCTTGAAGATTATCCTGTTTCATAATTCAGCCCTTAGACTTTTCCATCAATCCACCAGGTATAAGATAAAAATGAGAGATTGATTTTACTTACGTCCAATTAAACAACAACGATGTTCATGGAGGTCTTTTCCTTTCCAAGAGAGACAATATTCATGGAGGTCTTTTCCTTTCCAAGAGAAACGATGTTCATGGAGGTCTTTTCTTTGCCAAGAGCCACGATGTCCATGGAGGTCTTTTCTTTGCCTAGAGCCACAATGTCCATGGAGGTCTTTTCTTTTCCGTTGAGGGCAACAACGTCCATGATGATTCTCTCTTGTCCCATTTTGAAGATTTTGGTTTTGTTTAGTGTTGTCAAAGGATGAATCTGAAATAATCAGAAAGTAATAATAAAATGACGGTGAAAAATTATTGATGAATTTTTTTGTCTGTGCCTTGTATAAAATATTAGAAGGGTAAAATTGTCACCCTTCTGTATGCAGTGATAAAAAAGTACCGTATTTATGACTCAGTGAATTTTTTTAGTACGGGTCATCCATAGGATCCTTTAATGTTACTTTGATTGTAGAAATTATTGATCTTTTTGCTAAAACTTCATTGTAGAAAGTGTTCATCTTTTTACTCAAACATTTCACCAATTTTTTTTCTTTCAAGAATATGGATGGGCCTATTCACCCCATAGTTTGGAGTGACCATTATCCGCCCACCTCCTTGATTTCAGTGCTATTCTATGGCTTCTTGTTTGGTCCTGAAGGGGTATATTGGAGCCAGTTTTTTTTATCCTTCCTTGCATTTTTTTCCCTTTAGTATCTAATTTTTTTTTACCGAAGTTATGACTTATAAAATATTCATGAGTAGATACTAAAAATTTCTTAAAAGACCTTTTAGTTGTAAAAATTATACAAGAAAATTAGAAATCTTTAAATAATTTTAGAGTTAAACCACATGAAATCCGGTTTAGTAGATATTTAAAAATTTCATCTAGAAACAATCACCTTTTGTTTAACATAAATATATTTTAATCTTTCCTTTTTAAAGGAATTATTGAATGTCAGTATAAAAGTAAAAAACTATTTTTTTGACAGTTTCCTTTGAATAACATATTTTGAGGGCCAAAATTTGGCTCTTCATTATTTTGCAACAACAAAAACCAGTTTTGATAGTTACACAAAGATAAAATAAGTTTCAGAAAAGATTGTTAAAAAAATGGGGAAAAACAAAGTGAAGCACAATTTATTAAAAGAAAGTACTTACCGATATGATGAGGTGGGAGCGACTGGTACCTTAGCTTTCGTCTGTAGAAGCTTTTATACCAAACATCTTTGGGACTCCTGGGGTCTTATCTGGGACAATGGTCGAGTGTGGTCTGATCCCTGCATCAGGTGACTCCTCTAGAATGACGTGTTGTCAGTAAGTTTCACTAATGAACAATTATTAATAGTATTACTACAACCACATAGATAAATTGTGTACCTACCTAAGTATACTGATTACATAGGTATACTGATTAAGTTTTAATGAAAGTGCAAAAATAGTAACGTGATTATTTTGTTATCAGTTGGAACCAACATTTTTCTTTATTATACATATAGTATACATATTTACATATGTATGTAGGGTCAAGGGGGGTATTTACGAACAGGGGGTAATTACGAACAGTGGTCATTGTACCTAAACAGGATAAGATATTTCGAATCTGGTGGTTGAATACTATTATTTTGAATTGTTTTTACAGGTTGAACACGAGTTTTCGATAGTATTTATTTTCAGTTGTAGTTAGTAAGCTAGTGAAAATAGACCTATCAAAAAAATTGATTTTTGAAGTTTTTGATTTTTTTAAAACAATTTTTTAGGTAAGTGTTACTTGAATTTTTATCATTATTTTACTTTTAATTATTGATAAGCATGTTTTTGGTTATTATTTTACAAAAATAATTGTTTTAACCATTTTTTAAGTTATAGTTTTTGGGTGTTCTTAATTACCCCGCATTTTTTTGCTATGGGGTAATTACGAACGCATATTTTGGGTGTTTGTTTTACCCTATAACTTTTTTTGTATTTATCAAAACACTCAGAATGCCCCGGAACTACAAGATGAAGAAACCACCTCCTTTGTATACAGAAGCACAAATGATATCTGCTATCGTATTAGATGTTTTTAGTGGCAACCTGGCTGTCAGAAGAGCAACGGCAGTGTTTTGAGATTCCGCAAACCAAAGTAGAATTTTCCAAACGTAAGGCTCAAAATCCTGAAATACTGGGAGGTTGTAAGAAGTACCAAGATATTAGTACCCTAATGTATTGGACCCAATGAAGGTATTTGTGTACTTGAACGTAGCAAAAGAAATGAAGAAAAATGAAAGTGTAGAAAACGAAAAGAAATATAGGGGAACAGTTTCAAAAAAGAAGAAAGAAATGAAAGTAGAAGAAGACAAATCTGAGATTGACAATGACCTGGAAACTATTGATAAGACCAAAATCTGTATAAAAAAAAAATTAAAAAAAATATAGAAAACACCTTTCAAAAGCTCTCATAATTAACTATTACTATTATTATGCTTTTATTACCAGCCTCTGTGGCGTAACGGTTGTGACTACTGCCCGTAGTCCAAAGATCCTTAGTTCGATTCCCGGTTGGAGCAGACTTTTCGCACAGAAAATTCTGTCCCTTCCGAACATGTGAGGCTGTCGATCCCGGCCCCACCCAGGCTGGGTGAGGTTAATGTGGGTAGCTGGTACGATTCCCAGCAAATGGAGGGTGAAACCCCCGTCCTGTCTACCTCAAGTCAGGATGTTAAAACCAAATAGAATCAATGGACATGAAAGGAGCCTAGACATTGGATCTTGGCGTCCATATAATCCTCTCACCACCGTGATTTAGGTATCTATACCTATCTCACGGACACGAAATTATTATTATTACTATTATTTGCAAGATAGAGATACCCTATTTGATAAGAGCTGACTACCTTCGTGGTTAGGATTCAAACCATTATCCTGTCTGTCCATAAACTTTGCATATTGTCATACAGGTGGCTAAAGACACAAAGTACAATTTTGGTGTATTATTTGTACATAAAAAGCACATATTGCCATTAAAAAGTTCGTTTTTAATATTGTATAATGTGTTCGCATTTACCCCCGTCAGGCGGGGGTAAATGCGAACAGGCGGGGGTAAATAAGAACACCACTAAACAGATACTACAGTATGCACAAAACTATTTATAATGCACCATTAGAATGCTAAATAAGTCTATATACCAAAAAAATCACAAGACATGGATTTTTTAAAAGCAACTCAGGGTTACAGATATGTTTATAAAATGTAGCTCAAAATCGTTCGTAATTACCCCCCTTGACCCTATATTGTATATTATATAAGAATATTATCCATAGGGAATATTATGTATTGTTTTGTTTTTAGAACATAATAGACTGACAACAGTACAAAAATATGATGCTAATAACTATTTTTGGTTTTATAGTTATTTGGTTTATATTTGTTTTATTTTATTTGTATTAACCAAAGAACTATTTATAGTTATTTGGTTCATATTTTTGGACGCTTGAAATTTCTGATCACCTTTGGTTTTGGGTCCGTTTTGTCAGCCTGTTATTTTTGTTCCTTCCATCGCCCAAATCTTAAGCACAAATAGGACTACAAACTTTGATACTGAGCTCAATTTCCAGGACGTTTTAAAAACAGTATTAACTGGCCCATACTTTGTACGTCTATTGCGTGTATTGAAATATGTAATTATATTTGTATAAAAGATTCATGTCATAGTTGGAATAGTGGGCAAATTAAGGTACAACTTTTTTTATGCCACTAACAAAATAAAATAAATTACAATGTAAAAACTTAGTTCTTAATTAACAACTTCATAATACATCAAAATAAAAGTATGTACCTAGGTATAAAAAACAGAATAAATAAATCATAAATTTGCAGCAGACTCCAAATTCAATGTATCTATTGATGACGCTTTTCAAAATTTAACATACTGCTACTCATTCTCAAAATTCAACGTACTGCTGCTGATTTTAAAAATTCTGTTTGCTTCTGCTGATTCACAAAAATCTTTGCCTCTGCTGATTTCCATAAGTTCCCTGCTGCTGATTCCCAAAATTATTGCTGCTGATTTTCAAAATTCAATGTGCAACTGCTGATTCTCAAAATTTTCCTTGCTTCTGATTTCAAAATTCAACGTGCTGCTGCTGATTTTGAAATTCATGTAATGATGCTTATCTCCATGTACTAACTGATGATACAAGGGTTGGGTGGAAGAGATTGCCATAGGCAATAACCCCGCCCTTTAGTTAGGACATATGTATATAATTTGTTTTTTTTTTTTTTTTTGTTTTGTTTTTTTCTTTCCTTGTTTATATCATTAATATTGTCTATTTTTATATTTACCATTATTTGTCTGTATATATGTTCTTCCTACTAATAAAGAGTTTCTAAATAAATAAATAAAATAAATAAATAAATAAATACAATATTTAACGTAATTATGGTGCTCAGCAAAATTCAATGTAATACTGCTGATTTTCAAATTCAAAATTCTCCTTGCTGCTGCTAATTCTCAAAATTCTTCTTCCTGCTACCATTCTCAAAATTCTTCTTGCTGCTGCTGATTCACAAAATTCTCTTGCTGCTACCAATTCTCAATTTTTTTCTTGCTGCTACAAATTCTCTACTTTGCTGCTGACTTTCAAAATTCAACGTGCTGCTGCTGATTCTCCAAATAAATTCAATGACACTTATCGCTGCTCAACAAAATTCAATGTACTGAACATTATGAACAAAATTCATTGTAATAATTCTGCTTGAGAAAATTCAATGTGCTGGATGAGGATGATAAACTAAATTCCATGTTGTGATGATTATTAACAAAGTTACACACTAACAAAATTACACGTGATGATGAATTGATAATGTCGGTCTGTCATTTTTTCTTTTTTGTAACGCCCAAATATCGGAAACTACTGAACGGATTTCGATGAAATTTTTTACGTTCTGTAGATGGTTCCATCATAAACTTCGCTTGAGCGGTTCTGGGTGAAAAAGACCATGCGCATGACCACCAACTTTTTGAAGAAAATTTGATTATATATGTATATTATCGTTTTTCATAGGTCAGATTTTTTTTTTTTTTTAACTAGTCATAATTTAGCTCTGATGTTTAAGGAGATCCAAAAAAAATTGAACAAAAAGTTTAAAAAAACAAGTTCTATTACTTGCCGTAAAGAATTTTTGTAGGATATAAAATGTAGGAAAAACGATATAAATTTGAGGGAAATCGGTTTAGCGGTTTTGGAGATACAAATGATTTAGTATAAAATCTCAAAATTGCCACGGGTATACAATGTGAAACAATCACGAGGAAGTATTGTGTCCATAATTGGCAGTGTATTTTTTTCTTCTTCTGATATGCCAGCTCCAATCTATTAGAAAAGTATACCAGCAAATGCTTACGTCAAAATTTGGTCATACTAACTGTCGAAAGAATAGCTTTAATAGATGAACTCTGGCTGCCTCATTTTATCCTGAAGTATAAAGAAATAGGGTGATAGAAGGGAATCACAGGAAATTGCAAGAATCCTTCACTGTCTACTATGTTGTACGTCATTGTAAAAAAATTATTATTCATCATCGAAGACATAAACAGCGCCTAAAAGAGCAACATATTTATGCAATGTGGATTATATTTTTGAGCAGTTGCCAGAATAGCTCTCCTGATTCATCACGAACCTAGGAGGTACACAATCTTCCTTTTCTAGGGTGTGCTCAGTAAAAATAAATTGGCCGTCTGTAATCTTTATCAGCGATTCAGCGTGCTATGCTATTGCGAAATGTCTTCCGGATGTCATCCCCGGAGCTTACATCAAGGATCAAAGTCCTGGAAGGCAGCTAGCAAAGGCGGCACTCTGTGGTAAAGGCGGCACTCTGTGAATCCAAAGACTCCAGAGGTCGTGGGTTCGAAACCCAGCTGGGACATGACATGTTATCCTCCCAAATGGGATTTTTACACATAATAATATGTCTTGGGCTTACTGCTGAATAATGGGACTTTAATAGTCCTACTCGGGCAGTATAAATAAGGCGATATTATTATTATTATTATAGTAATGTCATAAAGCAGTCACCGTGGCAGAGAGACTTTGCACACTAGGCTTGCACGCAGGGTGACCTGGGTTCAATCCGCTGTGGAACAGGATTATTTTTGCTTTGTACTTGGATGCTCAGGTCCACTCATACCTCGTGAGGAAAAATGAGTAGCTGTTTTGATGTGAGCAACGACCAGTGGCGAAATTATACGCATAAACAAGAGTCGAACCTGGATATAAGAGAACTCCAGGGACAGGATTTTTCTTCTCTTACATTCAGGTTGCTCTAACAAAGAGGTGATTTTCCCTTACAGAGAGTTAAATGTGACCTGGACATTGTTCTCTTATATCGAGGTTTCTCTTATTAAAATTCTGTTATATTTAAAAAAAAAAATTAATTGGCTTGGTTCTGGGGGCCCTTGTCAATTATTAGCCTCCTTGTAAAGACAGTGGTAGAAGTGCTGAGTCATTCCTCACTGTCTGGCTACCATCGTTCACGATGACGCCACCCTATGATGATATATTAAAATGATAAAAAGTCCTATGATTTGCGCTACACTAAAATTGTGACAAAAAAAAAAAACATTATTATTATTATTATTATTATGGTCTACGTTACAGGTCTGGACCGGAACACCTACATGTCCAAGTCAGAGTGCGTGAAGACCCCCTGGACAGATGTGAAGGCGGCGGTAAAGGTCTACTCCAGCCTGGAGCGGGACGTGGCGCTCCAGCTGTGTGGCTGGAAGCTGGACAAGGAGAATACGCTGGAGTCTGTGCTGGAGAAACTGGAGGTGAGGGCGAGCTGGCCAATTTGGGGGGAAAAATCTGTTAGAAATAGTTGGTCCAAGGGAGAGTCGAAAACTCAAAGTAATTCTTGGGTTGCGAGGACTCTGTGTAGATCAAAAGATCTTTTTTTTTTTTCGGTGTTTCACAATAATAACCTGCTAGTGTTATTTTTAAATAGACGTTTTTGTAATATCTCTGGGGACTTTGTAATAGTCTAGATTTTGCGTATTGTTTTAAATGGGGAAACTAATGCTTTGCTTAAGTCCAAACTCGATTTTGTCTATTAAATTTTGCCCTAAATGAATTTTCAATAAGCGTTTCAAAATCCTTTATAACATAAGAAAGGAGGATCAGGAGCATAAGAAAACCTCCTAAGTTAACTCCTATTATTTTTCATTCTAAATACTTTTGTTACAACTTACTCGTATATTCATATGTAAAACAAGGTGTCATCTCTTTTCATTGGAAGCAATGACAATATGCTTCCAGCATTGCCTCTTTGAATGCAATGCTGATTTGTTGAATTAGAAATTCACTCGCTCTGCTGTTTCCAGTTTTTTCTATAAGCTTTTCCAATTTCCTTGACCCAACGTTTGCCTTCTTCTATAGAGGTTAACTCCTATAGAGTTTGAGATTCAATTATTTCCATCCCCTCCACAGATAGAGGAGAAATCCTTTATAACGTAAGAAAGGAGGATCAGGCTCATAAGAAAACCTCCTAAGTGAACTCCTATAGAGTTTGGGATTCAATTATTTGCATCCCCTCCACAGATAGAGAGGAGAAATACTTTATAACATAAGAAAGGAGGATCAGGCTCATAAGAAAACCTCCTAAGTGAACTCCTATAGAGTTTGGGATTCAATTACTTGCATTCCCTCCACAGATAGAAGAGGAGAAATCCTTTATCTGTCCCGGTAGCTCAGTGGTAAAGGCGGCACTCTGTGAATCCAGAGATTCCAGAAGTCGTGGGTTCGAAACCCAGCCGGGACATGACAAGTTATCCTCCCATTTGGGATTTTTACCACATAATAATGTGTCTTGAGCTTACTGTTGGAATAATGGGACGTTAACTGTCCTATTCGGGCAGTATAAATAAGGCGATGTTATTATTATTATTATTATAACATAAGAAAGGAGGATCAGGAGCATAAGAAAACCTCCTAAGTGAACTCCTATAGAGTTTGGGATTCAATTATTTCCCATCCCCTCCACAGATAGAGGAGGAGTTCGCCCGCGGCGCCGCCCTGGCCACGTTCTACCTGCACCTGACGCGCGCCATCCAGACTCTGAACCGCGGGGCGGGCTCGAACCCTCGGCTCAGCATCGTCGCCATGGCGCTGGCGGGCTACACCGCCCAGGGCTCCGGGCTGTGGCGCCAGGCCTGCGGCGAGTCTCGCCAGAAGCTCGCCGACCCCTACCTCAAGGCCATCTTCGCGTTTCTCACCGCCGAGGGCGACAACTACGATAGCATACTGGTGAGTAGGGGTTTTTTTTTTTTTTTTTTTAGGGGGAAAATCTTTTAAGATTCCTTCAGCAAAGCTCTAGTGCTGAAGGATATGCGGGACTTGCCGGCAGGGTATGGTGTGTCGCCCCTGTTGAAGGGCACCAATTCTGTCGGCTCACCCGCTAAAACCCCCCCCCCCCCCCCGTTCTTCTTTAGTATTTCCTGGAACAATGTTGATATTTCTTCAGGTGTGAGTAGGGTTTGGTGGAAGAGATTGCCACAGGCACTAACCCCGCCTTTGAAGTAGGACATTTCTCTCTTTTTTTCCTTCTTGTATATTACCGACCTCAGTAGCTTGATCGATAAGGCAGTGGACTGGTAACCTGGAGGTTGGTGGTTCAAGTCCCGGTTTCAGAGTAGATTTAGTAAAGCGAGTTTGAGTAGTTGTGATATCACGAAAGTGATGAACACAAATATGATAACATTGATAACTTTTTAACTATACTTCCTTCTTGTATATTTGTTTAATCTTTTTGTTTTTCTTTATATTTCATTGTGTTCTACTGTATATATTTTTTTGTTCTACCTAATAAAGCTTTAAAAAAAAAGTAGCCAGCCTCCGTGGCGTAACGGTTGTGACGACTGCTAGTCGTCCAGACATCCCGCGTTCGATTCCCGATTGCGGCAGACTTTTTGAAAAGGAAATTCTGTTCCCTTAGAACACGTGAGGCTGGCGATTTCGGTCCTACCTGGCTGGGTGAGGTTAATGTGTGTAGGTCATACGATTCCCAGCGAATCGAGGATTTATACGACTCTCACAAAGTTTATATTAGTCATAAAAATACTAGTGAGTATGTTATGCGACAGCGATGATAGCATACCAGATAGGTGTAGGTCACTGTAGGGTTGTAGGTATACTGGTTACGGGGTAAGTAATCGAAACTCGATTAATCGACCAAGGAATAATAGTTGTTTGTACCCATACATAAAAATATTTCAGGTAGGCCCGATTCTTTTTTATCCATGTTTTCTACTTACTTATACTCGTACAATCTGAATGAGACTTTCAATACATGTAAATGAAAGCCCAAAGTCTCTTCTCTTCTTTATTTAACTCTCCCTGTCGCTGAGTTTTCTTTAAATTTACGTTGTTTCGTGTTCCTTCTGAAAACTTATCCATTCCCGTATCTATTAATTAGAAGCCATCTCTGTGTAGTAGTCTGTACAGTAATAATATTTTTGACATCTTCATCAACATGTGATGGTCTCACAATGCCAAAACGTCTCTTCTCCTTCCAGTATGAGAAGTGCCTGAACATTGAGGACCGGATAGGGTTCGCGTGCAGGTTCCTATCCGATGCCAGGCTGATAGATTTTCTCACCAAGCTGACAGCGGAGTTCATGGAGGAGGGAAAACTCAACGGTCTTCTCCTCACAGGTCAGACATTGTTTCAGCTATTTTATTTCATTTATTGTCATCATCTAATAAAAAAGAAAAGAATCATATATGCATAAATCCCCTATCATCAAAGCCATGTCCTTATTTAATGAGGCAAATCAGTCATGATTGTTCTCTCACGTCACTAATTGCTGTTATTTAGTGACACACAATATCTTGTGTGAATCGAGTAACAGTGTAGACGTTAGTAAAAAAAAAAAATCATCAGTCTGTCCCGGTAGCTCAATGGTAAAGGCGGCACTCTGTGAATCCAAAGATTCCAGAAGTCGCGGGTTTGAAACCCAGCCGGGACATTACAAGTTATCCTCCCATTTAGAAATTTTACCACATTATAATACAGCTTGGGCTTATTGCTGGAATAATGGGATTTTAATAGTCCTTCGGGCAGTTTAAATAAGGCGATATTATTATTATTATTATTATCTTTAAAAAGTTATTTTACCTAAAAAGTACAACAGTACTTAAAAAGGAACACGCCGAATGAAAACAACATGTATACATACAGGGTGGGGCAAAAGTCTGGAAACCCTTAAATATCTTTCGAATGGCTTTCTCAGCAAATTTAAAATTTTGTACGCTAAACCGGGATAATAAGACCTTCTTTTAGAGTGGGGCTGATTTTCGTTACCGGCCCCCATGTCGGGGCGAGGGGGGCCAACTTCATTTTTTTAAATACGAACCCCTACTTTGCGATACATTTTTGGAAAGGTCTTTAAATAAGAAATACTTTGGTGCAAATTTTATTTTTTAAATATTAACTGTTTGCAAATGGCGTCCAACTTTGTGTATGCAGTGTAAAGTCTGGAAACCCCTGAATATCTTTCGTAAGGACTTTTTCAGTAAATTTAAAATTGTGTACGGTAATCGGTGGTAATTTGACCATCTGTTAAAATGGGGGTGATTTTTGGTACCGGCCCCCATGTCGGTGCCAGCGGGCCAATTTCCTTTTTTTAAATACGAACCCCCACCTTACAATACATTTTTGGAAAGGTCTTTAAATTAGAAATACTTTGGTGCTTAATTCCGAAAATGTATCGCAAGGTGTGGTTTCGTATTTAAAAAAAAAAAATGAAGTTGGCCCCCCTGTCCCAGACATGGGGCCGTCAAAAAAATCGGCCCCATTCTAAAATAAGGTCTGATTACCACGGATTACCGAACCTAATTTTAAATTTACTGAAAAAGCCCTTTCGCAAGATATTCAGGGGTTTCCAGATTTTACACTGCATACACAAAGTTGGACGCCATTTACAAAAAAATTAATATTTAAAAAATAAATTTGCACCAAAGTATTTCTTATTTAAAGACCTTTCCAAAAATGTATCGCAATGTAGGGGTTCGTATTTAAAAAAATGAAGTTGGCCCCCCTGGTCCAGACATGGGGGGCCGGTAAAAAAAATCAGCCCCACTTAAAAGAAGATCTTACTACCCTGGTTTACTATACAAAATTTTATCTTTACCGAAGAAGCCATTCGAAAGTTATCTAGGGGTTTCCAGACTTTTGCCCCACCCTGTATATGTAGTAATGAACATAATTATTGTTTTTCCGACGGATAATATTTATCCGAAGTTGAATCCGACGTTTTTTTTTCTTTTCATTTTTTGATTCGATATTCGATTTTCGTGAAAAACTCGAAACCCCGTTAACCGTGTGCTGCAACTCAGGAACTGTGTGACGTGTTGCGGATTAGTATATGAGACTTAAGGCCGAATATTAAAACAAGATTAAAGTTAAAATAAGCTAGATTGTCTCTCATTTTCGGCTATAGTTTGCTGGGATTGGTAGAAACTCCGACTTTAGGGCGTGTCTGGTACACAAAATTCCTTATCGATATTATTTTCGTTATTATACAGGATCCTCCATCGCCATTGATCATGAACCATTTTGAAATGTCTATATTTTCGAATCTAAAGCTTCATTGTGAATTTTCCTTTTATGGGATGCTAGAAAACAAAATGCCATTTTTTGTGATAATCACGTACCACAAACTTACTTTTTGAAAGAACAAATCACGTGCATGTTGTTTTTAATGCAGAGTGCATGAAGTCTGAGTCCAGACGTTCTCTCAAGTTACGCATCGCTTTTACCAACATGTGTTCGGGTATACCATTGATATCCATGTCAAATAGCATTTTTAACCCAGATGGGGCTGACGTCCTTCCAGAAGGACGTCAGCCCCATCTGGTGAAAGGTACTACATTGTGGATTTTTCTAATTAATTCAGCTTGTTGAGGTTAGTTGGCGACACCTCAAGCTCTTTGTTTTGAGTCCGAGTGATAAGTTGACAGCACTTATTTTGATTCAGGACTCAATATATCACTAAGAAAAAAATAAAGTTCTTGTAGGGTTCTGGGTTTTTACCCAAAGTAACAATACAAGAAATCAAAGCTGTCCCCAAAGACATTTCAGTAAACGCGATGCACAGCTTGAGATTATGTCTAAATTCATACATTCTGCATCAATGCCAACACCTTCGAGGTGATTGATGTGATCTTGAAAACGTGAATTGGTGAGTATTACAATAAATGGCATTTTGTTTTCTCATTCCACCGAAGAAAAATTAATTTTGAAACATCAGTTGTGAAATTATAGGCTTTTGAAAATGGTTCATGATCAATAGTGGACCCTGTATTAGGAACAACTGATAACAAAATAATCAAGTTACTACTTTTGCAATTTCAAACTTAATCGATATACCTATGCAATTGATTATTGGGTTATTAGGTACTTACAAATACATAGATAACTATAGTTAAAACTACTGTTATCTATGTAGTTTTAGCTATACTATCAATGATTGTTTGAGTGAATTTACTGACAACACGTCACTCTAGAGGAGTCACCTGATGCAGGGATCAGACCACACTCGGCCATAGTCCCAGATAAGACCCCAGGAGTCCCAAAGATGTTCAGTATAAAAGCTTCTACTGACGAAAGCTAAGGTACCAGTTGCTCGCACCTCATCATATCGGTAAGTACCTTCCTTGTTCTATTCAATACATTCTGCTATATACTCATATTCCCCTCCCCTTTTTTTTCAATTCAAATTTTTCTCAAGTCTGAGAATAATGAAAAAAAAAATCTTTGTGAAACTATCAAAGCTTTTGCTGTTGCAAAAGCACTTTGAAACCCCAAATTTTGGCACTCAATATAAGTTTAAAAAAAAGTTTAAAAGAAATAATTACATTATTGTTGAATAAAAACATAGGTTGTTTGACATTGTTCTGAATGAAAAATTGAGATAATCGAATTCTTGCTCAATTTGTTTCCCTCTAAAAAAATATAGTTTTAATTTTCTTGTATATTTTTTACGACTAAGAGAATAGGTCTTCAGTGAAATATTTATTACCTACTCGTGCATATTTTATAATGGCATTAGAATAGCATTGAAATTAAGTAGGTGAGCCATGGTCACTCCAAACTTGGGGGGTAAATTGGCCCATCTACTTTTTTGAGAAGAAAAAAAGGTTTGAGAATAAAAGATTAATACTTTCTACAATCAAAGTAACATTAACGGATCAAATGGATTGTCCGTCCGAAAAAAAATTGCCACGTAAAGTTTTAGTCACCCCACTTACAGTACTTTGATATCACCCCAGACCGAGGAGAATGGCAATTTTACCTTTCTAATAAATTATACGTAGTACAGTCATTTTATTATTACTCTTGTACTTATTTCAGAATTCATCCTTTGACAAGACAAAACTAAACCAAAATCTTCAAAATGGGTCAAGAGAGAATCATCATGGACGTTGTTGCCCTCAACGGAAAAGAAAAGACCTCCATGGACATTGTGGCTCTAGGCAAAGAGAAGACCTCCATGGACATTGTGGCTCTTGGAAAAGAAAAGACCTCCATGGACATCGTGGCTCTTGGAAAAGAAAAGACCTCCATGAACATTGTGGCTCTTGGAAAGGAAAAGACCTCCATGAACATCGTTGTTGTTTAAAAAAAAGTAAGTAAAATCAATTTTATCATTCGGTATTATTTTATCGTACATTTAAGATAAAAATGTAAGGGCCCAATTATAAAACAGGATTAAATTTTAAATAAGCCAAACTGTCTCTTAAGTCCTATGGTTGGGTGGAAGAGATTGCCACAGGCAAAAACCGCGCCCTTTAGTTAGGACAAATGTTAATATATATTTTTCCATTCTTTTTCTTTTTATTTTTTCCATTTTTATAATAATTATGTGTACTGTACATATGTCTTTTTATATCTAATAAAGTGTTTAATAATAATAATAATGGTGCGCAGTGATCGGCTGTAAACTCCGACTGGAGGGAGAATGTCTTAGATTTAATCCTTTTTTATAATTCGACCAAGTAATCTCCCATAATGATTGCCTAGACGTCGCGTCGATTGTGTTAGTTCTTTAGCTTATTGAAGATGAATGATTATTTTTGCTATGATTTCAATTAGGGTGGGAATATTGTCTTAAATAATAATATGGACAAGTAAACAGAGTGTTCACTTACACTGAAAATCGGTATCTACTTGGGTCGTTTGTTTTTGTACTATTTATCTGGCAAGTGGAATCTAATTTATGTATTTGAATTTAACGACGGTTTCAACCTCATGGTCATATTAGGGTGGCGGGGTTACCAACCAGTTGCTGAACAAACAGCCCAGCTACTCAAATTAACCTCACCCAGAATGAGTGGGTCAGACATAGTCAGCAGAAAGTATCTTGCCATGATAATCATTCGCAACTAGAACGGTCGCCAATCCATGTACTCATCTAGCTAGAATCTGCTTAACTTCAGTGATCGGATAAGAAATGGAGTATTCAACGTGCTAGCTCCCCCGGCTAAAGTGGAACCTTGTGATAGTCAAATATTATATTTCGTGTTTGCATTTCCATGAAAACATTGAATAACAAAAAAATGAATTTCTGTTTCAGGACTCAGGCAGGACAATTCACAATGTATCTTCCCGGACTTGCTCTAACACTGGACTCACTCAAGAACACGTTATACTTATGCTCAATTTGATTTAGTTTTAATAAAAAAAAACCCTAATTTTACGTTAGTTTTAAAAATATTTGGCCTTCTTAATTGTTTCTCAAATCTCATTTCACAGTCAGGTGAAAGTTCTCTGAAGAATTTCGAAAACACCAAGTTTGTTTGATTCCTATAACTTATTGACTCTCTCAGTGATCATATTATCTTTGTATAGGCAACACTTACCTAGTACCTAGTGGCAATACCTTATTACGCGACTAGTCCCTGCTCACATGAGAGATCTAGATCTCACTGTAGAACAATATAAACAAAGATGTAGAGAGGGCCTGGATATAGATCTTTAGCCTGTTTGCAGTGTCCCTTCAACCTGTTCACGTAATTGCAGCATTATTGCTGCGTACAAACAGTGAAAAAAGAAGAAGAAAAAAAGCATATACTCATTTTTCCTTACACGGTATGAGTGATCCCTATCCAAAGTACAGAGCCGAAAAAGTTCCCACTCTGCTGGGATTCAAACCCAGGTCACCATGCGTGCAAGCCTCGTGCACTTCAACTTAGCTAAGTCGAGTAGTTCAGCTTCCACAAACGGTGACCTGGGTTCGAATCCAATTAGGGTTAAAAAAAATCTACTCTTTAATTTGGGGGTTTACTCATAGTTAGTGAGAAAAAATGAGTGGATGCATTACAAGAGCGAATATATGTTAGTTGCAAATGATATGATTAGTAGTTTTGTAATGCCAAACTATCTGCTAAAGCTGTGACACACAATGAAATCACAAACACATCGGAACGATACTTTGTCTTTCTGATAAATAATCCAGAGGTCGTTAGCTGGAACATGACAAGATCTTCCATTTAGGATTCTGACCACAACATAATACGTCTTGGGCTTACTACTGGAATAATGAAACAACGTGGCCCTAGTCGGTCAGTATAAATAAGGTCATATTATTACATAGTACTTTTTAGCTCACATAGGCTTCCCCTTAAACAAAAAACAGTCTCGGAACCATCTCCGAGATCTAGGAACGAGATTGTATCGTCCTGTCTCGGATCCCAAAAAATGATATCGGAGACACCTAGGAGACCGTTCGGAGACTGCTACGGGACAGTCTACGTCCGCACCGTAGCGTCGATTGCTGGTGCTCGAGATTGCTCCAAGATCGGTCTCGGGAACTGTCTCCGAGATCATTCTCGGGGACCGTCTCCGAGCCTTCTCGGAACCGTCTCCGAGAACATTCTCGGGGACTGTCTCCGAGCCTTCTCGGAACCGTCTCCGAGAACATTCTCGGGGACTGTCTCTTCTAGACCAGAGACCGTTTTAAATACCCTGGGAATTTTAGCTGTAAAACCACCTAAAAATAATACGACACATTTTTATAATAGAACATATTTTTTATTGTGAAATTTAAAATAAAATAATTAAGAACAAAACAAAAAAAAAGAAGAATAAACCTTAAAGAATGAAAAATCCCAATAAGAGACTAGAAACAATTGGAATAAAGAGATTGCCATAGGCAATAACCAATAACCCCGCCCTTTAGTTAGGACATATGTATAGGACATTGGATACGAATTCAATTTTTAATATTAATTTTTCGAGTTTAAGTCAGTTCTAACTCAGTTAGGGTCCATTTCTGACCCCTAGTTGATAGAGATAATCCATGCTTATTTGACCCAAGGAATCTAAGGTATCAATATATTTATGCAATCAATTTAGAAACATTAGAAAAAAAATTGACATGAAAATAAAAGTATCACATAAGTTCACATCTTAAAAGTATCTCTATCTTTAGTCACAGCAGACTACCCAGACGGCACAGAAAGTGTTTAAAAAGATTTATTTTGACAAGATTCAAACATTTTATAAAGCTTATTTTGACAAGGCTTAACATTTTAGAAACACTTTTATAAGCTTACTATTTCCTCCCCCTGAGCATTTTATTAAGATTATTTTTACAAGGTTTTGGAAATTGAATACCTAATTAATAATTAAGGGGCCCCATATTGAATTTCATACCACCGCCATTGCCCGGAAAAATTTGAAAATTGTGATTTCACAGGAAATTTTTAAAATTAATTTGGATTTGATGAAAAATATACTATTTCAAGGCAATTTGGTTCTACAATGATGAAAAGCTGTTGATGAAATGCTAACATTAATAAATAAGAAGACAATTTGTGTTTTTCAGTTTTATATTTTTCCATTTTCATGGTAAAAGAATTAAAAGCAAAAATATGTAACAAACAAAAACATGAAACAAACAGAATATAATACATAGAATCAGCAGATAAATTAAGCCAAGTGGACTTAATTAATCTAAATCTATTATACATATAGGTAATTAAGAGAGAGATGTGCTGAAATGCCATCTTCCTGCCCAGCAGCAGGCTGCCTGAAGACAAAGAATACCAGAACAGAAGTTGAGATTATTAAAGATGAAATTAGGAAATAGAACCCAGAGAGAATTTTGACTATAATATGGCATTCATAAAAAAAGAACAGTCTTCCAGATTTTTTTTTGTTTGATTAAAGTGGGTTTAACCTCAATTGCATAGTCATATCATGACCAAGGTTTTACCCTCATTTGCAGGAAACTCACAAACCTGTTACCCACATTAAGCTCACTGAGCCTGGGTTGGGCCATTTTATTCTGAATTTACTGGGAATAGTACCAGGTAGCCACATTAACCTCACCCAGCCTGATAAAGGCTGTGTATACACATGTCAGCCTCATATTTTCTAAAGAAGGAGAATTATCTGTTTCACAACAACAAAAATGAACCAAAATCTTTAGATTACGGGGAGTAGTCAAATCCTGAATAATGCAAGCTACTGTTTTAAAAATTAAAATTAATGAACACATTATAGTAAAAAATGTACTTATTACAAGTAAAAAAAATGTCTAAATTTGCAACATTTAATACTTCTTCTAAACTTACAATATTTTTTTTTTTTTATGTTATAGCTGGTTCATGAAAAACCCCTGTCCTGATTTGAGATAGTGAGGATGGGAATTTCATTCTGAATTTAATGGGAACAGTACCAGATACCCACATTCACCTCACTCAGCCTGAGTAGGGCTAGATATACCAGCCTCACATCTTCGGAGAACAGATTTATTTAAAATAAAAATGGGGGTTGTATACTGAATTTACTGGGAATAGTCCCAGCTACCCACATTAACCTCACTTAGCCTGATAAGGGCTAGAAATGCCTCATTTTTAAAGGGAACAGAATTGCTGTTTGAAAGAAAAAAAAAACTGTGAATTGAACACAGGATCTATTGATTATGGAACAGTATAGTCAAATCTTCAATAATGTGAACCTATTAAAAAGCCTTTAGCTAGTCAGTTCTCTGTTCATAGTTGTCTAGCAAAACACTGGTCTTTTCCCTGTTTAAAATCCCCCAGTCAGACACCTGTCAAGAGTGTGATTCTGAATAAGTGGAATATCTGGAACAGGTTAATCTCCAGCATTTCCACATACATATCCTGGTTTGACTATAAAACAATGTAAAATGTAAGATATTGTTTAGATATTGCTTACCCCACTAATTGGAGTGTAAAACTCACTTATGATTAATGCATGGAAATTGGTACACTTTAGAACAGTAAACTTTTTAAAGTAGAGAGAAAATTTCTTTTTAGTTATACCCTAAAACTATATGTAGGAACTTTAGAAGAATCAACTTGTTGGACTTTTATCAGAAATTGTTAGATATAATTATTTTGTGTAAATCATCAATTTGTAGTCACTTTCACTTATCCCATGTCAGGTTCAATATGTTTGAGGAGGGAGGCAGCTTGAATAGGTATCTTCAGGTTGAAGCTATGTTGGATTGGATGCACAATACATGTAAACAGGTGGAAAATATCATGTGGATTTCCTCCATAGATCATAATTATTTTAAATGCTAGGTCCAGTTTAAAAAGATATTATGTTTGCAGACATATTGACCATTACTTAAATTACTTAAAACACGTTTTATTAAATCACTTATTTGGATGAGCAGAAGTCACTGATGTGAAATTACTTATGAAGTTACTTTATCTTAGGAATGAGATTACACATATTGACGGTAGTTTCTCAAAATACTGTATAAAATATCTTTACCTTTTATGTATTTGAGTTTTACTAATTATCTCAGGAAAACTAATTAATCTATTCAAATTTCGGAATTCACTCGATTTTGAAAATGTTTTGCAAATTTTACTTTCAATTTCCGGTGTTGCCACAGGGTATTGGATCTCGTTCCGAGACGGTTCGGAGAACATGTACTCGGGACGAGTTAGCTCGGATCTTGTCCCGAGTTAGCTCGGGCATAGATCCGGGATAGGTTCCGAGTAAGTTGGTTAAACATTCTCCGGGAGAGTTCCAATCCATTCCCGCAGCACTCCCAGAGAAAGATGTTTCCGAGCACGCTGTTTTTACTCTCTCGTATCAATCTCCGAGACTACTATATCGGAGTTAGTAGATCAGAGACACCTTTTTGTTTAAGGGGTTGCTTGCAGTTTCCCAAGAGTTTCATAACTTATAAAGAAAAAGTTCAAGTTCTCACGATGGTTGATCGCACATAGAAATATGTGGTTCAGAACGAGCCAACTTTTTCACTTAAGTTTGGCTGGAGAGCCTCACTCGCTTAAGCAGTAGCCAAGCTGGCTACAACAACAACATAGTACTATTTGGGCAGTAAATGGAAAAAAAATAGAAAGAGAAAATAGAGTATGAAATAACAATAGAAAATCTCGTAAGATTTAAAAGTTTGGATACCACCAGGCCCACCCAACACGAGTCATTCCTCATTATTTTGATCTTGTTCACATTAAACTAAGATCTCCCCACTGACTTCGCAACAAATTGCAACTTTCTCCATTTAAAATTAGACAAAGAAAAACTTTGCCCAACAAAGTGTTGCAATGAGAGGGATCCCAGCTTTACTTGTTTGATGACAGAGGATCGATTACCTCAGGCCATGATGAATAGTTATGCCTTCTGTCAATATTATTCTTGATAATAAATAGTTATTGTATTCTGAAATTGAAAGGTATATATATCTTCAATATCGTCATACACAGGTATATCTTCATTTCACATTCTTTGGAAAATGTCTAAGTTCATTTTTTTATCACTTGACATCGAAGATATTTACTATGGTTTCTACATTTCTTAGAATGAGGAACCTCTCTAAAGATTCAGTAATATTAATAACAAATAATGTAAAGGTATTAACAATTGATCACAGGTAATCCAACCCCATCTTCATATGGTAGACTCCTTACAATTTTTCTCTTACCTCTGAGTCATTGAAAATTTCTATGTATTCGGAGGAACATATTTGAAGGGAAATTTGAGGATCATGAAGGCGAGTGTGCTTTTTGGAACAAAACACTGGTGAATTCTGCGTCCCGTTAACGCTGAATATTGTAGTGGACAGAGGTTTCAGTTTTTTTTTCACTCTCCTTAATTTATTTTAAGGAAAGTGTTGTATTTTTTACGAAATGCATACTAAACCTCTCTCTCCCCCTCAGGTTCCTGTAAGGAGGCATTGCCGCTCCTGCAGAAACACTTGGACAACACGGGGGATGTCCAGACAGTGAGTCTAATAGTGGTCAGGACATTCCCTGTCTCTCTCATTCACGAGGATGTTATTCTACAGGACTGGATCAACAGGTAACTTTATCTATCTTACATGAAATTACCTAGGCGATGGAACCGATCTCAGTAGCTTGATCGACAAGGCAACGGACTTGTAACCTGGAGGTCGGTGGTTCAAGTCCCGGTTTCAGCGTAGATTTAGTGAAGCGAGTTTGAGTAGTTGTGATATCACGAAAGCAATTAACACAAATATGATAACTTCAAACTTTAACTTTAACCTAGGCGATGGACTCGTAATCTAGAGGTCGGTAGTTCGAGTCCCAAGTAAAGCAAATATTTAGTCAAGCGAGTTTGAGTAACTGTGATTAACTCTTGATAACTTAAAAATTAATCACAAGTGGGTATTCCTTCAGGTTTTATTTAAGAATATTCCTACGTAGGTAATTAATTTACTTTCCGAAACATGACTCCCCAGCTACCGCAACTTGCTTGACTCCTGGCGGCTGTGGGTGCCCCGTGCCAAGCTGGACATTCTTGTGAACGCCAGCCGCCCGCCGCCCCAGCAGGTGTTCATCTCCTGCAACTTCTGCAAGAAGAGCATCTCGGCCTACCTGCAGGGGATGAAAAAGTCGGGGGGCGGGGGCAAGCAGTACGCCGCTGCCAAGTACTCCACCTCCCCCAACAAACACAAGGTGAGAGCTGCTGTTTACACAAGGTGAGAGCTGCTGTTTACACAAGGTGAGAGCTGCTGTTTACACAAGGTGAGAGCTGCTGTTTACACAAGGTGAGAGCTGCTGTTTACACAAGGTGAGAGAGAGCTGCTGTTTACACAAGGTGAGAGCTGCTGTTTACACAAGGTGAGAGCTGCTGTTTACACAAGGTGAGAGCTGCTGTTTACACAAGGTGAGAGCTGCTGTTTACACAAGGTGAGAGCTGCTGTTTACACAAGGTGAGAGCTGCTGTTTACACAAGGTGAGAGCTGCTGTTTACACAAGGTGAGAGCTGCTGTTTACACAAGGTGAGAGCTGCTGTTTACACAAGGTGAGAGCTGCTGTTTACACAAGGTGAGAGCTGCTGTTTACACAAGGTGAGAGCTGCTGTTTACACAAGGTGAGAGCTGCTGTTTACACAAGGTGAGAGCTGCTGTTTACACAAGGTGAGAGCTGCTGTTTACACAAGGTGAGAGCTGCTATTTACACTAGGTGAGAGCTGCTGTTTACACAAGGTGAGAGCTGCTGTTTACACAAGCTGAGAGCTGCTGTTTACACAAGGTGAGAGCTGCTGTTTACACAAGGTGAGAGCTGCTGTTTACACAAGCTGAGAGCTGCTGTTTACACAAGGTGAGAGCTGCTGTTTACACAAGGTGAGAGCTGCTGTTTACACAAGGTGAAAGCTGCTGTTTACACAAGGTGAGAGCTGCTGTTTACACAAGGTGAGAGCTGCTGTTTACACAAGGTGAAAGCTGCTGTTTACACAAGGTGAGAGCTGCTGTTTACACTAGGTGAGAGCTGCTGTTTACACAAGGTGAGAGCTGCTGTTTACACAAGCTGAGAGCTGCTGTTTACACAAGGTGAGAGCTGCTGTTTACACAAGGTGAGAGCTGCTGTTTACACAAGGTGAGAGCTGCTGTTTACACAAGGTGAGAGCTGCTGTTTACACAAGGTGAGAGATGCTGTTTACACAAGGTGAGAGCTGCTGTTTACACAAGGTGAGAGCTACTGTTTACACAAGGTGAGAGATGCTGTTTACACAAGGTGAGAGCTGCTGTTTACACAAGGTGAGAGCTACTGTTTACACAAGGTGAGAGATGCTGTTTACACAAGGTGAGAGATGCTGTTTACACAAGGTGAGAGCTGCTGTTTACACAAGGTGAGAGCTGCTGTTTACACAAGGTGAGAGATGCTGTTTACACAAGGTGAGAGCTGCTGTTTACACAAGGTGAGAGCTGCTGTTTACACAAGGTGAGAGCTGCTGTTTACACAAGGTGAGAGCTGCTGTTTACACAAGGCAAGAGCTGCTGTTTACACAAGGTGAGAGCTGCTGTTTACACAAGGTGAGAGCTGCTGTTTACACAAGGTGAGAGCTGCTGTTTACACAAGGTGAGAGCTGCTGTTTACACAAGGTGAGAGCTGCTGTTTACACAAGGTGAGAGCTGCTGTTTACACAAGGTGAGAGCTGCTGTTTCTTATCATGATATTTTTATTTATTTATTTTTATCTAATAATAAAATTTGATATTTTTATTTATTTATTTTTATCTAATAATAAAATTTACGGAGGCGTTTTTCTTAAGCTTAAAATAATGCTTCTTATATTTCTTGGAAATATCCAAGAAGAATTTTTTAGTGGAAGGTTTTTTTCTTCTGTCTTAACGAGCCGCTACAGAAGCAACCTCCTATTCCACCGAACTCTCACTTCCTGGGCGGCTTCGTTTCAGATCACGTCTTGCCCACACTGCCGCAAGCCTCAGCCGCGCTGTGCGGTGTGTTTGGTCAACATGGGCACCTCCGCCTCTTACACGAGCACCGAGGCCAGCGGCGGCGGCGACGCCGGCGGCCCGGACTCCCTGGCGCTGCTGTATGGCCGCCACTCGGCCGCCAAATCCCGCGCCGGCACTCTGGTTCACCTGAACGAGTTCGGGGCCTGGTTCACCTGGTGCCAGGTGTGCCGCCACGGGGGTCACGCCGCTCATCTCATCGCCTGGTTCAAGTGAGTCAACTCTCAATAGAAATAATAAATAATAATAATAATGCTTTTTCTTTGTGTTAGTATGTCACAATATTAGTGGGTAGCGCAGAATCATAGGACTTTACCACTTTAATTTACAATATCTCGTATTATTTTTTTTGCCTATGATTCTGCCACTGGTCGCTGCTTCACATCAAAGCAGCTACTCATTTTTCCTCACGAGTAATGAGTGGACCCCGAACATCCAAGTACAGAGCAGAAAAAATCCTCCCCCGCTGGGAATCGAACCCAGGTCACCATGTGTGCAATGCCTAGCGCGCTAACTCACTCTGCCACAGTGCCACAGGGGACACTAAAATTCTAAAGTAATCCTAAAATCCTAAAGTAAAATTCTAAAGTAAAACCTTTGTTTCACGAGACGATACAAGATCACGTGATGTTTGAGACGAGTCCATTGCTAGCTAAATAATTTTACGTCTTTTTTAGAACTTTTTCGTCAAAAAAATTCAGCCTTGGTGGGGACAATGTTTCAAGTAGAATTTAGAGTACTATTTTTTAACTAGAGGAACTGAAGACATTCTGGTTTTGGTTTCAGTGAACATAATGAATGCCCTGTGTCAACCTGCACCTGCCAATGTCTCTCTCTGGATGCCGCTAACCAGATAGGTTCCATCTCTACGCCTCCAGTGTTCAGCTGAGAGATGATAGACACTTATTTATTCTCCAGCCATGTATCGTTGCCTTTCAAACTAAATTGGAGGACCCAACTGGAAATGACAGATGGACTGGAAAGGCGATCCGAGAGTCTATTTTTGCGTCAATTTAATCTGAATGGTGTACAGAATACTTCCATATTTTATTACTCTTTAACACTTAGACGACCGGGTGTACCACCGGTGGTACACGCACGTTCGTACGGAATGGACCGGGTGTACCACCGGTGGTACACAATGTCGGAGAGCCGTATTATCGCCGGTCCCAAAAGAGATTTCACGAAAAACCATGCCGGTCGTCTAAGTGTTAAAATAGTCTCATTTTAAATGTATTAAAATATGGTTTGTACTGGAGAGTTAAAATGTATAATAAAAGTAATATATTCAACAACAACAACGAAAAAAATTGTAACAAATTAAGAAACGGATCAGATCCGACAGTCCAAATCTGCCAGTCCTAGTCCGACGGTCCAGATCTGTCTGTACACTTTTTATTTCAAACTTGAACAGTCCATATACGTTTGAAGTTAGTATTTACATTTAATTTGGACCGACGGATCTGGATTGCCAGACCTTCAGTTGTACGGTCCAAATAGATATAGTCACAATCCAGGGGACGACGGACAAGTTTGAATTTACACGCACGGTCCGATTTTAAAGATCTTGGACTGTACGGTCCAAATGCGTCAATTTATCCTTACGTGTTGAAGGTCCTATTATACAGGGTGAGCATAAAGTCTCACCCCACCCCCCGTATCTCGAGAATGGCTGAAAATACAAGAAAACGCAAAAACACGTATCCCTTCGATTTTGGGGGGATTAATTTTCAGCCAAAAAAATTTGCTTACACGGCCCCAGTCAGCGTGGGCATGGATCAACTTTAAAATCTTCAATAGAATGGTATGTCCAATTCGATTCCTCCTTGTTCAAACCAACTGCGCCGATTTTGAAATTTGGGATCCACCTGAAAAAAGAAGGTAATGACTTGATTCTATAAGAGGGTTAGTTATCAAGAAAATTCTTTCTTATAAGGAAAAATACTTCCTATTTCAAATATTAGAAGTTTCTCAGCCCAACCATTTTTGAGCTAGGTAATTAATAATTTTTCCATAGGTGAGTTTCTGTTTCTGAGCTTTGTAGTTTAGTAGTAGGCACTCAATGAGTACTACTCATAGACGTATTGGCGTACGGGTAAAACAAATAGAAGCCAGCGTCGATGGCATGTTGAATACACCGGTTCCCTTCAGAACACCGAAGTTAAGCGACATCCAGCGAGGTTAAGACTTGGATGGGTGACCATTCAAATTCGAATTCTCGTGACGCTGGCTTTTCCCGGCCCCACTCAGGCTGGGTGAGGTCAATGTGAGTAGCAGGTTTGTGAGTTTCCTGCGAATGGAGGGTAAAACCCCCGTCGTGATATGACCATGGCAGTTGAAAGCGACGTTAAACCCCACTTAAAAAAAAAAAAAAACAAATAGATAAAATAAATTAAATAAATCCTAATAATTAATTACTTGCATCTTTTTCTTACCGGTCAGAGACCGGTTGGGGGCGGGCTTTTTAACAAAATCTATTTTAAAAAGAAAATAATGCTATCAAAAGGGATCATGAAAAAAAATTTAAAACCGATATTTTTGAAGAGGCAGATATTATGCTTTTTACTGTAGGTTCCCTTTAGAGTTAAAAGTCCTAGCAACCCTGTTATTTTATGGCACAAAATATAATTGGGCTTTGTAAATGTTTCAAGAGTACAAATAACGGTAAGAAAGCTCAAAACAATTTTTTTATCCTTACCAATAATCTGTTATTTTTTTTAAATAAAGATTTTATTGTATATGTTTGACAATATTGTTTTTGCTTCCATAATTTATTTAATGAATTAAATCAAATGAATTAGGGTTTTTACTGTTTGGGAATGATTTTTTGTTGTTGCTTGTGGTGTATGTTGCAGAAAAGTGACACAATACTTTCCTTATAAGTGCTGGGTCAACACGGACTCAAGGTCTGTTAGGATTGGCTTGTCTGTACACAGTCCTCTAGGGAGACACTGGTCTTCTCCCCGTTTCGTCCCCCAGCCAGACTTAAGTAGGTAGTTTAACAAAACAAAACTATTATGTTAAGTATATCAATTGCACACCAGTACCATATTCTGATAAGAATATCATTTGCCTAAGTAACATATTCGCTCTCGCAATACCTCCACTGGTCGATACTGAAACAAGTATCTACTGAATTTTTCTCACGAAATATGAGTACCTTACCTTACCAAGTGGCACTACAGCCCGATGTGAGCCTTGGCCTCCTCAACAATACGCCTCCAAACAAGTCTGTCCTTCACCAAATTTCCCCATCCTTTCACTTTCATTGTTTTCAGGTCACTTTGAACTTGGTCCAATGTTTATTCCGTGATCCTAAAATCGTGTCCATGTTAGTATTCCAGTTCAGATCCAAATTTGACAGTCCAGAATTCCGAGGCGGGTTATGAGGATTCGCAACTGTAGTTTTTTGTGATATGAGGTAGTTAGCCCCATGATCAACCCCCAACCTGGAGGACCAGTCCATTGATTTTCTCCAATGGCAGAGATGACTGCTGAGACATACATAATGTGGTATTCTGCACACACCAATTCTGGGACGTACTTAAACGAGTGTACCAACCAGAAGTCACCAGCAATTTCCCATTAGCACGACCCAGGGCCGGGGCACCTGTGGATTAACGAACTCCACGGAGGATGGAAATTTCGCCCCCCCTATGAGTGAACCCCGAAATACCTAAATATAGAGCAGAAAATTTTCCACCCAAACAGGATTGGAACCCAGGGCACCGTTTGTGCAAGCTTATCTACTCCACTTAGCCACGAGTAACAACACGGGCATTAGTATCATATTCTTTCAAATACATATTCATATTAATTTATTGGGCAGTCACCGAGGTGCACTAGGTTTTCACGCATGGTGCACCGGGTTCGAATCCCAGTATAGTTTTTTCGGATCTGTATTTTGTATGTTGCGGGGTAAACTCAGGAAAATTTGTAAAAATCAACTTGATAGGTAGGTACTGCTTTTACTAAGTTAATCTAATCAATGAGAGAGTAAATAAGTTATCAGAATCAAACAAACTTGCTGTTTTCGAAATTACTTAGAAAACTTTCACCTGACTGTGAAATAAGATTTGAGAAACAATTGAGAAGGCCAAATATTTTTAAAAATAACATAAAATTAAGGTTTTTTTTTTATTAAAACTAAATCAAATTGAGCATAAGTATAACGTGTTCTTGAGAGAGTCCAGTGTTAGAGCAAGTCCGGGAAGATACATTGTGAATTGTCCTGCCTGAGTCCTGAAACAGAAATTGATTTTTTTGTTATTCAATATTATTCATAAAAATGCAAACAAGAAGTATAATCTTTGACTACCACAAGGTTCCACTTTAGCCAGCTGAAATGGCACGTTCAATACACCATTTCTCATCCGATCACTGAAGTTAAGCAGATTCTAGTCAAATCTACCTGGAACCCAAAACTATTTGGATCGTGGTACCTGGTACACTGCGGATAAGCTAAAGAACTCACACAATGGACGCGACGTTCAGACAATATTTATGGGAGATTCCTTAGAACCGAAATCTAAAACAGGATTAATTTTTAGAGAAGCTACACTCTTCCTTAGTTGGAGTTTCAACCATTCACAGCATACCATAACTCGACTTAAGAAACTGTCTAGCTTATTTTGAAGTTTATCCTGTTTCATAATTCAGCCCTTAGACTTTTCCATCAATCCACCAGGTATTAGATAAAAATGAGAGATTGATTTTACTTACGTCCAATTAAACAACAACGATGTTCATGGAGGTCTTTTCCTTTCCAAGAGCCACAATGTTCATGGAGGTCTTTTCCTTTCCAAGAGAAACGATGTTCATGGAGGTCTTTTCTTTGCCTAGAGCAACAATGTCCATGGAGGTCTTCTCTTTGCCTAGAGCCACAATGTCCATGGAGGTCTTTTCTTTTCCGTTGAGGGCAACAACGTCCATGATGATTCTCTCTTGACCCATTTTGAAGATTTTGGTTTTGTTTAGTGTTGTCAAAGAATGAATCTGAAATAATCAGAACGTAATAATAAAATGACGGGGAAAAATTATTGATGAATTTTTTTGTCTGTGCCTTGTATAAAATATTAGAAGGGTAAAATTGTCACCCTTCTGTATGCAGTGATAAAAAAGTACCGTATTTATGACTCAGTGAATTTTTTTAGTACGGGTCATCCATAGGATCCTTTAATGTTATTTGATTATATAAATTTAGAAGGTGTTCATCTTTTTGCTCAAACATTTCACCATTTTTTTTTCTTTCAAGAATATGGATGGGCCTGTTCACCCCATAGTTTGGAGTGACTATGGCCCGCCCACCTCCTTGATTTCAGTGCTATTCAATGGCTTCTTGTTTGGTCCTGAAAGGATATATTGGAGCCAATTTTATTTCCTTCCTTGCATTTTTTTTCCCCTATAGTATGTAATTTTTAAAACTTCATGAGTAGATACTAAATATTTCTTAAAAGACCTCTTAGTTGTAAAAAAAATATACAAGAAAATCAGAAATACTTAATTAATTTTAGAGTTAAACAAAATGAGCAAGAATCCGATTTAGTAGATATTTAAAACTTTCATCTAGAAACAATGAACTTTTGTTTAACATTACTATATTTTAATATTTCCTTTTTAAAGGAATTATTGAATGTCAGTACAAAAGTAAAAAACTATTTTTTTTTGACAGTTTTCTTAGAATAACATATTTTTAGGGCCAAAATTTGGCACTCCATTATTTTACAACAACAAAAACCAGTTTTGATAGTTACACAAAGAAGCACATTTATTATTAGGTATCCATATTGATAAAATAAGTTTCAGAAAAGATTGTTAAAAAAATGGGGAAAAACAAAGTGTAGCACAATTTATTAAAAGAAAGTACTTACCGATATGATGAGGTGGGAGCAACTGGTACCTTAGCTTTCGTCTGTAGAAGCTTTTATACTGAACATCTTGTGGACTCCTTATCTGGGACCATGGCAGAGTGTGGTCTGATCCCTGCATCAGGTGACTTCTCTAGGAACAATTATTAATAGTATTACTACATAGGTATACTGATTAAGTTTTAATGAAAGTGCGAAAATAGTAACGTGATTACTCGTATTTTGTTATCACTTGGAACTAACATATTTCTTTATCTTAATATATAAATGGAAAAGTCACTGACTGACTGACTGACTGATCATCACTGTTTCTCCGAACTGGTAAGTCCTAGGAAGCTGAAATTTGGTAGGTAGCTTCGTCCTATATTCTAGATGTGCAATAAGACGGGATTTTTTCGAAATTCCCACTACAACACCTGCCATTGTCGAAAAAGGACTTTTTGCTTTCACGGCCATGCCTCGGACCGCAACGCGGGCGATAGCCCGCTAGTTATACATATGTATGTATAATATGAGAATATTATCTATAGGGAATATTATGTATTGTTTTGTTTTTAGAACATAACGGACTAACAACAGTCCAAAAATATGAACCAAATAACTATTTTTGGTTTTATAGTTATTTGGTTTATATTTTTATAGTTACTTTATTTGTATTAACCAAATAACTATTTATAGATAATTATTTATAGTTATTTGGTTCGTATTTTTGGACGCTTGAAATTTCCCAATCACCTTTGGTTTTGGGTCCGTTTGTCAGCCTGTTATTTTTGTTCCTTCCAACGCCCAAATCTTAGCGACCATTGAATGGATTTCATCGAAATTCACTACACTTTTTGTTTGTAGGAGAGGATGTTTCCATTTTATGAACTGAAAATTAGCGGATTATGGAGAAAAAACCAAGTTTTCACTTGAATGATACCTATCTCGTCTGTCCCGATAGCTCAGTGGTCGGCGTCTGAGTGGTAATCTAGAGGTCGCGGATTCAAAACCCAGCCGGGACATGACAGATACCCTCACATTATGGAACCACAAATAAGACTTAAGTTAAGTGGCAGAGAATGCCTAAGGCATTAACTTCGCCCCGGATTACAATACATTGTACATTTAAATTTATTATTTTTTTTTCTTTTCTATATCTTATTTTGTAAATACCTATTGTTAATTTTTTATCTTTGTTAATAATTTATTGTTGTATGTATTGTATAAAAAATAAAGTGTAAATAAATAAATAAAATAAATAAGACAACAAACTTTGATACTGAGCTCAATTTCCAGGACGTTTCAAAAACAGTATTAACTGGCCTATACTTTGTACGTCTATTGCGTGTAATGAAATATTTATTTATAATAAATATATTAATTTGTATTTGTATAAAAGATTCATGTCATAGTTGGAATAGTGGCCAAATTAAGGTACAACTTTTTTTATGCCACTTACAAAATCAAATAAATTACAATGTAAAAACTTAGTTAAGCCAGCGTCGATGGCATGTTGAATACACCGGTTCCCTTCAGAACACCGAAGTTAAGCGACATCCAGCGAGGTTAAAACTTGGATGGGTGACCATTCAAATTCGAATTCTCGTGACGCTGGCTTTTCCTGGCCCCACTCAGGCTGGGTGAGGTCAATGTGAGTAGCAGGTTTGTGAGTTTCCTGCGAATGCGATACCCCCGTCGTGATATGACCATGGCAGTTGAAAGCGACGTTAAACCCCACTTAAAAAAAAAAAAAACTTAGTTCTTAATGAACAACTTTAGAACACATCAAAATTAAAAGTATGCAGGTATAAAAAACAGAATAAATCATAAATTTGCAGCAGACTCCAAATTCAATGTATCTATTGATGACGCTTTTCAAAATTTAACATAATGTTACTCATTCTCAAAATTCAACGTACTGCTGCTGATTTTCTGAAAATCTGAAGCTGCTGAAAATTCTGTTTGCTTCTGCTGATTAACAAAAATCTTTGCCTCTGCTGATTTTCAAAAGTTCCTTGCTGCTGCTGATTCCAAAAATTCTTGCTGCTGATTTTCAAAAATCAACGTGCTGCTGCTGATTCTGAAATTCATGTAATGATGCTTATCTCCATGTACTAACTGATGATACAATATTTAACGTAATTATGGTGCTCAGTAAAATTTAATTTAGGTAATGCTGCTGATATTCAAATTCAAAATTCTCCTTGCTGCTGCTAATTCTCAAAATTCTCCTTGCTGCTGCTAATTCTCAAAATTCTTCTTGCTGCTACCAATTCTCAAAATTCTCTTGCTGCTGCTACCAATTCTCAAAATTCTCTCGCTGCTGCTACCAATTCTGAAAATTCTTCTTGCTGCTACTAATTCTCAAAATTCTCCTTGCTCCTACTAATTCTCAAAATCCTCCTTGCTGCTGCTAATTCTCAAAATTCTCCTTGCTGCTGATAATTCTCAAAATCCTCCTTGCTGCTGATAATTCTCAAAATTCTTCTTGCGGCCGCTGATTCTCAAAGTTCTTCTGGCGGCCGCTAATTCTCAAAATTCTTCTTGCTGCTACTGATTCTCAATATTCTCCTTGCTGCTGATTTTCAAAATTTAATGTGTCACTGCTGATTCTCAAAATAAATTTAATGACACTTATTGCTGCTCAACAAAATTCAATGTACCTACTGAACATTATGAACAAAATTCATTGTAATTATTCTGCTTGAGAAAATTCAATGTGCTGGATGAGGATGATAAACTAAATTCCATGTTGTGATGATTATTAACAAAATTACACACTAACAAAATTACACGTGATGATGAATTGAAAATGAACAAAAGTCAACGTATAAGGATGCTGCTGTACAAAATTCAATGTCCATATACTGAACTGAGCAAACGAAAAAGTTACTGGAATAAAGATCAAAGAGAATCTACCGAATCTATGTATATTGCAATATCAAAAACGTGCATTCAAGGTGGAAATATGAAGAAGAAAAGAAAAAGAAAAAAAAAACACTCAATCAAAATTTACAGCAAATAAAAAAATCATGGATGAAGATTTAAAAGAGATGGATGCCTCTTATCAACTGTTAAAATTCTAACTCCAGAACATAGAAAATCGACTATGGTGAATGAAGAAAAAATAAACAAACAAAAATCATCATCAACACTTATCAAAATTTATTGGAAACGAGAAAATCACAAAAGAAAATTTTAAAGAAATGTCTCTACCAAAAATGTTGATGCTCTAACACCATAACCACCATTCTGGCAAAGTAGAAACTCCTGTACATGGCTTTAAGTGCTCCCTCCTTACTCTTCCTGTTGAAGAGTGGAGGATGGGAAGAAACTAGAACTCCAGGACTTGCTCTCCAGTGCTCCCTCCTTACTCTTCCTGTTGAAGAGTAAAGGATGGGAAGAAACTAGAACTCCAGGACTTGCTCTCCAGTGCTCCCTCCTTACTCTTCCTGTTGAAGAGTGGAGGATGGGAAGAAACTAGAACTCCAGGACTTGCTCTCCAGTGCTCCCTCCTTACTCTTCACAAAATGTCATATATGTATGGTGTACCTCACTCAAAGAATCCTCACACATCGCCAAGATCACAAAAGCCGTTCAAAAAACCAAGACCCTAATGCTGGAAGGTTCTTTAAATTCTGGAGGACATTTTATAAAATAAATATAACAAACGAGGTACAGAAAATAGTGTTTTTAATTTCTCTTTATAGACATGAGTATTCAATTTGAATTACTTCCTAAACTTTCTAAAATTAGAAATCGGAATTATTGTGTTTGCTTTAAAAAAAAAAAATTGTTCACGTTGTCCGGAATTTATCCATGGATATTTTTCACATCGATTTCGGAGGTCAACATAAGACTAAAAAGTACCTGTATATTACATGCGAGAAATACAAATATTAGAAATCTGAAGTAGGTAGGTATTGTATTCGTTTTTGTCAAAAAGAATATTTTTTGCTCCGATTTCAATTTTTTCATATTTCTGGACGATTCATAACCTCCTGACCAACTTTGGTTTGTGTCTGTCGGTCTGTTATTTTTTGTTTTGTAACGCCCAAATCTCGGAAACTACTGAACGGATTTCGATGAAATTTTGTACACATATAAGAGACGTTCTGTAGATGGTTCCATCATAAACTTCGCTTGACGGGTCTGGGTGAAAGTGACCATGCGCCTGACCACCAACTTTTTGATGACATTTTGTATGTATATGTACCTATATTATCGTTTTTCATAGGTCATATATGATTTTTTTTTAAGCTAATCATGATCTAGCTCTGATATTTAAGAAGATCCAAAAATTGGACAAAAATTCAAAAAATAAGGTCCATGACTTGCCGATACAGAATTTTTGTAGGATATAAATAAAATGTACGAAAAACGATATAAATTTGAAGGAAACCGGTTTAGCGGTTTTGGAAATACAAATGATTTAGTATAAAATCTCAAAATTGCTACGTGTATACAATGTGAAATAATCACGAGGAAGTATTGTGTCCATAATTGGCAGTGTATTTTTTTCTTCTTCTGATATGCCAGCTCCAATCTATTAGAAAAGTATACCAGCGAATGCGTAATTCAATATTTGGTCAAATCAATTGTCAATGAGTGAATTTACTGACAACACGTCATCCTAGTGGAGTCACCTGATGCAGGGATCAGACCACACTCGACCATGGTCCCAGATAAGACCCGAGGAGTCCCCAAGATGTTCAGTATAAAAGCTTCTACAGACGAAAGCTAAGGTACCAGTTGCTCGCACCTCATCATATCGGTAAGTACCTTCCTTGATTCTATATTCAATACATTCTACTATACATATACTCATATTCCCCTTTTTTTCAATTCAAAATTTTCTCATGATTTAGCTCTGATATTTGAGAAGAACCAAAAAAGTTGGGCAAATAGTAAAAAAATAAGGTCCAAGACTTGCCGATAATTTTAATTTGTTTGACATTTTCTGGATGAAAAATTGAGATTATGGAATTCTTGCTCAATTTGTTTCCCTCTAATTTTTTTTAGTTTTAATTTTCTTGTATATTTTTTACGACAAAGAGAATAGGTCTTCTGTGAAATATTTATTATCTACTCGTGCATATTTTATAATGACATTAGAATAGCATTGAAATTAAGTAGGTGAGCCATGGTCACTCCAAACCATGGGGTAAATTGGCCCATCTACATTTTTGAGAAGAAAAAAAAATTGATGAAAGGTTTGAGAAAAAGAGATTAATACTTTCTACAATCAAAGTAATATTAACGGATCAAATGGATGGTAAGTCCGAAAAAAAAAATCACCGAGTAAAGTTTTAGTCACCCCACTGGGAGGCGCCTCATTGAGTCCCGTCTGGATTTGTCCCTTTTTGTCGATGCTTCATTGAGTCCCAAGGTTTGGAACGGTTGAAGTTATCGTACCACTCATTGAGTCCCGTACATAATTAATACCTATTTTTCCTTATACATAAACTTGTACATAGAAGATCATATTATTTGTCAGTCATTTGGATCAGTCCTCCTCTAAAAAATTAGAACACTCTTTTCATTTTTTATTAAGAATTCTTGTTTTTATTTTTATTCATAAATGAAAATGAAATTATTGTCTAATGGAATTTGATGCGTAAGTGAATTTTTTGTTAGAGGAATTTTGTAGTTAGATAGGGTTAGGTAAAGTTAACAAGGTGAGATTGCACGATAGATTTCTGACTTCAGTTTGTCGGGTAGGATGGTTGGGTGAGGGGCTTAGGTTAGGTTGAAATTAGCTCAGGCGGTTAGGCCGGGTCGCGCAGTGACCCGGTCTAACCCTGCGCTAATTTCAACCTAACCTAAGCCCCTCACCCAAGCTGTCCTAGCTGGCTAACGAAACACAACATTTAGACATAACTGTCCGCGTATTCATTTTTATAAAAATTAACTGTGTTCTTATTTACTTCTTCTTATATACTAACATCAGGTAAAGGGACTCAATGAGTCTTATGGTCTGGTAGACCCAAAAATATTAGGGGACTCAATGAGGCATATGGTCTGAGGTACCTGCTAAAATTACGGGACTCAATGACATGAAAAAAAGGTCAACGGGACTCAATGAGTGTACGTCCCACCCCACTATACAGTATTTTGATATCACCCCAGACAGAGTCGGATGGCAATTTTACCCTTCTAATAAATTATACGTGGTACAGTCATTTTATTATTATACGCAGCCTCCGTGGCGTAATGGTTGTGACTACTGCCCGTAGTCCCGAGTTCAACTCCCGGCTGGGGCAGACTTTTCGAAGAAAATTCTGTTCCATCCAAACACGTGAGACTGCCATTTCTGGCCCTACCCAGGCTGGGTGAGGTTAATGGGAGTAGCTGGTACGATTCCCAGCGAATGGAGGATAAAATCCCGTCCTAATCCAGGACGTTAAATCAAATAGAATCGTTGGCGTTAGGAAGGGCATCCAGCCGTAAAAAATATGCCAAAACCAATCAACCTCAACCATGAGGTTGATCAACGTCGACCCTACTTGAACGGGATAAGACAGAGTAAAAGAAGACACTCATTTTATTATTATTCTTGTAACTATTTCAGAATTCATCCTTTGACAAGACAAAAAAAAACCAAAATCTTCAAAATGGGTCAAGAGAGAATCATCATGGACGTTGTTGCCCTCAACGGAAAAGAAAAGACCTCCATGGACATTGTGGCTCTAGGCAAAGAGAAGACCTCCATGGACATCGTGGCTCTTGGAAAAGAAAAGACCTCCATGGACATCGTGGCTCTTGGAAAAGAAAAGACCTCCATGAACATTGTGGCCCTTGGAAAGGAAAAGACCTCCATGAACATCGTTGTTGTTTAATCGATAGTAAGTAAAATCTATTATATCATTAGGTGTTATTTTATCGTAAGTTTAAGATAAACATGTAAGGGCCCAATTATAAAACAGGATTAAATTTAAAATAAGCCAAACTGTCTCTCAAGTCCTATAGTTGGGTGGAAGAGATTGCCATAGGCAATAATACCGCCCTTTAGTTAGGACATATATGTTAATATATATTTTTCTATTCTTTTTCCTTTTTATTGTATATAATTTTTCAATTTTTTCATTGTTATAATAATTATTTGTTCTGTGCATATGTCTTTTTATATCTAATAAAGTGTTTAATAATTATAATAATAGTGCGCAGTGATCGGCTGTCTTAGATTTAATCCTTTTTTATAATTCAACCTTAAAAGTAATCTCCCATAAAGATTGCCTAGACGTCAGTTCTTTAGCTTATTGAAGATTAATGATTATTTTTGCTATGATTTCAATTAGAGTGGGAATATTGTCTTAAATAATGTTTACTTGCACTGAAAAGCGGTATCTACTTGGGTCGTTTGTTTTTGTACTATTTATCTCGCAAGTAGAATCTTATTTATGCATTTGAATTTAACGACGCTTTCAACCTCATGGTTATATTACGGCGACGGTTTTACCAACCAGTCACTGAACAAACAACCCAGCTACTCAAATTAACCTCACCCAGCCTGAGTGGGGTCAGACATACTCAGCAGAAAGTATCTTGCCATGATAATCATTCGAAACGAGAACGGTCACCAATCCATGTACTCATCAAGCTAGAATCTGCTTAACTTCAGTGTTCGGATAAGAAATGGAGTACCTACCTAATCAACGTGCTAGCTCCCCCAGCTAAAGTGGAACCTTGTGATAGTCAAAGATTATACTTCTTGTTTGCATTTTTATGAATATATTGAATAACAAAAAAATCAATTTCTGTTTCAGGACTCAGGCAGGACAATTCACAATGTATCTTCCCGGACTTGCTCTAACACTGGACTTATGCTCAATTTGATTTAGTTTTAATAAAAAAAAACCCTTAATTTTACGTTAGTTTTAAAAATATTTGGCCTTCTCTATTGTTTCTGAAATCTCATTTCACAGTCAGTTGAAAGTATTCTGAAGAATTTCGAAAACAGCAAGTTTGTTTGATTCCTATAACTTATTAACTCTCTCAGTGATCATATTATCTTTGTAAAGGCAACACTTACCTAGTACCTAGTGGCAATACCTAATTACGCCACTAATCCCTGCTCACATGAGAGATCTAGATCTCACTGTAGAACAATATAAACAAAGATGTAGACAGGGCCTGGATACTGGATATAGGTCTTTATCGGGTCCATTTCGCCAGCACCAGCAACTTTAAAATGTATTTTTTTTTACATGTGCTCAAACACCAAGGGCGCTACGCCCATTTCAATTTGGTGGTGCTGGGGAAACGGTAGAACCACCACCTTCGAAACGTAATGTTTTTTTTTACATGGGTAATTTGTACTTATTTTGTACTAATTTGTGCTTCAAACCCCGAATTTTGTGCTCAAACACCAAGGGCGCTACGCCCATTTCAATTTGGTGGTGCTGGGGAAATGGTAGAACCACCACCTTCGAAACGAATGTTTTTTTTTTACATGGGTAATTTGCGCTTATTTTGTGCTAATTTGTGCTTCAAACCCCGAATTTTGTGCTGTTTCGAGGGTGGTGGTTCTACTGTTTCCCCAGCACCACCAAATTGAAATGGGCGTAGCGCCCTTGGTGTTTGAGCACAAAATTCGGGGTTTGAAGCACAAATTAGCACAAAATAAGCAAAAATTACCCATGTAAAAAAAACATTACATTTTAAAGGTTGTTTTGCTGGCGAAATGGACCTGTCTATCCTGTATGCAGTGTCCCTCCAACCTATTCACGTAATTGCAGCATTATTGCTGCGTATAAACAGTGAAAAAATAAGAAGAAAAAAATACTCATTTTTCCTTACACGGTATGAGTGAACCCTATCCAAAGTACAGAGCCGAAGATCCCATTCTGCTGGGATCCCATTCTGCTGGGATTCAAACCCAGGTCACCATGCGTGCAAGCCTCGTGCACTACAACTTAGCTAAGTTGAGTAGTTCAGCTTCCACAAACGGTGACCTGGGTTCGAATCCAACTTGGGTAAAAAAAAATCTACTCTGTAATTTAGGGGTTCACTCCTACTTTGTGAGGAAAAATGAGTGGACGCATTACGAGAGCAAATACCAGTGGATTCATTACGAGAGTGAATATCGCCGTGGCAAAAGCATACCCACCCGAGTCACATTTTTTTCAAAATTGAGATTTTTGTTCTAACAAATAGAAATGATCGTTTTGCACCATGTGACGAAGTTTTTTTCAACAATTCCAAAAGATAGCGCTGTAGTTTATTTTTTAGTATCTCCGCACATCTGATTTTGGCAACCAACACCGCCTACCATTTCAGTTTTTATTGCCTCCTGTAAAATTGCAAAAAAATAGATAGGCGGTGTTACTTTAGCTGACGACGATATGCCAAACTACCTACTAAAGCTGTGACACACAATGAAATCACATACACATTGGAATGATACTTTGTCTTTCCCGGTAGCACAGTGGTCAAGGTGCGTCGGTCTGATTATCCAGAGGTCGCTGGTTCGAAACCCAGCCGGAACGTGACAAGATCTCCGCCCATTTGGAATTCTGACTACAACAGAATATGTCTTGGACTTACTGTTGGAATAATGGAACAAAGTGGCCCTATTCGGGCAATATAAATAAGGCGATATTATTACATAGTACTTTTTGGCTCACAAAGGCTGGCTTGCAGTTTCTCAAGGGCGACAGAGGATTACCTCAGGCCATGATGAATTGTTTATTTATGCCTTCTGTCAATATTATTCTTGATAATAAATAATTATTGTATTCTGAAATTGAAAGATACATGTATCTTCAATATCATCATACATAGTTAATTATCTTCATTTCACATTCATTGGAAATTGTCTAAGTTCATTTCACTTCCGCGAAATTTCTAATATTAGAAATCGGAAGTATTGTGTTCGTTTTTCTTTTAAAAAATATTTTTTTGCTCCGATTTTTTTCATATTTCTGGACGTTTCATTACCTCCTGAGAAACTTTGGTTTTGTGTCCGGCCCGTTGGTCTGTTAAAAATATTCCTTGTATCGCGCAAATCTCGGAAACTACTCCACGGATTTTGATGAAACACATATAGAAGACGTTCTGCAGATGGTCCGAATTTAAATTAATCAAATTCGTACTAGCGGTTCTGGGTGACAAAGACCATGCGCCTGACCACTAACTTTTTACTTAAACGCTTATATCTCGTGAACGGTAAACCCGATTTTGATGAAATTTTGTAAGTATATGCATATTATTGTTTTACATAGGCTATTTATATTTATTTTCTAATTAGTTATAATCTAACTTATATTTAAGAAAATCCGAAATTTTGAACAAAAAAGTCAAAAAATAAGGTCCACGACTTGCCAATACAGAATTTTTTGTAGAATCTAGAATATAGGAATTCTACTAGAATTCTAGAATTCTACCAGATAGGTTCCATCACTTCACCTCCAGTGTTCAGCTGAGAGATGAGAGACACTTATTTATTCTGCCCGATTAGGACTAAAGAGTCTCTTTATTCCAGCATTGTATTGGTGCCTTTAATAGGGCCTTTCACCATTACGGATAAATTGGCGGATCCGACTGGAAATGACAGATGGACTGGAAAGGCGATCCGAGAGTCTATTTTTGTGTAACAAATTAAGAAACGGATCAGATCCGACAATCTAAATCTGCCAGTCCTAATCCGACGGTCCAAATCTGTCTGTACACTTTTTATTTCAAACTTGAACAGTCCATATACGTTTGAAGTTAGTATTTACATCTACAGATTTGGACCGACGGATCTGGACTGCCAGACGTACAGATCCATTTATTTATTTAGAAACTCTTTATTAGCAGAACATATATACAGACAAACAATGGTAAAAATTAAATATAAAATTGACAGTATTAATAATATAGGTAAACAAGAAAAAAATAAATAAAATATCCAGGAGACGACGGATAAGTTTGAATTTACACGCACGGTTTGATTTTAAAGATCTTGGACTGTACAGTCCGAATGCGTCAATTTATCCTTACGTGTGAAAGACTCTATTATATACCAGATCGCATTTGATCAGGCGCACTCCAATTCCTCCTTGGTCAAACCAACTGCGCCGATTTTGAAATTTGGAATTCAACTGAAAAAAGACAATACCTTGGGTGTTTAGAAAAAACACATGTAGGGTAATGCCTTGATTCTATAAGAGGGTTATTAGTTATCAAGAAAATTCTTTCTTTTAAGGAAAGATACTTCCGATTTCGAATATTAGAAGTTTCTCAGCCCAACCATTTTTGAGCTAGGTATGTATATTATTAATTTTCCATAGGTGAGTTTCTGTTTCTGAGCTTTGTAGTTTAGTAGTAGGCACTCAATGAGTACTACTCATAGACGTATTGGCGTACGGGTAAAACACATAGATAAAATAAATTAAATAAATCCTAATAATTAATTAGTTGCATCTTTTTCTTACCGGTCAGAGACCCGTTGGGAGCGGGCTTTTTAACAAAATCTATTTTAAAAAGCAAATAATGCTATCAAAAGGGATCATGAAAAAAATTTAAAACCGATATTTTTGAAGAGGCAGATATTATGCTTTTTACTGTAATAGGTTCCCTTTTGAGTTAAAAGTCCTAGCAACCCTGATGGTTTTATTTTATGGCACAAAATATAATTGGGCTTCGTAAATGTTTCAAGAGTACAAATAACGGTAACAAAAATCCTTACCAATCTGTTATTTTTTTAAATAAAGATTTTATTTATTGTATATGTTTGACAATATTGTTTTTTGCTTCCATAATTTATTTAATCAATTAATTCAAATGAATTAGGGATTTTACTGTTTGGAAATGATTTTTTGTTGTTGCTTGTGGTCTATGTTGCAGCCTGCCCATCCCGTAGTATGCCTCCCTTCTTATGGGAGAAAAGTGACAAAATACTTTCCCTATAAATGCTGGGTCAACACGGACTCAAGTTCTGTTAGGGTTGGCTTGGCTAGTCCGTTTTCTGTACACAGTCCTCTAGGGAGACAATGGTCTTTTCCCCGTTTCGTACCCCAGCCAGACTATGTGCACTGGTAGTCAAGTGGTTAACGCGCTAGTCTGGTAATCCAGGTAGCGTAGGGATTCGTTGGTTCGAATCCCACCCAGGGCACGAATTTCCTCATTAATTTGAGTTTGTGACCACATAATAATAAGACTCTAGAGGGTTAGGTGGTAGAAAATGCTTTGAGCATTAACCTCGCCTGGTGGTTACCTTCCACTAAAGAGTGTCATTATTATTATTATTATATTAAGTAGGTAGTTTATCATAACAAAACTATTATGTTAAGCGTATCATTTGCATACTCGTACCATATTATGATAAGAATATCATTTGCCTATGTAACATATTATTCGCTCTCGCAATACCTCCACTGGTCGTTACTCAAACAAGTATCTTCTGAATTTTTCTCACGAAATATGAGTGAACCCCGAAATATCAAAATATAGAGCAGAAATTTTTCCACCCAAACAGGATTCGAACCCAGGGCACCGTTTGTGCAAGCTTATCTACTCCACTTAGCCACGAGTAACAACACGGGCAATAATGTCATATATGTCATATTCTTTCAAATATATATTCATAATAATTTATTGGGCAGTCACCGAGACGCACTGGGTTCAAATCCCAGTAGAGCTTTTTCGGCTCTGTATTTTGGATGTCGCGAAGTAATCTCAGGAAAATTTGTAAAAATTAACTAGATAGGTAAGTATTGCCAAATTTGTAAAAATCAACTAGATAGGTAGGTATTGCCTTTACAAAGCTAATCTAATCAATGAGATAGTAAACAAGTTATCAGAATCAAACAAACTTGCTGTTTTCGAAACTATTTAGAAAACTTTCTCCTAACTGTGAAATAAGATTTGAGAAACAATTGAGAAGGCCAAATATTTTTAAAACTAACAAAAAAATTATGTTTTTTTATTAAAACTAAATCAAATTGAGCATAAGTATAACGTGTTCTTGAGTGAGTCCAGTGTTAGAGCAAGTCCGGGAAGATACATTGTGAATTGTCCTGCCTGAGTCCTGAAACAGAAATTCATTTTTTGTTATTCAATATTTTCATGAAAATCCAAACAAGAAATAATATAGGTAATCTTTGACTACCACAAGGTTCCACTTTAGCCAGCTGAAATGTCACGTTCAATACACCATTTCTCATCCGATCACTGAAGTTAAGCAGATTCTAGCTTAATGAGTCAAATCTACCTGGAACCCAAAAGTATTTGGATCGTGGTACCTGGTACACTGCGGATAAGCTAAAGAACTTACACAATGGACGCGACGTCCAGACAATATTTATGGGAGATTCCTGAAGACTGAAATATAAAACAGGATTAATTTTTAAAGAAGCTACACTCTTCCTCAGTTGGAGTTTCAACCAATCACAGCATACCATAACTCGACTTGAGAAACAGTCTAGCTTATCTTGAAGTTTATCCTGTTTTATAATTGAGCCCTTAGACTTTTCCATCAATCCACCAGATATAAGATAAAAATGAGATGATTGATTTTACTTACGTCCAATTAAACAACAACGATGTTCATGGAGGTCTTTTCCTTTCCAAGAGAGACAATATTCATGGAGGTCTTTTCCTTTCCAAGAGCCACGATGTCCATGGAGGTCTTTTCTTTGCCAAGAGCCACGATGTCCATGGAGGTCTTCTCTTTGCCTAGAGCCACAATGTCCATGGAGGTCTTTTCTTTTCCGTTGAGGGCAACAACGTCCATGATGATTCTCTCTTGACCCATTTTGAAGATTTTCTTTTTATTTAGTGTTGTCAAAGGATGAATCTGAAATAATCAGAAAGTAACAATAAAATGACGGTGAAAAATTATAGATGATTTTTTTTGTCTGTGCCACGTATAAAATATAAGAAGGGTAAAATTGTCACCCCACTGTCTGCAGTGATAAAAAGTTACGTATTTATGACTCAGTGAATCCATTGGATCCTTTAATGTTACTTTGATTGTAGAAATTATTGATCTTTTGCCTCAAACTTCATTGTATAGAAAGTGTTCATCTTTTTGCTGAAATATTTCACCATTTCTTTTTTTTTTTCAAGAATATGGATCGGGCCTATTCACCCCATAGTTTGGAGTGACTATGGCCCGCCCACCTCCTTGATTTCAGTGCTATTCTACTGCTTCTTGTTTGGTCCTGAAAGGGTATATTGGAGCCAATTTTATTTCCTCCCTTGCATTTTTTCCCCCTTTAGTATGTATTTTTTTACGGAAGTTATGGCTAGTAAAATATTCTTGAGTAGATACTAAATATTTTTTAAAAGACCTCTTAGTTGTAAAAATTATACAAGAAAATCAGAAGTACTTAATTAATATTAGAGTTAAACAAAATGAGCTAGAATCCGATTTAGTAGATATTTAAAACTTTCATCTAGAAACAATGAACTTTGGTTTAACATAAATACCTATATATTAATATTTCCTTTTTAAAGGAATTATTGAATGTCAGTACAAAAGTAAAAAACTCTTTATTTATTTTTTGACAGTTTTCTTAGAATAACATATTTTGAGGGCCAAAATTTGGCTCTTCATTATTTTACAACAACAAAAGCCAGTTTTGATAGTTACACAAAGAAGCACTTTTATTATTATGTATCCAAAAAATAAAATAAGCTTCAGAAAAGATTGTTTAAAAAATGGGGAAAAACAAAGTGTAGCACAATCTATTAAAAGAAAGTACTTACCGATATGATGAGGTGCGAGTGACTGGTACCTTAGCTTTCGTCTGTAGAAACTTTTATACCAGACATCTTGGAGACTCCTGGGTTCTTATCTGGGACCATAGCCGAGTGTGGGCTGATCCCTGCATCAGGTGACTCCTCTAGGATGACGTGTTGTCAGTAAATTCACTGACAACACGTCATCCTGACAACACGTCACGCTAGAGGAGTCACCTGATGCAGGGATCAGCCCACACTCGGCCATGGTCCCAGATAAGACGCCAGGAGTCCCAAAGATGTTCAGTATAAAAGCTTCTACTGACGAAAGCTAAGGTACCAGTTGTACGCACCTTATCATATCGGTAAGTACTTTCCTTCATTCTATTCAATACATTCTGCTATATACTCATATTCCCCTCCCCTTTTTTTCATTTCAAATTTTTCTCAAGTCTGAGAGTAATGAAAAAAAAAAATCTTTGTGAAACTATCAAAGCTTTTGCTGTCGCAAAAGCCCTTTGAAAACCCCAAATTTTGGCACTCAATATAAGTAAAAAAAAAAATTAAAAGAATTAATTACATAATTGTTTAATAAAAACATTGGTTGTTTGACATTTTCTGGATGAAAAATTGATACTATGGAATTCGTGCTCAATTTGTTTCCCTCTAATTTTTTTAGTTTTAATTTTCTTGTATATTTTTTAAGACTAAGATGATAGGTCTTCTGTGAAATATTTATTACCTACTCGTGCATATTTTATAATGGCATTAGAATAGCATTGAAATTAAGTAGGTGAGCCATGGTCACTCCAAACCATGGAGTGAATTGGCCCATCTACGTTTTTGAGAAGAAAAAAAAATTGGTGAAAGGTTTGAGAAAAAAAGATCAATACTTTCTACAATCAAAATAACATTAACGGATCCAATGGATGGTCCGTCCGAAAAAAATTTCACCGAGTAAAGTCAATCCACTATACAGTACTTTGATATCACCCCAGACAGAGCTGGATGGCAATTTTACCCTTCTAATAAATTACCTATACGTGGTACAGTTATTTTATTATTACTCTTTTAATTATTTCAGAATTCATCCTTTGACAAGACAAAACTAAATCAAAATCTTCAAAATGGGTCAAGAGAGAATCATCATGGACGTTGTTGCCCTCAACGGAAAAGAAAAGACCTCCATGGACATTGTGGCTCTAGGCAAAGAGAAGACCTCCATGGACATCGTGGCTCTTGGAAAAGAAAAGACCTCCATGGACATCGTGGATCTTGGAAAAGAAAAGACCTCCATGAATATTGTGGCTCTTGGAAAGGAAAAGACCTCCATGAACATCGTTGTTGTTTAATCGAAAGTAAGTAAAATCAATTATATCATTAGGTATTATTTAAGGGAGAATGTCTTAGATTTAATCCTTTTTTATAATTCGACAAAGGGATCTCCCATAAGGACTGCCTAAACGTCGCGTCGATTCTGTTAGTTCTTTAGCTTATTGAAGATTAATGATTATTTTTGCTATGATTTTAATTAGAGTGGGAGTATTGTATTAATAATAATATGGACAACTAAACAAAGTGGTTTCTTATACTGAAAAGCGGTATCTACTTGGGTCGTTTATCTGGCAAGTGGAATCTTATTTATGCATTTGAATTTAACGACGCTTTCAACCTCATGGTCATATGACGGCGGCGGTTTTACCAACCAGTCGCTGAACAAACAACCCATCTACTCAAATTAACCTCACCCAGCCTGAGTGGGGTCAGACATATTCAGCAGAAAGTATCTTGCCATGATAATCATTCGAAACGAGAGCGGTCACCAATCCATGTACTCATCAAGCTAGAATCTGCTTAACTTCAGTGATCGGATAAGAAATGGAGTACCTAATCAATGTGCTAGCTCCCCCGGCTAAAGTGGAACCTTGTGATAGTCAAAGATTATACTTCTTGTTGGCATTTTTATGAATATATTGAATAACAAAAAAATCAATTTCTGTTTCAGGACTCAGGCAGGACAATTCACAATGTATCTTCCCGGACTTGCTCTAACACTGGACTCACTCAAGAACACGTTATACTTATGCTCAATTTGATTTAGTTTTAATAAAAAAAAAACCCTTAATTTTACGTTAGTTTTAAAAATATTTGGCCTTCTCAATTGTTTCTGAAATCTCATTTCACAGTCAGTTGAAAGTATTCTGAAGAATTTCGAAAACAGCAACTTTTTGTTGGATTCTTATAACTTATTGACTCTCTCAGTGATCATATAATAATATTATCTTTGTAAAGGCAACACTTACCTAGTACCCAGTGGCAATACCTAATTACGCCACTAATCCCTGCTCACATGAGAGATCTAGATCTCACTGTAAAACAATATAAAGAAAGATGTAGAGATAGCCTGGATACTGGAAATAGGACTTTATCGGGTCCATTTCGCCAGCACCACCACCTTTAAAATGTATTTTTTTTTTTACATGGGTAATTTGTGCTTATTTTGTGCTTCAAACCCCGAATTTTGTGCTCAAACACCAAGGGCGCTACGCCCATTTCAATTTGGTGGTGCTGGGGAAACGGTAGAACCACCACCTTCGAAACGTAATGCTTTTTTTTACATGGGTATTTTGTGCTAATTTGTGCTTCAAACCCCGAATTTTGTGCTGTTTCGAAGGTGGTGATTCTACCGTTTCCCCAGCACTACCAAATTGAAATGGGCGTAGCGCCCTTGGTGTTTGAGCACAAAATTCGGGGTTTGAAGCACAAATTAGCACAAAATAAGCACAAATTAATTAATCATGTAAAAAAAAGATTACGTTTCGAAGGTGGTGGTTCTGCCGTTTCCCCAGAACCATCAAATTGAAATGGGCGTAGCGCCCTTGGTGTTTGAGCACAAAATTCGGGGTTTGAAGCACAAAATAAGCACAAATTACCCATGTAAAAAAAAACATTACATATTAAAGGTGGTGGTGCTGGCGAAATGGACCCGTCTATCATGTATGCAGTGTCCCTCCAACCTATTCAAGTAATTGCAGCATTATTGCTGCGTATAAACAGCGAAAAAATAAGAAGAAAAAAAAACACTGCCAATTATGGACACAATACTTCCTCGTGATTGCTTCATATTGTAAACACGTGCCAATTTTGAGATTTTATACAAAATTACTTGTATCTCCAAAACGGCTCAACCGATTTTCTTCAAATTTGTTTTATATGGTAGCATATTGTTTTTTCTACATTCTAAACTCCACAAAAAATTCTGTATCGGCAAGTCGTGGTCCTTATTTTTTTACTTTTTTGTCCAAAATTTCGGATTTTCTTAAATATCAGAGTCAAATTATTATTAATTTAAAAATAAATACAAATAACCTATGTAAAACAATAATATGCATATTCTTACAAAATTTCATCGAAATCGGGTGTACCGTTCACGAGATAAAAGCGTTTAAGTAAACAGTTAGTGGTCAGGCGCATGGTCTTTTTCACCCAGATCCGCTTGTATGAATTCGATGAATTTAAAATGGGACCATCTACAGAATGTTTTCTAGATGTGTGCAAAATTTCATCGAAATCTGTTGAGTAGTTTCCGAGATTTGCGCGTTACAAGGAATCGTTTTAACAAACCGACGGATCGACGGACCGACAGACGGACACAAAACCAAATTTACTCAGTAGGTTATGAAACGTCCAGAAATATGAAAAAAATTGAAATCGGAGCAAAAAAATATTTTTTTTTACAAAAACGAACACAATACTTCCGATTTCTAATATTAGAAATTTATCGGAATTTCCTTACACGGTATCCAAAGTACAGAGCCGAAAAAGTTCCCACTCTGCTGGGATTCAAACCCAGGTCACCATGCGTGCAAGCCTCGTGCCCTACAACTTAGCTAAGTTGAGTAGTTCAGCTTCCACAAACGGTGACCTGTGTTCGAATCCATCTTGGGTCAAAAAAAATCTACTCTGTAATTTAGGGGTTCACTCCTACTTTGTGAGGAAATATGAGTGGAGGCATTACGAGAGTGAATATCGCCGTGGCTAAAGCAAAACCGCCCTAGTCACATTTTTTTCAAAATTGAGATTTTTGTTCTAACGAATAGAAATGATGGTTTTGCACCTTGTGACGAAGTTTTTTTCAACAATTCCAAAAGATAGCGCTGTAGTTTCATTTTTAGAATCTCCGCACATCTGATTTTGGCTACCAACACCGCCTACCATTTCAGTTTTTATTGCCTCCTGTAAAATTGCAAAAAATTAGATAGGGGGTGTTACTTTAGCTGCGACGATATGTTAGTTGCAAATGATATGATTAGTAGTTTTGTAATGCCAAACTACCTACTAAAACTGTGACAGTACTGTGACACACAATGAAATCACATACACATCGGAATGATATTTTGTCTTTCCCGGTAGCACAGTGGTCAAGGTGCGTCGGTCTGATAATCCAGAGGTCGCTGGTTCGAAACCCAGCCGGAACATGACAAGAACTCCTCCCAATTGGGATTCTGACCACAACATAATACGTCTTGGGCTTACTGCTGGAATAATGGAACAAAGTGGCCCTAGTCGGGCAAAATAAATAAGGCGATATTATTACATAGTACTTTTTGGCTCACATAGGCTGACTTGCAGTTTCCCAAGGGTGACAGAGGATTACCTCAGGCCATGATGAATAGTTATATATGCTTTCTGTCAATATTATTCTTGATAATAAATAATTATTGTATTCTGAAATTGAAAGATACATGTATCTTCAATATCATCATACATAGTTATATCTTCATTTCACATTCATTGGAAATTGTCTAAGTTCATTTCACTTCCGCGAAATGTCTAATATTAGAAAGCGGAAGTATTGTGTTCGTTTTTCTTTTAAAAAATATTTTTTTGCTCCGATTTTTTTCATATTTCTGGACGTTTCATAACCTCCTGAGAAACTTTGGTTTTGTGTCCGGCCCGTTGGTCTGTTAAAAATATTCCTTGTATCGCGCAAATCTCGGAAACTACTCCACGGATTTTGATGAAATTTTGCACACATATAGAAGACGTTCTGCAGATGGTCCGAATTTAAATTAATCAAATTCGTACTAGCGGTTCTGGGTGACAGAGACCATGCGCCTGACCACTAACTTTTTACTTAAAACGCTTATATCTCGTGAACGGTACACCCGATTTTGATGAAAATTTGTAAGTATATGCATATTATTATTTTACATAGGCTATTTATATTTATTTTCTAATTAGTTATAATTTAGCTTATATTTAAGAAAATCCGAAATTTTGGACAAAAAAGTCAAAAAATAAGGTCCACGACTTGCCGATACAGAATTTTTTCTAGAATCTAGAATATAGGAAAAATAGTATATTCTACCAGATAGGTTCCATCACTTCGCCTCCAGTGTTCAGCTGAGAGATGATAGACACTTATTTATTCTGCCCGATTAGGACTAAAGAGTCTCTTTATTCCAGCATTGTATTGTTGCCTTTGATAGGGCCTTTCACCATTACGGATAAATTGACGGATCCGACTGGAAATGACAGATGGACTGGAAAGGCGATCCGAGAGTCTATTTTTGTGTAACAAATTAAGAAACGGATCAGATCCGACAGTCCAAATCTGCCAGTCTTAATCCGACGGTCCAGATCTGTCTGTACACTTTTTATTTCAAACTTGAACACTCCATATACGTTTGAAGTTAGTATTTACATCTACAGATTTGGACCGACGGATCTGGACTACCAGACGTACAGATCCATGGCCCAAATATGTGGATATCTCACAGTCCAGGAGACGACGGACAAGTTTGAATTTACACGCACGGTCCAATTAGATCTTGGACTGTACGGTCCGAATGCGTCAATTTATCCTTACGTGTGAAAGACTCTATTATATACCAGATCGTATTTGATCAGGCGCACTCCAATTCCTCCATGTTCAAACCAACTGCGCCGATTTTGAAATTTGGGATCCAACTGAAAAAAGACAATACCTTGGGTGTAAAGTAGGGTTTAGAAAAAACACATGTAGGGTAATGCCTTGATTCTATAAGAGGGTTAGTTATCAAGAAAATTCTTTCTTATAAGGAAAGATACTTCCGATTTCGAATATTAGAAGTTTCTCAGCCCAACCATTTTTGAGCTATATTATTAATTTTCCATAGGTGAGTTTCTGTTTCTGAGCTTTGTAATTTAGTAGTAGGCACTCAATGAGTACTACTCATAGACGTATTGGCGTACGGGTAAAACAAATAGATAAAATAAATTATATAAATCCTAATAATTAATTAGTTGCATCTTTTTCTTACCGGTCAGAGACCCGTTGGGGGAAGGCTTTTTAACAAAATCTATTTTAAAAAGCAAATAATGCTATCAAAAGGGATCATGAAAAAAATTTAAAACCGATATTTTTGAAGAGGCAAATATTATGCTTTTTACTGTAATAGGTTCCCTTTTGAGTTAAAAGTCCTAGCAACCCTGTAGGTTTTATTTTATGGCACAAAATATAATTGGGCTTTGTAAATGTTTCAAATTTGAATTAATCAATTAATTCAAATGAATTAGGGATTTTACTGTTTGGAAATGATTTTTTGTTGTTGCTTGTGGTCTATGTTGCAGCCTGCCCATCCCGTACCATGCCTCCCTTCTTATGGGAGAAAAGTGACACAATACTTTCCCTATAAATGCTGGGTCAACACGGACTCAAGTTCTGTTAAGGTTGGCTTGGCTAGTCCGTTTTCTGTACACAGTCCTCTAGGGAGACATTGGTCTTCTCCCCGTTTCGTACCCCAGCCAGACTATGTGCACTGGGAGTCAAGTGGTTAACGCGCTAGTCTGGTAATCCAGGTAGCGTAGGGATCCGTTGGTTCGATTCCCACCCAGTGCACGAATTTCCTCATTAATTTGAGTTTGTGACCACATAATAATAAGACTCTAGAGGGTTAGGTGGTAGAAAATGCTTTAAGCATTGACCTCGCCTGGAGGTTACCTTCCACTAAAGAGTGTTTTTATTATTATTTTTCTTATATTAAGTAGGTAGTTTATCATAACAAAACTATTATGTTCAGCGTATCATTAGCATACTCGTACCATATTATGATAAGAATATCATTTGCCTATGTAACATATTCGCTCTCGCAATACCTCCACTGGTCGTTACTCGAACAAGTATCTACTGAATTTTTCTCACGAAATATGAGTGAACCCCGAAATATCAAAATATAGAGCAGAAGTTTTTCCACCCAAACAGGATTCGAACCCAGGGCACCGTTTGTGCAAGCTTATCTACTCCACTTAGCCACGAGTAACAACACGGGCAATAATGTCATATTCTTTCAAATACATATTCATAATAATTTATTGGGCAGTCACCGAGACGCACTGGGTTCAAATCCCAGTAGAGTTTTTTCGGCTCTGTATTTTGGATGTCGCGAAGTAAACTCAGGAAAATTTGTAAAAATCAACTAGATAGGTAAGTATTGCCAAATTTGTAAAAATCAACTAGATAGGTAGGTATTGCCTTTACAAAGCTAATCTAATCAATGAGATAGTAAACAAGTTATCAGAATCAAACAAACTTGCTGTTTTCGAAACTATTTAGAAAAATTTCTCCTAACTGTGAAATAAGATTTGAGAAACAATTGAGAAGGCCAAATATTTTTAAAACTAACAAAATATTAAGGTTTTTTTTATTAAAACTAAATCAAATTGAGCATAAGTATAACGTGTTCTTGAGTGAGTCCAGTGTTTGAGCAAGTCCGGGAAGATACATTGTGAATTGTCCTGCCTGAGTCCTGAAACAGAAATTCATTTTTTGTTATTCAATATATTCATGAAAATGCAAACAAGAAAATATAATCTTGCACTAGGTACCACAAGGTTCCACTTTGGCCAGCTGAAATGTCACGTTCAATACATCATTTTCTCATCCGATCACTGAAGTTAAGCAGATTCTAGCTTGATGAGTCAAATCTACTTGGAACCCAAAACTATTTGGATCATGGTACCTGGTACACTGCGGATAAGCTAAAGAACTTACACAATGGACGCGACGTTCAGACAATATTTATGGGCCAAGTGCTTTGGAAATGTTTAATAGCATATCCAAAACCTTGGTCCTTGAGACGAAGGACAGACGCGCCGGGGAATATTTCAGGCAACGGCTTAGTTTCGCTGTTCAGAGAGGTAATGTTGCCTCAGTGCTGAGCACACTGCCTCGGGAAGATGTCCTGGGAGAAGTCTTTTATATACTGTAAAAATATACCTATATGCTGAATATATTACATGGCAAAAAAAAATATTTATGGGAGATTCCTTAAGACTGAAATATAAAACAGGATTAATTTTTAAAGAAGCTACACTCTTCCTCAGTTGGAGTTTCAACCAATCACAGCATACCATAACTCGACTTGAGAAACAGTCTAGCTTATCTTGAAGTTTATCCTGTTTTATAATCGAGCCCTTAGTTTTTTCCATCAATCCACCAGGTATAAGATAAAAATGAGATGATTGATTTTACTTACGTCCAATTAAACAACAACGATGTTCATGGAGGTCTTTTCCTTTCCAAGAGAGACAATATTCATGGAGGTCTTTTCCTTTCCAAGAGCCACGATGTCCATGGAGGTCTTTTCTTTGCCAAGTGCCACGATGTCCATGGAGGTCTTCTCTTTGCCTAGAGCCACAATGTCCATGGAGGTCTTTTCTTTTCCGTTGAGGGCAACAACGTCCATGATGATTCTCTCTTGACCCATTTTGAAGGTTTTGGTTTTGTTAAGTGTTGTCAAAGGATGAATCTGAAATAATCAGAAAGTAACAATAAAATGACGGTGAAAAATTATTGATGAATTTTTTTGTCTGGGCCACGTATAAAATAAAGGAAGGGTAAAATTGTCATCCTGGGAAGACCGTCAAGTGTGGAGGCAAATAGTTGGCGAGGCAATGAGTCGATTCCGGCTCGAGCTGCCAATGCAGTAAGTAAGTAAGTAAAATTGTCATCCCAGTGTCTGCAGTGATAAAAAGTACCGTATTTATGACTCAGTGAATCCATAGGATCCTTTAATGTTACTTTGATTGTAGAAATTATTGATCTTTTTGTTCAAACTTCATTGTATAGAAAGTGTTCATCTTTTTGCTCAAACATTTCACCAATTTTTTTTTTCTTTCAAGAATATGGATCGGGCCTATTCACCCCATAGTTTGGAGTGACTATGGTCCGCCCACCTCCTTGATTTCAGTGCTATTCTACTGCTTCTTGTTTGGTCCTGGAAGGGTATATTGGAGCCAATTTTATTTCCTCCTTGCATTTTTTTCCCCTTTAGTATGTAATTTTTTTACCGAAGTTATGGCTAGTAAAATATTCATGAGTAGATACTAAATATTTCTTAAAAGACCTTTTAGTTGTAAAAAATATACAAGAAAATCAGAAGTACTTAATTAATTTTAGAGTTAAACAAAATGAGCAAGAATCTGATTTAGTAGATATTTAAAACTTTCATCTAGAAAAAATGACCTTTTGTTAAACATAAATATATTTTAATATTTCCTTTTAAAGGAATTATTGAATGTCAGTACAAAAGTTAAAAACTATTTTTTTTGACAGTTTTCTTAGAATAACATATTTTGAGGGCCTAAATTTGGCTCTTCATTACTTTACAACAACAAAAGCCAGTTTTGATAGTTACACAAAGAAGCACTTTTATTATTAGGTATCCATATAGATAAAATAAGCTTCAGAAAAGATTGTTTAAAAAAATGGGGAAAAACAAAGTGTAGCACAATCTATTAAAAGAAAGTACTTACCGATATGATGAGGTGGGAACGACTGGTACCTTAGCTTTCGTCAGTAGAAACTTTTATACCAGACATCTTGGGGACTCCTGGGTTCTTATCTGGGACCATAGCCGAGTGTGGTCTGATCCCTGCATTAGGTGACTCCTCTAGGATGACGTGTTGTCAGTATATTCACTGATAACACGTCATCCTGACAACACGTCATCCTAGAGGAGTCACCTGATGCAGGGATCAGCCCACACTCGGCTATGGTCCCAGATAAGACCCCAGGAGTCCCAAAGATGTTCAGTATAAAAGCTTCTACTGACGAAAGCTAAGGTACCAGTTGTACGCACCTCATCATATCGGTAAGTACCTTCCTTCATTCTATTCAATACATTCTGCTATACCTATACTCATATTCCCCTCCCCTTTTTTTCATTTCAATTTTTTCTCAAGTCTGAGAGTAATGAAAAAAAAAATCTTTGTGAAACTATCAAAGCTTTTGCTGTTGCAAAAGCCCTTTGAAACCCCAAAATTTGGCACTCAATATAAGTAAAAAAAAAGTTTAAAAGAATTAATTACATAATTGTTTAATAAAAACATTGGTTGTTTGTCATTTTTCTGGATGAAAAATTGAGATTATGGAATTCTTGCTCAATTTGTTTCCCTCTCATTTTTTTAGTTTTAATTTTCTTGTATATTTTTTACGACTAAGATAATAGGTCTTCTGTGAAATATGTATTACCTACTCGTGCATATTTTATAATGGCATTAGAATAGCATTGAAATTAAGTAGGTGAGCCACTGAGCCATGGTCACTCCAAACCATGGAGTGAATTGGCCCATCTACATTTTTGAGAAGAAAAAAAAATTGGTGAAAGGTTTGAGAAAAAAAGATCAATACTTTCTACAATCAAAGTAACGTTAACGGATCAAATGGATGGTCCGTCCGAAAAAAATTTCACCGAGTAAAGTCAATTCACTATACAGTACTTTGATATCACCCCAGACAGAGCTGGATGGCAATTTTACCCTTCTAATAAATTATCTATACGTGGTACAGTTATTTTATTATTACTCTTTTAATTATTTCAGAATTCATCCTTTGACAAGACAAAACTAAATCAAAATCTTCAAAATGGGTCAAGAGAGAATCATCATGGACGTTGTTGCCCTCAACGGAAAAGAAAAGACCTCCATGGACATTGTGGCTCTAGGCAAAGAGAAGACCTCCATGGACATCGTGGCTCTTGGAAAAGAAAAGACCTCCATGGACATCGTGGCTCTTGGAAAAGAAAAGACCTCCATGAATATTGTGGCTCTTGGAAAGGAAAAGACCTCCATGAACATCGTTGTTGTTTAATCGAAAGTAAGTAAAATCAATTATATCATTAGGTATTATTTAAGGGAGAATGTCTTAGATTTAATCCTTTTTTATAATTCGACCTTAAAAGGGATCTCCCATAACAACTGCCTAGACGTCGCGTCGATTGTGTTAGTTCTTTAGCTTATTGAAGATTAATGATTATTTTTGCTATGATTTTAATTAGAGTGGGAGCATTGTATTAATAATAATATGGACAACTAAACAGAGTGGTTTCTGACACTGAAAAGCGGTATCTACTTGGGTCGTTTATCTGGCAAGTGGAATCTTATTTATGCATTTGAATTTAACGACGGTTTCAACCTCATGGTCATATGACGGCGGTGGTTTTACCAACCAGTCGCTGAACAAACAACCGAGCTACTCAAATTAACCTCACCCAGCCTGAGTGGGGTCAAACATAGTCAGCAGAAAGTATCTTGCCATGATAATCATACGCAACTAGAACGGTCGCCAATCCATGTACTCATCAAGCTAGAATCTGCTTAACTTCAGTGATCGGATAAGAAATGGAGTACCTAATTAACGTGCTAGCTCCCCCGGCTAAAGTGGAACCTTGTGATAGTCAAAGATTATACTTCTTGTTTGCATTTTTATGAATATATTGAATAACAAAAAAATGAATTTCTGTTTCAGGACTCAGGCAGGACAATTCACAATGTATCTTCCCGGACTTGCTCTAACACTGGACTCACTCAAGAACACGTTATACTTATGCTCAATTTGATTTAGTTTTAATAAAAAAAAAACCCTTAATTTTACGTTAGTTTTAAAAATATTTGGTCTTCTCAATTGTTTCTGAAATCTCATTTCACAGTCAGGTGAAAGTCTTCTGAAGAATATCGAAAACAACAAGTTTGTTTGATTCTTATAACTTATTGACTCTCTCAGTGATGATATTATCTTTGTAAAGGCAACACTTAACTAGTGGCAATACCTAATTATGCCACTGGTCCCTGCTCACATGAGAGATCTAGATCTCACTGTAGAGTGTAGAACAATATAAACAAAGATGTAGAGAGGGTCTTATCCTGTATGCAGTGTCCCTCCAACCTGTTCATGTACTTGCAGCATTATTGCTGAGTGTAAACAGTGAAAAAACACTGCCAATTATGGACACAATACTTCCTCGTGATTGTTTCACATTGTATACACGTGCCAGTTTTGAGATTTTATACTAAACCACTTGTATCTCCCAAACCGCTTAACCGATTTTGTTCAAATTTGTTTTATATGGTAGAATACCTACTATTTTTCCTACATTCTAGATTCTCAAAAAATTCTGTATCGGCAAGTAGTGCACCATGTTTTTTACTTTTTTTGTCCAAAATTTCGGATTTTCTTAAATATCAGAGTTAAATTAAAAGTAACTAGCGGCTGTCTTAAATATCAGAGTTAAATTAAAAGCAACTAGCGGCCCGCTTTGCGGGCCGAGGCATGGCCCGCAAAGGAAAAAATCCTTTTTCGCCAATGGCAGGTGGTGTAGTGGGAATTTCGAAAAATCCCGTCTTATTGCACATCTAGACTATAAGACAAAGCTACCTAACAAATTTCAGCTTCCTAGGACTTACCAGTTTGGAGAAACAGTAATAAATTAGTGAGTGAGTCAGTCAGTGAGTGAAACTCTCTTTTATAAGTATAGATTGAAAAAATCTGGTGTAAACATCACACGACTTTCCTTATCATATTTATAAGGAATTGGAACAGGACCAAAAGCCACTGGTGACTCAAAGGTAACATTTAGCTAAACTTTTTTTGTATCTTTAACCAATTCAAAGAAGCGGCGCTTGCGGCCAATATTTGCGGTCCTGCGGCCGATTGCAACCAAAATTTTCGTGGTTCGTCTGGTGTATAAAAATAATTAGCATACCAAATTTCAAGTCTCTAGCTCTTACCGTTCTCGAGGTATCCTGTTTACACACACACACACACACACACACACACACACACACACACACACACAGACAGACAGACGCACGGACCAATGGCTGAAAACAACTTTTTTGGTATCCTGAGGCTATGATTCGTCCAGAAATGTGAAAAACTGGGTAGGTCAAATTTTCGACGAATACAATACTTTCCTTATTATATAGGATAAGGAAAGTAAAAAACATTCAAAATTTGATCAAAATCGGGTGTACCGTTAAAGAGTTATAAGCGTTTCAGCAAAAAGTTAGTGGTCAGGCGTATGGTCTCAAAAAAATATTTTTCCTTACAAAAACGAACACAATACTTACAATTTCTAATATTAGAATTTTCTCTGAAGTATAAGAAGAAGAAAAAAATCATAATTATATTCATTTTTTTCCTACACGATATTAGTGAACCCTATCCAAAGTACAGAGCCGAAAAAGTTCCCACTCTGCTGGGATTCAAACCCAGGTCACCATGCGTGCAAGCCTCGTGCACTACAACTTAGCTAAGTTGAGTAGTTCAGCTTCCACAAACGGTGACCTGGGTTCGAATCCAACTTAGGTAAAAAAAAAATCTACCTACTCTGTAATTTAGGGGTTCACTCATACTTTGTGAGGAAAAATGAGTGGACGCATTACGAGAGCAAATACCAGTGGATTCATTACGAGAGTGAATATCGCCGAGGCAAAAGCAACACCGCCCAAGTCACATTTTTTTCAAAATTGAGATTTTTGTTCAAACAAATAGAAATGATCGTTTTGCACCATGTGACGAAGTTTTTTTCGACAATTCCAAAAGATAGCGCTGTAGTTTAATTTTTAGTATCTCCGCACATCTGATTTTGGCTACCAACACCGCCTACCATTTCAGTTTTTATTGCCTCCTGTAAAATTCCAAAAAAATTGATAGGCGGTGTTACTTTAGCTGCGACGATTTGTTAGTTGCAAATGATATCGCCGCTGCAAACACAAACTGTCGTATCTGCAAATTTTGCCATTTTCAGTTAAGAAGCGCATATAGTGGTTCGTGCTTGCTGAGAATCTTTGAAACTCACATACGACTAACCTTAAAACTTGAATACTTCGGGAAGGAGTTGAGATACAGATACGACAGTTCGTGACGTGAAAAAGGAAGAATGTGCGCTTCTTAACTGAAAATGGCAAAATTTGCAGATACGACAGTTTGTGTTTGCAGCGGCGATATGATTAGTAGTTTTGTAATACCAAACTACCTACTAAAGCTGTGACACACAATGAAATCACATACACATCGGAATGATACTTTGTCTTTCCCAGTAGCACAGTGGTCAAGGTGCGTCGGTCTGATTATCCAGAGGTCGCTGGTTCGAAACCCAGCCGGAACATGACAAGATCTCCCCCCATTTGGGATTCTGACTACAACAGAATACGTCTTGGACTTACTGTTGGAATAATGGAACAAAGTAGCCCTGTTCCGGCAATATAAATAATGCGATATTATTACATAGTACTTTTTGGCTCACAAAGGCTGGCTTGCAGTTTCTCAAGGGCGACAGAGGATTACCTCAGGCCATGATGAATAGTTATATATGCCTTCTGTCAATATTATTCTTGATAATAAATAATTGAATGGGTGAGTAGAAGAACCAGGAATGTCAAAAATCGATTTTTTTTTCTTCGTAGAATAAGAAAGAATGTACTCTTTTCTATCATCCCTGTAAATATGAAGGAGAAATACCCCTTAAAAGTATAATTTATTTCGATTTTAAAGTGGGGGAAGCGGAAAAAAAATCTGATGTAAAACACGGAATGTAACAAAATCACTGACCACTTTTGCTAGCGGTATTAGTACCTAGTTGTGAGAATCTTTTCGAATAACAAGAAATGTAAAATTTAATTTTATTGTACTCATTAGCATCAGGAAAGCAAAAATAAGACAAATCTTATTTCTGCTTTCCTGAAAAGTCGATTTTTGACATTCCTGGTTCTTCTACTCACCCATTCAATTATTGTATTCTGAAATTGAAGGATACATGTATCTTCAATATCATCATACATAGTTATATCTTCATTTCACATCCATTGGAAATTGTCTAAGTTCATTTCACTTTCGCGAAATTTCTAATATTAGAAATCGGAAGTATTGTGTTCGTTCTTCTTTAAAAAAATATTTTTTTGCTCCGACTTTTTTCATATTTCTGGACGTTTCATAACCTCCTGAGAAACTTTGGTTTTGTGTCCGGCCCGTTGGTCTGTTAAAAATATTCCTTGTATCGCGCAAATCTCGGAAACTACTCCACGGATTTTGACGAAATTTTGCACATGGTCCGTTCTGCAGATGGTCCGAATTTAGATTAATCAAATTCGTACTAGCGGTTCTGGGTGACAGAGACTATGCGCCTGACCAGTAACTTTTTACTTAAACGCTTAGATCTCGTGAACGGTACACCCGATTTTGATGAAATTTTGTAAGTATATGCATATTATTATTTTACGTAGGCTATTTATATTTATTTTCTAATTAGTTATAATTTAACTTATATTTAAGAAAATCCGAAATTTCGGACAAAAAGGTCAAAAAAATAAGGTCCACGACTTGCCGATACAGAATTTTTTGTAGAATCTAGAATATAGGAAAAATAGTATTCTACCAGATAGGTTTCATCACTTCGCCTCCAGTGTTCAGCTGAGAGATGATAGACACTTATTTATTCTGCCCGATTAGGACTAAAGAGTCACTTTATTCCAGCATTGTATTGTTGCCTTTAATAGGGCCTTTCACCATTACGGATAAATTGACGGATCCGACTGGAAATGACAGATGGACTGGAAAGGCGATCCGAGAGTCTATTTTTGTGTAACAAATTAAGAAACGGATCAGATCTGACAGTCCAAATCTGCCAGTCCTAATCCGACGGTCCAGATCTGTCTGTACACTTTTTATTTCAAACTTGAACAGTCCATATACGTTTGAAGTTAGTATTTACATCTACAGATTTGGACCGACGGATCTGGACTGCCAGACGTACAGATCCATGGCCCAAATATGTAGCTATCTCACAGTCCAGGAGACGACGGATAAGTTTGAATTTACACGCAGGGTCCAATTAGATCTTGGACTGTACGGTCCGAATGCGTCAGTTTATCCTTACGTGTGAAAGACTCCTTATAATATGATCTGGTATTATACCTATACTAGATCATATTTGTTCAGGCGCACTCCAATTCCTCCTTGTTCAAACCAACTGCGCCGATTTTGAAATTTGGGATCCAACTGAAAAAAGACAATACCTTGGGTGTAAAGTAGGGTTTAGAAAAAACACATGTAGGGTAATGCCTTGATTCTATAAGAGGGTTAGTTATCAAGAATATTCTTTCTTATAACGAAAGATACTTCCGATTTCGAATATTAGAAGTTTCTCAGCCCAACCATTTTTGAGCTATATTATTAATTTTCCATAGGTGAGTTTCTGTTTCTGAGCTTTGTAGTTTAGTAGTAGGCATTCAATGAGTACTACTCATAGACGTATTGGCGTACGGGTAAAACGAATACCTAGATAAAATAAATCCTAATAATTAATTACTTGCATCTTTTTCTTACCGGTCAGAGACCCGTTGGGGTGGGCTTTTTAACAAAATCTATTTTAAAAAGCAAATAATGCTATCCAAAGGAATCATGAAAAAAATTTAAAACCGATATTTTTGAAGAGGCAGATATTATGCTTTTTACTGTAATAGGTTCCCTTTTGAGTTAAAAGTCCTAGCAACCCTGATGGTTTTATTTTATGGCAAAAAAAATAATTGGGCTTTGTAAATGTTTCAAGAGTACAAATAACGGTAACAAAAATGCTTTTATATCCTTACCAATCTGTTATTTTTTTAAATAAAGATTTTATTTATTGTATTTTTTGACAATATTGTTTTTTGCTTCCATAATTTATTTAATCAATTAATTCAAATGAATTAGGAATTTTACTGTTTGGAAATGATTTTTTGTTGTTGCTTGTGGTCTATGTTGCAGCCTGCCCATCCCGTAGTATGCCTCCCTTCTTATGGGAGAAAAGTGACACAATACTTTCCCTATAATTGCTGGGTCAACACAGACTCAAATTCTGTTAGGGTTGGCTTGGCTAGTCCGTTTTCTGTACACAGTCCTCTAGGGAGACACTGGTCTTCTCCCCGTTTTGTACCCCAGCCAGACTATGTGCACTGGGAGTCAAGTGGTTAACGCGCTAGTCTGGTAATCCAGGTAGCGTAGGGATCCGTTGGTTCGAATCCCACCCAGTGCACGAATTTCCTCATTAATTTGAGTTTGTGACCACATAATAATAAGACTCTAGTGGGTTAGGTGGTAGAAAATGCTTTAAGCATTAACCTCGCCTGGTGGTTACCTTCCACTAAAGAGTGTTATTATTATTATATTAAGTAGGTAGTTTATCATAACAAAACTATTATGTTAAGCGTATCATTTGCATACTCGTACCATATTATGATAAGAATATCATTTGCCTAAGTAACATATTCGCTCTCGCAATAGCTCCACTGGTCGTTACTCAAACAAGTATCTACTGAATTTTTCTCACGAAACAGAGTGAACCCCGAAATATCAAAATATTTTTGATATTTCGGAGCAGAAATTTTTCCACCCAAACAGGATTCGAACCCAGGGCACCGTTTGTGCAAGCTTATCTACTCCACTTAGCCACGAGTAACAACACGGGCAATAATTTCATATTCTTTCAAATACATATTCATAATAATTTATTGGGCAGTCACCGAGACGCACTGGGTTCAAATCCCAGTAGAGTTTTTTCGGCGCTGTATTTTGGATGTCGCGAAGTAAACTCAGGAAAATTTGTAAAAATCAACTAGATAGGTAAGTATTGCCAAATTTGTAAAAATCAACTAGATAGGTAGGTATTGCCTTTACAAAGCTAATCTATACAATGAGATTAGTAAACAAGTTATCAGAATCAAACAAACTTGCTGTTTTCGAAACTATTTAGAAAAATTTCTCCTAACTGTGAAATAAGATTTGAGAAACAATTGAGAAGGCCAAATATTTTTAAAACTAACAAAAAATTAAGGTTTTTTTATTAAAACTAAATCAAATTGAGCATAAGTATAACGTGTTCTTGAGTGAGTCCAGTGTTAGAGCAAGTCCGGGAAGATACATTGTGAATTGTCCTGCCTGAGTCCTGAAACAGAAATTAATTTTTTGTTATTCAATATTTTCATGAAAATCCAAACAAGAAATATAATCTTTGACTACCACAAGGTTCCACTTTAGCCAGCTGAAATGTCACGTTCAATACATCATTTCTCATCCGATCACTGAAGTTAAGCAGATTCTAGCTTGATGAGTCAAATCTACTTGGAACCCAAAACTATTTGGATCATGGTACCTGGTACACTGCGAATAAGCTAAAGAACTTACACAATGGACGCGACGTTCAGACAATATTTATGGGAGATTCCTTAAGACTGAAATATAAAACAGGATTAATTTTTAAAGAAGCTACACTCTTCCTCAGTTGGAGTTTCAACCAATCACAGCATACCATAACTCGACTTGAGAAACAGTCTAGCTGATCTTGAAGTTTATCCTGTTTTATAATTGAGCCCGTAGACTTTTCCATCAATCCACCAGTATTCCACCAGGTATAAGATAAAAATGAGATGATTGATTTTACTTACATCCAATTAAACAACAACGATGTTCATGGAGGTCTTTTCCTTTCCAAGAGAGACAATATTCATGGAGGTCTTTTCCTTTCCAAGAGCCACGATGTCCATGGAGGTCTTTTCTTTGCCAAGAGCCACGATGTCCATGGAGGTCTTCTCTTTGCCTAGAGCCACAATGTCCATGGAGGTCTTTTCTTTTCCGTTGAGGGCAACAACGTCCATGATGATTCTCTCTTGACCCATTTTGAAGATTTTGGTTTTATTAAGTGTTGTCAAAGGATGAATCTGAAATAATCAGAAAGTAACAATAAAATGACGGTGAAAAATTATTGATGATTTTTTTTTTGTCTGTGCCACGTATAAAATATAATAAGGGTAAAATTGTCACCCCACTGTCTGCAGTGATAAAAAGTTACGTATTTATGACTCAGTGAATCCATAGGATCCTTTAATGTTACTTTGATTGTAGAAATTATTGATCTTTTTGCTCAAACTTCATTGTAGAAAGTGTTCATCTTTTTGCTCAAACATTTCACCATTTTTTTTTTTCTTTCAAGAATATGGATGGGCCTATTCACCCCATAGTTTGGAGTTACCATGGTCCGCCCACCTCCTTGATTTCAGTGCTATTCTATGGTTTCTTGTTTAGGTCCTGAAAGGGTATATTGGAGCCAATTTTATTTCCTTCCTTGCATTTTTTTCCCCTTTTATGTATATTTTTTTACCGAAGTTATGGCTAGTAAAATATTCATGATTAGATACTAAATATTTCTTAAAAGACGTCTTAGTTGTAAAAATTATACAAGAAAATAAGAAGTACTTAATTAATATTAGAGTTAAACAAAATGAGCTAGAATCCGATTTAGTAGATATTTAAAACTTTCATCTAGAAACAATGAACTTTTGTTTAACATAAATACCTATTTATTAATATTTCCTTTTTAAAGGAATTATTGAATGTCAGTAGGTAAAAAACTCTTTATATATTTTTTGACAGTTTTCTTAGAATAACATATTTTGAGGGCCAATTTGGCTCTTCATTATTATACAACAACAAAAGCCAGTTTTGATAGTTACACAAAGAAGCACTTTTATTATTAGGTATCCATATAGATAAAATAAGCTTCAGAAAAGATTGTTAAAAAAATGGGGAAAAACAAAGTGTAGCACAATCTATTAAAAGAAAGTACTTACCGATATGATGAGGTGCGAGTGACTGGTACCTTAGCTTTCGTCAGTAGAAGCTTTTATACCAGACATCTTGGGGACTCCTAGGTTCTTATCTGGGACCATAGCCGAGTGTGGTCTGATCTCTGCATTAGGTGACTCCTCTAGGATGACGTGTTGTCAGTAAATTCACTGATAACACGTCATCCTGACAACACGTCATCCTAGAGGAGTCACCTGATGCAGGGATCAGCCCACACTCGACCATGGTCCCAGATAAGACGCCAGGAGTCCCAAAGATGTTCAGTATAAAAGCTTCTACTGACGAAAGCTAAGGTACCAGTTGTACGCACCTCATCATATCGGTAAGTACCTTCCTTCATTCTATTCAATACATTCTGCTATATACTCATATTCCCCTCCCCTTTTTTTCATTTCAAATTTTTCTCAAGTCTGAGAGTAATGAAAAAAAAAAATCTTTGTGAAACTATCAAAGCTTTCGCTGTTGCAAAAGCCCTTTGAAACCCCAAAATTTGGCACTCAATATAAGTAATAAAAAAAAAGTTTAAAAGAATTAATTACATAATTGTTTAATAAAAACATTGGTTGTTTGACATTTTTCTGGATGAAAAATTGAGATTATGGAATTCTTGCTCAATTTGTTTCCCTCTGATTTTTTAGTTTTAATTTTCTTGTATATTTTTTACGACATAGAGAATAGGTGTTCTGTGAAATATTTATTACCTACTCGTGCATATTTTATAATGGCATTAGAATAGCATTGAAATTAAGTAGGTGAGCCATGGTCACTCCAAACCATGGGGTGAATTGGCCCATCTACGTTTTTGTGAAGAAAAAAATTGGTGAAAGGTTTGAGAAAAAAAGATCAATTCTTTCTTCAATCAAAATAATATTAACGGATCAAATGGATGGTCCGTCCGAAAAGAAATTCACCGAGTAAAGTTTTAGTTACCCCACTACACAGTACTTTGATATCATCCCAGACAGAGCAGGATGGCAATTTTACCCTTCTAATAAATTATACGTGGTACAGTCATTTTATTATTTCTCTTGTAATTATTTCAGAATTCGTCCTTTGACAAGACAAAACTAAACCAAAATCTTCAAAATGGGTCAAGAGAGAATCATCATGGACGTTGTTGCCCTCAACGGAAAAGAAAAGACCTCCATGGACATTGTGGCTCTAGGCAAAGAGAAGACCTCCATGGACATCGTGGCTCTTGGAAAAGAAAAGACCTCCATGGACATCGTGGCTCTTGGAAAAGAAAAGACCTCCATGAGCATTGTGTCTCTTGGAAAGGAAAAGACCTCCATGAACATCGTTGTTGTTTAATCGAAAGTAAGTAAAATCAATCATCTCATTGGGTATTATTTAATCGTAAATTTAAGATAAAAATGTAAGGGCCCAATTATAAAACGGGATTAAATTTAAAATAAGCCAAACTGTTTCTTAAATCCTATGGTTGGGTGGAAGAGATTGCCACAGGCAATAATCCCGCCCTTTAGTTAGGACATGTGTTTATATATATTTTTCTATTATTTTTCCTTTTTATTGTATATATTTTTTCCATTTTTATAGTAATTATTTGTAATGTACATATATTATGTTATGTCCTTTTATATCTTATAAAGTATTTAATAATAATAATAATAATGGTGCGCAGTGAATGGCTGTAAACTCCGACTTGAAGGAGAATGTCTTAGATTTAATCCTTTTTATATTTCGACCTTAAAGTAATCTCCCATAATGATTGCCTGGACGTCAGTTCTTTAGCTTATTGAAGATGAATGATTATTTTTGCTATGATTTCAATTAGAGTGGGAATATTGTCTTAAATAATAATATGGACAAGTAAACAGAGTGTTTACTTACACTGAAAATTGGTATCTACTTGGGTCGTTTGTTCTTGTACTATTTATCTGGCAAGTGGAATCTTATTTATGTATTTGAATTTAACGACGGTTTCAACCTCATGGTCATATTACGGCGGTGGTTTTACCAACCAGTCGCTGAACATACAACCCAGCTACTCAAATTAACCTCACCCAGCATGAGTGGGTCAGACATAGTCAGCAGAAGGTATCTTGCCATGATAATCATTCGCAACGAGAACGGTCGCCAATCCATGTACTCATCAAGCTAGAATCTGCTTAACTTCAGTAATCGGATAAAAAATGGAGTATTCAACGTACTAGCTCCCCCGGCTAAAGTGGAACCTTGTGATAGTCAAATATTATATTTGCATTTCCATGAAAACATTGAATAACAAAAAAATGAATTTCTGTTTCAGGACTCAGGCAGGACAATTCACAATGTATCTTCCCGGACTTGCTCTAACACTGGACTCTCTCAAGAACACGTTATACTTATGCTCAATTTGATTTAGTTTTAATAAAAAAAAAACCTTAATTTTACGTCAGTTTTAAAAATATTTGGCCTTCTCAATTGTTTCTGAAATCTCATTTCACAGTCAGGTGAAAGTCTTCTGAAGAATATCGAAAACAGCAAGTTTGTTTGATTCTTATAACTTATTGACTCTCTCAGTGATGATATTATCTTTGTAAAGGCAACACTTAACTATAGTGGCAATACCTAATTACGCCACTAGTCCCTGCTCACATGAGAGATCTAGATCTCACTGTAGAACAATATAAACAAAGATGTAGAATGCAGTGTCCCTCCAACGGCTCCAACCTGTTCATGTAATTGCAGCATTATTCCTGAGTGTAAACAGTGAAAAAACACTGCCAGTTATGGACACAATACTTCCTCGTGATTGTTTCACATACACGTGCCAGTTTTGAGATTTTATACTAAACCACTTGTATCTCCAAAACCGCTTAACCGATTTTGTTCAAATTTGTTTTATATGGTAGAATACCTACTATTTTTCCTACATTCTAGATTCTCAAAAATTCTGTATCGGCAAGTAGTGCACCTTGTTTTTTACTTTTTTTTCCAAAAATTTGGATTTTCTTAAATATCAGAGTTAAATTATAATTAACTAGCGGGTTGTCGTCCGCTTTGCGAGCCGAGGCATGGCCCGCAAAGGAAAAAATCCTTTTTCGCCAATGGCAGGTGGTGTAGTGGGAATTTCGAAAAATCCCGTCTTATTGCACATCTAGACTATAAGACAAAGCTACCTACCAAATTTCAGCTTCCTAGGACTTACCAGTTTGGAAAAACAGTGATGAATTAGTGAGTGATTCAGTCAGTGAGTGAAACTCTCTTTTATAAGTATAGATTGAAAAATATTTATAACTATTCCATGTGACACAATAATATGCATATACATTCAAAATTCCATCGACATTCATTATCCTGAGTCCGATCCCCGGTTGGGGCAGAATTTTTGCACAGAAAAATCTGGTCCCACCGATCACGTGAGGAAAGTGGTGGACCTTACCGGCCCTACCCAGACTGGTTGAGGTTAATGTGGGTAGCTGGTATGATTCCCACAGCGAATGGAGGGTAAACCCCACGTCCTGACTATCTCAAATCAGGATGATAATACCACATAAAATCAATGGATGTGAAAGGAGCCTGGAAAATTGGATCTGGACATCTATACAATAATTATGTAATGCTATCACCACCGTTATATGGGTATCTGCGTCTATCTTAACCCAGATGGGGCTGACGTCCTTCCAGAAGGACGTCCTTCTGGAAGGACGTCAGCCCCATCTGGTGAAAATGTACTACATTGTGGATTTTTCTAATTAATTCAGCTTGTAGAGGTTAGTTGGCGACACCTTTAGCTCTTTGTTTTGAGTCCGAGTGATAAGTTGACAGCACTTATTTTGATTCAGGACTCAATTTATATCACTCCAAAAAAATAAAACAAAAAATTTCACCGCGTTATCTGGGTTAAGGACACGGAATTATAATAATTATTATTACTACTATTGTATTTTTGCAAATTGAAAACAAATAAGAAAAAAAAAAAAAATTCCTGCCCCGCTGGGAATCGAACCCAGGTCACCATGCATACAATGCCTAGCGCGCTAACTCACTCTGCCACGGTGACTACTGATATGACCATGCAGTTGAAAGCGATGTTAAATTTTTGTTTAAAAAAACGCTTGCATACGAGTCTGCAACCATTGGGACATTTTCATCTTTACTATTCAAGGTCCAAAACCCAACTGACCAAATTTCGTATTGTGCGCATGACACATACCTTCTCTCTTCTCTCCCTCTACAATTCAATACTTCGCCATTGTGCGCATGACACAGTATGACACACACTTTCCCTCTTCTCTCCCTTTACAATTCAATATTTCGTTACATAATATCGTTACATAATTTCGTTACATAATTTCGTCACATAATTTTGGTTATGTGCCAGAGCAAAGACATGAAAATGTCAATAAAATAATAACTAGGTACCCATATGTTTTTCTTTGTGTTTTTAATTCACTATTTTAGTGGGTGGCGCAGAAAAATAATAAAAATATTGTGTTATTCATATTGCCCGAGGAGGACTACTGCTGGAATAATAGGTAGGACTCATTCCCATTATTCCAACAGTAAGCCATTATTCCAATTCGTAATGGGAGGATAACTTGTCATGTCCCGTCTGGGTTTCGAACCTGCGACCTCAGATATAGGGCTGAGTACCTGAGTAGCTATAGCTAAAATGTCATGCAAGTCGTGAAACTGAAATTTATTTCTTTCACTTGAAGACCCACTTTATTTGGAGCCGCGATACATTTTTTGATGTCTAATAACGGTTCATTGATCAACATGACAACAGCTGATTTAAAAAAATTCCATATTTTTTGTTTACATTTTCTTATCACTTTTCAATATGGCGAAAGTAAATTCAAAATTGTGATTGCGATTACATTACTGTGAAGTGTCCACTTCTCCACTTGAGAATTTTTGAGGACCACTAAATTATTTAATAGAATTCAGTCTGGATAATGTTTTTTGAAGAGTTTCCTAAGACCAGTAATCACAGTGAATAAGATATGAGTGAGGACAATGCTGAATGGTAAGAATAACCTGCTCTTAATTTAGAAGACAGTAGGACTTACAGACCTTAGTCTTTTGGAGAAAGCTTTCTTCAAGGAGGTCATTTTTATCACTTCTCTGAGTTTCTGCCACATCAGTTGAGTTAGCACAAATTATTTTAATGAATATTTGAAACAATAGCAACTCATCTGTTGACACTTTAGATTTCACAAAAACACCCCAATTCCACATTAATATACCATATTTTGTTGAGAGCACTTTTTTCAATTAAGCACTTGATTATAATAATTAGATCCAACTTGAACCATTAAAAAATCTACAAGCAAACTTTCTGGATTTCTTGCTTCAACTAATATTTGGTTACATACTGAACCTCAGTCCAGTGACAGATTTTATGAATCTTTTATGGACATTTAACACATCTAGCGCCATGTGAACACTGGTGCACATGAATTGAGTACTGTCAGGGGCCGCGTGATCACATATCCACACACTACCCAGAGTGCTTTATGCTGATGTGTGGCATAGTGCACACAATTTACATTGAAACTATAGGTCTATAGGTCTCTGGCCCCAGGAGAACCTACATATTTGCTTGGCCCGGACTTTTTGCATACCTATCCATAATGTGCTAGGGGTGCGCGTGATCACCGGTGTACACGAAGAAAATTGCGGAAAAATCATGTAAAGAATAAAAAAAAATCCTTTCTATTTTTACAAAACAAACTCAAGTAAGCCTAACTACAAAATTATCAAAAAAAAAAAAATTTTGGCCCCAGGAGAGAATTTCAGTTTTGGGCCTTGGCACTAGATGTGTTAAGAAAAAATAGGAAATACAAAAGTTTATTCAATCAACCTCTACATAAGATGTTCTCAAATCGTCCAAATTAACTCTTTGCGGCACAACTCGGATTTTTTTTAATAACCTTTCCGGCACGGTGGTCCCCAGAAAGACCACTTGGAAAATGTACCTTACTGCACGGTGGTCCATATGAGAACTGTCTTTAGTATCGTCTCAGCACGCTTCACTCAGCCAGGGACCACTCAAGCTTCTTCCTATTGGATAAAAGTTTTCGGCTGTAGTCGGACATTGTCGTAGCTTTCACAAGGCACAACAAGTCAGGAGGGCCCGTGCAGTAAGGGTCAGATTTATGTGGTCCTCCTTGGGACCACCGTGCCGCAAAGAGTTAAAAGTAGTATTCAAGAATATTATGCAGCCAAGAACTGGTTCAAACATCTCAAAAGCCTTGTAAAATGTTTATTAAGAAATGAAATAATATTCACCTCTTCCAGTGCTTGAGAGAAAAATCTATAGTTACTTTGGTTGGGATCTGTTTAACCAACCTCAGTGGCTTGATCAATAATGCTGGGTCCACACTAAGCAAACATTGTTAGCTAACAATGTTCGCAGTGTGGACCCAGCATTAGAAAATGTTTTTACAACTTGTTTGAAATAACATTGTTAGCAAAAATTGTTAGCTAACAATGTTTGCTGAGTGTGGACCCGGCATAAGACACGTGACTTGAAACCTGGAGGTCAGTGGCTAAAGTCCCATGTTAAGCAAAGATTTTGTAATGCAGGTTTCAGTGATTGTGACATCACAAAAGTGATTAACACAAATATGATAACTTTTAACTGATTCATTCCCTTGCTAGTTGGATTTTAACTATGCATCTCACCACTAAATTTTACTTATGCATAGGTTGTTACAAATCAATCCCATCATGATATTAAATAATTATTAGAAGTCAATTAGTCAGATCATTTCTACTGGTATTGCCACTCTACTCAGTTAGTGTGCATAGTTCGGTATTTTGATGAGAAAATGTAAAACAGATCTTAGTTAAACACAACCATGTTAATGTGCAACAAATTTGAGTTTTCATTCATTCAATTTGATAGAATGGCCAAACAGCCAGTCCATTATTTAAAAAAGAATATTTTCATCTGTTTCATTAGGTATTTAGTTAATTTTGTCATTAATAATATTATTGTATTTCTTAGAAGTTGTTATCTCACAATTCTACAATGTTTTGTCTTCAGGCTGAAACACCATCTATATTATTCTTAAACAGAATAATACTTGTTTGTTTTACTGAATCAGAAAAAACAACCATACTTACTTAAAGAGTTATCTGCTGCAAATATCAGTTTTGCAAGGTTTTGTTGTCAGAATTACATTTGCAACTGTGAAATGAATTTGTAAGTTTATTTCTGAACTCATGTTTGTTCTATTTGTGACTTGGCATTTAAATTTGCCATCTGTGTGAATACATAATAACATTCTAACATTTTTTTTCTCCATCAACTTTGACATTTAGTGGTTTAACCCAGTGTAGTACTTATCTTCTCATTTATTTAGATTTTGCATCAAAGCATTTTATATTTATTTAGTGAGAGCATGAAACATTGTAGGAAGAAATTATATTTACAATAGTGTTACTTTGTTGTGTTGTGTGGTATTCATAGCCCTGTGTTTGATTTTATTTGTAAAAACACTTTTTTATATCATTCAAAAAAAGATAGAAGATTTAAATGTTTTGATAGTATCTATGTTATTAAATGAAGAACTAAAAAATATAAATACTACATTATTACACCTATTAAAATAAAGAAATGTTTTAATTAATAAAATATAAATATAATTTACAGAACTAATAAATCAGAGATCAATTATCATCATTGTTCCATCTCTGATTTTCAGTACTTTTCTTACTCTCATAATTAATTTCGGAAGATTAGGGATTGAAAGTTTACTAAAGATCACATTGCATTATAAAATGGTGTGGCAGAGGTTCAATTTTTTAATATGTGGGTAAGTAAGCTAAAATAATAGAGATGATACATAGTTGATCTTTTGGTAGGTACAAACAAACATTAAAAATAACACTAAAAAATTTTTTATTATGAGTTATGAAAAACTGTTTTGAATATTTATTTAATACTTTATTTCATGAAAACAAGTAGAAAAAAAATATTTATCAAACCCAACCCTACCTTAAATTTGGCCACACTAACCTAGGATACCTAATGCAGCTATGTATTTTTTGTTAATGTTAAATTTAGCTCCTTCATAAACTATTCATAGGAAAGCAGTTAGTTTCTTATACTAACTGTTCAAGAAAAATGAGTACAAGGGCAATCTGCTTGCAAATAATTAATTACAGTTAAAATCTAGAGATTTGAATGTAGACAAATATGGCTTTAGCCAGCATCAATGTCATGTTAAATACACCAGTTCTCATCCGTTCACTGAAGTTAAGCAAAATCCGGTAAGGCTAGGACTTGGATGAGTGACCACACAAATTCAAACCCTTGTGATTCTTGGGCTTACTCAGGCTGGGTGAGCCTGAGTGGGCTTCAGAAAAAAAAACCATATTTTCACACTTTTCAGGATGCAAGAGTTGCAGTTGGCGTTACAGGAAGAACAGAAGACTCAGAAGAGTTCTGACCAGATAGAGCTACCTGAGGCTGAGTCCCCCACCAATGCTCATGAGCAAATTGCAGAAACTTTCCGGCCGGAAGTGTGGAAAAAGTATCTGGATGTCAATGTCAAAGAGCACAAGGTTATTTTCAATGACATCTATGATCTGCCCGAACAAAATGAACTGAGGAATGACTGTAAACAAATTGTAGGTGAGTGTTTGAAAAAAATGGATTTTTATCTTCAAATATATCATTCAAAGTGGGTCAAAAATCTCCTACATATTTTTAAAATAAATTTACATATTACTTTAAATAAAGTAGATTTTAAATTTAGTTTAGTCCCATGGCATAGTGCTCGGAATTGGCTTGCAGAGAGTTGAGAATAATAAACTGACTAGATTTTTTCTGCAGTATTCTCACTAAATGGTGTATACAGTCAACCGCATATTGCAAAGTACATTAGACTGAAGGAGCTATGAAGTATATTGTGATGATGCATATTATGTATAATATAAATAAGTTTATTAAAATATATATCCAATACATTTTTCTTCTTGCCCCTGTGTCAACAGAGAAGCTTGGCAATGATGATGAAGACAAGGTGTCTGTCCTGAGTGACCTCGAGTCCATTCTGACACACTTCCGCAAGAGTCAGAGGCAACCCCGCCCCTACAGGTCTGACAATGGATGGATCGAGCTTCTCTTCCCGGTGGTGAGAAAATAATTCAATACAGTTAATGATTTGAGTCCCAAGCAAGCACAGTAGTGGCAAGGCAATGACATCATGATTGTAATTGACACAAATATGTTAACTTTAACATTTTGTTGTCTCTGTGGACCTTGAGTCTTTATGTTTTTTTAAAAGGAAATCCAGCTTTCGTACAAGTATTCTTGTTTATTTTTAACTGTCATTTTTTTTTCTTCAACTTTTGCCTTAACACTTTGAGCGCCGCAGGACCCCATGGGAGCTTTTTCTATACTATCAACTGGTACCTAAACCCACATGGGGGCTTTAAAATATGACTTCAGTTTATGTACACTAAGCCCCTATGGGGGTGTTGTATCAATGTATTTCTTATGAAGGAATTATTGCCGTGGAACAGAGCTATAACGATGGTCTTGGTTCTGAACAATCTTATTTTTTAGCTGAGATGAGTGATTTTGAAAATTGACCAATTTTTGCTTGGAACAGACAAAAGTTTACCTCAAAATCATGCGGCGCTCAACGTGTTAATGCCTCTGTCCACTGTGCACAAAAAATCAAAATTGTGAGAATATTTTATACAAAAAAAAAAAAAAAAAAAAAAAAAAAAAAAAACAAAAACAAAATTAATAAAATGAATAGTATTCCCACTCTAGCCCTGCTTAGTTTGTATAATGATAAGTTCCATCACTAATATTATTATTCAATTTTGTTGTCCAGGTGGCACTAAAGCTCCCCAAGCAAGAGACGTACAACCTATTCGAAGCTATCCACAGGAGATACATCGCAAGACACAATGATGTATTCCACACATTGACCCTGCTTATCCTCTATCACGATCCAGCCCTCAGTAACTTCCTTGTCACTAAGAAGATACCGTCCACCCATGTGTTTACCAAAACCTGGGTAAGGGAAATTAATTATTATATGAATCTACATAACAAAGGTATATGGGTCAAATTGCCTCTGACAACACAAAGAGGCGTAAACCACAAATTTTTGAAATCGTCTTTATTGCTTGGATTGAGTCTACTTGTGCTATATTTTGTTCTCACAAATAGACGTAACCCAATTATAATCCAAAAAAAAGATACAACAAAAATTAAAATCAGGCGTATCCCTCATTTTCTCTTTTTCATAAAATCAAATAGGCGTAAATCGATAGTCACGGTTAAATAATCAAATTTGGCAACAGAAAAAGTTCGTATGGTCATTCACGGGTACAGGGAAATGATTATGTTCCTACCGTGAACAGAAAATTTATGCACAAGAAAACTCATTTTGGCTCTCCTGTAAAATTTCGAAAATGTGGTTTACGCCTCTTTGTGTTGTCAGAGGCGAAATTATAAAACAGGATTACCTAACTCTGAGGATTCGGTGGCAGGAAATGCTCTAGTAGGAACTTCGCCTAGTGGTTGCCTTCCACTAAAGAGTAATTATTTATTTAGTGTATGGCTTTATTGCACATCTCAAAGTGAGAAGACATATACATATGTATGTAATAAACTTGATCAGGAGATCTGATGGCAGTGATGGTCTGATCGCCAAATTTGTCAGTACTTTAGCCGCATGTCAATGCGTTGTCCAGGGTGAACCACGAGGAGGCGTACTAACATTTCACCCCTAAAGAGTATTATTATTATTAAATAAGCCAGACTGTCGGGCTTTAGTGTACTGCAAAGGTTTGTGTAAAATAGATTGCCATAGGCAATATCCCCGCCCTTTAGTTAGGGCATATGAATTTATCTATTTCTTTCCATTTTATTGTTTATATTGTTTCCATTCTTTTGAGCCTGAGGTCTTAATAATCTTGTTTTTCTCTACAATGACTGTTTTAGGATAGGAATGGTGATGAAATGATGATGATAAGTATTAATAATAATTCATGTGTAAGCAAGGTTATACTCGAACAGCTAGCACTTGAAACAAAGTGGCACCCTTATGTACCACAGTTTATTTGGCCTGAATATCTTATCTGAAGTGCTGAATCACAAGTATCATGGGACTGTAGGTACTAGGTACTTTCCTGAGTTACGTAAAAATAAAGTCCAACGTTGCCAGGATTTTTGGGATTTTTTTGGCAACGAGTTAATTATTCCCTCTTCCAAATTTCACTCTTCATTAGTCATACAAGTAACTTCTCATTTTTCCTCACGAGGTATGAGTGGACCTCGAATATGGCGTGCATTGGTAGTCAAGTGGTTCATGCGTTAATCTGGTAATCCAGGTAGCGTAGGGATCCGTTGGTTCGAATCTCACCCAATGCATGAATTTTTTCTCATTAATTTGAGTTTGTGACCACATAATTATAAGACTCTTGAGGGTTAGGTGGTAGAAAATGCTTTGAGCATTAACCTCGCCTGGTGGTTACCTACCACTAAAGGATGTTATTATTGTACCGGGAATCAAACCCAGGGTACCGTGCGTACAGAGCGCTACTCCGCCTGGCCACGGTGACTTCCATTTATCAGTCCTGCCCAACAGTAGCCAACACCTACCACTTGGTTTCAGTTCCAATCCCTGTTCGCGGCCCAGTGCAACCTACAGGTGGTCTACGCCATCTGGGATCTCTACTTCCAGCAGGAAGATCCCTTCTTCATCTTCTTCCTGGCTCTAGTCATCATCGTCAACGCAAGGTAACTACAATGCCATGGGTTTGATGGCAGAGATTGCCTCAGAAAAAAAAAAAAATGTCAGTATTATTCTTGTCAATGAAGAATTTATTATTTTAGTTAATAAATTCTTTGTGTTATTATGTCACAATTTTAGGTAGCGCAGAATCATAGGACTTTACCACTTTAATTTACAATATCTTGTATTATTTTTCGCCTAAGATTCTGCCACTGGTCGCTGCTTCACATTAAAGCAGCTACTCATTTCTCCTCACGAAGTATGAGTGGACCCCAAACATCCAAGTACAGAGCAGAAAAAATCCTCCCCCACTGGGAATCGAACCCAGGTCACCATGTGTGCAATGCCTAGCGCGCTAACTCGCTTTGTCACAGTGACTACTATGAAGAATTTATTATTATTATAATGCCGCGTCCAGTGCGTCCACACGTAGCGAACATGAACATGAGCACGAACATGTTTATTCCGGAACTCTCTGTTCGCCAGTGTTCGTGAGCGGATCCATTCTTCGAGGTCATTTTGTTTTTTATTTAGTTTGTGTCAAAATGCCGAAGGAGAAGGTCGTTTTAGCGGAGTTTTTATTGTAAGTTCTCCAGGTAATGAAATTGGTAGAATTTATTCATTTCGATATTACTTATTTTACGATATTTTTTTTTTTTTATTCTCCCAATGACACACCAATTGGTATTCTCTCCCCTTTCTTTTTGCTGATTATGTTGAGTTGGGTTAGGTTCTACATATTTATTTCTTATCTCTATGTTTCTTTTTTTTAAACTTTATTTTGACTTGTGTTAACAATTTGTGTAAATTGATAAACATTAATAGAAAACTTTGATTTGATTTGATACTTCGTTCCCTTGCTCCTGTTCCAGGGATCAGATCCTGGCCCTCAAGGATGAGCCCCGGGAGAAGATCCTAGAGGCCCTCAGTCTCCTGCCCTGTGGCCTGGAGAGGGATGACATCACAGACTTCTGCTCCCTGGCTCAGTACTATGACTACAAGACGCCGCGCTCCTTCAAAACTGTGCGTACTATTACCGCAATATTATCATCTTAATTATACTGCCGGAATAGGACTTACGAGTCCCATTATTCTAGCAGTTTTTGTTGTTGTAGCCAGCTTGGCTACAGCTGGAGGGTTGAGTGATGGTCTCCAGACAACTTTATTTCAAAGTTGGCTCGTCCTGAACCACATATTTCTATGTGCGATCAACCATCATGAGGACTTGGACTTTTCTGTATAAGCCATTAAACCCTTAGGAAACTGCAAGCTAGCCTGGCTTGTAAGGGTTGGCTAGTCTGTTCTCTGTTTATAGTCCTCTAGCGAGACACTGGTCTTCTCCCTGTTTAACGTCCCCTAGCCAGACTATATTCCAGCAGTATTATTATGTGGTCAAAATCCTAAATGGGAGGATATCTTGTCATGTCCCAGCTGGGTATCGAAACCACGACTTCAAGATTACCAGACTGACGCATTGACTACTGGGACGGACTACTACATAACATATTATATACTTTTTTCCTTCGCTTTACTCAAAGGGACAGACATTTCCTGATAGCTCCTCCATCCAATCACAAATCCCTTTTTTTAAATTGGGTTTACGTCACTTTTAACTGCGTGGTCATATCACGACGGGGATGTTACCATCCATTCGCAGGAAACTCACAAACTTGCAACCCATATTAACCTCGACCCTGATTATTGATCTTTATTTCGTTGTTTTTTGATCTTGTTTTAACAAAGATAGTTTTCACTTTTTCAGGAAAGTTGACTGTGGTAAAATACTCAATTTTTTTAGGGACTCAATAATAATAAAAAAAAAAAAAAAAAAAAAAAAAAAAAACAAGTTTGCTTCGGCTTCCTTGTTCCCATGCTAAAATTACTAAACATTGTTTATTCAACAGAAATTAAATTTCCAGTCTTAATGCTTCACTGACAATTTTTTAATTTTATTTAAAACATATTCACAACTTAAGTTGTAGTTTTATTTATAATTTTTACAAGGAAATCATACGTCAACGCAAGCCCTGCTTAATGCCATTATCATGTGGTCCCCTGAGTCTCATAAAACTTATTATGTGAATGGCCTCGCAATTCAGCCAGCTAATATTCTTTACAATTTTTACATGACTAAATTAGAGATGAGCCACGTTGAATACTCCAGTTTTCGTTCTGCCACTGAAGTTAAGCAATGCCCAATGGAGATAGGACTTGGATGGGTGACAATTCAAATTCGTGATGCTGGGTGGGTGGGTGACAATTCAAATTCTATTCCTGGACCACTCCGGCTGGGTGATTCTTATTTGAGTTGCTGGTTTGTGAGTTTCCAGGGAATGGAAGATTAAAATCCTCTTTGTGATATTGTCTTCCATAAATTAACACTTAGACGACCGGCATGGTTTTTCGTGAATTCTCCCGTGGGACCGGCGATGTTTAGGCTATTCACAGGCGTAGTACATGCGTGTACTACCGGTGGTACACCCGGTCCATTCCGTACAGACACGCGTGTACCACCGGTGGTACACCCGGTTGTCTAAGTGTTAATAATACCACTCCTCCCCAGGAGCTGAAGTCGAGCCTGTTCGAAAGCGACTCCCACACACTGGACACCTCCTCCCAGGCCAAGACCTTCATCTCCCAGGCCCTGTGTCTCCCGGTGAGCGCCGAGGAGCTACTCCACTACACCCGCCACAGTCTCGACTACCGAGAAGACAGCGTCCGGTTCTTCCTGATAGACTGCCGTCCCGCCCAGCAGTACAACAACGGTCACCTGCCCACAGCTTTCCATCTGGACTCGAGCTTGGTGAGAATTTTTTTTTTTTTTTTTAACACTTTATTAGGTAATAGGACATATTATATACAATACAAATAATTACAGATGAAAATACAATATACAATATAATAGAAGAAAAAAATAAAGGAAAAATAAATAAATATATACAAAATATATGTCCTAACTAAAGGGCGGGGTTATTGCCTTAGGCAATCTCTTCCACCCAACCCTTACTAGTTTCTAGTAAGAAATACGTTTCTAGTTCTGTGAACGGTATATTATTGACACTCAGATATTGACATGTCCATAAACGATTGGTGAAATATCGCATTCGTTCATGAGTAAATACGTCAAAAAGGAATAAAATCAACGAGTTAAAACTAAATCTCACTTCGTTAAGTCCATATTTTTTTTTTTTCAATTGCTGTCATTTTCTTCGAAAAACAAATACTGCTCCTTCTAATGTGATCTTTGATGGGAAATAAATCTTAACATATAAATGTCAAAGTCACTGACTGACTGATCATCACTGTCACTCCGAACTGGTAAGTCCTAGGAAGCTGAAATTTGGTAGGTAGCTTTGTCTTATAGTCTAGATGTGCAATAAGACGGGATTTTTCGAAATTCCCACTACAACACCTGCCATTAGCGAAAAAGGACTTTTTGCTTTCACGGCCATGCCTCGGCCCGCAACGCAGGCGACAGCCCGCTAGTAATTGATAAAATAATAAAAAAAAATCACTTTTCTCCGTCAGATGCTCCAAGAGCCCACAGCCTTCGCCACGGCCGTGCAAGGCCTGCTCTCCTGTCAGAGGGCCGCCCTCAAGCAGGGCAGCCAGGCCGGGGGGGAACACGTCTGCTTCCTAGGCTGGGGACAGCTGGAACAGGATCAGTACACTCACATGGTGGTGTCCTCCTTCCTACAGAGACAGATCCAGTTCATTAGTCTGGTGCAAGGTGAGTAGAACATGTTCTGCTGGAACAGGATCAGTACACTCACATGGTGGTGTCCTCCTTCCTACAGAGGCAGATCCAGTTCATTAGTCTGGTGCAAGGTGAGTAGAACATGTTCTGTTCATTAGTCTGGTGCAAGGTGAGTAGAACATGTTCTGTTCATTAGTCTGGTGCAAGGTGAGTAGAACATGTTCTGTTCATTAGTCTGGTGCAAGGTGAGTAGAACATGTTCTGCTGGAACAGGATCAGTACACTCACATGGTGGTCTCTTCCTTCCTACAGAGGCAGATCCAGTTCATTAGTCTGGTGCAAGGTGAGTAGAACATGTTCTGCTGGAACAGGATCAGTACACTCACATGGTGGTCTCCTCCTTCCTACAGAGAGACAGATCCAGTTCATTAGTCTGGTGCAAGGTGAGTAGAACATGTTCTGTTCATTAGTCTGGTGCAAGGTGAGTAGAACATGTTCTGTTCATTAGTCTGGTGCAAGGTGAGTAGAACATGTTCTGGGGACAGCTGGAACAGGATCAGTACACTCACATGGTGGTCTCCATGTAAATGGCCTTCTAAATCTATCTAAAAGTTAACGCGATAAAATCAAGTGTTGTTAAATTAGGCAGGTTGGTTTTTTAATTCGTTTAATCATCTTTTGTGAAAGTAAAAATTATCCAATCAGTAATTTTATAGAACCTATTTGATTATTTCCGTTTTATTTTCCTAAGCCATCCTCAGTAATTAGATCGTTAGGCTAGTTGTAACTTGAATGTCAGTGTTTCGATTTTCTGTCAGCGTATATGTGACTTCCTGTCTCGAGCCGGGAGACTCTAAATAAAGCAATAAAGCACTACTATACTGTACTATATTTAGTAAGGCAAGTTTTTTTTATATTTAACACGTTCGTTACCAAGCCAATTTTTTCAAGTTTTACGTAGGGACCAGGCGGTAAAGTCGCTGTTGCATCCTGGGTACCAAAATGATTTTTTTTTGCATATTTGGCATCGTATTTGTACAAGAATCGATCCTATATCTGTTCTAATACTAACAACCTACCTCAAAAAGGCCATATATGGATGTCCGGTCCCTCGTTAAAATTTTGATAACGGCCACATGTGTGTTTCGGTCCCACAGAAAAACACAAAAACATCCACATATGGCCGTTCGGTAACGAACGTGTTAAAGCATTTCGGTATACACTCTTGTATGTATGCTATAGGTATGATTTAAATGGTACAATGGTACATGATGTAAATGAATGAATGAAAAATTTAAAATTTATAAAAAGAAAAATACATTAATAAAACCAGGTGGTAGATAAAAGTAAGTGATACTTTTCAGGACTAGCGGATTAAAAAAAAAAAAAAACTTAATAATAATAATAAAAAAAATATAAAAAAAAGTTTGACTAATTGTGACAGCATTATGATTGACACGTTTCATTTTCCTGTTCTCCAGGCGGGTACCAAGCGGTGCATGCCTCCCTGGAGGACTCCGGCTGTCTGGAGGATGGACTAGTGGACCACAGCCCCGCCCACTGTCTCGTCTGTGTCTCCGCCTCCCCCTCCAGGCATTCCCAGTCCAACGGGAGGGGTGACTCCCCCCTCACCTCTCCCTCCTTCTCCAGCTCGCAGTCCTCATCCGATCTGTTCGGGAAGATTGGGTAAGGATTAAGGGCGGAATAAATTAATAGACAACATCAAAAACTTAAGTCGTTGGTAAGTGTCGGTTTTCCCTATCTTACACAGTACGCAATCCGTGACTTAGCGCCACAGAGGTATTACAAAAACGTCTATTAATTCCGCCCTAAATGTCTGTTTTTCTTCCTCTTTTTGGTAATTAAAAAGAACCGTTTTGAAGTGTTGAAAATACGAAATGTTAAATTTGTAACTTTTTTTTTATTTGGGAATATTTGTTTCATTGATTAAATTCATTGACTTCATAAAGAAGAAGACTTGATTAATACTTGACCACTTTTCCTCTCTGAAATGATCCTGCTGATGCTGTTAAGAATATCTATACACCAAATAGATACACCATGTTCTCAACTTGATTCTGTAGCTTCAGTCTATTTTTCCGACGCATTTGAGGTTCTGTCAGGGTGTCCACAGGGTGGTCATTTGTCTGGACTCGCGTTTAACCTCTACATAAACGACATCGAACAATACCTATCAACACCTTACTGGCTCTTTGCTGATGACAAGCGTACTGGCCTTGAAGTGTGCAATGCTCAAGATGCTCATGCTCTGCAAAGGTCATTGGATGCTATTTATCAGTGGTGTCTTGTAAATAAAATGGAACTTAATATTAGTAAGTGCAAAATAATTTCATTTCATAAGAATAAAGATCCTTTATGTTTTCAATACTCCCTTAATAATGTGCCACTTGAGAGAGAGATCGCCACAAAAGATCTTGGAGTGTCCATGAACAACGAACTTTGTTTTAATGAGCACTACAATCTTATCACTAAGAAAGCCTTTAAAATACTAGGTTTCATAAACAGAAATTCAAAAGAATTTAAAGACCCCACTACTTACAAAATCATGTATTATACTTTCATTCGCTCCATTCTCGAATACGCCTCTCCTGTGTGGTCACCCTATTATAAAATTCACATCTCCTTAATTGAATCCGTTCAGCGTGCATTTTTAAGATCTCTAGCTTTCAAACAAAAAACAGCTATCCTGAATCACAATTACATAGATATTATGAAACTCAATAACATTGACACACTAGAACACAGGAGATCCGTTAACGATATGGTATTATTATTCAAAATACTTAATGGCAAAACCCATCTACCAGACTTTTTAAACAATTTACATTTTAGAATTAATAATAAATCGACTAGAAACAAAGCTCTATTCATGGAAAAATTTTGCACTAAAAACTATACATTCCATCAACCCATAAATAGACTCATGAGACTCTATAATATAGCCTGTGATCTGGACCCATCCCTCGACTTATTTTGTGATAGCATGAGCAACTTCAAGAGCAAGATCCTCCAGTTAAAAAATCTATCCTCCCTTTAACCTCTGTAAACATCATAGACCTTTCCACTCCACTCCAGTCCACAACAGTTTTTTACTAGAAAAGAGAGGGAAAATCGAAGAAATACAATGTAATACAACATTTTTTATTAACATTTTTACCTTAAGTAGTTGCCAAAGGATATTTCCTTAGCTTCTGCGAATGGGGTTGGACCCCGTAAATTCGTAAAAATAAATAAATAAATAAATAAATACAAAAGAAATTTTTAATTCAGTCCTAATCTCTTCTTTTGCACTGCTTATTGGTAATGCAGTGCTCATGGTTATTTCCTCAAAGGGTATTTAACCATCCCGTAGTTGTTTTATATTAATTTTTTTGTTATTTTTTGCAAAAAAACATTTCAACATAAAAATGCAATGATTATTTTATCTTTTCGTACTTGTGTATAAACTAGTACTAAACTGACTTTTCTGAAGTAATGCGAAAGCGGTTCCAGGGCACAATTACTTTAAAAAAAATGGCTTTTCGTTCCCCACAGAGCCGCCATGAAATCCAAATCCGCCGAAGTGAAAGAGAAACTGTTCGAGATCATCACGCCGTCCACCAGTAGTCCCGGCTCCGGAGCCGCCCGCAGGCCCTCGGGCAAGCGGTACCGCACCAGTGCGCCGGTGTTCTCCATAGACGACGAACATGACCCCGGCGGCGATATCGATAGTCGGCACGATGAGGAGGACGATATCGATAGTTTGGATATCGATGGGCTCACTATCGATAGGTACAGCAGCGTGGCCTCGTGGCTGAAGAAGCCCGATGTGATCGCCTCGTTCGAGTGCCAGCAGATTAACATGCAGGGATATTGCTGTGACAGGTGAGTTATCGATAATCGGCGATATCGATTCTTGGCACGATGAGGAGGACGATATCGATAGTTTGGATATCGATGGGCTCACTATCGATAGGTACAGCAGCGTCGCCTCGTGGCTGAAGAAGCCCGATGTGATCGCCTCGTTCGAGTGCCAGCAGATTAACATGCAGGGATATTGCTGTGACAGGTGAGTGACGGCTAAGTTCATTGACCTATGAGTAAAAAAAAATAGTGTGATGTAATTTTGTACGATCACAAACACAAAGCATAATTGTAGAACTTTACTGGGTAGCATAACAATACCTCAACCCCATCATTTTTTCCAAGTAAAGACTTTCAATGCTCGTAATGCCGCCACCGGTTGCTACTTATTTTTCCTGACGAGGTCTGAGTAAAACCCCATAATATCCAAGTACAGGACATAAAAAAATTCGACCGTGTCGGGAATAAAACTCCGTCACTACAAGCTCATTGCGTTTTCTGCCCGACCACGGTGACGACTGAATTGGCCAACAAACAGATCATGGGGTAAAGTAATGTACAGCTCTGAAAAAGAAACCTCTACTTTTGTTTCAGTATCCTACTAGTGAAGAAACCTCTCCCTTTGTTTCAGTATCCTACTAGTGAAGAAACATCTCCCTTTGTTTCAGTATCCTACTAGTGAAGAAACCTCTCCCTTTGTTTCAGTATCCTACTAGTGAAGAAACCTCTCCCTTTGTTTCAGTATCCTACTAGTGAAGAAATATCTCCCTTTGTTTCAGTATCCTACTAGTGAAGAAACCTCTCCCTTTGTTTCAGTATCCTACTAGTAAGAAACCTCTCCCTTTGTCTTATCCTACTAGTGAAGAAACCTCTCCCTTTGTTTCAGTATCCTACTAGTGACGGAGAGCAAGCTGATCGTCCTGCGAGAGGTCCAGGAAAAGCAGGGCTATGTAGAGATGGTGGTCAATAGACATCTGTCCACTATAGGCAGGATAACCACCAAGAAGAAGCATCCGGAGTTCATCACGTTCCAGTACGGGACTCCTAACTGTGCCGACCCGCTGGATATGGACAGGTGAGGATGTGGTTCATTATTGTGCAACTACTTTATTTTTAATATACTGGGTAGCACAGCTTCACGAGACTCTTAACAATATCATTTTCCCAAGCACGTAAGTGCTTCTTTGAAATGCAGCCACTAAGGTCATATCGAGACAAAGGTTTTACCCTCCATTTTTGGAAACTTACCAACTTGAGTTGGTCTGGAAATATCTAAAATACCTCTCCCAGCTTGTGTTGGTCTGGAAATAGCTAAAATTACGAGGCTTCAAACTTGAATAGGCGCCAAACTTCACTGACAGAACAAGAACTGGTGTGTTCAATATAACATTGACGCTGGCTAAACACCGTTTTCAACTTTCTTTTGTGTCACAGGTTCCTCATTCCCAAAGCCAAGGAAGCCACAGAACTCCTGTCCCACTTGATCCTCAAGTGTGTGGAGAAGCAACACCAGGAGGAACAAACTCAGAAAGAGACCTCCACCAAGTCCTGATATAGGCTGAGACGGCACAAGTCTACTTAGAAACTACCCTGCATGTGATTCCATACCCCACGAGATATTAATTAAGAGAATACTAACCAAGAAAATTTGTACAAAAATAAATGATGTGGAACAATAATAACTGCAGGGCTTGTATTGTTACTTCCCAAAAAGAAAATAGAATGTAACAGCATTGATTTGAAGTGCCTAACCCAACAAATATTTTCATATTCCTGAACTCTAGCTGTAATTTAGAAGCTGAGAGATAGGGGTGCAATATTCTTAGGCTTGCTTGACTATTCTTTAACACATTAGTTTATGTTGCCACCAAACACTTCTCACTGTGTACTTCTGAATAATGCTGCTCTACCAATGAAACACATCCAATTATCCTTACTGTTTGCAATAAGTAGTGCAATCCAAATTCCCTTTTTTAATTGTAAATCCCTTAGCATTATTTCTTTATATTACCTTGTTTTTGTTGTTTCCAATTGGGTTGTAAATATATTGAGAAGTGCCCTCTGTTTTATGTTGTTGCATTTGCATCATTATTTTTCTCCCAAATGAATCAAATTGTTTCCAGTAAAAATATTGTACAAGTACCTACCTATTTTTGTATGCATTTAGAAATTACACCATAATCAACGCCTGAGTCATCTGGATGAAGTTTATGTTTTATACTTCATATTAAAATAAATTTGGAAGTGTGATCAGTCATCATGTTTAAACTGGAAAGTGACTAATGTGAAAAGTTCTTATTTAAAACATGATCATGCACAACATTCTTACTGAGAATAATATTTTGCCTAAATTGATGTGGTTTCTAAAATAATGATGTAGATATCTAGAAATTTAATTTTTAAATTCCACTTTGTATAAAGCATTGGTGCACATCTTACTCCTAGATAGGTATTAAGATGTTACTTTCATGAATAATGTTTTAGTTATTGGATTTTCCTAAGGAGAATATTGAGATGTCACACAAAGTGCCTATTGTGAATAGAAAATGATACATATAAACAATACAATATTGTAATATTTGATAGTACATGTTCAAATGTCCCTTTTGTAATTTTTTTTTGCATTACTTCTTTCAGGATTTTTTTTTTAAATTTCTTAAACAACTGGTGTACACATCTTTTTAAATGTATGCAATTCCCAGACCCACTTTATCTGAGGCCTACTATATCTATCACCATGAACCAGACGGTCACATTTTGACTTTAAAAGGCACTAAAGAACTTGAAGGCTAGTTTAAGGAGATTTTTATATTCATATTTACAATTTCAAAATTGAGCTTGAAGTCCAATCAAGCTCAAATTATTTTATTGTGCCATTGTTTGGATGGTCTGAACAAGATATCAAAGTTTCAGCTTGATTACTTAAACTGGTCAAGAGTTATGACTAGCTAGCATACAACTTGAGAAAAAGGGCTAGTTAATGGGTTTTTCCTTCATGTGAAATAAAACCCTAAAAAATAATTGTACCTACACAATACTCTCTCACAGTTGAGTGTTGAGATGAAGCATTTCATTTGCCACAAACAAATCATCAAAACATTCTCTATTTGAGTATTAGAGACAAGATACTATAAATTAGTGTACAATAAAAAATTCCATCCCCACATGAAATGAAAATAAGACCTATTCTGAAAATTTCAAATAACATGTTATTTGAAATGTTAATATAGGTGCACCTACAAGATCAAAAGGAAAAAGCAAGGACAACAAAGAGATGTTTGACATATTAAACACATAATATAGGTATACTGGTTTATATTTCAGATGGAATGTGGTACATAACAATAATAATTATGAGTGATATGTTTCCAAAAGACTCATGGCAATCAGAAATTTTCCTCTCAAAAACATTTTATTTAAAAAAAAAAACATGTTGTTTGAATAATGTACATACTTAAAAAATTCATGTCATTGCAACTGATAGTAATCATGTACCTTTTATATTTATTTTTACTTTCTTTATCCTATAATAAAGGATAGTATTGTTTTTGTCAAAAATTTGACCTACCAAGTTTTCACATTTCTGGACGAATCATAGCCTCAGGATACCAGAAAGTTGTTTTTGGCCATTGGTCTGTTTGTCTATGTGAACACAGTATTTCGAGAATGGTAACAGATGGACACTAGAACTTTGGCAGTCACTGTCACATCTAGGAATCAAACATGTTGCACCAGGCATTTTTTGAAATTTCATAATATCTTCAAAAAATTACAAGATTTTCTTACACATCAAACAGTCAATATATTAACATTCTTATTGATTTTTTTTTGCTTTCTGCAGTTCATGGACATGTGATAAGTCAATTAATAGTGTTTCTAAGTCAATATAAGGTAATTTCAGTGGAAACAACCCAAAGCCCAACATCTGAATAATTACCTTAATCCAATATATTACTTAAAAACAAAGGTAGACAGCTGCTATTGTATGTATTTTAAATATATATTCAATTTGTTTCTCTCTCATTTTATTTACAAAATACATTTATTTACAGTTTTTAGGTTGAACATACTTTCACATATCATAAATTCAATGTTTTATTAGCAGGTAGGAGGTCCTTTGGAAATTGAAAGTAAGTACATGGATTTTATTTTCATATGAAAGAGTCAGGAAAATTACCAGCAGTGAGTCATCTTGCACCAACTCTGTCTCGGGGAATGATCCTCAGCTCACAGCCATGCTTCATGAACACAGTACCTGCTGTCTGCTGAGGGTTGATGCCTATTCCATCGTCAGTAATGATAGCAGATGTCTCTGGAGTCACTCTGAATTCCTCAGCTGCAAACTTCAACACAGCAGTGAATGGAGTGGCTTCAGGCACACTCAGCACTTTGTATGGTAATGATGGATCTGAGGTGAGAGTGATTTTGAATGTGACTTTGTTAGTAGCTGCTCCTGCTGCTGCCATTGCTACTCAACTCTAATATCTAGTTGGTTCACCTGAATCTTAAGAATGATTCACATGCACACTAGCACACAAAAACGGTTGACTTTATGATAACAGACTGCAGAAAATAGATTGTGAAATTCAAATTTTCCAATTTTTAGAATTTATTTTATGTTATCAATTTTTGATAACTTCCACATCAACAAATAGCTTTAGTTGTTTACATCTAGAGTAGATAGCAGCACTAATAGTTTGTTTCACCAACAGATTTCTACGATAAGAATTTCATAAATCTGTGAGATTGAGTTTAAAGTAATAGGAAAGTACCTATATGGACGTTGTTACCTTCTATTGAAATTTTTTTGGAATTAATTAGAGATCAATAATAAAAAAATCTTCATAAACCAAAGAATAAAGACTTTGATTAAATTAAAAATTAAAGAGATGATCTCCACGTAGTAGATTTAATTCACCAATAGGTATCGCTAGCAGTACAATTTATGTTTCAAACCTTTCAACAGGAAATGCGGTTACAAGTAGGGGAAATAACCAAATTCCTGAAGTTTCTTGTGTGAGGGGAAGTGCTAGATACCGCGTTTGTTGTTATTGTTGATAGCTAATTTTTCAGTTTCGAGTTGTCGTTTGCCTTGCTAATCATCGTACGATCTTTTTTTCAAATAACTGTTAAATTTAATGTTGAATAGTGCCTGATTTTAATTTTTAAGTATATCCTTGGTCCATTGTTATTAAAATATTTTGAAAATAGATAATTGAAAGTGTATGTCATTAATTAAAAATAGTGTTTTAACGCTTCGCGGTAAGGTGCAGAATTTGCATTCAACAAGTTGTGTTCATACCAAAGGTATTACTTTGTGTGGTAACTTTTTGTAAAATACGAATAATTTTTTGTATAAACTTACTTTTTACCCAGTTTTTTTTCGGTTTTCCTCTTATTTCACTTTTATTCTCAATAGCTCAAAAAGTGATTTTTTAAAGTGTTTGTAGAATTATGTAAAGTGGTTGGTAAGGTGTTTTTAGTTCAGTTGTGTTTGAGAAGGAATCAAAATTAAATCCAGCAACCTGTTTTGCGTTCAAAAGAAACGCGAGGATTCTGGAGAGGCTGCCAATGAGGTAGGAACTCATCAATGTAGAATGTTGCATTTAATTTTTTGTATTTAAAATTATATAGAACGATAGTATGTTAAACTACTATTGTACTACTTTATTGCCAGAAAACTTTATTTTTCCAACGAAAAGTTCTACAATCTTTCCATGGCATATTCCCCTCCTTCTTGCACATTTAGACAACAAAGGAAACTTTCATACAAAATTAAAAAATTGTAGGTGTTGTTTCACAAACAGTGATCAGTGGATAAATTACTGAACTGATTCTCATATTTGTACCTTTTGTGGACTGGTTTTACATACTTGCATCAATAACTGTATAATTAAAGAAAAGTTATCATTTTCGTGTTAAATCACAATTATTACTCAAACTTGCTTTTCTAAGTTTTTGATAATGTTAGGACTTGAAGCACTGACCTCAAGATTACAAATCCACTTCAAGCTGAGGTCAGTTCATAATTATACAACTTTAGTTGTGATACTTTCAACTGCAAGGTCATATTACGGCAGAGGTTTTACCCACCATTTGCTGGAAACTCACAAAACCAGCTACTCAAATAAACTCTACCAGCCTAAGTGGTGCTGGGTATAGCCAGCATCACAAGTGCTTGAATTTGAATGGTCACCCATCAAAATCGTTTACTTGCTGGTGCCTGGTCATTGTTTAACTTCACTGACTGAATGAAAACTGGTGTATTCAAAGTGCCATCAACACTTATTTTAAAAAAATAACACTTTCTTTAAATTTAAAATAATCTTAATAATACTTGTATATGTATAATATGTATACTCACTGCTTAGGTTATTTTATTGAACTCACCCCAAAGTTGGAAAATTAAACCTTAAGGCAGAAATACATGATTTCTGCCTTAAGGTTGAGGTAGGTAGTTACCTACAATACTTACCTAAATTGATAATATATTTACATGTACCTACCCATTTCCTTACCTTAATGATAATAGACATTCTTTGCAGCCTCCATTTAGCTACAATCCATGTATCATAATATGTATATCTACTCGTATTCTCAAATCTCTGAGTTCAACACTTTAAAAATTTAAATTAGGGATTTGATATACGCTGTAGATTATCTTTCTGCTAATCCATAGAGGTCTGATCATTATATTCCATGGTTGGTGACATTTTAAAAGGTTATCTACTTCCTAATTGCTTTTTCTTGTTAAGAAAAGCAATAATTTATTCCAATTACTTCATCAGCCAATCAATGTGTTAATTGTGACGTCACTCTAATGCTTACAGCGGTTTTTTTTTATTTGAACGAAGCGAACCGAAGCTGACCTGGTCACTGAAATTCACTTTTTTTTATTTGACCGGACCGAAAAATCCTGACCAGAGTGGACCGGCTCGTTCGTTCGGTCATCGCGTTTGGTTCAGTAAGAAGAAGAAGAAGTGGATGATTTCGAATGCAAAATGTAAACAAACAACGATATCTTTAATGTAAACAAACCAGAGTTCCAAAAATCACTTTTTTTTATTCTTCAAATTTTGGTTGACCAAAGCTGACTGTTCGGTCTCGTTCAGGCTTTTCGTTCAATTAAAAAAAAAAACCGCTTATTGACAGCGCACTGTTTTGTGCGTTTCCAGCGATTGGAGTATAAAACCCCCGTCTCGATTGATTAGAAGTTAAAAAAACGTTAATAAATCACAACAAAAAAGTCAGATCTACATTTTTTCTTTCGTTTAGCTACATTGAAAATTGATTTTATAGGTAATCGAAGTATTTCGTTTTGTAAACTAACGAAACTCTATACATAGTAGGAAACTCTTTACCGATTGTCTTGGTATCTTAAATCGTCTTTATCTTGAGTAGAATTTCCTCCCTACAGACAGTAAACAAATGGGTATTACTCAAAGAGCACTGGCGCCCAAAACACTTTTAAATTCCTCGACCCCCAAAGAGGTTGAGGAAACAACCAACAGTCGAACAATTAAAAGTCGACTGATCGACCCTGTTAGGAACCGCCCATCTCATCTATAAATATTTTCTTATGATAGTTAACTGTGTTAAGCGAAGTGAAAAAACTAGCATGCCTTGCAAAAAAAAAACGACATGAAATAGCTTTCTGATGCTAGGTAAACGCAAACAGACACATTACACGCAATCATTGCAAGCAGCAACCATACAACACGTATATATATGGGCGATGAAACAGGTCTTCCAAGAAATATAAAGCACCAAGAAATACGAGTTTAAGCACCCGTCCACTGTCGAACAAGTCTAGATATTCCAGGAAACTAGTACCTACTTCATACAAGTAGGTATTTAGCTTATGAAATGAATTCAGATCAGAATGATAGGAGTTGTTCCAAGGAAAGCAGAGGTCTGAAGTGCAAGCGAGCGCAGTTCCGGTGTTGAAGCAAATATTGTCTTATCGGCAGGAAACATCGGGAGGATTTGCTTGAAATCATTGCATAAGGTGTGGATGAGTGAGAGAGAGAAGGGAGATAAATAAGGGGCAGGGGGCTCAGGTGTGACCAAATCCTGAAAACCAGGTGTAGGAATTCACATCTTGTGACTTCTTTTCGTTTCAGTTTCTGTTAAAAACTGAAGTTCTCACTTTTCTGTTCCCTCTCGTCTTTGATCGACTTTCATTTCAGCCAAATTTAAGGCTGTTCTAAAAAAAAATGTAATAAGAAGACCGATCTACATACTTGTTGCTTAAGCTTTTAGTCCTATATTGCGGCACCATTTAAATTAGGTACCACATACGCTCTTAATGTATGTGTTGTCTGTTGTGTATACGTAGAAATGTTTTTTTTTTTTTTTTTTTTTCATCAAGAAGTTACCAAATACATTATACGTTCAAATATATTATTATGCAATGAAAACCGGATCAAGTGATTATCCAATGTTCTATCTGGGTGATTGGTTTTTATGAATCAACACGATGAATTAAATTACTTCTAAGGTATGTGCATTGTGCAACTATCGTAAAGTAAAAATAGTAGGTGGAATTTTGTGGAAATGAGAAATAATTCTCATAAAAACGTTCACAAGATAATATGTAGGTATTTAAATTAAATACTAAATACCAGCTGTATCCTAGCATTTTGTATTTCAATATCGAAAGATGTATGTATTAGAAAGCGCCATGCGACGATCATACATTTCATAAAAACCCTGGAGGTCCCGTTAGAAAGGATGATGCATACATACATAAACCCAGGAAATTCGAGAACACATATTTCGTGAAAATATTTGGCCTAGCAGAGGATCAAACCTGCCTACCACCTAGAGATTCAACCAAGTCATTCTGTCCCAGGGTCCCCGGTCCATAAAGATGTCACTAAAAGTTATCATATTATTTTGTGTCACAACCGTGATGTCACAATTATTAAAACTCACACTGCTAAATATTTTCCGTACTTAAGACTCGAACCACCGACTTCCAGTTTAACTAGTCTGCTGCCTTAACGATCAAGCTACTAAGGTTGGTCTAAAGATGTTTTAAAGGGAAAAAGAAAATGTTCCCCTTGTCGGAATTCAAACCCCGGACTCATACATACGGACATACCAGACCTGCTATACCTCACTAGGTCCCGACGAGCTTTTAGTTCAAGGATGATGAAAGCTGAAAGTTTGAAGCTCTAACATGAACTCGCTGGCAAAGTAACAAATCGCTTTGTAGATCATTTAACGGGAACTCAATGCCTCCGAGCTTATTTTTGAGTCATCTCCAACTTTTGTATACTCTCTCTTCCTCTTGAGTTCTATCGATGCAATCGGAAGTTGCAAATGCACCATGGTCATTGCACAGTGATGGGCTCAATACGATGCATTTATTTATCAATTTTAACAAATCGACGGTTATAACCGTCTCGTCTCGTCTTATAATATAACAAGAGGCAAAAAGTTCACGAGACCAGACAATATCTAATTATCATCTTGTGAAACATTGACAACACGAAAAATATGAATTTTCTCACCAAGTGTCTCGTCTCGTGTTTTTTAGACAAGACGAAACAAGTTTTTTTGTAAATTAACCAATCCATTCAAACCTTTATCTTGGTACTGCTGTCGCAGGAAACATTTTTGCGTGAGAAGAAGTCTCGTGTGCTGAAAGACGAGTTTAGATGAAATACATATCTCGTCTCTAGATATAAACAGTCGAGCCTGGATAATATAAGAGAAAACATCCAGGTTTTTCTTAAAAAGAGGTTATTTTCTTTATCGTATTATGTTTTCTTTATTGTATACTGTATAGGTACCATCTGTACCATTAACCATTAAATTGTTATTGCATCTGTACTGCTAATTTGTAATTTCACATGTTCAATATGCACTCCTCAAAATTTTAGGTATATTATTTCTGTCATAGATAACCTACCACTTTAGTTTTGAAATTGGTTCATATAAAAAAAAGTTATTTTCCCTCATCATAGGGTGGCGTCATCGTGAACGATGGTAGCCAGACAGTGCTGGTCTACTCCCTGTTTCTACTCCCTCAGCCAGACAATTTTCCCTCATAGAAAGGTAAAGTGGACCTGAAAATTGTTCTTTAACCCGCAATCAGTATGGTTGTGAGAGAAATCTCTCACAACCGTATAAGTTACGTGTACTGGATACGTTTAACCCGTAATCAGTATGGTTGTGAGAGAAATCTCTCACAACCGTATACGTTACCGTGCACTGGATACGTTACAAAACCGAACCGTACTGATCCCGGGTTAATGTCGAGGTTTCTCTTATATCCAGGTTCGACTATACTAGAGTAGGGTGGACCTCGGGACGGAAGGGGTGCACTCCCATTGGATCTAGTGTCGATGTTGAAGACGGGGTCAACTCTGTGGCATTCCGAGCAAACCGGTCCCGAAGCGAACACTATTATCAAGGTCACACACCGGTGTGTCTAATCCTGCTGACCGGTAGCACCGCTAATCTTTCACCATCTGTGAGGGAGCCATCGGGCGAAATACCAACTGGGGAGGGCGAGAGGCTCTCTTTGGACTTAGAGAAAGAATATGAAGGAAGGGATGGAGAGAACTTTACACAGCTGATCTTGTGAGGGATGGATTTTTATTGCTCGTTGGTCAGACTTTCGGTGTCCTATGTGTGATGACATGGTGTTGGAAGGATTGATATGGGTGAACCCTTTGGACGCCCAGAACCATTTTTTTGGGCTCCTTCCGTGTCCAGTGTTTGTGTAGTTGTGTAGTGTGTTGAAATTAAGCACTTTAAACTGAAAATTTTAAATTATTTCTTTAAATTTGGTAGGTACCTAAGTATTTAAAAATTTAGCGATCTTTCGTTGGTCATATTAAGCCTAGCTATCAGTAAGATGGATGGATATTTTAGGAGATTTGTCTCTGGTAGTTCAGTTCAGCCTTACATTTCCTACTCTTTTGTTTGTTTACTTTGGTTTACAGTCACTTTCAACCAGTTGGTTTCTTGGCGATGTGTCGGTCAGTTTTAATTACGAATATTATATGACGTATAGTCAGAGTTGTACAAACTGCACAACAACAGAAACTTATGAAGAAACTAGTTGTTTCAAGACTAAGAAAAAAGAATTCATGTTGAAGTAGAAAACACTCTTACACTCATCATAATTAGAGCAAACATTTCTTACCCTTGCTGCATTCTTGCATAGTCCTTACTGTGGAGAAAAATCTTTATTAAATGTCCATTTAACTGTCAAATCTCAAGTTTTCTCTTTAAGTGCACTGTGCACGTTTCGTGAGTCCCCGTCTCAGTGGTCAAGGCGTCCCTCTGGTAATCCAGGGGCGGCGAAATCTCAATTCAGCAGGGCCATGACAAGTTATCCTTCCATTTGGAAGTTAGACCACGTAGTTAGAACAAAGGGTTGGGTGGAAGAGATTACCACAGGCAATAACCCCGCCCTTTAGGTAGGACATTTCTCTCTTTTTTTCCTTGTATATTTGTTTAATTGTTCCTTTTTGTTTTTCTTTACATTTCATTGTGTTCTACTGTATAGGTATATTTTTTGTTCTACCTAATAAAGCTTAAAAAAAAAAAAAAAAAAAAAATGCGTTTTGGGGTTACTCCTGAAATAATGGGACTCATTAGTTTTAATCGGGACAGTATGCTTGTATAAATAAGGCGATATTATTTTATTTAAGTTCTCCATTCGCGTTTTTCTTTGTCAGGGATTCAACTGAGGATTCATGGTGTTTTTTAATGCCTAGAGTTAAGCTTACAATTTTGAGAACCACTGATCCCCAGCACGGTGTTGTTGTCTCGGTGACCGCACATTTCCGGAAGCCCTAGAACTGCCCCCCCCCCTCCTCGGGTGTTGGGTTCTAATCTCAGTTCTCACGGTCACCTCTGTCCTGCACATATCTGCCTGTCATAACATTGTGCTTGCTTTTCAGGCAAGAAATCTTTTCAGGTAACTCGAAACCTTTTTGGGTGAAATATGTAGTTTCGAAATATGAAATCTCTCATGAATGTTCTTTTGAGACTTGTCCTCGTGCGATCAATGTGTGTCCTTGATGCGATAGTTATTTTAAGTATCACTCACGGTCAAACTCTCAAATATACGACGAATTCATGTTAATATAAAAAAACAAAGAGCGAAAAGCTATCAGAGCGTAGGCGAATTGATTCTGTTGGAATTCAAAATCATCGAAATGAAATCCTATTCGGACACCTCTTTGGATAGGTGTTGTTTGTTTATCCTCGGTTACACACATGAGTTACTATCAGAAATATCTTTCAACTGACATCACTGAATCAGTGAGATACCGTAGACCTCGGAATAATAGAGTTTTTCAAGATTTCACATCACTTAGCTGATGTCATCGGGCTCAAATTTCGGTGATTCAATGCTTCGAAACGATCAAAATGTATTAAGATTCAAGACATCAATGTTGTCAAAAATTTAGGATTCAGAATTCTATTGAAACTGCTGACTTGGTTTGAATTTTAAATAAAAACCTCTTCACTAAAACGTTTTTTTACTTTCCTTATCCTATAATAAGGAAAGTATTGTATTCGTCGAAAATTTGACCTACCCAGCTTTTCACATTTCTGGACGAATCATAGCCTCAGGATACCAAAAAAGTGGTTTTCAGCCATTGGTCCGTGCGTCTGTCTGTGTGTCTGTCTGTGTGTCTGTGTGTGTGTGAACAGGATATCTCAAGAACGGTAAGAGCTAGAGACTTGAAATTTGGTATGGTAATTAATTTTATACACCAGACGAACCATGAAACTTTTGGTTGAAATCGGCCGCATTCTGCGGCCGCAGGGCCGCAAATATTGGCCGCAAGCACCGCTTCTTTGAATTGGTTAAAGATACAAAAAAAGTTCGAGAACAACATTTTCTCAGATTAAAAAAATAATAGGGGTTCACTCTGATCATTTTTTTGATATCTTTAACTTTTTGGAAACCGGCCCCAATTTACCGGTATTGTAGGGGGACCCGATTGGACTAACTTTTTTATTATTCATCCTAGATGGGGGTTGTGACATATCAAATTAAATGATTTTGAAGTGCTGATCACGAATTTGGCATTGATTTTTAGTTATCTGTTACCGTTCAGTCACCAGTGGCGGAATTCGACTCCTTTTTGGGAGATAAGGAAAGTCGTGTGATGTTTACACCAGATTTTTTATTTTTATTTTTTTAACAGTTCAGAAATTATTGTCTTTCACAGTCCATATATCACAATCTTATTGACTTGAGTCACAACACGAAGGACCTGTGGTAGACTAGTTTTAAAATGGCGTATTCTATTTCATAGGTAATGTTTTGAGTCCTGCGAAATAGTACTTGAGTGTTGATTTTTTGGTCCTATGTATAAATTCTGACTTAAGTGGACTGAAGAGATTTACAACTCCTCCGAAACCTATCGATAAAGCTTATCTGGCACGATTTATTGACATGTCAGAGGCCCAAGAGCTTAAACGAAATCAAATCCATGACCAACTGATGGATTTTTGGCTGTTGAACATAATCAGATGGACCCAAAAATTGAGAATTTAGAGAAGTATTTCCCACGCAAAAAAAAATGATTTTATCACGTGTCTTGTTAATCAGGTTTTGACTGATTTTCTTGTAACACACATGCTGGGTAAAAGTATTTTTAGTTTATAAGATTTCTTGTCAAACTTATAGCAGATAGAGCTTGTATGAAAATAGTGATATTTTGGTACGATATTCTTACAACAAATGATTTCTTTTTACATTTTTGCCATGTTAAATCCGGTTCTGACAGTTATATACCTACCTACTTTGAAACATTTAGCTAAAGATATCGTAAGTATCTTTCTACTCAAGTGATGATTTTTGTATCTATTAACCGTGTAAAAATCCGATTTAAATTATTTTTTCACCTCCCGTACAACTTTGGTTTTGCATCTGGTGTTTCTTGCGGCACGATTATCCGATGCAATGCATTTTCTCATAGTTAGGTACCTATCTTCTTTTTTTCATTCAGACAAATAAAACCTTCAATGGTGTCGAGGTTTGGTTGGCCAAGTTCATTGCTACGATAGTGAATTTTGGTTGTGTGTATGTCCACCAGATGACCTTGTATCTGGTGTACCAAACACAATGCCGTGGTAATGACATTCATTACCATGCGCTAATGACAGCAAATCTCATATCTCGATGACGAGTCGAGAACTGGGAATCTAATTTGTTGCCAGGCTCTTGGTGGGTGTGGCAACAGTCCCATGTGAGCCTCATTAGAGATACATTAGATATGTATCAGTATTGTATGTCTTCTACTACGAGATAAATCCAGTATTTTATATCATATTTTGAAACGTATCAGTTTATACACATCTCATAATAGGAGATGTACTGATAGCAGATGATGGCTGTAAGATTTATGGAGACAAACGTTTGTGAAACAGAATTATATAGCTCTTAAATAGGAAGCTATCATCATAAACATCATCGGCATCAGTATAATTAGATAATATGGAGAACTTCCTCAATAATATCATCACAAACCAAGCATTACATAAAAAAATCCGAATTAAATCAAAGTTCCTCAGATCCTTGTCATCTGAAGAACTTCATAATTATTATTCTGACAAACTTGGATATTCTATAAACGTATTATGTAGTTATTTTTACTCATTATAATAAGACTTATTATGATTTTCAGGACAACCCCATGATTTTTTACTTAATCATACACTAGAAGTTCTACAGGTAATCTCATTACTCGTCCTTTAGACTTTAGAGCTACCTCTGTTAGACTTAAAGAGATAGGTACTGTTTTAGACTGTAACATCTTGTAAGTAAGGCATTAACTAAATGAACTAAGAGGTGCAGCCACATCAATCATGGAGACCGCATCACTCTCCCTCTCAAGCCTATCTTGACATGGGACGGGAAATAGTATGTACGAAGGCTTAAGTTCGATTCCCGTTCGATAGAAAAAAATATTTTCAGTATAATGTACAATATTCAGCACACTTTTTCTAAAATTCCTAAATGTATTCATATTCATGTATGAAGAAAAATAATGCTGTGAACCTGTAGAACACAATAAACTACTCTAACAATATACATAAATAGTATAAATAGTTAAAAAGACTCAGCATTGGTTGCTGAGGTTGCGGGTTCGAGCCGGAACGGAAAATTCTCACCAAGTTTTTCCATTTCCGAAATGGCCTAAATGTAAAGTGGCAGATAATACCTGAGGCATTTTTTACTTTCCTTATCTTATAATAAGGAAAGTATTGTATTCGTCGAAAATCTGACCTACCCAGTTTTTCACATTTCTGGACGAATCATGGCCTCAGGATACCAAAAAAGTTGTTTTCAGCAATTGGTCCGTGCGTCTGTCTGTCTGTCTGTCTGTCTGTCTGTCTGTCTGTGTGTGAACAGGATATCTCAAGAACGGTATAAGCTAGAGACTTGAAATTTGGTACACAAATTGATTTTATACACCAGACGAACCACGAAACTTTTGGTTGAAATCGGCCGCATTCTGCGGCCACAGGGCCGCAATTGCTAGCCGCAAGCGCCGCTTCTTTAAATTGGTTAAAGATACAAAAAATTTTAGAGAACAACATTTTCTTAGATTAAAAAAATAATAGGGGTCTATTCTGATCATTTTTTTGATATCTTGAACTTTTTGGAACTCGGCCCCAATTTACCGGTATTTCGGGGGGACCCGCTTTGACTAACTTTTTTATTATTCATCCTACATGGGGGTTGTGACATATCAAATTCAATGATTTTGAAGTGCTGATTACGAATTTGGTATTGGTTTTTAGTTATCTCTTACCGTTGAGTCACCAGTGGCGGAATTCGACTCCTTTTTGGGGGATAAGGAAAGTCGTGTGATGTTTACACCAGATTTTTTTTTAATTTTGTTATTAATTTGTTGTTGATTGTTTTGTAAAAAAAAAAAAAAAAAAGTGTAAATAAATAAAGCTAATGTTCCCTGAAGTAATGCAAAAGCGCTTCCGGGGCACCTTAAAAAATCCTCCTTATCGGAATCTTCTTCTTCCTAATTTATTCCGGGACCAGTGCAGCGTTTAACTCGAGACCTAGGGTGGTATGCATAGTCGTTCCTCAAATTGAGGTCTTCCTTAAAACTTCACTCAATAGCATTTTCGTATGCATGAACCTCCCTCGATTACATTTTTTGAGGAAGGCTCCTCAATAGTTGAGGACAGCTCCTCGTTTCAAGGTAGATCTGGATCTACCTCAAACCTTCCCTCAATCTAATAGTTATTTTATCAGTTTGAATTTGTTTTGTATCACTTTCAATTTGATTATTTTTTCTCGCGTATTTTTCAAGTTTTTGTAAAATGAAAAGACTGTTTTAAAATAATCATGGCAATAATATTAGATTATCAATATTATTATTACTTTCAATAATTTCGAATATTAAATTTGTTTTGTTTTGAATTTGATTATTTTTTCTAGCGTATTTTTCTATTAATTTATAATAGTGAAAAGTTTGTTTTAAAATAATCATAGAAAAAATCTAAGAATTTAGCAATAACAGAAAGTCAAAAATTATGATTACCATTCACGATGAAGTATTGTGTCCATAATTGGCAGTGTACTTTTTCACCATTTGAACATAATAATCGTTTGAGAACTTTTCTAGATACAAGAGATTCAGTAAAAAATTTCAGAATTTAGCGATAGTGGTAAGTCGAAAATTATGATTGTCATTCACGAGGAAGTATTGTGTCCATATAATTGGCAGTGTTTTTTTACCATTTGAACAAAATAATTGTTTGAAAACTTTTGATACAAGAGATTCAGTAAAAAATCTCAGAATTTAGCGATAGTGGTAAGTCGAAAATTATGATTGTCATTCACAAGGAAGTATTGTGTCCATAATTGGCAGTTTATTATTTTTGAATCATCAGAAAATCGTGGTGTTGACCGACTTTTCTCTTAAGAACAATTAAAAACAATCTATAATAAATAATATGAAAACTGAATTACTTAATTAAAATAAAATAATTAACTGAGTTTCATCCAATCTCGGTCTCGAAAGTCGAAAGTAAAAATTTCTTGGAGAAATTCTGTGGACAATGAAAACAATAAACATAGATGTGCGCATGCGTCACGCTGAAAATCGGGGTTTTAGTTCTGGCAACACTGGTGGACCATCTCATACTCAAGGAATTGTCTATGCAATCGAACCAAGACTCAATTTGAGGAACCGTCCTCCATTGAGGAAGACTTCGAGGGATGCTTGATTTGAGGAGATCTCAATTTGAGGAATGACTATGCATACCACCCCTAGTGAGAGACTCGAGACACATATTTTTTAGAAAGGCTGAGTGAAAACTGTACTGGGGGTTTTTTTTTCTCGATCATTTGAAGAAAAAAAATCGGATGAAAATGGGGCTTCCAGTATATTAATCAGTAATCACCCTGTATACAAATGGGCTGATAGTATATGATAATGGTCTGAAGAGAATGGCCGCGATTGTTATCGTAACTCCCAGTTTCCTGGAAGTCGTTAAGCTTCCAGCCCAAGACTTCTGGTGCTCCTTCGATCCTGGAGTCCCCAGGTTTTACTAGAAACTTCTATACTTAACCAAAAACTTAGAACACATACTACTCACATTGTGAGCAGTTCATGTAAAAAAGTTTCTCTCTCTCTGCGCATAATTTGAGTCCTTAATTTTGCATCCAAGTCTTCTAGTCGCATCATATTAACAGAAAAATACACCTGCTTTTCTTATTTGTAACTTGAGACAGGATATTCCGCTCAAAAATAAAACAAGGCTTCAATTATTTGGGCTCATAACTTTTACCATAGTCCAAGTGAAATAGGAAACTGAACACAAGCAGCAGTCTGGCTTGTGTCGAAAGGTAAACTGTTAACGGCCAATTTTTTTGGAGGGAGGGGATTTAAAGACGCGTGCAAATGCATCCTCAACCAGCCTGAGTGAGACCGGGAGTAGTCAGTATCACGAGGTTTTGAATTTTAATAATCATCCATTCAAGTAGTAGACTCGCTGGACTTAAATTCAGTGACACAACGAGAAGTGGTGTATTCTCCGTTCCATCGACACCCTGAACCGTCTAGTTACCTGACAGTTAAATATTGAATAGTTTACAACTTTACATCTCGGTATTCTCGGTATTACATTTAGGACATTTAGGTATTATTCAATAGAGCTAATATTTTCTACAGAAGTGAGAACTAGACTCCATGGAGACAACCCTAAGTAGTTCTGAGAAAAGGAAACGAGAAGATTAAGTATTACTCAATCCTTAGAAAACTTGTTTGAACCAACAGGAGCGGAAGGGTGTGAATAGGTCAATAACTTACAACATTCTTGTGTTGTTCATATCTCAGGTGTCTTGCAAGATGGTGTTTTATTTACATGAAAATGTAATCATTGTAATCTACTCGTAAAAAATAAATGAATTAATTTATTCCTGAATAATACCTACCTAATTTGAATAGTGAGCTTTCCTATAATTCTCACGTTAATATAACTTTAAAATAGGTATTAGTAACTATCAATTTATAAACCCCAGGCGTACACTACACTACAGTAGGCTGCAAATCCAGTTCCATTATTACTTTACTTACTTAATAACTGTACTTACTTATTACTTTACTTACTTCATTATTGTACTTACTCATTACTTAACTTACTTATCACTTAACTTAATTAATTACTGTACTTATACATATATGTACTCATTATACTTAACATAATTAATAATGCTCCACTGAATGCGATTCGAAAACTCGAAATTTACTTCAGCTTACTTAGTTGTCTAAAAAAAGGTGTCTCGTACTATTCATCAAAGTTCTCGCAATTTTTTCAACTCTAATGTACTTCTTGAGAGTACTGTGGATTCCATAACGCCACATCTGATTAGATCCCTTTGAAAGGTCAATAATTGGACCCTGAGGAAATGACGGTTTACTATTATTATTTTGGACTGTCCTAACTACCACACATACCTCCATTTAAGACTTAGAAAAACAATGTCTAATAAAAAAAATCGAGTCGCACATCAGATCTGACCAAAAATCTGACCTCTTCCTACTGGAGCAATTCCTTTTCAAAACAATTTGGTCTCGAAAATATGGCAACGGAAACCGTCAAAATTCTATACCTGCTGTGGAAATCGGAGGTACTTGATATCGCCCAAGGTATTCTCGTACGTATACAACAGACAATATTAAACACTATATATGTAAGTGCTACATACGGCATACCTGGCAAGGAATTCACCGATCAAATTAAAATAAAAACATGAAACACGTATCTACACCATTATCTGTGCGCTTCTGCCTAACCTACTTTTGCTATCGACGTTTTGGAAAGCCAAGCCGTTCTCAATGTATTCTTCGCCAATGTTATTTCCATCGTAACCATGAAGTGAAAATATTCTTGAATCCTCATTGGGTGTAATACGATACTATAGGTAATACGAAAAATTGAGATATATATTGTGTTTTTTAGATCGACAAACATAGGTATTAGTTCATGATTGGCAAAAAATACTGAAAATAACTATGATACATAATATATACAGTATGTTTCAGAAAAGGTGGCCACCCCCTCGTAACTTTTGAACGCGAAGGAATTTTTCAATTCTGTAAAGTCCTAGGTATAGGAAGTGCCCTATGGCCCATCCTGTGGTCATATTTATTTTTGGCCCCGGTCGGCCCTTTTGGCTTTTAGGCCATATTTTTTCATTTTTCTCGCGAATTTTAAATGGAATGCTATATTTTTTATTCCTGTTAATTAAAGTCTAAGTTAGGCTGAGTATAATGAGTTTTTAAAATTTTCAAAAACCTTATCAGGGGCGGAGCTAGTAGGGTGCAAGTTCCAAAACTGTTACACCCTGTATTTCAGCGTTAGTTAGATTTTTTAGTACTTTTTTTATGTTCATAGGTTCAAAATATTGTTTTACAACCATATGAAATCAAAAAAATATTCTTGTTTACTTCTAATCAGGGTCATAGTAAGGTTTTTGTAAAACTACTTTTTTTCTCACGTCAATTTTTAAGTAAATTAATGGTGTTCTCGAAATTGGCATTTTTAGAGGTGAAAGTCTGCAGTGACATATGTTTTTTATGCTTGAAATCGAAAGAAAACTTAACGGAGAAGCGATTAAGATCATAAAAAAAGTCATTTAACCTGCTAGTTTTTTCACAACAGTGTCCGGTAAAGTGGGTGAATTTTGTATTGGATTTTTTTGTTGTTGAGGTAACACAATTGGCATAGAAAATAAATAATATCTAATAAGGGAATAATACTTCAATAAACATAACTAAATGCGAAATTAAATGAAAATTATTTATTCTAAATCAGTGCCGGATATTTTTTTTTTTTTTTTTTTCTCTCTCTCTTTTTTTCACTTTTCAAAGTCAAGTTGTGTCAAAAATAATTATCGGATAATGCTGCTTCTAAAGTCGGCCTAGAAGTCCCCTCTTAAGACAATTTTAGTTGGTAAGTTCGTAAAATCTGTAGAAAACACATTGTCAATAATTCTGGAGTCAGTCCGATGGCGCTTTGAATCCAACGATTCTTGTAGGATCACCGAAGTTAAGCAACGTCTAGCGAGGAGAAGACTTCGTGATGCTGGTTTCCGGCCTAACCCAGGCTGGGTGAGATAAATGTGTTTAGGAGGTTGGTGAGTTTCTTGCGAATGGAGGGTAACACCCCCGTTATGATATGACCATGCAGTTGAAACGCGATATTAAACACAAATTAAAAAAAAAAAAAATCATACTGGTGTTGCTAGTAATGAATACCAGGTCTCTAAATAAAAATCTAATTATCTCGAAATTTAAGAGAAAAAAATACCAGGTCAAGTACCAAACTCTTGAGGGTGAAAATTAAACCAATTCAATTATTTTAAAGAGGAGAAGAGAGAGAGAAAAAAAAATTATCCGGCACTGATTTAGAAGAAATAATCTTCATTTAATTTCGCATTTAGTTATGTTAATTGAAGTATTATTCCCTTATTAGATATTATTTATTTTCTATGCCAATTATGTTTCCTCAACAACAAAAAAATCCAATACAAAATTCACCCACTTTACCGGACACTGTTGTGAAAAAACTAGCAGGTTAAATGGCTTTTTTTATGATCTTAATCGCTTCTCCGTTAAGTTTTCTTTCGATTTCAAGCATAAAAAACATATGTCACTGCAGACTTTCACCTCTAAAAATGCCAATTTCGAGAACACCATTAATTTACGGAAAAATTGACGTGAGAAAAAAAGTAGTTTTACAAAAACCTTACTATGACCCTGATTAGAAGTAAACAAGAATATTTTTTTGATTTCATATGGTGTTAAACAATATTTTGAACCTATGAACATAAAAAAAGTTCCAAAAAATCTAACTAACGCTGAAATACAGGGTGTAACAGTTTTGAAACTTGCACCCTACTAGCTCCGCCCCTGATAAGGTTTTTGAAAATTTTAAAAGCTCATTATACTCAGCCTAACTTAGACTTTAATTAACAGGAATAAAAAATATAGCATTCCATTTAAAATTCGCGAGAAAAATGAAAAAATATGGCCTAAAAGCCGGAAGGGCCAACCGGGGCCAAAAATAAATATGACCACAGGATGGGCCATAGGGCACTTCCTATACCTAGGACTTTACAGAATTGAAAAATTCCTTCGCGTTCAAAAGTTACGAGGGGGTGGCCACCTTTTCTGAAACATACTGTATATGAATTAGACTGCCATTATATATTAATATATTAGAAAACAATGACCGCCACGTCGCAAGTGAGTGCCTTGGTTCACACAAGTCCGCATAACCAAGTAAATTCTCCTAGCAAGCACAGTAAGTATACTTCGAAAATGATGACCCTTACGAAATTCGAACCCAGGAGTTTCGACTGCGCTCTGGCCTGTTCCTCTGTGTTCGCCTTGAAGTTTAATAAAATTAATGACATCTGCCATCATTGCGAAAACATGTTTCGTCTGTGAGACCCACATATTCAATAACATCTTTCATTGTCAAATTTCCTTACGCGTGACAGCTCACACAATTCTTTTGAAATTTCTCTATCTTCCTTCCTTCCTCCCCAACACTATTCCCTCCCATGTCTCACACCTCCCTAAATATCTTTTCTCTCCCCCAACTCTTCCTCCCTCCCAAATACCCATGTGTGTTTCAACGCTTAGACAGCCACGCCAAGCAGAACATGTGTGAGGAAACACCACATGTATGAATTTTGATATTTCCGTTTCGAAATTCGCGTCAATTTTAAACAGAAAGCAACACAGAGTGCATGTTTCCGTCCCTCATCTGCTGTGATGTACGCCGCAGCTACTTGACGTTCAGGACTCCCAATGAAAATAATGGGACTAATTAGTATAGTGAAGTCTTAGTCGGGCAGTATAAATAAGACGATATTATCAGCTTAATAAAAATGTAATAATTATGTATATTATGCTCAATGGCATTCACTAGGAAGTAGTGCATGAAGCAGGGGAAAAGCCTGGATCATCTTTTGCAGGACAAAAAAATCAATTTTTCTACCATCATAGACATTTATTTTTGGTCTGCCCGTGACGCTCATGTTGGCTACTAACTCAAAGTGGACAGGTTTAACTCTAAGCTGTCGAGAGTCGAGAGGCTCTCACAAGGCCTGCTTTAATGCGCCACGCTACACGCGAGGCTGCAAAATGGTGCCTGAATTTTTGCATAGATTTGCACTCTATCTATGGCTACCTAGATTTAAGTGTTCACTCTAGGAATTTAAGGAATCTGTGTCATCGTGTTGCAAATATTGGCAACGTACGGTGACGATTGTAAACGTATCTTAATACAAGGAGATAAAAATACCAAGAGTCTATTTTTCATATAGGATTTTATTGAATCTTTGAATGTTGTTGCTTTTGAAAATCTTCCAGTGGAATGAAGATGGTCATATTTATGCTGATATTTAAGGTCACATTTAAGTCCTGACTACATATTTATAACCAGATAGCCACATAAATCAAACTTTAGGTATTTATGCAGTTATTTATTTTCTTTTACATGTGGTTGATTACTGACCAGTTTTATGATTGCCCCTTTTGGGAGGGATTCAATAATTATTTATCGATATAAATTAAAAATTATAATTTTTTTTTTTAAATATAAGTAATGCTAAAACTTTGATAAAAAAGTAAAAGGTAGAGATATTTTATTAAACACCTTCATTATAATAATATAATAATGCTTTTTCTTTGTGTTATTATGTCACAATTTTAGTGGGTAGCGCAGAATCATAGGACTTTACCACTTTAATTTACAATATCTTGTATTATTTTTTTGCCTAAGATTCTGCCACTGGTCGCTGCTTCACATTAAAGCAGCTAATGTAATGCTGCGCTACCCACAAAAATTGTGAAGAGGCCTTGTGCTTCACCACAAAGAAAATCATACAATACAATACAAACACCTTCATTATACTAATATAGAATTCCCCTGATATTCAAATTCCTACCATCATCATAGTATTTATATAACCTCTCTTGGTACCTTAAATTTCACAACACAAAATAGTGAATGTTATGCAATTTTACTATCTCAGTGAAACAGATTTTTTTTTTAAAGTATTGAAAGACAAATATTATTATAATTAAGTATTTTTTCCATTTTACAGTAGTTGAATCCAATCTTTGTAACACAATTATTTAATCTACCTTGATGAGAAAATTATAAAAATTAATTTAAAAAAAAAAAAAAAATGAGAAACAATTTCCAAATAAACGGAAAAGTAATTATTGTAAGTCCTTGTTTTGAGTTGTTGCTAGTGTTAGTATTTGAAAATATTCATTTCCAAGGTGTATAAGTAGGTACAAATACTCAGTACATGTATATGTATAACACTTTAGGAATTTAGGTTACGTCGTTCCTGAACTAGTTTGCTTGGAAATAGCAAATTTTCCACTAAATCAAATAAGGGGACCTAAAATGTTAGTCACTTCTGGATGAAAATTTTCATGTATAAACCTAAACTGGTTTAGTTTAAAATAACAAATTTTCCACTGAACCAGGGGACCTAAAAAGTTAGTCACTCCCCGATAAAAATTTTCATGTGTAAATCCCGTATTACAACTGTGTGAAACATTGAATCTTACCAAATAGATAAATCTGTTCAAAACTACGGAAACAAACACCTCCTGACCTGCCCACAAAAAAACAAAAACCCACTTGGTATTCAACACCCAAATGGTTGGTATGTTTTGGTTTAAGAATACCGGAAAGCGTTTGGTACCGCGGCTCCCCGGATGGTGGGTAGGCTCACAGTAAATATTTCTATTTCCTCTACGCAGGGTACTCGAGCTTAAACATTGGATTTCCGGGCCACGGCGGGAGCGGGTCGCTATCCCCTGTATGTCAACAGGTTGTTCTCTGCCTCACCGACAATATGACAACCTCATCGTTTCCTTATTTAACTCAAGAGATAGAATGTACCGGGTGAGAGTGGATCTAGGATTCTGTCACTTAACCTACCATTTTTTTCGGTTGAACGTCGCTTTCAACTGCATGGTCATCTATCATGACGGGCGTTTTACTTTCCATTCACTGGAAACTCACAAACCAGCTACTCGAATTAACCTCACATAGCCCCTGAGTGGGGCCAGGAACAGCATCACGAGGTTTTGAATTTGAATAGTTACCCATCCAAGTCCTAACCTGGCTGGACGTTGCTTAACATCATGGTTTCGTTTTTGCGCGTTTGACTCGCATATCAAAATGATTCCTGAGGATACTTACGTTGTGGTATTCCTGTATGTCGACGCACTCGACGCTCAAATTAGAAAGAAAACCGAGGTCTACGAAAGTGAAATGGTCGAAAAAAAAAAAATATTTGATAATGTCCTATGTTCAAATGATCTTAAATGGTAATAATAATAAATTTTGGATCACACGTTCACGCGAGTTTGTTGTCTGTATTAGAGGAATAATAATAATATCGCCTTATTTATACTGCCCGATTAAGACACCTAAAGTCCCATTATTCCAGCAGTAAGCCCAAGCAAGACTCATAATAAAATTATGTGGTAAAAATCCCAAATGGGAGGATAACTTGTCATGTCCCGGCTGGGTTTCGAACCCACGACCTCTGGAATCTCTCGATTCACAGAGTGCCGCCTCTACCAATGAGCTACCGGGACAGACCGAAAGAGACACCCTGTATACTAATTTGTTCCTCTCACCGGGTATTTTTTAATGAAGGGAAGTGCCCCCCCCCCCCCCCCCCCCCCCGGCCTCCTTCCTCTCCTTCACTGTGTTGTAATTCGATCCAGGAGGGGTTTCTTGAAGTTTTCACAATCTTTTTAGCAAGACCCTTAGGTAAGAAAAAAATCAAAGCACACACTTCTCTCTTTTGAATTGGCAAAAAAGTGAAGAGGTCTCTCTCTTGCTCTTGAATCGGTAGAGAATTGCTCTTTATTCTCTCTTTTGAATTGGTAAAAAAGAAATGTGGTTTATGTTCCTTATGCCAATTTGTATTGCTCTGCGAACCATTGAAGTGAGAGTAATTTTTCGTAAAAAAGAGAGTAGAAACTGAGCTAATAGCCTCTTACCTACCTATTGAACCAATCTGCAAACTCATTTTGCAAGCACCCTGCAATAATGTGCGTATTCATTAGAATCATCGTGGCAGAAATAATGCAAAAGCCTTGGCCAGAATTGTCGGGCTCAATTACGATTCAAGGATCATGAGATGCATGATCCTCCTAAGAGGTGTAAATCAGATGATTGATTTTTAGCATTTTGTTCAAAATCGTTTAGTAATTTTATTTGAACGCAACCTTTGAGATGAATAGATTGAATAGTGAAGAGTTCTTAATAATTATAATAATAATAACACTCTTTAGTGGAAGAAAGTATATTACCACCTCCCTCAGAGTCTTATTTTTATGTGTTCACAAACTCAAATTAATGAGGAAAAATTCATGCACTGGGTGGGATTCGAACCAGTGCACTTAATAGTCCAAATGTATTAGATGATCTAATATTTTGCCTATTGGTATAATGTACGTAATGCCAACATGTAATAATCTGCGAATGAAGGAGTTGCTTCTGAAATTATCAGACAAAGGCGTGTCAATTAATTCGGACTTCGTCCGCCCAACAACGAATTCTAGCACCAAAAAATCTTCAATCTTCTTCTTTTACTTTGCCTTTTACAAGACCACTTTGGGGTCGGCATTCGTCAACCTCTTCCACATGGTTGAGGTTGCTTGGTTCTGGTACTCCTATTTCCACATTTTTCGGCCGAATACCCTTCCTTCCCAACCGTGTTAAGGGCTCCAATGATTCGTGCTATAATCTTTTGACCTGAAAAATCTGGTACTGCATGAACTGTATCTTTTTAACGCTACCCGGCAAGACAACTTGAACTCCTTCAATAAAAAAAAAACTAATTAATCTCAATGTGTTTCTTGATTTCAGGTAAGATATCTCAGCTCCTTAAACAGCATCATCCAATACAAACAGCACTATTATCAACGTAAGTACATATTGTACATATACTAGAAAAATAACGTGAACGTCTGATACCTGCAGAAAGCATGTGGTACAGCAGAGAATTGTTAAAATTTGTGTCGCATTTCATTGCTATTTAAGAAAATTATATTCTACTTTTCTTAATGTTTGGTAAATTTCGTCATTTGAAATATTCATATGAGTATACAAGTTCGAGTTTGTATCTGTGCAAGTACATACATAGTACGAGTGTGTAACTATACAAGTACATACATAGTACGAGTATATAACTACAAGTACCTACATATACTATACGAGTATGTATATCTATGCAAGTACCATACATAGTACGAGTATGTGACTATACAAGTACCTACATAGTATACGAGTATGTATATCTATGCAAGTACATACATAGTACGAGTATGTAACTATACAAGTACATACATAGTATACGAGTATGTAACTATACAAGTACATACATAGTATACATATATACGATTATGTATAATCTATGCAAGTAACATACATAGTACGAGTATGTAACTATACAAGTACATACCTACATAGTATACGAGTATGTATATCTATGCAAGTAACATACATAGTACGAGTATGTAACTATAGAAGTACATACATAGTATACGAGTATGTATCTATGCAAGTAACATACATAGTTCCATGAGAACAGCTGTCGTGTTTATCACCAGGAGACCGCAAGATCTACTCTGAGGTTATCCCAGGTTGTTGATCCAAATATTGGCTCTCTGCATGGTCAGATTCGTCTATTCGACCTGGACCATGGAAATAGTTGGGATAGTTGACGCCTCACTATGTATCAATGTGTTAGTGAAGGTACCTCAGTGGTCAAGGCGTCAGCGTCAGTCTGGTAATCCAGGGGTCGCGGATTCGAAACCCAGCAGGGAAATGATAAGTTAGTTAAGTTACCCTACCATTTAGGATTTTGACCACATAATAACATGTTTTGGGCTTTCTGTTAGAATAATGTACTCATTTGTCCTAGTTGGGTAGTTTAAATTAAGCAATATTATCATTAATAATCAATTTTTTGTTAGATGATCCAACTAGAGTTTAGATTCTTCCCTAATAGTACAATGTCTTAACGCTTTTTTATGGTCTAGTTGATAAACATTAAAACAAGCTGATGTATGTATGGCCAAGCTTTCAGACGTTAGTTAACTCGCTCCTGTATTACAAAAATAAGAATCATGTTCTGGGAGTTTTTAAGTTTTTTTATACACCAGAAGAAAACAAAGTTCTCCAGCACGTATTTTGTCTCATTTGGATTATGAAAAAAAATCTAATTACATATTGAGGCCACAAGAGGAAATGTTTTCTGCGATCAATGAGTGAATTGAGTGTTTTACCTTTCTTGATTGATTCATTTTACCTTTCTATCAATATTAAAACAATTTTATATGTCACAAAAATTTATCCAATGATCATCAAACTACTACCTTGAGATTTTTTTCTTGCCGGATTCACATTTACAACCTTGTAGGTTGTTGCCTCTTCTTTCTATGTAATTTCGCCAGGCATCTAATTTGACGTTGCATTGCCTCTTACTTCATTGTGTCCAATATATTCGGTAATGCCTGTCCTGTAGTTTTGGCAGGCATCTAATGTGACGTTGCATTGCCTCTTACTTCAATGTGTCCAATACATTCGGTAATGCCTGTCCTGTAGTTTTGGCAGGCATCTAATGTGACGTTTCGTCAAGCAGGTGAAGCAGGCAATGGCTATAATTTGATCCCGGTTGTCCCTAGTAGGAGTTGATTGTTCTCCTAGTCGGAATTGATTGTCCACTGTGGGAACTAGGAGAGAAACAGTAGAGGTCTTTGGTCATGGCCAGTTAGGTGACTTAATATCGGGAGACCCATGATGTCAAGAAGGTCCTAATGGTACGCCCACTGGCATAGTAGAAGACCCCGGGTTAATTGGACCTGACAGAGGACACTATTGCCGTGTGACTGGTATCTGATTATTTTCGTATTTTCTTTATCTATGTAGTCAGGACAAGTATGACTACAGTTTCAGGTATACATACAGTATGTTCCTATAATGTTGCGTCTCTGTGTGTGGTAGTCATCTCTTACTTATTGGCTTCAGGTGTTGTAAGCTCAGAAGAAAATAAAACTTCATTAAGAAATAATCAAACCATACATATGCATATTAGATGTACTGTGGCACTACATGTTTGCACCCATACTTTTTTGTTAAGGTAAGTGTGCCCGGAACCGCTTTCGCATTACTTCAGGGCACTTTACTTTTATTTATACTGCCCGATCAGGACTATTAAGTCCTATTATTCCAGCAACAGTAAGCCCTGTACAACTATGTACTAATACAAAATATTTCTATCATTACGATTCCTACATGTTTCAAAAATCTTTAAATGTTACTGCCTTCCAATTTTCTTGTTACTTATGTCATATTTCGGTACTTTAATCAAATTTCTGTCGGTAACTACCTTAAAATTGATTATCCAGGAATTTGAAAACGAGTTTTAATTCGACCACTTTGTCACCAGGAACCGAACGAGAGGAAAAAAAATCTTTATACATAGACCACGAAATGCAATTAAAAATTTGCTTCCAGAGTAAAATTGCATCCACAGCAATTAAAAAATCGCTCCAATTACGCAGAACTAAAATCATTCCTCTGAACGACCCATTGTTCCTGTACTTTAACTTCTTCACGTCATCAATAAAATTCTTTTCAGTTCCTGATTGCGTTCTTGTAGTTCGAACAAACCTGTTGATTGATTCATTTGAAACCCACCTGTTGATTGGTTCGCCACAATTGGTTAAGTAGGTCCCTGAGAATAATTATCAGTCCCGCATTATGGGTACCACCAGATGCCACCTGAGTTTGGTCATTGTCAATTAACATCTCGAGGCGGATGCACTGCTCGTCAACCGGGTGAGCTAGCGGTTCAGTACCGTTCTCACAACTGACAGGTTCCCCTTCATTACCGTGCGTGCCGTCCATTGCCTCTTCAGAACTGTAATTAACGCAGAATTATGGTTGTATTAATTGCTTCTCGAATATAAAGTTCTTATGAAGAGTTGTTTCTTAAAAGGTGCTGTTTGGTTTTTGTTTCTGCCTAATAATGTACTCGATTCTAGCAAGAGCAAACGTCATCAAGCCTATTTGTTAAGTGGGAATCATTAAAAATGGATTATGATGTTTAGTTTAATTGCTTCTTAAATTTTAATGTTGGTTATTACTGCATAAAATAATTATGGGTTTTTTTTGCTCATTAGATATATGGGAACACGATATGGCACCAGCATCACTTTTTTGCACCTTCTCAAAAGGGATGTTTCGAAAAGTCCACATTGTATTGGTTTCCTAAATATGGGTAATTATTGTATTGGGCATCCACAGAACATGGGCCTTAATTGTCATGTCCTTAATATAATTTTCGCTTTTGACAAACGTTTACTGTCAAAATGCAAAATCAGGACTTTATATTTAAATGTGGTACCAGTGATTTCTAGTCCGTAGGCTGCGTGAGTTTTCAGAATCTGATGTTTAGGCGAAACCTTCAGGGCTGTTGCAACATCCCAGGGAGTTCTAACTGTTGCCAGAGTTTCAGTTTTGGCACAGTTTATCATAACTCATTAATGAACGAGCATGAGAGCATGTCAATTTATCATATGAAAGACATACATAATATTATGCCTATCAATGCTTGTTAATATTTGCCAAAGCAATAGATGGGTGCCAACTAGTCTGCTAGTGAACTTGACAATCAGGCAACTAGGAGAACAGCCATATGTGGCGCATTATATAGACCTGACATTGATTAATGTAGCGTTTATGACGCTCGTTCATATCACAATATAGGTATTGAACGGGAATAACTTGTTTGGGTAATGAAACTAACGAATAATGATGATATTGCTCATAATTAAAATGATAATAAAGCAATATAGTAATTAACTTCATATCCAAAGCAAGGTGTGTAGTCAGAATAATCAATGAAATCAATCAAAATTATTGCCGTGGGGATTGATTTGATAACTATTCAATGCTCAATAACAGATTTCGTTGTCAAATCTCAGGATCGAACTCACGGGGGGCTTTTAATTCTAGCTTAGTGCTCAATCACTGTATACTAGATAGTATGAAATTGAGAGATTCGTAAAAAAATTGAGTGATTCCATTACTTTCCTTTCTATAGGATAAGGAACGTAAAAAGTATAAATATAGAAACGTGAGAAGTTGTACAATATAGATATACAAGAATCTCAGAACATACCCGGACAGCTGTTTCGAATTTATTTGCTCTCATTAGCCGGAAAATTTAGTTTCATATTTGAGTCTTCTGCGTTTTCATTCAGTCCAACTGAGCAGGGAAGGGGGGGGGGGACATGACGAAAGTGTGAATGGCTTACTAATGCTCACTTGTGGACCAGAAAAGGTAGCATTATCTAGAGACATCTTCATTGCACACATAATAATGTTTCTATCTTGGACTTCCATACATCTACTGCTTATTCTCTTGTCCTGTAAGCCATGTAACCCGCAGTAAGCCATGCAACCCAAGACAGTAGACATTACTCAGGCGCTCAAGGTGTTTATACTATCCACATACTCACTTCTTTGCTTACTTTGGCTTAATGTTAACGAGACCATCCCGCGGATTGCCGCTATTCATCAATTGGTAATGATTTAATGACTGACTAATGAGCAATCAGTGGGTTAGGAAATTCCAAACCATCTTTTTGGAGTGTATGGATTTTTTTTATATATATAAAAGGTAATTGTGCCGCGGAACCGCTTTCGCATTTCTCCAGGGCACTTTACCTTTTGAAAAACTCAATTTTCCGCTCCAGTAAGGATTTGAACCCGCAATTTCCGGGTCAGCCCCCAATGCTCTTAACCTCTGAGCCACGGAGGTCGGCTCTGATATCGGCCCTGTACTTAGGTGCAGTGTTTGTTTCGCTAATCAGTCATTTCAGCACCGAATATATTTTCGTGGACGAAATAATGAATCAATTTAATTTCATGAATGAACTCAGCATAGTAATACTATTACTATAGTTTACACGTTCCTGCTCCATTAATAAAATCAATGAATGAATGGAGTTGAACTCTATCATCATGGGTCATTTACTACGATTACCTATTTTTATATTTTCATTCAACTGAGAATGATTGTTTTTTTATTTCATGGGTCGTTTAATTTCGCTGTGTTCCAATCTATCAACGATTTCTCTTATTGGTTTTGTCATGTTTCCAGTGCTTGAGTGGGTGGGAATTTTTAGAAGACATTTTTTTTGTGGATAAAAAAGAACTGCGAGATCATTTGAACTGACGAAGTCATTTAAAATGACAAACCAAATTAAAATAAATAAAAAACTAATCCTAGTACTTAGAGAAAGCTATTCTAATTTCTTACTCCATTTCGAAAGTGAATGTGCAAGATTTTGCTTACGCCAGAGGCACTAGAGACATGTCCTTGATCTGTGTCAAACCCGGTGTTACCATTGCAGAAATGTTACTGCTAAACCTCAGAACGATTTGACAGCAGATTAGTTACTGCCTGAAGATCAGAGTCAAACACAGACATCTGGCTGCTAAACAATGGATGAGGAGGAGGAGGTTATAAACAGAGCAATATTAGCACGATCAGATTAATCGTTTTGTATGTAGATCGTACATCCCACAGAAAACACAAATGTAAATCAAAGGTCAAGTTCCTATGTAAAGTTTTTGGCATCTTGTAGTATTGAGATCTAGGTCTAGATCTGTATGCGGAGTGTAATAGGTATTTGTTTATGTATATATTTATCATGTAAATTCACTGACTGGTAAATTTTGCGGAACGCATTAGTTTTTTTTATCGTATAACGTGTGTATTTCTTGTTGGATAGAAACATTTTTCATATTTTTTCTAATTGAGGAAATCACACAAAGAATATGAAAAATGTTTTTTGTCCAACACTGCTCCACCGGCCTCCAGGTTAAGAGTCCGCCGCTTTGTAGCTGATGGAGCTACTGAGGCCAGATCTGGACAGCACCTCGACTGAACAGAAATCGTGAGGATAAACAGAACCAGCTTCCTATCTCTCGTCCATATCTGTCAGGCTGGGCGCTGGCTCTGCTGGTCACGATATGTGACGTCATCACGGACTATCAGTTGGTAGTTTCTGTTATAGGAATTTTCATCATCCTCATGGTTCTGAAATTTTTCTGAAATATTTCTCGAAAACTTTTCCGAAATACCGACCTCAGTCGTTCGATCGATAAGGCGAAGAACTTGTGACCGGAGGATCGGCGATTCGAGTCCTAATATAAGTGTGGCAAATATTTAGGGAGGCTAGTTTTAGTAATAGTGCATGACAAGATATGGTGGTTCTGAATGTTTTCATATCACAAAATGAAATTACGCCTACATAATTGGACCATAGGAATGGAAAATTGAATCTATACCGACATCATATGTGCCTACCTGTAATGCAAATAATGCTCATAATACGCTCGTCATTTAGTCTCGAACATTTCATTAGCATATTGCATCATTCATTGTCAGTTCCTAAACGATGACGTGTTTTCCTATTGTTGATGTTAACCTATTACATTAGAGCTGAATAATGTCAGTAATGAGCTGAATCCCTGTCCTTCAGAGTTAGCAGAATTTCATTAGCCAAATTCCGTACCAGGCGGTCGTAAAATGCCTGACGAAAGCCTAATCGAATAATTCAAGCATTAGATACGTACCTCATGGGAGGTTGGGAAATTGCGGAACAAATGTTTGTCATTCGTAATCGAACTAGCCGTTCTCCCTTACATCACCACGATGACACAAATCATTACATTTATCCGTTGGAGGGTTAATGCGTTACGAAGCTGTCACAACTTATATCTCCCTTGCCTTTATCCCATATTAGCTTATGTTGCTTTTGGGGTCGGCATTGTTCAACCTCATGGTTGAGGTTGGTAGGGTGGAGCACGTTTTTTTATGGCTGGATGCCCTTCCTAACGCCAACGATTCTATTTGATTTAACGTCCTGGATTAGGACGGGGGTTTTACCCTCCATTCGCTGGGAATCGTACCAGCTACCCACATTAACCTCACCCAGCCTGGGTAGGGCCGGAAATGCCAGCCTCACGTGTTTGGATGGAACAGAATTTTCTTCGAAAAGTCTGCCCCAGCCGGGAGTTGAACTCGGGAACTCTGGACTACGGGCAGTAGTCACAACCATTACGCCACGGAGCTGTCACAACTTGATAACGGTTAATAGACTGTCGTTTTTATTTGGTTTCGTACCTCATGGGAGGTTGGGAAATTGCGAAACAAATGTTTGTCATTCATAATCGAACTAGTCGTTTTCCCTTACATCACCAAATATCATTACATTTATCCGTTGGAGGGTTATTGGGTTAATGCGTTACGAAGCTGTCACATCTTGATAACGGTTATTAGACTGTCGTTTTTATTTGGTTTACTATTGTCAATGTTCACAAGGCAATTTTTGGGTCCATTTTCTTGGCTGCCGAAGCGATTCAATTTATTTATTAGATATGGTTTTCTATATATTTTTGGGAGGGAAATTGGGGTAAACATCTTGTACTGTCACTATAGTCTCTACCAAGTTGTTGCTTAAACCAATTACTTTCTTAGGCTTTCTATTTTTGAACATCCATTTGTTTTACATATCTTCCCCATTCTATTCAATTATTATCTACTATCTATAAAATGCGAAAGTAGGCATTTTGTGTACAACTGTACTGGGAATGAAAATGAGCTCAACCACACTAATCATAGAGCACTACTGATTTTGATACATACATTATGTAGTGTTATTCACTCAGATACATATTACATGGCTTCCACTTTGTACGAGTATACTGACAATTGCATTTGCGTAATTTCTTGTAAATGATGTTGATCAAATTTGTATAATCCTCTGAATGCTTTGTCCCACATGTCTTTGATTACACATTCTTCCTTATTTAGGTTGCTATTTGTTGAAATCAGAATAGAGAATGAATATGCATGATAGGAGTAATGAATTTACATGATATTTACATTGAGACCGCATTGTGCAATGACATATGTTACAAGGATGTTTATGCTGATTGCAATTTGTTTTTATATCCATGCTAATAAAAAATTCTAGGACACCAGATTAAGCTAGATATGACGAACGCTGTTACCTTAAGTAGATATAAGCCACGTCAAAATAGATTCTATCTTGGTAGGATTTCTTCATGGGAGGCGCCTGTCACCGCATTTATACTTCAGAATTCTCAAGAATACCAGTAATTCTGCCATGTAAGGTTTCCTCGTCCTAAATTTATGTCTCTGCAAGTGGTATATTTATGTGTAGCTGTACGAAAAAAATGCTACATAGATCGATTTCCCTGGATCCATTAAGTTTTATGAACTATAGGTACCCTATACGTCAGTGGGTAACCTTCGTGTTCCCAATTCAACAGGAGGCATGCTTACAAGTTTTACGCGTCAATGCCTGCCTGACTGAGCGAACCCGAGACAGTCTCTGTCTTTTTTTCTTCTTCTTTCACTTTGCCTTCTCTAAAACTTAGGTCGGCATTGGCCAACCTGTTCCTCATGGTTGAGGTTGGTTGGTTCTAGCACATCTACCTCCACACTGGATACACATTCTAACGCCAACCCTGTCGAGGGCGCCTAAGATTTTTGTTCTTGTCTTTTTGTCTGACATGGCTGGTACCGCTTTTGTTCCCCCAGCGAGAATGGTCTTTCTCTTTTTAAAAGATAAGTTTTTCACAGCCTTTTTTATTTCGTAGCCATGAAATGGGAGATACTTTAGACGCTTGTGGTCTGTGTTGTATCTTGCCCATCTTGTATTCGTATATTCGTAGACACTCAATTAGCAGCTACGAGTTTGATTTGTTTGTTTTTTACGACTCAATGTTTGTAGCAATGTTTATACGAGTATTTAGACTTCTATCTCTTCCAAGTAAGAGTAATTAAATTAGGTTCGGTTACAGCATTGACATGTTGAATGTAATGTGTTGCAGGAATGTTGGCATGTCAATGGCTTCGCGGCCTGCTTCATGTCACTGGTCGTCAGTAACGTAAGTCGGCATCGAGCGCCATTTTGTGCCTCCTAAAGGTAATTCTTCGCTGAATATTTCTTGTTGAATACCTCTCTGGAATCGACAGGTGTATCATGGGTCCATGCTCCAGTGGTATGTGGCGCTTGCTGGTATGCAGTTGGTCTTCGTTTGAAACCTGGTGAATCCATGGAATTTAGATTTCATGTTTTTGAGGGTTTTTTTTACCAAACAAGAATGGTAAAACTCGAGTCGTATAATAGTCTTACAGCCGAATTATCGTGCAAGTTATAAATAAATATCATGTTTGAAACTTTGGAAATCATGTTTGAAAATTTCTCAAAGACATGTTCATTAAGACATAATATTTAACCTTTATCTCAACTCATCTAAAAGAGATTTTTTAAAATCCTAGAACCCTACCCATCGGAAAGAAAACATACTATACCAACTAATCACTACTATAAACAGTAAACATGAAATACCACTTTCATTGTTGACAATCACGTTTGGTGAAAATGGAAGTGGGAAATTAAATCAACCCTAAAATTTTCTTTTGTTCTACACACGAAAATGTTTTATGATTCCGGATTATAGACATCGTCTTCTTAGAATAGAGGGATCGGAAGAGTCTTCATCAATTAGTGGAACCCATAATTATTAGTCAATAGGGCTTTCATTTAGTGACTTTAGGGGACATTATGGTTGTGTGCTCTATAACTGCTCTATTCAAATCTATATAGGACAGGTCAACACTCCCTAGGGTTTAAGGGGCGGCGCAGTGCTACGTAACTTCTTTTTGGGCTGATAATAATTTTCCGAAATTAATATGCAGTCTTCATACCAGTTTTTAAAGTGGTCTGATTTGCTCTTACAATATTTGTTGTTTTTGATTTCATAGCAGCGTTGTTAATGCCTCTAGTCAGGGTCTCTCGCTGACTGAACAGAGATCCTGGCCTGTCTGTCCTGGTGAATTCAGTCAATCGGTCTTATACAATAAATCAGGACTTCAGAGCCGCCTCAATGAACGTTTTAAAAACACTGATAGTAAGTGATTATCATGAAACACATAAAAGAGATTAGTATGGTTTCTGTTGACAGAGAAAAGAAATATTATAATAGTCCAAGTCCATACGAATTGTTTTAGTAACTGTCGGGACTAGATGTGGAACTGGTTTATGACTTCGAAAATAAAGGCTGGGCTTTCAAAATCTGGTATTACTCTCAGGAAATTTAGTAGCATTCAAGATGCGTTTTATGAATAAGGGGTCTTGTTATATTAAATTTATGGCATGTATAAATAAAGACATCAATAAGATATGTTTGTGTTCGACAGTAAAATAATAATAAATAAATAAATAAATATTTTTATTTGTATTTTGGGAATATTACAAGGGTTCGACAGTAAAATATATAGTTAATACTTCTTGTTAGTTTTTTGTGTTGAAAAATAAAATAGTTAACACTTTTTACTGGTTCTTTGTTATTACTCCAACGTAGTTAACAGATATATTTTCTATCTTCGCTCAAGTTATGAAGCTTCTTAGTTCATGACTTTCATCATATAATCATCAGTCTTTCTCTGTTGATTCTCTTGCACCAATGCGCCGACAAGGAAATGCATGTATTTTGTCTTTTCTCAAGCATAAATGTATGATTTACTTTTCATTATTTCTTTCTGCAATACGTATACATATTTTTAATACAGACAATCTCTTTCTAAGGTTTTAGCTGCCAAGCAGTTAATGTATTTTCAACATGAGAAGCTTAACTGGGGCTTAACTTTGAACCTGTTGCAGTCGACCGAGCGTGAAGTATAGTAAGCGAAATGTGTCGAGATGCGTAAAAAATAAATAACTTATCTAGATTCTACATTGTTAAATAAAAAATATAAAAGAACTTCTTATTACGGATCTAATTTTTTCAACTTGGATTTCGCATTTCTTGCTTTCAAATTGCTTGCATAATCTAATAGTAATGTGATGTTAATAAATCCAATGAAAACAAGTATGTTTCACTTGTTTCAGTTCTTATACCATGGTATGCTATCCCGAGCGCAGCATAAAATTATTTATTCATGTGTAGGCAAGGCCGTCGTTCCAATCCAGTTGTCGCTTTTAACACACTGTAACTGTTCTTAAGGAATTTTAATGATAATGCAGAAGAAAGCAGTAGAAAACGCTCAAGGCATTAACTTTGCACCGGATTAACAAACCATTGTAAATAAAAATTGATAATTTTCTTTGTTTTTTTGTACGTATTTTTATGTAAAAAAAAAAAAAAAAAAATTGTTATTAATTTATTTTTGATTGTTTTGTAAGAAAAAAATAAAGTGTAAATAAATAAATAAGAAAAGTAAAAACACATCAGCAGAGAAAAGAGATACAATCTCTTTTCTCTGCAAACTTTAGAATACATAACTTTAATTTTGTTTTTTGGAGATAATTGAGCAAGAAAACGATTCACATTGTTTTTCAGAATCCAAAAAAAAAACGATGAAAAATCTTTGTTTATAGCTGAACCACATGCACATAAACATAAAAATCATAAATTTGACCACGCCACCACACTTTTCAGACCACTCGAGTTCAACTTTTCATCACATGCTTATTCAGTTGTCTCTATCCTGATTTCACTTCTCATTAGTTAGTTTAGTTGAGTATTATTTTTTATTCCTTAGAAAAAATGGGGGAGTTATTTTTATCTCGGATTTTACCCAAGTGAATTGTACGAGTAATCTACGAGACCTAACAAGCTAACAAACCAAAGATTTGAAGCTAGGAACAGATGTGGCACGCTCTATTATCATTGTATTATGAGGTACCTATTTATCCCTATTATTCATCGTAGATTGAAGGAAGAGCTGGTGGGCCAGGATTTATCTGGATGTGTTCTGTCTATGCGTCCGGTCCTTTCTTCTAGACATCCTCCTCATCCTGAATCCTTGACACAAACGAAACAACCAATCCTTTCTCTATTTTAGAAAATTACTCTCCAGAAGGGTTGAAAAAAATAGAATCATTCACCCAGAACTGTTTTTTTCTCGGTGGAATGAGTAAGTCTCTTCATAATATTTTGTCTGCATTATATTAATTTCAGTAGTCATCGTGGCCGAGTGTGTTAGCGCGCTAGGCATTGCACGCACGGTGACCTGGGTTCGATCCCCAGCGGGCCAGATTTTTTTCTGCTCAGGGTGTTGAGCCTCTAAATCCAAAATAATGAATTTTGAAAAAAACACTGAAAAACAGTTTTTCTTCTTCACCCTGTATGGGAAAGGTCGACAATGACAAGCACTTCAATCAATTATGAAAATTGGCTTTCATGTCTCTGCTATCTCTGTATCAAATTTTGTGTGATTTCCGCAATGAGAAAAAAATATGAAAAATGTTTTTGTCCAACAAGAAATGCACACTTTATACGAGAAAAACCTATGCGTTCCGCTAAATTTGTCACTCAGTGTACCATTGTTCAAAGTGAATTATATTTTGCATGTAGTCACCTAACGTACCTCATGATCAACATGGAAGGACAATGGGATATATTATGTAGTTCTTGTACCTTTGTATTTTGATTAAATACGTATAATTAAAGTGCACAAAGAAGTAAGTATTTATTTTATGTGCAGAAAATAATAATGTGCACGCAACATATTCACGTTTATTTCTTAAGTACAAGAACATCTATATCTCTGTATGTGAACAAGTCACGTGGAAATATTATTGCATGCGTTTTTCTTTGTGGGGAAAACATCTCAATCATACATTTAGTACATTAGACATTTCAGTCATGTATGTTGAGAATTTCTCTGCTTCATTACAGGTAATAGAAAACTGTTATTACGTGTGTGACGGAAAATTGACCGCAAAATATTATCTTATTCTTTACTTGTTGGGTTGGAATCGTCTCCTTTTAAAAAAATATCTATTTTTACTTTCCTTATCCTATAATAAGGAAAGTATTGTATTCGTCGAAAATTTGACCTACCCAGTTTTTCACATTTCTGGACGAATTATAGCCTCAGGATACCAAAAAAGTTGTTTTCAGCCATTGGTCCGTGCGTCTGTCTGTCTGTCTGTCTGTCTGTGTGTAAACAGGATATCTCGAGAACGGTAAGAGCTAGAGACTTGAAATTTGGTATGCTAATTATAATTATACACCAGACGAACCACGAAACTTTTGGTTGCAATCGGCCGCAGACTGCGGCCGCAGGACCGCAAATATTGGCCGCAAGTACCGCTTCTTTGAATTGGTTAAAGATACAAAAAAATATTAGAGAACAATTATGTCTTAGATTAAAAAAATAATAGGGGTCTCTTCTGATCATTTTTTTGATATCTTGAACTTTTTGGACCTCGGCCCCAATTTACCGGTATTTTGGGGGGGACCCGCTTTGATTAACTTTTTTATTATTTATCGTAGATGGGGGTTGTGACATATCAAATCCAATGATTTTGAGGTGCTGATTACGAATTTGATATTGATTTTTAGCTAAATGTTACCTTTGAGTCACCAGTGGCTTTTGGTCCTGTTCCAATTCCTTATAATTATGATAAGGAAAGTCGTGTGATGTTTACACCAGATTTTTTTATATGTATAGGTACATAGTAAAAGTAACCATATAGGATGTGTTCATTAAGAACATTTTATCTTGTGATACATTTCAATCAACTAATTCTAACAAAACAAGCGAACGTAAAGTAGCTCTATTGACTTTTAACTTTAAAGTCTTTAGTTCGAGTCCCAAGCATTGGAATATCATTTTTTTTTTTCGTTTGAGTGATTGTGACATCAATCTTGTGAATTGTGATTAACATAATAACACATTTATGATAATGAAATATACAAGGTATCAGGAAAAACTTATAATTATACACTCTTGGTAAAACAAAATAATATACATCGAAATTATTGTTAAACAAAGCCAAGTGTTTTCAATATCATTTTAACAAAAGAGCCATGACTCCGTATCTCCTGTAGGATCTCCTATTGAATATATTAAGTCACCTACATAGATTTTCTTACAATCATGCTTCTGATGAGAAGATGGTATAATGACTCATCTCGCCATTGTATTAATTTTCCTGACCTATTGAATCTATTGATTGATTTCTTGAAGGCCGCCCTAGCGCACATCACGTTCTGTAATTCTATCCGTTCATACCGACTCACTGATCTATCCCCGATGCACTTGGTTGCTTCTGAACATCGCTCTTATCACCATGAGTGGGTCTACGATAGTGCAAACATGTTCACGCCTCCCTATGGCTTCTGCTGCTTCCCCGAGGGAGTATACAGGACTCGGTTTACATTCAGCAGAATTAGCTGCGCTAAAAGCGTCACTTCGTATCAAAAACAAATTTACACCCAGCAACTGATAGGTGCTGTAGATTCTGTTAATCCGCCTACAACCTTTGTAAAGAGGTACTCACCTCTTCCTTCTGATCTGAAGGTTGAGGGCTCAAAATCCGGCCATTAGGGCAAATTTTTCAAATAGAAATTTTTTTGTTACTGCATTGGCATCGATGTAACATTTCCTACCCGGAACTAATGATGGGCTCGCTTTTCCATCATGGCCGGTAAATCTCTTGAAGATGAAAAATTGTAGCACATCCACTAGGCTCAGGTTCCATTGTAAGAAATTTCACGTTGTTAACAAGTGCACTATTTTTATACGTGCAATTGACACAATTATTATAAGCACAATCCATCAATGCAATCGTTACGTGATCAATTATTTGATTACCGCGAGGAATGTGCGAGTGTGTTTCATGATGACGCTTCACTGACAAATTTTCGAGTCCACATTTTGACGTGCTCTAAATGTTTGTCACACTTGAAGTTGTTAATGAACACTGGTTGACTGGTATGTGTCTCCATTCAAATCCATCCATCCAAAGCAGTCTATGTACAAAGTATATAGAAGCAAAAACAACAACTAATGTCATGTTGACTTGTCGTCGACCTCTGAGACTCAGTGGTTAAGAGCATTAGTTGCTGACCAGGAGGTTGCGGGTGCAAATCCTGACGGGAGTGGAAGAGTCGGACCGATTTTTTCCGTTTCCGGAATGACATGAATGTAAAGCAAAGTGCCCTGAAGCAATGCGAGAGTCAAGTAATTTGTGCGGCTCCGGCCTTCTGCAGCACAAGTACCTTTAAAAAAATTCATGTACAGTCTGTCCCGGTAGCTCAGTGGTTAAAGGCGGCACTCTGTGAATCCAGAGGTCGTGGGTTCGAAACCCAGCCGGGACATGACAAAAGTTATAATATGTCTTGGGCTTACTGCTGGAATAATGGGACTTTAATTGTCCTTATCGGGTAGTATAAATAAAGCGATATTATTATTATGTACAACAAAACTACCTTTAAAAAAATGCATGTACAATATCGACCTTTAAAAAAAATAATCATGTACAAAAATTATTACTATATACATGTTTTAGTTTTTAGTTTCTGTATTAGATGTATAACTGAGAAACCTATCAAGAGTATATCAAGTCTTTTGGCTTGTCGATATGTTATATTTTGAATGCCACGTCACAAGCTCTAATGTTTTTGAGACCCAACATAGTAACATGTCCACCTGTCTATCATCTCTATTTAATTATACTAATTATACCTGTCATAGAATACTGGATTTTATGTTCTCTGCTGATAGGATGTAGGTAGTTTCCCATGCAGCGTTGCGGACATAAAAACAAGAGATGCACATACGTTGGATCTCTTGTGTGTGTTTGTCAGGATTGAGCTGGAAATCGAGACCACAAGGATATTTCGTTTGATATAGATAATAATTTAACTTTAAAGTTGATTTTTGTTCAAGAAAATTTAAAATTTCAAAATGGGCATTATGTTGTTCACTGGGTGGTAAGGAAGACTATTTAGATCAGTCCATGTGAAGTTGAACCAAATTGTTACACGTTACACTGAATTTTAAATTATCACTATGAGACAAGAGGAGAAAACAGAATAATTTCCCTAGTTCTTTCGATTGTCTAATGTAAAAGTATTCGGAGTTTCATCACAAACTTACAAGTAATTTATCGAAGACTCAGAAGCAGAGGTTAGATTGAATAGGGAGCAGTGCGTGTGATTGCGTTCTGCGTGCATACAAGCCTGCATGTCAGCAATGCTTCGGGGAAATTGAGATCTGACATGCAATAAGTTTCGTTTTCCATGTCGTCAGGATCCGCTTATCGGACACTTAAGAACAAGCATGAAGGCTTTCTGTGTCAAATTTTCCATTCTTACTTGACTTGTTTTTTTTTTTTTTTTGAAAAATATTCTTGACATAATATTATTATTGTACAAATGATTGTACTTGTACAACTCCAATCTTGTCTTTTGGAATACTTACTGTTTTTTTCTTCTTATGTAAAATATCTAGCGCATGTTGGATTTTGTACTTCAGAAATATATTTCTCTGTCTCTCCTAACTCTGACCCCTCTTGAGTGCTTCCCTGATTCTAAAGTTACCAAAACATCGACCAGAAAGATTTCCCCTGAGTAATTAGATAGAGTAGACACACTAGGCAAGTAGGCACCATCGTCATGCCTTTCTGAGCGTATATACGGATTTAAAAAGTTCATCCATTTTCGGAAGTTCGCATCGTAAAATTCTAACTGTATAAACGAGATATAAGAATGAACGTAGCTCTATGCGACAGCTTAGGCTAGAGTTACACTTTGGTGAGCAAAATGAACGGTGGTTGAATTGAGAAATAATAATAATAATATCGCCTTATTTATTCTGCCCGATTAGGACTATTAAGTCCCATTATTCTAGCAGTAAGCTCAAGACATATTATTATGTGGTAAAAATCCCAAATGGGAGGAAAACTTGTCATGCCCCGGCTGGGTTTTGAACCCACGACCTCTGGAATCTCTGGATTCACAGAGTGCCGCCTTTACCTCTGAGCTACCGGGACAGACAATAGTGAGGTTAAACTGTTCACCGTGGTCCTGCATCTCCTCTAGGTCCGGTGATCGAGGCTTTGATTCCTGGTCTGAGCCTGAGCATCACTTTTAGGATACATTATTTTATGTAATACATATTTAATTAATTGTAAGTGAACATATACTATAGTAGTAATAATAATAATTACCGTTCGGTATTATATATTTAGATGTAGATGAGCAATTTACAAGAAACACACAAATTACCATTAACACAAACGAAATACATGATCCAAAAGTCAAATTTGAAATACAAAATAATTAAAATAATTGTTCATAGGAATATAAAAAACCGACTAGAATTTAAACAATGGTAATAATGAATTGTACAATATCACAGTTACATAGTTACATTAATGTGAGTACTGAAACTGATTGTCAGAACCTTAAGTAGAAATCAAAGTAAGGATTTACATGGAATAAAATCCATGGTAAATAAATATAACAAAAATTAATAATAGTAAATGCAATGTTCAATAAAAAAAATATTGTTTTTTAAAAAGGCAGGGTTCTCTGTTCCAGTATGTAAGGTTACTATAAATATAAAATAGCCTTTAAAAACGCTCAATAGCAGTAACTTTTTTCTTTTCCTTTTATATCAATTACATTTTGATTCTAAAATATTTCATGTTTTTTACTTTCATGTACGAATCATTCTCTGCTAAGATATTATAAAAACACATTTAAGATAAGTTCTAGTACATTTTTGAACATAATTATAATTCTGTTCCTCGTGTTTTTCGCAATAAACATAATTCAGCATATTCTCTGTTCGTGTTTCAGGTATGTTATAGAGTTCTACTCAGATAACCAATCAGAAACTGATCTTTCCAAAGATCGAATTAGGTAAGTCAAGCGAATCGTGATGTCGAAAATAACGAACGACATTAGTAACTAACCTGAATTTGATAGGTAAGTTAAAATGTTGAGATATCCATCGGTAAAACCTGAAGTATGCTCCAAGCACGGTAACCTGCCACCCATTGTATTGCCAATAATTATGTAAGAAATCTTCTGAATACCTAACTCTATGGTAATCTACAGGTAGCTCCCGTGGTTCATTTGGAATCTCACGGTGTTAATAGGATAATGTTAGTCTCGGGTTCGAATCCAGGATGGTTTTAAAAGAATACTCTGCTGCAGATTAATTATTTTTCCCTGTTTCATCTACGACTATGGCAGTCCCGCAGCGTTTGACTCCGTACATGGGATATTGATGCTCATATTTAGCTACAACTATTGAGGTCTTTATTTTTAATGTACCAAATAAAATATTTTTTTTATTAACAATTTTCACCACTAGAATAAAGTGGTAAGTTTATTTATTGAATATACAATCACAAAAAATACAATGCAGGGGGAAAATGTCAATTTTTAGCAGGTTAGGTCTTTTTTTAGTAGGTTAGGTAAATACCATACTACTGAACCATCATGTGTTATTCTTTATTAAACTACATAATTACAACACTTTTTTATTAAACCATCTTATATTCCTGTGCAATCTGCAATTCCTATATCCAAATTCATATTTATACCTCTTATGTTTTCATTCTAATAAGCATATATAATACTCGTCAAGGCCACAGCACTAGCAACCAGGTACCTATCTGCAGTAGTTTAGCTGTGGGAGGTACCATCAAGATTTTCCAGGGTGCCATACAAGATAGGAACAATATGATTTATCATTAGCACTATTTAATTATTACTGTACGTTTACATAGGTTAGTCTACTCCGTAGGTTCGATTACCAATCGATTGGATTCTCCACCCACTCAGGCACTCGAGATTCAATTCAATTTCTCTTACCTCTCTTCGGACTTTTACCTATTACCAACCTACCTTTACCTAATATTACCAACTTATAAGTCAAAATCCTGCTAATAACTCTCTGATACACTTCCTGTATCAGATTAATTACTGGTTGGTTTAGTGGTTGGAGCGCTCGACTCAGAATCTACCAGTGAGAGGTCTTGTGAGTTCGGATCTCAGCATTGAATGCATGACATGTTGCTCCTTTATTTGCATCATCATCATCATAGGGTGGCGACATCATGAACGATGGTAGCGATGGTAGCTATACAGTGAAGAAATGACTCAGCATTTCTACCACTGTCTTTACAAGGAGGCTATAGTAACTGACAGGGGTCCCCAGAACCAAGTCAATGCTGGTCTACTCCCTGTTTATAGTCCCCCAGCCAGACAATGATAACAGGCATGATAATTGCACAAACTGAAGTGCTGTTTTAAAGGGACTCAATAGTCCTAATCGGACAGTATGAATAAGGCGATATTATTACTATACCTTTTTAATTTATGTACTTGAAAAATTAGAAGTTGTATTTATAAAACCTTTTTTATGTACCAGATTTTACCCATACAACTATACATAATATACGAGTGTGTAATGTGTATACATACCTACACTGGTACACATAGATATCAGACGTATCAGAACACAGACTAGTCGCCAGTTCTAAAACAAAGGTTCCTGACTGTCAGAAAGCTCTGATACTCCTTAACGCCTGGAGCTATGTACGTAGGTCGGTAATTACCGCTATTTGCATATCAATAACACTCGATAAAAATTCCTCCTCGATAAATCAAAAGAGCTGTCTCGTAACTCTTGTCTAAGTTTGAGTTTGAACCAAGTAAAGCTTGGTATGTTTTGTTTATATAGTTCTTTTCTTTTTATGTATAGTTCTTTCATATGTATAAAATATGTATTATACATAGATTGTAAGCTTACATTTACAAAGTATCATGTTGAAGTCTTGAAGTATCCACATAGAAACGAAGCAGGAGGAAAGTCCTCCGGGCACTTGACGTCTCCCTGCAACAAACTTAAGTGAGTCTTGAGTTGAACTTAGAGCAACCTTGACTCGGAGTGCCGCAGGAGGCACGCTTGTGGGTCAAGTTGCCAGCCTGCGGTCACATGGACGCAAGTGCGACTGAGTTCCGGTAGTCACCGTGGCCGAGTGAGTAGCGACTTGCAAGCACGATAACCTAGATTCGAATCCCACATGTGTAGAGAATTTTATACTCTGATGCGTACTTTAGATGTCCGGGACCCACACAACCTCGTGAAGAATGAGTAGGTAGTTATCATATTTGTGTTAATCACAATTACTTAAACTCTGCTCTTTACTAAATCTTTGATGAACTTGGGACTAGAACCGCCTTTGAGGCCGGTCCGCGGTCGTAGTTACCTGATTTATAAGTGGCGATATTACCTGCGTATATATGTATAAAAAAAATGCTATAAGGATTTAGAAAAAGTAAACGAGACTCTTAATAAGGCTAACCACAAAGATGGTGAAGAGGCTATATTAGTTCACCACAAATAATTCATACTTTGAGGCACCATACTTGGAGGTCGCGGTGGTTCGAATCCAGAGTTAAACAAAAATTTAGTAAAGAGAGTTTGAGGAACGTGTTAACACGATTGTGATTAACATAAGAAATAAGTCAAGGTTTTTAAAAACTAATTAGTACCTTCTTATTAAGTCATTATACATACCTACTGGACACAGAAGCAGGACAACATAAGAAATTAAGGGCGGAATTAATAGACAACATCAATAACTTAAGTCGTTTTTAAGTGTCGGTTTTCCCTATCTTACACAGTACGCAATTGGTGACATAGCGCCACAGAGGTATTACAAAAACGTCTATTAATTCCGCCCTAAGACATATATGAGTGAGTGGTATACATGTTGTGTGCGCGTACAATTCTGACCGTAGTCTCTGTGACCACTGCCTTAGCCCGCTGGCAGTCTCACTAGTGGATAGGGTGGCCCTTAGCTATAGAGGTGAGAAAAAAGTCCGAGTATTTTTCTGAGCTCCCCCCCTCAAATGGTTCCAATTCATATAAAAATGATACCTATAAAGTTTTAGCTCGATCGAAAATTGTTAACACGTGCCGCCAGGAGCTTAAAGTTTAGATATGCTAATTGAAGGGGCAATATACGTTTTTCCGCACTTTTTGGTTATTTTCCCTGTAATAGATCAACTTAGAATAAAAATTCAAAAAGTGATAGAATTGTAATAAAACTATCTAACAAATTTATTCTCATCAAATTTCCTCATAAACCAACAGTTCCTTAGCAAATCAATAAAAAAGTCAGATTTTTGCTCTACCCCTCTGTATGTCGCTAGCAAAACTGTAAAATACGTTTAGAAAAAAAAAATATCCAAGATAATTAAAGAAAGCAGGTAAGTTCAATTATTTTATACAAACAAAATACAGTTTTTTTACATTTTTAATGAATAATAAGAACAAAATAATATTGAATAATGTTATATTTACTAATATACCAATATCCGTTTCTTCCTGTCAAGATGCCTTGTTCTGTAGGCTTTTACTATTTGAATAATGAACTGTTTTTGATCTGCATTATTAGTAATATATGTTATTACGTATTAACTCAATTACTCATCCAATAATTTCACCCCCTTTATAATTTTAGTGGTTAAGCACTCGCTTGCCATGCGGAAGGTCCTGGGTTCGAACTCCCACGCCGACTAAAATTTGTAATAAAAATTTGGTTACAGTTGTTTGTAAGGGATACCTTTCGGTGCACTCGTGTGACCCAACACCTAAATGGGAAGTATTGTGTCACTTCTCGCCCATCAGAAGGGAGGCATACTACGGGATGGACAGACTTCAACACAGACCACAAAACGACTACGGTAGCTCCTATTTCATGGCTACGAAATAACAAGGCTGTGAAACACTTGGCTTTCTTTAAATTACCTTCTCTTTTTTTATCATCAATCCAGTATCCGTTCTAGTTGATAATTCTTTCTTGAGATCATTTTTCAACCGCTAATGAAAGTGTTATTTTTTAAACTATAATTACTTTTTTATGTTAATTTCTATATTCCTTAATAGCATCTTTTTAAAAAATTGTACAAAAGAATATGTGCTAACGTTATTTCTAACACAAAAATAAATGTCTTTTTATCGTGGCAGTATACTCGTATGTTGAAGCTTGGTATAAAGCTCCCAAGGTAATTAAAGCACCAAAGGGAAACTTTATTTGTAAAAAAAAAAAAATCATCAGCTTCCAAAACATAGATAAGGATATGGCTGCTACTAAAAAGATTGTTAACCATCTGTGGTAGTTAGGCCAAGAAGCTGTAGGTCCAGCATTCTTTGATGAAGAGGTACCATCTAATACGAAACAAAGATGGTTATTGATTATGAGAAGGATACAAATAAAAAATATGAATGCAAAGTAACCGAACTTGCAACTTTAGTGAAAAAAAATCTAGATTTTTTGGTTTCACGAGAACAAAAAACTTTCTTCAAAAGATTAGATCAAAATACATCATTCTTAAAGTACCCGCCAACATCCTGGTCAACGAATAAAGATTACCTTGTAGGAAAAAACTTCTTGAAACATCTCAAAGTTGTTAATGATACAGTAGAAAAGGGAGTAAAATTAATGGATGAGTATTAATAACATACTTACTAAAAATGAAAATCAAAAACAGTTAATTATTAAAGTAATAATAATTCCGTGCCCGTGCGACAGGCAAAGATACCTATATCACGGCGGTGAGAGGAATATATGGACGCCCAGATCCAATGTCTAGGCTCCTTTCATGTCCATTGATTCTACTTGGTTTTTATGTCCTGATTTGAGATAGTCAGGACGGGGGTTTTACCCTTTATCGCTGGGAATCGTACCAGCTACCCACATTAAACTCACTTACCCTGGGTAGGGCTGGAAATGCCAACCTCTCGTGTTCGGAGGGAACAGGATTTTCTATGCGAAAATTCTGCCCAAACCGGGCATCGAACTAAGGGATCTCTGGACTACGGGAAGTAGTCATAACTGTTACGCCACAGAGGCTGGCAAGTAGTAAATGACTACAGATTTACAAAACAAGGTATCCTGACAGCAAAAAAACGGAAATCGGTATATTGGTAAATATATCCATTATTCAATATTATTTTGTTCTTATTATCTATCGATTAAAAATATAAAAGAACTGTATTTTGTTTGTATAAAATAATTGAACTAACTTGCTTTCTTTAATTATCTTGGATTTTTTTCATTATCCAACCGCATTTTATTGTTTTGCTAGCGAGATACAGAGGGGTAGAGCAAAAATCTGACTTTGTTATTGATTTGCCCAGAAACTGTTTGTCTGAGAGTTAATTTGATAGGAATAAATGTGTTAGATAATTTTGTTACAATTCTATCACTTTTTGAATTTATATTCTAAGTTGATCTATTACAGAGAAAATCAACAAAATGTGCGGGAAAACGTATATTGCCCCTTCAATAAGGACATCTAAACTTTAAGCTCCTGGCGGCACGTGTTAACGTTTTCTGATCGAGCTGAAACTTTTTAGCAATTTTTTTCTCATGAATTGGAACCACTTTGGGGGGGGAGCACCTTCGATTTCCGACCTCCGAAAATAAGGGCCACCCTAGTGGACCAGCTTTAGGTCAGCGTTGCCAATGACCCGCTAGCTCGAATCACATAGGTGGGATCTGGGTCCTAGAAATTTTACCTGAGCTTTTTAGTTCTCTGGTATGTACTTTAGTGCAGATGATAGAAAACCAGTTGGCGAATGTTTTTTTTTTTTTTTGCTTGATAGAATTAGGCAAAATATGCGAAAGTAATGTTGCTATCTCTTATAGTTCTATACGGACTGATTAAATTTTTAGACATAGAATATGCAGATGATGTTGATCATTTCTTTTGGTCTGAAGGAACTTGAAGAAGCTCTAATTTTCAAAAAGATATCGAGAGAATTTTGTATTTTTAAATTAATGTCTGCAATGAATTACGACTGAATAGATTGGTATGTTTCCCTGGACTCATGAAGGAAGCTATGGAGTCCGTGAATCTGCAAGTCATCTTGGTGAAATGGCAAAAACCAACTTCTACTTTCACTCGGCAGCATCTGATCTGGGAGATGAACTGATAAAATCTCTGATTCTTATAGGAGATTTATTCTATGATACATATATTTCAGCTTTTCTCTTCTGTAGAACTAAATGTATGTATTACTAGCGGGCTGTCGCCCGCTTTGCGGGCCGAGGCATGGCCGTAAAGCAAAAAATCCTTTTTCGCCAATGGCAGGTGTTGTAGTGGGAAATTCGAAAAATCCCTTATTGCACATCTAGACTAAAAGACAAAGCTACCTACCAAATTTCAGCTTCCTAGGACTTACCGGTTCGGAGAAACAGTGATGAATCAGTGAGTCAGTCAGTCAGTGAAACTCTCTTTTATAAGTATAGATATGACAGATCCGAACCTGTTAGGCATATCATTTGGAACACACTACATAATTATGTATTATCGCTACATGATATAACTTCATACTCTCGTACAAGACAGTTTTTGAGCAAGTTTATTGAAATTCAATTTAAAATTCAGGTGTTCTTTAGTATCCTAAAAAAAATTGTGTTTAAATTTCTTTAATTTAAATTTCTGAAAACGCAACAGAATATGGCTGACCTGTTCACGGTCACCCATCAAGTAACTGAATATACTCGACGTTGCCCAACACTTAACAACCAGCATCCAACACGACTTTGTTGAATATATGGCGTAAAACTAAACAAGTATGACGACTGACTATGATTTAAATCTTTAAAAATCTATCAGCGCGAAAGCCATATATGTACATCTCACAGACAAATTGAGTATAGACATCACAATTATTTATTATTGACAGTGATGACATACTCGTAAATAGACAATTTACCATTCTTCCTGATGAAGGAGCACAACACCAATAATATGTTCTTCTTTACCTCTTATATGTTGGTCACCCCTATTAACTACCGACCTCAGTAGCTTGATCGATAAGGCGGCGGACTTGTAACCTGGAGGTCGGTGGTTCAAGTCCCGGTTTCAGCGTAGATTTAGTAAAGCGAGTTAGAGTAGTTGTGACATCACGAAAGTGATTAACACAAATATGATAACTTAAAAAACTTAACTCCTATTAACTCTAGAGCTGGGGATTCGAACCAGACCCATGGCTCCTGAACCACACATGTTGACCATGAGTTTTATATCATATTGATATGAATCAAACCCAGGGAGTCAGGGTGTATGATGCAGACAATCCCGTTCTAGTCCTGGGCAGCTGAATGTGTCACTTGCACAATCCGGGATTCGAACCAGAGGCCCATGTCTGTAGAGCCACACATGTTCACCACGAGTGTAGATTGTTCCCATCAATGAATGAAAGCGAGACCCCACAGGAGATATAGGCCCGTCATAGTCCTGTGTAGCTGATAAATGATATGCCGAATGATATGTCCTCTCTATCGAACCGTTCAGTGAAGGCCCGGCCTCCTGGATGTCAATGTACTCTTGATCCAACGCACGATGCATAGATAATATACATACATACTAATCATACTATGTAATGTTCAATTATAGTACTATGTATGTACATTGTACATGTACAATTGTACATATGAGTATACACACATAAGTACCTACTGCGTTAATAGTCCTGTGTATGTGCACATAAGAGATACATAATATACCATGTAATACAGTTCTAATACCTCCTTTTGTGATACATTCCTAGTGCTAAATTGTGTTGCTATCAGCTGGAAAGATATTCGAAAGCCGAAACATGTATAGCTAAGTAATAACAAAATAATAGACCTTCCTTACTTGTACCCCTTCAAAAGAACTAGGGCCCCTTTTCCTTTCAACCTTTGGTTGTTTTGGTGATGAAATTTTCAAATGTAGGTATGTGGATAAATTCTTGCTTTCGGTTGGATCTGAACTAAGGTTTCCCACGTCGCATGAATTACCAATAGATTAACTACTGGATTAACCATTTGACAATCCGCTGGTGTAATTTTTGTCAATAATATAACAAAACACTAGCTTCCAGATTGGTTGGCTCTCTCCTATATCTCTTCTCAGCAGAAAGTCTCCAGTCCAAAAAACAACAATGGCCTTAATTATTATCTAGTGACCATCTCTATTGTCTGGGAGCAGTAGAAATTAAGAAATCAATCACTCCTGAGAGCTAACTGTCCGCACCTCAGCAGAAAGTAAAATAATCAACACCAGTAGAAAGTTACCTTGAGGAAAATACCCATCAGCCATTGTCATGCTTGTGATCAGCGCTGGTAATGAGTCTTCTATGTTGATAGCGTTCATAGGATGGCTGAAGATCTTAATTAAAAAAAATAGTCTCTATGACGAAACAGTACGTGACGCTATTGGTAGCATCATTAGTATTAACGCTACCTTATCAGGTATCGTCGGCATTTTATCACTTCTACTAATAAATAGCATGATGATAATTGTCAATAATATCAATACTAAGGGATTTTACTTTCATTAATTACTTTCTTTACTTACCGACCTCAGTAGCTTGATCGATAAGGCGGCGGACTTGTAACCTGGAGGTCGGTGGTTCAAGTCCCGGTTTCAGCGTAGATTTAGTAAAGCGAGTTTGAGTAGTTGTGATATCACGAAAGTGATTAACACAAATATGATAACTTAACTTACATTCTTTACTTTCGTGTCTAGTGATTCTCGTTATAAGGAAATGTGAAAATCTTTTTTCTCTATCTTTAACTATTGTGTCTTGAACTCTTGAATAGCAATTGATATTGGAAAACTATCAAATCTTACACATTCATTTTAATATATATTTTGCGATTCATGCTGTTTTTCATTTGATACCAATGGTTGTCACAAGGAAGACCATGGTTCTTAGTGCCCTTGTTTAGACCCTCGCCTCGCTGAGTTTGCTAAGTCCAGGCATGGCCCTTCTGATTTTAAAATCCTAATAAATACATGAGCTTGCAAGAAAATATACGCGACAGAAATTATTAGTTTTCGATAAAAATTTATCGTGCATATTATCTGTTTGAGAACTCTTGGCAAGATCCGGTCACCAGCCTACCGTTTGGACGTTTTTTTTCGGGGATTTAACGTCTCTTTCAACTGCATGGTCATATCACGACGGGTTACCCTGTATTCGCAGGAAACTCAGAAACCTGCTACCCACATTACCCTCACCTAACCTGGGTTGGGTCGGAATGCCAGCATCACGGAGTCTTTACCTTGCTGGACGTTGCTTAACTTCATTGATCCTACGAGAAACAGTGCATTCAACACCATCGACGCTGGCTGGTTTTTTTTAGTGTTAGAATAGGTCCATAACAGCTATTGTAAGGTATATGTAATATATTATATAAGAATCCTGGTTTTATATAAGCTTTAATCTCTTGGAGTTATTTTAACGCGACTTGAACTTCCTAATCAATCAACATAATCCTGTTACTGCCTCGCGCTGGGTTCGAATCCCGCTCTTCGTTTGAACATGAACCGCTCACTGCGCGCTAAGTAAACTGAACATATTGATTTCATGGTCAGGACCGCAGTAGGCTTAAATATGAAAACATGAAATAAGAAATACTAAAATATTACTGTAAAAAATATGAAAATATGACTTGTAAGTTAGTTATTATTTCACACTCTGAATTTATAGGTCACGTTAGCTGGGTATCTGTGCGTGGTCATGCTAGATTATTGCCGGAGCCTGAGTATGCATACATTTTCTAGTATATAGTAGATAGTTTATATGTATGTCTCCATGTATATATTTACAACATATGTAATTCAATTTGAACCGAGTGCTTGAACCGTGCTAAAACATTGCCCCCCTAACTTATCGTAATAACATTCCCTTTGACTACTGTGAGTCGTAGATAAAAGTTACGAGGTTGCCTGATCATGTTTTTCGTTCTATCCCTGCGATTTTAGACTGTTTATACTGCCAGCGACGACTAAAATGTTACACAACATGTCAACAGTTTAAGCAGTGTTACCGCCTGAGCTGAATTTAAAGGCGCCTTTGTTTCAATTTTACTGAGGTATCAGAAGGATTTTCATCGGCAGAGCTTTTACATGCCGAAATGAATATAGATTTCTATAGTACCTTCGTCCAGCTAATGGTGGTTAATAATAAGTGTCCTCGTCGCAATGTCACCATATCATATTGGTGTTTACGCATGATTATAAGGCAATTTTTCTTCAGCCCTCGAGAAAAGATATTCTGCCTCAGAGTTAACGGCCCTTATCTTAACAGCCACGAGCTGTATGTATAGCAGCTAAGCAGAGCTACTGCATGGTGTGGAATAAATATACATGTTCTCAATATGTTATATTCATTGTGTTTGGAACATAGCATGTAGTACATAATAATATACAGGGTGTCCATTAAGTCCCACCCCACCCCCCGTATCTTAAGAACGGCCGAAAATATAGAAAAACGCATAAAGTCGTATTCATTAGTTCTTTGGGGATTAAGTTTCTGCAAAAAAAAAAATGCCCACACTGCGTGCCTCATTAAGGCTGGGCACGGACCAATCTTAAACGGAATGTTATGTTTTGTGACATATTGTTTTTAATGCCTCATTGAAAGAAATTCATTTCACAACAAATTGCAGTGATCTACGACATACTGTTATCCCTATACGTTCTGACCTATAACTCCTTAACGGTAAGTTTCAGAAGGATAAATTTTGGTTACGTTAACGTCTTTTATGAAGACCTTTCGAACAAGGTTAACAAGGTATAACTTGATATGTTTTTCAGATAAAACTTTTGCCGGCTGGTCGTCCGCTTGCCTAAACCGACCAGAAACTAACAGCAACGGAATAGGTCGAATTATACCTTGTTTGAAAGGTCTCGATAAAAGGACTTAACAACAAAAATAATTACTATTCTCAAACTTACGGTTAACGAGTTATATGTCAGAACAGGGGTATTAGCCAGGTAGGCCGACCCTGTATCTCGAGAACGGTAAGTCGCAACACCGATATTTGTTGAACTTCACTCATTGAGGCATTCAAAAAAATCTGCCACATGACACACGATCCCATTTAAGATTTTAAAGTTGGTCCGTGCCAAAAAAAAATGTTGAAACTTAATCCCCCAAAAAATGAAGGAATACTGGTTTTTGCATTTTTTTTATTTTCATCCATTCTTGAGATACGGGGGACGGGGTGGAACTTTATGGAGACCCTGTATATGTTGCATTTTATGTAGGATTCGATTGCTTGAAACTTTCTCTTGTGCATATGTTTTCTATACACGTGTTATATTTTAAATATTTATTTATTTTTCACACTGTCTACATAATTGTGTGAAGTTTTGTATAAACAAGAAATTTACGAAAGCCTTAAATTAGATGAAATTTGAATCTTTTCAAAAAAGAACTGTATTTTGAACTGCTCTACAAAGAGTTGCCAACTGACAAGGTAACTAACTACACATACAAACAAAACAGAGGATAACGGAAGTTTCTTTTCATACGGCGCGGCGTCATAAGATTTTCTAGTAACGATGAACGCCAGAATCTGAGTCCATAATATACGTTACACAAGATAAACAAAAATGTCCCGGTAGCTCTATGGTAAAGGCGGCACTCTGTAAATCCAGAGACTCCAGAGTCGTGGGTTCGAAACCCAGCCGGGACGTGACAAGTTAACCCTCCATTTGGGATTTTTACCATGTAATAATATGTCTTGGGCTTATTGCTGGAATAATGGACTTTTAAAGTCCCAATCGGGCAGTATAGAAAAGGCGATATTATTAATATTAAATAAGATATTAACTTATTAAGAGTAATTGGATTTGTTGGGGGGTTGATTCTTATCAATATTTGCATAATTTACTTGGAACACAGAGATTCAATTAATGTTCAAGTTGTTAGCACATATAATATTTTTATTTCTCATCTTATTGCATTCACTTTTAATAGTGAGATAATTTTGTGTTTTTTTACCAATTGGTTTGTCAAGTTTGTTTACTTCGTAATTAGGGTAAAAGTGAAAAGGGATTCTTTGTTTCAATCCAACAAGGCATTGTACTGTCCTCATTTGGGTGGATTATATTATTTATCAATGCACTAAATAAACAAATAAAATAGCCTTTATTGAACAAATAATTTACAAAACATTTGAAACAGTATTACAATATACAAATAGAAGATTGTTCTCAGCCATGAACTTGTTTTTTTTTAGGGAAAAAAGAGTAATATCGATCAAATCTATAAAATTTAGTACATTTAGTCCAATTTCATCACTACAATTTTTATGTATCTATTGGGCTAAATGTACTAAAATATATAAATTTGAATTGATTTGTCATTGCTACTAATGGTCCTTTAGAATTGAAAAATTCCATGATTGAATTAAGTAGTGAAGACTTCTTTTTCTATTTAACTGCTTCTTTTTTTAATTTTTCTTTATCACCAATTTTTCATGCTGGCTGAAGGCCTCCAAAAGGCTAACGTCTTTTGGGATTTTTTTGTAATGTACTGTTCTCATTTGGGTGGATTATACTACTTATCAATGGATTAATACAAATTATAGACTATGTTCAATTATGATAGCATGATTACCTCATACTTTCTATTTATCTGACCTCAGAACTCTCAGTACTTGGTAGCTTGATTCATAAGGCGGTGTTTCGTGTCCCATGTTGTTGAAAATTTAATGTGAGTTTGAGTAATTGTCATATCACGAAAGTGATTTACAACAACAGAATTGTGAAATATATGAATCTTTGTAAACAAATTAAAGGAAATTTTTTAGCTCGAGGTATTAAACTACCTATCTGATTTGATTTTACAAGTTGTATATTTGAATCCTAAATTACAATTATGGATTCCTTTCTCTTGGTGTTTGTTTGAATGTGTCTTTAAATTTGAAACAGCAGTGTTCAGTTGCTTTTTTCAGTGTACAGATTAATTACTGCAATTAATTTGGTCAATTGGTCGATCATTTTGACATTCCTCCTAAAATTCTCAAACCCTGAACCGCTTTTTGCAATGCCCTTCAGTATTTTGGTACTCTCACTGTGTCCGTGAGGTACTTGTAATTAAAAGTCATTACAGGATTAATTTTATTGTATTGTATTGTAGGCAGATTATTACAGGTACTATTCAGTAATAATTGTAGGGTCCACGGATACAGAGAACATTGCACAATAGATGAGGTGCTGAAAATTGAAAATACATAATGATGAGTAGTTATTTTGTGGTCCATACTTGAATCTACGTCGTCTGTGTGTCTATTGTCTGTACAGGGATATTTATTATTCTGACTACCTGCTGTACCAATAATTGTAGGTACCTACTTGATGAATTGTTATAATAATAACACTCTTTAGTTGAAGGTAACCACCAGGCGAGGTCAATGCTTAAAGCATTTCTACCACCTAACCCTAAGAGTCTTATTATTATGTGGTCACAAACTCAAATTAATGAGAAAAAATTCATGCACTGGGTGAGATTCGAACTAACGGATCCCTTCGCTACCTGGATTACCGCGGACTAGCGCGTCAACCACATGACTAACAGTGTACGGTTGTTGTTGTATTAAACATTTCATGACTATAACTCACCTGTTTCTTGACTGGAAAAAATTCATTAGGTTTACTATGAATCAGAAATTTTGCCTGGTTTGGAAAGTAGATATCAAATAGAAGCCAACAAGTTCAAGGTGATAGGACTTTTATTTGGAGCACGAGGTGCAATACCTTCTTTCACCTTCTCAGTGTTGCGTGATCTGGGAATCCCCAATAAGAAGATCATTGATATGAGTTTAAAAATCTTGAAAGATTCAGTTCATATTCTCAACTACCACTTATTCCATTAACCAAACAAATTTAAAAAAATGTTGATAAAAATGTTCCACCTTTACCTTGAAATCTTGTAAAAATCTTGTTTAAAAAAAAAATGTCCAGAAAGCCGGACTTCGTAGTCAAGTGACGTAGTCGTCACACGGCCGTATATAAATAAATATACTTTCTCTCTCAATTTCAGATAAATGAATACACATGCTTGGGTACCGACTTATTTTATCCTTCTACTTGGGTACAAGAATAGTTAGGTACATTATACTTTCACATAAATAAATTAGCTTTCGAGTTTTCATGCTGATTTCAAACCATTGTGTCCTTTAATTATTTTTGTTTTAGCTATGCACCACTTAATTTTAGTCTACTTTTAGCAAAAAATAAAATAAAAAATAATAATAACTTGGCTGGTGTTCGCACCAGTAACCTTCGGCTCCAAAGCTAGTGGAGTTAATCACTGACTACCACAGAGGTCGTCGTAGAGAAGCTAATATGTTCAAGTAAAGTAAGTGGAGTTAATACATTCAAGTAAATTCAAATTGTGTGATGTGAATTGTTTAAAAACCGCAAGGACGAAGCACAATGACAACGCGATGTGACTTGACTCTGATCTAACCTGACTCTAAGCTAACCTGACATGACTCTTATCATATTATGAATAACAATAATACAGTAATCTGACTAATTTATGATTACAAAATAGCAACCTCGAGCGTGCTGGATTAGTGGTGACACGGGTAAGACACGTGAAGAATGCTGGTTCAATGCCTGAACGAGGCGAAATTTTCTTTGCTTGTATATTGAGGGATAATCTCTTTATATAAAACTCAAATCTGTGCGTGTCTGGCATATAAAACTCAAATCTGTGCGTGTCTGGCTGACTAGGGGTTGTTTGTTTACCACAATACCACAGCCGAGACGGTAAAAGATATTGAAATTTTCATGAGAGTCAGTTACATGCGAAAACCAGGAGGTACCGTTCATCTCGATATTTATTTTACACCTAAATCTACCTTATCTTATAGACCTATATCTTCTTTCACTGCTGTAAAACCTCTCAGATAAACCACCATACTTGACATGGAACTATAAACTCCTTATTTGAGACATATTCAAACGGCTTACGATTTTTTGATCATTCACATTGCATTCTGGGTCCCCCTTGCTTCAAGCTAATAAATCTGCATCCATGACGTAGAAGCTGTAGAATATACACAACAATATACTTAGACATATTAAATTTGAACATGTTATACATTATAACATACATAGTAAATCTGAACACACTATGCTCGTATGTATGTAGGATACGTGGCTACGGCCTGAACATAGTTATTATGCTGAACCAGGCTTCCTCTACTGACTCGCTTAATTCATACAGGGTCCAGTGAAATCTGCGACATCAGCTTCTTAAGAATCCTTCCTATTCTGTCTCAAGACATTGTTTGGTCATTCGTTTGGCCTGGTAGATTTTACCTGAAGGAATGCCAAAAATAAATACAATTTTTATTTCCCTAGAGCCGTTTTGTTTTGTCCCTCAGTAAATTTACCGCTAAATTTACACAGTTCACAAAGGAAGCAAGCAGGCCAGGACTCTGTCATATCTCAAGCACTCCGGATTCCAAAGCTTCTACCTTAATTAATAATAATTATTCATTTCCATTTCAAAATCGCAACGAGGTTTTCCCCTATACTTACTGAAAACACACACACACACCAGCTAGCTACCCACGTTAACCTCGCCCAGCCTAGAACCAGGGATGATAGTCGCCAACCAAGTCAAGGGGTTCCAAATTGAGTAGTCGTCCACCAAGTCCTGAGCTCTCTAGACGTTGCTTAACTCTGATGCGAACTGCTTTCAAAGTCAGTATAAACAAACAGAAAAGTGGGATGTTGTACTAGATGTACACTGGCTTCGACGCTGGTCCAATTGAGGAGCTAATATTACAGGAACTAATATTGTAGTCTCTTGGCCTAGCAGTAGCATACTCGGCTAGCACTCCAGATGACCCGGGTCCGAATACCGGCGGGGTCAGAATTTTACCGGCTCTGTACTTTGGATGTAGGGGCCTAACCTAGCCTTGGAGGACAATCGGGGTAGTTGTAGAGTGTGCAACGACCAGTGGCGGCACTACGAGATAGGTATTGGAATATGATGGTTGTTTGGAGATGTGATGCATTAGCATTAGTTCTCGTAATGTCGATGCTACCCACTAAAATTGTGACATAATAACACATATTACTAGCTTTCTCTCTTCTCTTTACACACAGGAACGTCAGGAACGGTCATACCTTGAGTCCTGTATGCGGCATCCTCTCCTCATAATGAGTTCACATGATGCTTCCACCATTTTTAAATTCTCCGCATATAATTACACATTACTTGTTTATTATCTGCCTGCTCTGTACGTTTAATCTGTACCATATATGTATCATTACATTTATTACACCGGCATGATATACTACAAAAATACAAACATACATGTAAATACGTATTCAATACACATTTAATGAATATACGAGTTTTCGTGATGGGATGTGTGAGCTGAGCACGTATTAGCATTAATATGATTTTATTTGATTGTGTGGGTATGTTTCTTATCCATGTTTAGGAAAAAGTGAACATTTCAAGCTGTTTTATGGTCGATGTTGCTGAACTTAAATGATCGTGTGATCTTTGCTGCTTGAGTCACAGACTTAAGTTCAGATGATTTTACCTATTTGTAGTTTATGAAGAGCATGGTCAAATATAAGGATCAGATTTTGCCAAAAAAAATTGACACTTCGGAATTTAATAGCTTGGTCACGGACACACATCCCATAACTATAAAAGTACATAGGTATTAAGTGTCTGTCGTCAATATACCTACATGTATTTTCCATATACTACAGAATTTAGGTATTTTAATAGTAATAATGAAAAATTTGTGCAAGTAGATCGATAGATAAATATAGTTGTATTTATCATAAAAGCAAACACTAACAAGAATAATAAATTATTATAAATTTGTTTTATTTGTTACTGTATGTATGTATGTATATGTATTATTTGCATTGAAGAAATCTGAATGCCAAATTCACACAATCTTTCAGAAAGTGATCATACTCACACTTGAAGATCATTGTAATCATTGTTTAGTAACCATATTAAATCTTTTGCCTACAATTAGTTTTGTAATTTTAGTTCCAAGTTAAAAGCGTGTGATTTTTTACCGGTAATTATGCCTACATTGCGTGAACCATTTGAATAGTGAGATTTTTTTTCACTTTTCAAACTGATTTAAACTGTAGTCACTTTTTACTTATGAGAGTTACTTTGAGTCGAACAATGGTGATTTTTGGTTAAATTCTCAGGCTATTAGGTATCCACTTAACTTTTATTGGGATCTAGTACGCACACTAGCGATTATACTCCTGTTATTGAGTATAAGGTCGCTGTGTTTTCACAGCTACGAAATAAAAGAGATTGTGAAAACTCATTCTCATAAAGTTAGGTCGGGTTCTACGAAAAACACCTAACCTAAAAAACACGAAAAACGTTAGTTCCAAAGGATTTGTCAAGATAGCGCCAGTAGAGTTTTGCTCTAAACTCAACTGGCGCTATCTTGACGATTCCTTTGGAACTAACGTTTTTCGTGTTTCAGGTGTTTTGTAGGTTAGGTGTTTTTCGTAGAACCCGACCTTAGAGAGATATTTCTGTTAAAAGTACAAATTATACGGAAATTATAAATAATTTACATTGTGGTGAGATGGCCAGTGCAACATTTCTAGATTGGAAACCCCTTTCTTCAGTCAAGAGAAACCTGTGGGATAAAGTTTTTACTACTTTAACGAAGACAAAAGTTATCAGTGAGACCATTAGTCATTTAGTAAATCAATGGATCTTGTTTTATAAGTATACCAGGTATATCAGCTGTAGTGTACAGGTAGGTATAGCAGCTGACTGGTTAATCTTACTCTACAGTAAAACTTAATAACTTTAAACAAGATACCCGAAATATCCATCATGATTTATGATCATCGTTGATAGCTTTTAGAAACGTGTGCTCAGCTGCCTTCCACTTCAAGACTCTTGGGGGGCAACTTTACTAAATGTTTAAAATAAATATATCCCTGTTCGGACTTTAATAATAATAATAATAATAACACTCCTTAGTGGAAGGTACCTAACCATCAGGCGAGGTTTATGCTCAAGACATTTTCTACCACCTAACCCTCAGAGTCTTATTACTATGTGGTCACAAACTCAATTTAATAAGGAAAAATTCATGCACTGGGTGGAATTCGAACCAACGGATCCGTATTACTATGTGGTCACAAACTCAATTTAATAAGGAAAAATTCATGCACTGGGTGGAATTCGAACCAACGGATCCGTTGGTTCGAACCAACGGATAGCGGGTTAACCACTTGACTATATCAGTGCACGGACTTTGGTAGGGATGAGCTCTTTATTTTATGGCTATACCAAATATGTATGTGTGCATATACTTATCTATGTCTTTCTTTGAATGTTTCCTGGCGTTTATGATTGCTTTGAGTGTTTCATTGGGTTGACCAGCTGCAGCCTTCATGTTAATTGTTATCCTGGCATCGTAGTAATCATTACCATCCTCCGCTCTGGAAACTATTGTTTAATTTATTGTTTTAACTATCAAGAGTATTCGTGATTCGAAGTGAAGAAGATTTTGATCGTGTTCTTGGAAAGAAATGGAATGCTGAGTCAGAGATTTCAGAGGAGGGCAATGATGACACCTTCTCAAGTTTTACAAACCAATAACTAACAAGATTCAAATAATTTTACTCAATATTTTATTTAATATGTTATTTTTTTCAATATTTCTCGTTATTTTTTCTTATTTTTATTTATCTGTTTTCCATAAACAAATATTATCTTACAATTTACATAAAGATTTAATTATTTTGAAGTTTTTTCAATCGTTATTTAATAAAAAAATGAATTTACACCAAAAAATGAATACTAAAATAAAAAAAGTTAAACGCAAATTCGATTTAAAATTAAAATCTAAAAATATCAATATAATATTACTTGCATTAAATAAGCAATATAAAAACAACTATTAATAAATTATACATTAATAAATTATATATACTTGCATTAAATAAGCAATATAAAACAACTATAAATAAATTATATATCTTATCAAAATATAATGGCTGATACAATAACAAACGTAATTCCTGATTATGTTCATGATACATGCCAAATTTTTACATCTTTAAAGAAATCTGAAGATTTTTGGTCCATAGATGATTTATCAATTTTTCATATGAATATTAGAAGTATGAATAAAAATTTCAATGAATTAATGCTTCACTTGTTCCCTTACCTATCTAAAATACAAATTATAGTTCTAACAGAAACACGATATAACCCATCATTTCCTCACTCTTTTTCAATAAATGGATACACAGCTCATTTTACAACAAATCAATATAATCAAAATGCAGGTATTGTCGTTTTCATTAAATCAGATCTTGATTTTCAAGTAGATGAATTAGTTGATTTCACTCTCACAAATTGCTTAAAAATTAATATATCTCAACAAAACCAAAATATAACCATTCTTACTTTTTATCGTTCCCCGGAAGGTGATAGTGATAATTTTATACAAGAAATAGACTCTCATTTAACAGAAAATAAATACGACCGATGTGTTTTGACTGGAGACATCAACATTAACATACTGACTGAAAATATCACAGACACAGGACATGACTATTTAGATACATTACTAAGACACAATTTCATACCTCAAATTACAGAACCTACAAGAGTACAAATAAACACTAGACATAACACAAATCATAATTATGAGACAAAATCCTGTTTAGACCATTTAATGTTCAAAGATAGAGGCTCTTCAACTAAAATTAAATCTGCTATAGTTCAACTTCATATAACTGACCACTATGGAATTATAAGTCAATTAAACTTGAAAACTCAAAGATACAATACAGATACTAAAAAAATATACAAAAAAATCAACTTTGAACACTTAACAGATAAAATATCTACAATAGACTGGACCTGTATAACTGACATGACTGACCTAGACCTGGCAACAGAAAAAAATTTACTGACATTATACAAAAAACAATTGACTCTAGTACTGAAATACATAAATATACAAACTCTATGACTCCTTTAAAACCATGGATGACTCAAGCCTTGTTAAAATCAATACGAAATAGAGACCGACTAGCAATTTTAAGTAAAAAAAAACCAGATAACCTGAGACTTTTAACATATTATAAAAAAGTCAGAAATATACTCTCCAAAGCTATAAAAACAGCACGAACCCTTCATTTAAAATCTGAAATTGATGAAAATAGAAATAATAAAAAAAAGATGTGGAAAATATTACACCAGTTTATAGGAAAAAATGAAACTAATAATAACATCAAACAAATCAATTATAATGAAAAAATATACAATTGTATTTCAGATAGTATAATAGCATCGAATATTATTAACAATTATTTTAACAATGTAGGTAAAAAAATCAGTGGAAAAATTGAACAAAAAATTTCCAATTCAGAATCGACACCTCAAGACAACTTAAATACACAACAAGAAAACATGGATACACAACAAGACAACTTAAACACTCGACAAGACGACTTAAATAATCGACAAGACGACTTTAGTACCCAACTAGACAACTTAAATACACAACAAGACAACCAAAATACGCAACAAGACAATATATTTACAACATTTTCAAGAACAACTACGACTGAAATATATAAACAAATTATGACCTTGAAAAACAATTGCTCTCCAGGTAAAGACGAAATACAAAGCAATATACTAAAAATAATAGCACAATACATATTAGTTCCACTAAAACACATTATAAATTTAAGTCTTGATAGTGGCAAATTTCCATCATCATTTAAAAATAGTATTATTGTCCCTATTTATAAAAAAGGCAATAAAAAAGATTTGGTAAATTATAGACCAATATCTCTTTTATCAAATTTCAGCAAGATATTGGAAAAAATAGTTAAGACGAGACTAGACCATTACTTACTTACAAACAACAAAATTACTGACAGACAATACGGTTTTAGAACTGGTATAGGAACAGAAGACGCATTACTTGACCTGACTTCTTACTTACATCAACAATTAGACTGTGGGAAAAAAATAATTGGTATATTTTTAGATATATCTAAAGCTTATGACTCGATCAAACATCTAACATTACTGACACAACTAAGACATCTAGGGATACAAGACACTGTACTACAATGGTTTGACTCATACTTGACAGACAGGACACAACAACTAAGACTGAATTCTCAACTATCTGATGTTGAATTATGTCATGCATACTCAATCCCGCAAGGAACAATATTGGGGCCTTGTTTATTTAATTGTTATATAAATAATTTACCTGGAATAAGCAAGGGCCGAGTATTTTGTTATGCGGATGATGCAGTCATAATTTATTCAACAAATAGCTGGGAAGAAACACACAAACTAGCAACTAGAGACATAATTAACATTCAAAACTGGTACATGAAAATGTCATTGCTACTTAACTTTAACAAAACTAACTATATGACTTTTTCAATAGACGAGAGAGGACAACCGCGACATTCTACTATACAAGTACCTGACATAGACAATAAGACAATAACATTACAAAGACTGACTCACGTACGATATTTAGGAATCATATTGGATAATCACTTAAAATGGACTGAACATATAAAAATGGTAAGAACAAAACTACGAAACTTAATGTATATATTTAACAACCTTAACAAAGCCTGTGATAAGTCTGTGTTACGCGAAATTTATTTTGCTATGGCACAGTCCTTATTGCAGTACTGTATAACTTCTTGGGGAGGGGCATACAAAAATAACATGACTAAACTTAATAGAACACAAAACATATTACTAAGGACAATTTTACAAAAGGACAGATTTTTCCATTCTCAAGACTTATACCTACTATTTAATGTTCCTACAGTACAAGACATTTACATTTTCAAGACAGCTACATTTACAATTAAAAAGAAATACATATGGACATTAAATACTAACACATACAATACACGACAGACAGGACAAGCCAGACTTCCAACAATACATAAATCATTAACACGTCGTCACTTCTGTTATGTGGGTGCGAAAGTTTTCAACATTTTACCAACTGATATAAGAAATATAAATGATTTAAAAATACTTCGATTGGAATTGAAAAAATGGTTTAAAAATGAAGATAATAAAAATAAATTAATTAAACTCTGGGATTGAATATAAATAATTACATTAAATGAATAACAATATCAATAAAGATCTATTAATTCACAAAAACAATCAATCTTAAAAGTAAAATAATAAGAATTTAAACAAAATAGAAATTTAAATTAAAAACATGTAAATTTGCAGATTTTGGTATATACAAATATGACTTTTTTGTACGGTAGGGTCCAACACATGCTAACGCACTCAGGATCCTACTGAAACTTTGTGATTATAAGAGAAGAAGATGATTATATGTATGTAAATAAATATATTTCAAGTATTTGTTGAAAAAAAAAAAAAAAAAAAAAAAATCCACGCCACACACATTCATTGTTATTACTGTTATTTGTGTTAATATATACTTAATAAGATACAATTTATTATACCTACTGTGTAGTGTGGTACTGAATTAAAAGTTAATATTATTCACTACATAGGAGTTTATTTCATATTACTGATGCTTTTAATTTTTCAATGCACTCTACATTACAGGGTGTTCGATTATTTCTTATACATGCTTCAAGCGTAGGTTCCCACAGGTTCCTGACAAATAAAAGGATCAATTAATACATTCCCTCCTTGATTATAGCCCAAAAAAATGTTTGTGAATCCATTTATGACAGTGTTGGCAAAATTTGACATTTGTTTCGTTTGTGAAGAAACAGGTTGTTTGTTATTCTCATAAACTTATCATAAAGTTAGAATGTGCTTGAAATAATGGAACATCCTGTATAGTAGTGTATAGTGTATACAATATGCATGTAATCTTATAACCATACAATTTATACATCATGCACCCGTTTCCTGAAGATAGTCTTCTTATTGTTTGATGATATTCAGAGTATATTCTTCTTGTTTTTCATGGTTAACTATCGCAACTTCTATAATATAATAATGATAATAATGCTTTTTCTTTGTGTTATTATGTCACAATTTTAGTGGGTAGCGCAGAATCATAGGACTTTACCACTTTATTTTACAATATCTTGTATTTTTTTTTTGCCTAAGATTCTGCCACTGGTCGCTGCTTCACATTAAAGCAGCTACTCATTTTTCCTCACGAGGTATGAGTGGACCCCGAACATCCAAGTACAGAGCAGAAAAAATCCCCCCCCGCTGGGAATCGAACCCAGGTCACCATGTGTGCAATGCCTAGCGCGCTAACTCGCTCTGTCACAGTGACTACTCTATATATGTATGTAGAATACGCGGCAATTACACCCTGTGTAGTCTTTGTTTTGAAATCTTGCTGCCAGCTTGTATGTTTTCTGCTACTGGTATTTATTGTATCTAGATATTAGATGAAGAAGAATTGAGCATTGATGAAGAAGTAGCTTTCGAAATTATTACACCTGTCTACCGAGAAAAATTCAACATATTTTCTCAAATATAAGGGCTACTTTTCTACCCCTTATTTTTCATCCAAATTCACGCTATTATCGAGGGCGTTTCCCTTGCTCGAAGATATTGGAGCAAAGGTCAATCAAAGCGCAATAGCCACTTCCGGGCAAAACTTGGAAAAAAGCTCCGGGTCGATACTATTAAGAAAATGGAGTTAAAGGATTTTTTTTAATTTTTACTTGGTGTATGATCATGATGGATTTTATACAGGTCGGTGTGATCATTAGGGCTCCAACCTGTATCTATACTTATTCTATACTTATTATAGAGAGTTTCACTCACTGACTGACTCACTGATTCATCACTGTTTCTCCGAACTGGTAAGTCCTAGGAATCTGAAATTTGTAGTCTATATACTACACCTGCCATTGGCGAAAAAGGATTTTTGCTTTCACTGTTATTTCTCCGCACGGCCATGCCTCGGCCCGCAAAGCGGGCGACAGCCCGCTAGTATAATAGTATAAAATTTCAAATTGACATTAAAAAACATGAGTGTATTCTGGGTGTAGATAAGCCAAGCTCTGAGAACCAGCAGAGGAAGTTGGTTTTTATTAAAGTGTTCAAAAAGCTCGAAATAACTTTTTGAGCGCTAATCGCGTAGTTAAGCACTCGCTTTCCAGGCGGAAGGTCCTAGGTTCGAGGGCTTGCCCCGACTAAAATTTGTTTTCGTAATTTGGTTACAATTGTTTGTAAGGGAAACCTTCCGATGCTGTCGTGTTGACCCAGCACCTAATTGGGAAATATTGTTGTGTCATTTCTCGTCCATCAGAGGGGAGGTATACTACGGGATGGGCAGGCTACAAGGTAGACCACAAGCGTCTACAGTAGCTCCTGTTTCATGGCTACGAAATAAAAAAAAGATGTAAAACACTTATCTTAAAAAAAAAAAAAAAATATGAAACCTTTTTATGTGGTTAAAAGTCTATGTCTATGATTCTATTAAATGTTAAAAAAAAAAATCACGGCAAAGAAAAGACCTTCGTCGTCAGCTATATTTGTACACCACCACAACACCCCACCACCACCACCACCACCACCACCACCACCACCACCACCACCACCACCACCACCACCCACCAACACCACCACCACCAACACCACACCACCCCACCAACACAGCCAACACCACCACTAATACCGATACCAAATTGGTGGAAAATCATTACCTTAAGTATCATAGTTTCATAGATACCTGCATATTGTACACTACTACTTATTACATCTCATTATATCTCGAATTATAACACACGTATATAGGATCTGATACACCCAATGCCTATCTATTCCACAAGAAGTAAAGTACTGGTAATAAGAGATCCTGCTTCCTTATCTCAGCCTCATCCATTTGTTTTATGGTTTCCAATCTCGCGCTATATCTTTTATGCTCTATATCCTCACCTATCATCAGCTTCCTGTTAATAGAGGAGTGTTTGTAATGAGAAAACCGCTTGTGGAGCACTTTAGTACCTAGGAGCCGACTCGGCCCCTCGAGGCAGCCAGCCATTGCTGTAAAACTCTCGGAATTGCTGTGAATTAGGCATGCTCCTTGTGAAATGTGAAGTTTCGTACCTAGGTACATACATGGTTTCTTCCTTTTCTTTTTCGAGAGACAAATCGATCTTCCTCTTCTTCTTTTCTTTTACTCTGTCTTATCCCGCTTAAGCAGGGTCGACGTTGTTTAATCTCACACGGTTGAGGTTGGTTGGTTTTGGCACATTACGGCTGGATGCCCTTCCTAACGCCACCACACAACGGTTCTATTTGATTTAACGTCCTGGATTACGACGGGGGTTTTAGCTCCCATTCGCTGGGAATCGTACCAGCTACCCACATTAACCTCACCCAGCCTGGGTAGGGCCGGAAATGCCAGCCTCACATATACGGAGGGAACAGAATTTTCTGTGTGAAAAATCTGCTCCGACCGCGGATCGAACTCAGGATCTCTGGACTACGGCCTGTAGTCACATCCGTTACGCCACGGAGGCTGGTAGACAAATCGATCTTCCTATATTTTTATTATTTGAAGCGTACCAGTTGAGCCAATTTTGAGCTACGTTGCTAATGAAAAGTCATGAGAATATATCCACTGATGTTTGAATACTTTGCATTTTAAATGTACAATTGTACATATTGCATAGACATTGATTAGATGAGTACCTATACCTACGTAAAAGTTCTTACACCTTTGTGTTCTTTATGTATCTGGAGGAGAGGCTCAATTTTTTCTCTCCCAGATGAAACTATATTTATCCTGAAAACTATTCCAAAGAGGAAACATCAGAATTAATAACAAAAGATTATAATGCACACACGGTTCTAATAACTCTATTTATAAATAATAACTCCATTAGACATCTGTCCCGTATACAGTGCCGCCTCTCCTAGGAGATGTAGAAATAACAAGAAGAAGTTAATCCAGTACTTTTATTCTTCTAGAAATTACTTCTTTTGGTATACGGTTTCTATAAACTATTATGCCATGATCATCAATATTTGTATACATAAAAACAAGAAATATATATAAGTTATTATACAGTAGTCAGCAGGATATGATTTTTTCTGCTGTGCACTTGGGTGTTCGGGGTCCACTCAATCCTCGTGATTAAAAATGAGTATAGGTACTTTCAAGTTAGCAGCGACCAGTGGCAGAATTAGGGGCAAAAGCAATGTACTGGGATATCAAAGATATGGAAAAGTCATATAACTCTGCGCTACCCATTAAAATTGACATATAATATCACAAAGAAACACATTTATTTATTATATAAGTTATTATACAATAAGTACCTAATACAAAAAGCAATAATAATAAATTAAACGAGTTAGATATTGTTCCTACACATTATACTTACCATGCGCTTGGGCATAAGTATACTCGTTTATAAGAATAATAACACTCTTTAGTGGAAGGTAACCATCAGCGAGGTTAATACTCAAAGCATTTCTTACCACCTAACCCTCAGAGTCTTATTATTATATGTGGTCACAAACTCTAATTAATGAGGAAAATTCATACCCTTGGGTTAGATTCGAACCAACGGATCCCTACGCTACCTGGATTACCACACCTGACTAGCGCGTTAACCACTTGACTACCAGTGCACATTTGGGAGGTTCCCTGTTCAAGTCTCATTGAAATAATTGACAGTAATTTTATACTTTTATTGCCTTTGAGAAATCTGCTGAACTTCCGGAAGCAACGAATATGAAAAGCGTGAAGTCGACAACTTGAGGATTACTATTCGTTTTATTCATTCGCCTGACAACTTTCAACTGAGGTCACAATACGATATAATCTTTTTCAGAAGAACCATATTACTACCTGCCGGTAATCCTCTATACTCTATAGCTTGGACTCTAGGTATTTGGACTGGGGTCCATAAATCAGCATAATAGCAGGACGCCCGCGGATATCCACTGACTCAAATCTTCGCCCAAATATTCAGCTTGTTTGGTCTTGATTTACGTCGAAGATAATCTGATAGCTATCTTTAGCCCGAAGATGACAAGATAAGAACACTGGTAAACCGAACTATCTAGTCCAAAGATGACATGATACAAAATCTTTCAAACTCCCAGAAATAAACTACAGACCATTTAGATGAGGTCCAGGCGGTGTCCATCCAGCATTTATGAATTCAAGTCCACATTAAATTCCTGCAAGACATCATTATGTATGAATGTATGTAATGTAGTAGTAGCTATTGGACTTACTTTGATTTATGTTTGAGCTTTAAGTTTCCTAGACCTAATCTGTGTTTGATATCGCCAAGAGCATTTTGTAAAGCGCGTACAGGAAATACCTACCTTACATCTACGTAAATATAAGTAATAACTATATATCTATAATGATTATTATGAATGAACAAGCCTGCTTTTGCTCTGGGCTGCTTGAGAATTCCTCAGAGACATTGACCGATTGATACAGCTAGCCATTCCTATACCTATATTCATAGTTTCATACCTTGATTTGGATTTAAAATGATTATTGGAATTAAAATGTATTATCTTAAAGTAGAAGTACAAAGTTGTATAAGAAAATCTTACTTTTTTGTCTACAATTGTTAGAAATTGCGTACTTTAAAAATCAGTTATGAGAATCAAGCGTCATAATTAGGTTTATTACAAAATACAAATGAATCAATCAAGTGATTCGTGCGAAGCACCAATTCGTGTCTTCTCCAAACTCAACGTTGCTTTTCAACATCAGACAAATAACAGCCAGTGTGTATGTCCCTGATGCAGACACCTAATTCAATGATGGATCTACCCCTTGTTAGTAACAACATCAATATCCACCCACTTAGATTAGTTCGGAATTAATAACCAGCATAGCTGTGTTTTTATCATCATTACCTTGTAGCTGTGCTCATATTTTTAATTCATTATGCTTGGGGATGTCAACAGACGCACAGACAGACATATGGTGCAGGTAATTTATGATAGGGTAAGCTCCCTCAGACTCATCAACGAGAAAGATAGTATCAAAAATAGAACCCATCTACCCTTCATCCAGTCATGTTTAAAAAAAAAAAAAAAAAAAAAAAAAAACTTGTTTTTTACAATCAGAAATAGGTACTTTGCTACTTTCAACTTTATTAAAGCTGTATTTAATATAGCTATTGTGCAGTCATCTATACCGCTTTTGATTGACTTGAAATTTAGCCCAGGAGCAGGCGCGGCCGGTGGGAATTTGGTTTGGGGGTGCTGTCAAAATTTTACGAAAAGAAAAACTATGCAACATTTAATACATGTCTGCAAGGCCTAGTGATGAAGTGGTTATGTCAGGGAGAGGGAATTCTAACTAGGGGGTCAATAGTTCAAGTCTCACGTATGCTGATTTTCGAGAATTCAGTTAGAGTGGTTAAGTATCATAATAAATTAATTTGTTTTAATTTATAAAAATGATTAACTGACGCAAATATATTATGATGATAATTTTGGAATAACGTTTATTTTTCACGACCATTGTAGATTTTTTTTCAACATACATAAGAATAAAAAATGTTCAAAAGAAAGAAAATGAGAAGTTATAAAGGACTTACTCTTTACTGATTATTTGGAGTAGAATCCATTCGCTGGATGTCGAACAAATCTTGTGAATGGCTTTTTCATTGAAGTCGGAATCAAATATGTACCTATGTTTGAAATCATTTTTTTGTAAAGTGAAAACAAAGAAAACTTATTCATTATAAGATGTCAACTGAATTAATTTTGTTTTTCCATACCTGCTTTGAAATGTAATTACCTAATTCCTCTGTGATAAAAAAAAAACAATACTAAAAGTAAAAATATACATTTTTAACTTTAAAGAGAATGAATCGATAATGCTAATTTACTTTTAATATCCTTTACGAGTATAAGAAGTTTCAAACCCAACTTAAATTGATTGCACAAATTTAATCTTAAAATGAATTCAAAATTAAGGATAAAATAAATGTTATAATTATAGACCGATATTATGTTTACAAAAGTTTGGGTAAAATAAACTGTTAGGTAAATTCAATGATTAATAAAATTGTTATTTGTTACACTGTACTTTAAATCATTAAATAAATTGTAATCGACTATTAATTAATTTTCAAAACAAAAACACGTGAAATTATTAACATAAATTTCGCGGAACGAAAGGGCACGGACCGAGTCAGGCGCAAAGGAGACCTTGAACTAAAATTGTTAGTTCCGGAAGGAACCAGTAAATTAGTTCAGTGGATGAAGGGGAAGCCGGAGGGCTTCCCCTCTTCCTCCTCTGAACGGAAATCTAAAAATAATTCGAATTTTTACCACATCAGTCACATCACTCTATTAGCTCTGCAGTCAGTTAGAAAATTTTCAGCGGACACTATTTGCCTCCTTCTCGTCTCCCCCGAGACCAACCCGCTGTGCGGGTTGGTTTAGTTGCTCCATGCCTTCTCTTTCAATAAGGCATGAGCAGAGAAAAGAGAAATGCTCTACGGAGCGCGGCAGCCAAAAAGTAAGAAGCGCGTTAGATATAGCTCCGTGAAGTTGGCTCGCCCCTAAAACCAATATGAAAGCTTTATTGGTCAAAAGTTTATATTTATGTTCTCTACAATCAAGCTTGGCTAAGGTTTATCTAATTATAATTAGGTTAATTAGGTACCTAGTTTTTATTTAGCATGATTTTTTTTATCATAATGATAATTTTTATGAATTTTTGTTCGAAATATGCGTAATGATTTTCATTCACTACAAGCTAGAGAGACATGAAAAAAAATCTTTTCTTTCCTTTTCGTCTGGGGGTGCTGGAGTTCCGCAGCTCCTTAGCACCGGCCGTCCCTGCCCAGGAGTGAAGTATAGTTATCATTTTGTGTTAATCACTTTCGTGATATCACAACTACTCAAACTAGCTTTATTAAATCTACGCTGAAAGCGGGACTTGAACGGCTGAACTCCAGGTTACAAGTCCGCCGCCTTATCGATCAAGCTACTGAGGTCTCCAGGAGTGAAGTACATAAGATAACGCCCAGTATCTTACATTTATTTACTGTGTAATAATTGAATTATCTTGCTCAATAAACTAATTTTAGCTTATTTCTTGTCTATGTTTCAGGTATGTTTGCTATCTATAACTGGTCCAGAAACTTATAAGGTCCGATAAAACACGCATGAACTCATTGATAAGTTATCTGTGCCGGATAATTTATTTCATAGCGTACGTATACATAAAAATATAAATCTACTTTAGTTTGAAGAAAGCTGTTTTAAAGTATCCCACAACTGTGGTTTAAGCTAAACCTGACGACATTAATTAAGCTAGGGGTGGTATAGTTTAGTGAATAGCGCACCTATCCCTAATTCTCTCGAGGCGAGTACGATTCTGGCAATCCACATGTACGGAAAAAATATTTGATATGAGAAAAATAAGAGTTCTTTTGTTCTTCACAAGAAAAATGCAATGTAAATACACAGATAATAATGCTTATAGTTTGAAAGTTCTCATTGGAAAACACCGCATTATCTAGTAATTTTTATTTTTTATTATATTTTATATTTTTTGGATTTTTTTCTTCAGCTGGACATAAATCAAACTTATTATCACACACCACTAATTATATGTACATCTAAATATTTTTCATAAATCTCAAGAAACTAAAGCTCCTTGCAGAGAAATCCTGTAAATTATTGCGTTGCCCATTCCGTATAACACAATAGCCCAATAGGAGAGCCATAAGCCATACAAATATGCGAGAGTCCATTAGCTAGAATGTCGAGCGCCGCGGGTGGATCGACCATTAGGCCCGGGGTTCTGGCTTCAGTTCCCGGAGACCGGTAATAATCCCCTCTCGATTTCCGGGGGCGTCCAAAAAAGGGGTTCTCGTTTGGAGTGTCAGGTGAATTTCGAAAATTCCTTTTCAAAGAGACCTAACTAATTTTTACTATACGTGACGATTGTAAATAATGTTAATAAAGTTTCGTCCAGTAAGGTGAAGACTTCGTGATGCTGGCATTTCGTCCCAACCCAGGCTGGGTGAGGGTAATGTGGGTAGCAGGTTTGTGAGTTCCCTGCGAATGGAGGGTAACAGCCCCGTCGTGATATGACCATGCAATTGAAAACGACGTTAAACCCAAATAAAAAAAAAGTGAAATTTTAATACTGAAGTCTCACATCCACAACCACATTTATCAAACTGAAGATTACTTGCGAAAAAATGCTAAATAGCTAACGGGTTATTCAGTCAGTGTGCTTTATCAATAAAATTAACATGGTGATAAATCGCTAATCGACTGATTAGTTCTATAAGTTTAGTGTGTTATCAATAACATTTTGATGAATACTTTTGGAAGAAAATCATTGACTATAATAATCAAGCGGTAATTAACGAAATCAACTATATAGTTAGTGTGACATTAAAAACAAACCTCGTGCAGTGTTAGTCAAGTGGTTAAGGCGCTGGTCTGGTAATCCAGGTAGCGTTGGCATTCGTTGGTTCGAATCCCACCTAATGTATGAATTTTATCTTATTTATTTGAGTATATGACCACATAATAATAAGACTCTTGAGGTTTTAGGTGGTAGAAAATGCTTTAAGCATTAACCTCGCCTAGTGGTTACCTTCCACTAAAGAGCACCTACTATTATTATTATTATTATTATTATAAAAACGCACCCTGAGTCCAATAATGAAAACGATACGTTCCTTTGTATTTAAGAAGGTGATTATTTTGCTAACGGATCTTCTTTTCATCTCTGTTCAAAATGCTTAAATTGTGAGCTCCCCAAAATGAACCCTCAGAGCGCCTACACACGGTCCTGTACTACACAACAAGTACTCACAAAGGAAATTGGAGGATGAAAGAAGAAGAAATCACAGGAGGTCCCCTATTTAACTTGATTTAATAAAGTCTCCTAGTTAATAAAGAAAAGGACTCTATGCCAAGTCTCCCAATGGGTTTCCAATAGAATGGTGACTCACATAAAGCCTGGAGCCAGAGATATTGCCAAGAAAGAACTTCTAAAACACTTTATTGATGCTATGAATCACGTTTGATTGAAACAATAAAATAATGCCCAAGGAGATTTACGTATACGTACTATTGAGAGTAAAATTTTATCTGAAGTAATAAATGAAAAATAGCAGTAGGAAATTTGTTTCGGCCAAATTGCATTTTGTGTACATATTGTGACGTCATATCAACCAGAACTGTTCCAATAAATATATACTTACATTAAACAAATAGGTATAGGAGAGACAGTACATTTTATAAAGCACTTGAAACTTATTCTAATTTACAATAAATTGTTCTTTTTGATATTTTCGGGGCCTTACTCAAGACAAGAACCCTAGCTTACAAATTATACACGTTAAACAATATGCCATTTCACTAACGTATGTACAAAGTACATGTAATCAAAGTACATATAATCAAATTACAATACCTTATTATCATTAATAACAGTAGTCCTCACATCATCACCGTATACAATCATAACATGACAGGCCCAGAACCAGGCAGATTTTGCTGTGTTGTTGTTAAACTTGAACCTCCCGGTGACTTTGTTGATAGTGGGCAACTTTGTGATGGTCAATGTCCTTAGAGTACGGTCGAGCGTGGAACCAGTTTTGAATTGCCGTCAGTGGCGTATCTATGTTTGGTGCTAATTGTCGATTTTTTTTTTTTTAATTTTTGAACAAAACTGGAAATTTGATATTTGCGGGAAGAGACATTGAGATTTGTGTCAGAGAAAAGATCTTTTCTTTGATGTTCACTTCGGTTCAACTTCAGCATCATATTTAATCATAGGTATATGGTCTTCTGAATTCTTCACCATCGCTTCTGAACTCTTCATTCAGTCAGTTGGGCACATAGCCTGAATACGGTAGTAATTCTACGATTCTACCACACATTGAATCGTTATATTCAACGCTGAAAAAATCGAAAGCTATCGGCCGCCAAATCCCATTTTTTCAAATCACAACTGTTATTTCTCACCGCCGCGCCGTGCCGGTGTGACAGCTAGTCCCTGTTTATTTAACATCCACTCTTACTTAAAAGTTCATTATTTATTATTAGGTTCATATTAGAAATCCAAATTGTTAGGTATATGTAATATTATATAAAACTAGGATTAAAAGAATCCTAGTTTTATATAATATTGAAAGTTCATCATTGTCTCTTCCTCTGTTTCATCAGAGTTAATGATAATCTCTGCCACTCTCTCCCCTTTCATCCTCACAGCCGCCGCCACTGAAAGCTCAATTACTCGGAGCTGGTTCCGACTACTCCGGGTTCGTATCGTACGAGTGGTTGTAATAACTAGCGTGATGCCCTCGCGAGCTGCCCATCCATCATCCGGCGCGAGACCTATTTGTCAACCGATTCTGATATGGCTGCTCCTGAACTTTACTTCTTTGTTCTCAAGTTCACCCAACCGGCAGCAGTCAAGTCTTGGCTTTTTTGGTGTAACCATGTTGTTTTTAGCGATGAGTTTCAATGTTGTGAGAGAGAGTTCAAACGGTGGGTCATAGTTGTTAGAGCTTCCATGTTACGTAATGTCTTGGACATCTAGTTTATTTTTAGTCAACATGATGTTGGAAATGAAATTCTACAATTTGTTCAAGTTTCTGTGTTCATTAATACAAGTACCCATGGCCACTCATGCCCAAGTCGTGTTTGGCCTCGTCGAAGCTAGTCATCCATTTTCCTCCGTCATTTCTGTGTGCAATCAGAGTAACCTTTGCAACGGGGAAAAGAAAGAATTCCATACAAGGGAACTTTTGATCACTTTAAAATGTGGCATAGATAAGAAGTAACTCGTTAACGGTGTGTTATATTTTCCCCATTAAAAAAAGCTTTCAATTGTATTCAAATGGAAGAATTTTAAGGAAAAGACTAAAAGAAGTTAATGTCCTTGTCATGGAGAAAAAAGTAACAATCGCCAATCACGCCAAGATAGTTTTACAAATATAAATGTGGATTTTAGAACACGTGAACCTCTCAAAAGCTTATTTAGCATAACGGGTGTTCTACCAAAAAGACCGATGTATCATGTAAAAAAATGTATTAGAGATACTTTTTTTGTGTGTAAATTATTTCATGAACCCTTTGTGATGATTATGAACCATGTATTTAAGATAATATCGGTCAAAATATTACCATAGCTTTGACAGCACACGATGCAACTCTACGCCCTGGCCAGAAGTTGCAATATGAAAGTTTTTTTGGGAGTTTATTCCTACAAAGTTTGTAAAATGGCCTCTATAAATTTCGTCGCAACCTCCGGAGATTGCAACTATTCTCAATTTGAATACACCGACATAATAAGAGAACATTTAAGGTTTTGAACCAACACAACGTCGAACGTAGATTGTTGTCCGTCGTGGTTCATGGTAATCAGGGTTCATGTTTACACTTCTTATTATAAAAAATGATTTTGTTTTACACTGTTATTTTGGGCCCACTCAGTCTGGGTGATTTTAGTGGCTAGTTGAAGAAATTAACCCTCCAAAGAGTAAGGTAGTTATACTTTTACATGCAGGACCCTAAGTTTGAAATAAAAGAAGAATCGTGTTCTTATACGCCTCCTATTAAATCTGCCTGATCCTTTGACCTTTCCAGCTTGAGCTATGAGCACTAAGTACCCAACTGGTTCCAACTACTCTCAGTGCCCCCCATGTGCTCATTCTGACCTAATTGATTCAATTGATCGCGCTGCATTCCGTCGCTATTGGCATGCTCTTCACTGCAGGATTGGCTTCAGTTTTACTTTCACATGTATTGTTCTCCAGGCTCCTGCTTGTGGATTCAGTTCCTGTTACTTTCATCTCGATCACACTCAACACCAGCGATAATTGTAGCATTACTTACTGAATTGTTTATTTAGCGATTTGAATTATGATATCAATTTGATTATCAATGTCATGTGATCTACCTGCGCTTTATAAAATTTTCTGGCTGCTTTTGTATCTTTGCTAAACTGTGAGTAAATGTTTTGCTTTTCTTTAAAGTATGACTGGAATACTATCAATTGTTTTGTCATTTTTAATGGGTAGATAATATTTACAGCATGGATACACATACATATATTTTGTTGTGAGAGCTTTTCATCTTTGGCTCAGTCCAGTTTCGTCTCAACAGCAACCGTATTTTCTTGATCTACTAACTCCGCGACTTCGTTTCTTCTTTTTTTCTCTTCAGGAGACTCTTCACATATTTTCTTCAGCAGTTCAAGTGTAGCTGTTGAGTTTTGTGAATTTTCATCTAAGGTACTATTTTCTTTCATCCCATTTTTTTCCTTTTCAATATTAAGGTGGACTCTATCCAGTAGATCGGTTATCAGTTCAAGCCTGAGCTCCTCATTTACATCAGCATTGCTATTCCCTAGTTCAAGATGTCCAGTTGATTCAACAATTGACACTAGGTTCCTGGAATCATTCGCCTTGCAATTTTGTCTCTCGCTCAGGCTGGGAGAATATTTCTGATTCTCAGGAGCGTCTTTGCACTGGAAGGTTTTTTGGCCAAATAATGACGAAATCAAGGATCCTTGCCATGAGTAGAGACTTTTCTTGATTTGAAAGAGTAAACCTCTATTGCTGTTCGTGAAGGCGTGGGAGGAAGAGGACGGCCCTTCACTAGTTGTCTGAAAAGTAGCGTGGGGTACTCTGATTTCTGTTTTGGTAGCTGTGGACATTTCACCAGCTATTTCCATACTTGAAATGCAAACGTCGAAAAATAGTTCAAGATTTTTGGCAACATTCTGAGAACTTGGATAATGTTTCGATGTTGATGGATTCTAGGTAGGAGAAAAAGAGAAATGTTTCTTTATTAGAGAAAATATCAAACCTTGTCCTGTCACGTTTGTTGGGGTTTTATTTCATTTCTTAACTTTTAATTTTTTCATTTCTAATTAGTTTTCCAAGGAGAAAATACACTATCTTCCTTAATTGCATTCGTATTTTATTTTTAATGAAAATGAAATTCAGAAAAAAACTAATGTTTTATTTGTTTTGTACTAAATGTTAATTTACCTCTTTCCTTTGGAAGATAACTTCTAAACTCTCTCTTTTCCTTTCGTCAGAAGATCTTTCGCTTTCGAAACTTGGAATGGTCATCTTCGGACAGAGATCAGTCGTAGCAGTCTTCGAAATTTTTTCTTGCTGTAGCTGTAGGATTAGCGCTAAATGGAATAAAAGATTTTTAGTGAGAGAAATTACTTTTAAGATATATTTGTTTTAAGTAGTGCAAGATTATGGGTTGGATGGTAGAAATTGCCTGTGAGGTCATAATCCCACCCTTTGTGATTTATGTAAATAAGTTTCAAAAAAGACTTTACTACTATTACTTGAGATATTATTCATGAATTTTTAGGTACCTAAATGAAGCTTGAATGAGAATAAAAACTTGCAAATTTAGACAAATAAAGGAATCATCTTGTGCTTCACTCAGCTTGATCGTACAGAGCGAGTTCCATTGCTGCAATCAGTAATCATTTCATCGCAAGAAGTTAATAGTCATAGGAATTCTCGCAAATGTTGAACAATACGAGAGCCACACTGCACAAACTTCTTGTAAAGTGTTGTGCATTACAAACTTATAACTCTTTCCTTTTCAATGTGGTGCAAGATCATGGGTGGAGATTGTGATTTATTTTAATAAATTTCAATAAAGAGTTTACTACTACTTCTACTAACTCTTAATATCGAAAACATGGCTGATTCATACGAAAAAAGAATCCATGTTTTTCTAGAGGAAATCAAGCAAAACGCTAGTTTCGCAACGCCAAGAAAAACATTATAATACACGAGCATGGTTGGAATTTCTTTACAAATTAAATGAAAAATTCATGGTGTGAATACTGTTGATTTTTGTTTGTTGTCTCGTGCGTAGGTTTCAGGACACCCTATAATGGTTGCATGTGCAATTGTCATTAAACTGACTGCAAAGTTCACGGACGCCGAGCCTTCCCAGGCGTATAGGGTAATTAAAAATCTCCATACCACTCAGCTCTCAATCATCTGAAGTATAAACTCAATCACTCCAACAGTATTAGTCATGATAAGTACATGTTAGTCCAATGGCCTGATATGTCTCGGGTGGTAGATAGATGTTTGGGTGAGGTGCATGCCAGTGCAGTCAATGGCATTATGTGAGGAATGTCGCTGTTGGTATCGTTTGCTACTACGTGATTTGGCCATAGTTTCCTTAATTTTGTTTTAATGATAAACATGATATTTAAAAAATTTTTTTTAATTTTTTTCAATTTGGTACAGTGTGAACTTCTTATAAGGGTAAAGCTGCTAACATTCAATAATAAAGTATGAGGTTTAATGGAATAGTACAGAGTGTATAGACTATATATCTTGTCCGTTGAATATATAATTAGTTAATTACATTATTAGTAATAAGTCTAGATTTCTCATTCAATAATACAGGTCCAAACTGTAAGAAATATCACTTTCGGCCTATTCTCGCCCGTTCAGAGAATTTTCAACCCATGAAATGCTGCTGAACAAATGTTAATATATGTCGCACCCTTAGTAATATATTTGTATATTTTACTTTAGGAATGTAATAACTAAATAATCAATAATTTTACTTCCGATGAATTTCTCCTTACCTCGCTGATATTTGATTAGGTCCAACATTTGGGATTTGGCCACCTCATCCAAGTTGCACACAGTTGATGGATAAATTCTGACCTTGGGAATTCTGGCTTTTGGAGGAGTGTCGGGCATTCGGTTCCAGTAATAGAACCGTTGCGCTCGCGACTTTTCAGCGTTACCTGGGAGAAGAAAACGTGTACTCTGAAGACGTATTATGAAAAACTCTTTTAACTGTGGTAATAACCTCCTGGCTAGAAGCTGTGGTCTCATGTTTAAACCCGGTTGCTCTGGACGCTAGGTTAAGCAAAAATTTCTAGCGACAGACCTTTAACCTTTGGCGATAGATACTCCGTAATACAAAAAACAATATTTGACAAAAAATTTCTGTTCGGGTGTACAATGGAGAAAACCACACCATTTATTGGTTTGGTAGGCAGCCTTCGTGGCACTCTAAGATGTTACCTGCTACATAAGGCTTGAGCAATTTCTTGTGCAGGAGAAACATGGAGAACCGTTTAGAAATCACTTGCTTTAGTTTCCAGTGAATGTGTAGATTGTCCATGACGGCATACAGCTGGTAGAGCACGTCTTTGTAGCTCATCAGCTGCTGTCTGGAGACTAAAGCGTCGGAGGAAGATGTGTTCGTCGCTTTTGCCGAACATGAGGGTCCTTTTATGACTTTCTTAATGGGTCTGTTTTGCAAAGTCGTGGTACCGAATGATTGGTCCTGCTTTGTCTGTTCACACAGCCAGCTGAGGATGTGTTTGGTGCTCCATGTTCGGGGGCCTCTCATTGGAAACTCAGGAGGTTGGAGGTAGTTCTCCCCAGACAGGACGTGGGAGATGCGGGCAAACTGATCTGCTTGCCAGACAGCGTCTAGATGACTCTGAACGAAAGGTGCGAACTGTTCGCGAACGTATGTCGTGTAGATGTGGGGGCAGTGGTGGTCGTGTTGTGCGTGCGCGTGCATGTGGACTGCAAGAGATTTACTAAAAATTTAGGATGTAGGAGAAATATTCTCTCAATAGCTTGGTCAGAATTTGAATACACCCGACCCGAGTTAATTATAATCGTGTAACCTAGAGGAGGGCTATTTTGTGTCCAAAATGTGTTGACTGGATAGAATCGTAAACGTTTGAGGTGTTTGGTAGTTTCGCAGTTGATGTGTGGTCGGGAAGAATTGCATCTTTCGGGCTTCGACGCTTCGTTGATTAGTTCTGGTCGCTTGAGGGCATTTCTGGAATTCTCATTATTGAGATATTTTTGAACCTATACCAAATATGGTATAGGTTCTTTACTGGTATTTACTTATAATGTGCACAGAAATAATCAATTTTGATAGCGATCGATTGGGAATGCCTTCTATACCTCAGAGGTTCAGCCGCTCACAGGTTATGGGTAATAAACACGAAACATTTAAAACAGTTTAGGCAATGAGTACGGATATTTATTCCGTCAGATTACACGTGTGTACTTCCTGACGTCGCCGCGGCTAGCCTCGCCCTCAGACACGTGTCTCTCTTCCACCCAACCCACGTGCTGTTCTGTTTACTCAGGCTGAGGGTAATTATCCGATATAGGAATGAACTCCATGCTTCTTCCGATAGTGTTCTCCCACTAATCTATTCTCAAGCAGAGCAATAACAAATAAGAGAATAATGAGAATACTTCTAATAACAAATAGGAGAATATTTCTAATAACAAATAGGAGAATAATGAGTGTAAATAAATGGGTGTGTTCTTTGTGTTTTATTTATTGTTTCCGAAGTTTAGTGAGAATGTAGACGCTCCTTCTTCTAAGTTAGAGCCTACGTTATTGTATGTTCGAAGAAATAGAGCCTGTTCTCTCATTTATAACACTCATACTTATATGTTTGTTAGTATTTTTTTTTGGTGGCGCTTTAATTATATAGGTATACACATTATAAGTTCACCTTTAGCCATAAAACAACCACTGTTGAAGCTTTTAGTGTAGATTACTGCACTCATCCATCTCAAAGTACCCCTCTTTGTTGAGTAACACGTAAAACTGCCTTACTGGTACATGTAATATCCATTGTTCGCTCCTTAGCAAAATTTCTACTCTACCTCAAATCGAATCCCGGCCTTCTGTATTCTAATCCAGTGCGATACCCACAGAGGCTACTCACACGCGATTATACGTATAAACTCTTACTCGATTACAAGTTGGACCGGATATGTGGTGATACGGTTCATTCCGACATGACGGTAATGGTCTGTCTGGTTCTGATGACGAAATGACAACCATGGAACTCACCGAGTAATTATCCATGAGGACAATATGGTGCAATCACTATTCCATACTTTGGTTCAGAGGAAATTACAGCCTTGATGGAAGCGTAAGCGGTTTGAAGCGTAGGCCATTCAATTCCTATGATTGTAACTATGTTTTCTGGTACTTCGAATTTCGTTATAGGATTAAAATTTTTTTGGGTATTTGTTTGGCATATTGCTCTTTTAAATCGCTGGTGAGTAGTTCATTTGCCAATCAAACGGGAGTAGTACAACATCCAAACTTTTGAAGTTCTTTCCAAGTTACAGTCATCAACTAATCAATTCATTCATTCATGCTAGGTAGCATTTATTTCCCCCGAATCATGCACATCTGTAGCAAGTTATCATTTTCAGTTCCCTAGAATCGCCAAGCTGAGCAATTCCTAGAACTTCACGCTCTCATGTAGACCAATTAGTTCGCGTGGGCAGAGTCCGCCTGATGTTGATGGGAGTCGATTTGGATGATTTACTCTACAAGATAATCTCTCTGGCAGTTCTGCGGAGAAGACCCAAGTAGGCAGTAGATGCCACGCCCATCACATGTGATCTACAAACACTGAAGTGTGGAAATATGTGTCCGGTGTATCTTTCCAATAATCTTTGTGAACAGCAACATTTCACAGCAACCGGCAGTAACGGTAAAATAGTGAGAAATTTTGGAAAAATCGACCTATATCTCCCTCTTAAAATTATTACTGTACCTGAAGACATTTCAAATGACCAGAGAAAAGTTCAAACGTAAAACACACCTATGTATGTATAGTACCCTTACTGACATGCCTTGGTAAGTTTTTAATTTTGTTCCGTGCACAAAAACGGGTAGGTATTGTCGCTGTGACTAACTTTTTTTACTATTTATCCTTGATGGGGGTTGTGCCATATCAAATCCAATGATTTTGAAGTGCTGATTACGAATTCGGTTTTAACTTTTTTCTATCTCTTACTGTTGAGTCAGCAGTGGCGGAATTCGGCTTCTTTTCGGGGGATAAGGATAGTCGTTTGATGTCACACCAGTTAATTTTTAACTGGCTTCAGTAATACTGTAAATAGGTAATCTTTTCGAACACTGCAAGCCATTATAACACGAATAATCGAACATTATTGGCCTGATTGATTATAATTTTTACAATATATTTTCCTTCGTTTGCTTTAGTTGGAATTTTATTTCGTTTGTTTTTGGAGTGTTTGTGTGGGCGCCCGAATGAGTCACGCACGAGTTACAGGCCCGTCACTCACTCCGGCTATTCTAATTGGACTGAGAAGTGCCGTCTCGGGCGTGGGATGTGGGCTGATGGCGCGGTGTAGAGTTTCGTGTGACGGAGCGTGATGAGATCTGGTTCTCAAAGTACGGACTGGCCAGTGAAAACCGAGGAAACTAACCTTGGGAAAAAATTGATAACGAATATTATGATCAGGCGCAACATAAGACGTTAGGTGGAAGTGAAATCCAATATCGAACTGATCACGATTGTCTGTTCCGGTAGCTCAATGGTAAAGGCGGCACTCTGTGAATCCACAGGTCGCGGGTTCGAAACCCAGCCGGGACATGACAAGTTATCCGCCCATTTGGAATTTTTACCGCATAATAATACGTCTTAAGGCTTACTTCTGGAATAATGGGACTTAAAAGTCCTAATGGGGCAGTACAAATTAGGCGATATTATTATTATTATAGTATGTATTTTTCTTTGCATAGGGCGTTCTTCACACCTCGGCAGAGGTATTTTTTTGTTTGTTGAGAAACCCTGATGAATATATCATTTGTTTTATTCTTTCCATTGTGCCACCTACATACACATGAGAGGGACCTGGGACCTAGAACTTGAGAAGTACCTACCATCTTCCTTATAGTGAAATATCCTCTCATTGTCTTCATCATTTTGGCATGACCATTCCCAGAATAATTACCACTGAGAAAGTGGTCAAGGTAATGTCAAGCAGTTGAGTGGGTGTGACAGTAGTATGAAGTAGGTCTTTTGGTTGAAGTACTTCGATTTCATCTAGGAGCAAGTAAAGTTTGATACTGTGTTCAAAATTTCATAACCAGTGCTCTTGCTCTAACCACAGAAAGAATGTGAAAGAAATTTTTGGTTTATATTTATTTCCCCCAACCCACATATTCCACAGAATTGAGCTTTAGTACATACGAGGTTTGGCTATTAAGTTCGTAGACGCGAGCCGCTACGCAAAAGCTGTCCATGTTAGAAAGATATGATAAACATATTTAGACAGCTTCAAGTCTTGTGTTTTGATTCATAGCTGACACATGCCTGTACTGTAATTAGTTCTGTTGTGATAGCCCGACGCGCAAGACACCTTTTTTAATTTTGCCGGAATTATGATTGATACAAACGTTGAGCAACGAGTGATTATTGAATTTTACGTAAAACTTGCTGGTGAAACTTTTTCTTTGTTAAAGACAGTGTACCAGGAGTCATGTTTGAAAAGATCAACGCTTTATAAGTGGTTTAAACGGTTTCAAGATGGTCAAGAAGATGTTGAGGACGATCCATGTCCTGGTCGCCCCGAAACCTCAAAAATTGACGAAAACATTGAAAAAATTTGTGTTATGATTCGTTCTGACCGTAGGTTACCTCTTACACTAATGGCTGATACACTTAAAATTGATAAAAAATGTGTGAGACAAATTTTGCACGAAAATTTCAACATGACAAAAGTTTGCGCAAAAATGGTGCCATACGCCAGCCCACAGTGCCTTCTTCGTGAAGACGCTCCTGGCCAAGTACAACATCCCAGTGTTGGAACACCCTCCTTACTCACCCGACCTGGCCCCGTGCGACTTTTACTTATTCCAAAAATCAAATCTGCCCTGAAAGGTACCAGATTTGACAGCGTAGATGCCGTTAAGAAAAAACCGGCAGAAGTCATGAAAGGCCTCACACAAAATGACCTCCACCACTGTTTCGATCAATGGAAAATTTGCTTAGAACGTTATAGGGATAGAGGAGGGGAGTACATTGAAGGGTATAACTACTAAAGTTGGGTAGGTTAAACACACATCGTTTTATGGGAAGAGTCTACGAACTTAATAGCCAAACCTCGTATTTATAAATTAGATTAGTCTTTGCGTATTGAAAATATTTTAAATATTTAAATAAATGAAATGGCAATTCATTTTCAAGAAACACATGATCAGAATAATAACTAAGATGTTTCGCGCCGCGAATTTTTTTCTCAAGAGCAAAATGAATTATTCTGGGTACGTTTTCGTCATTTTATTCCAAAATTTTCCGACAAAACTTGATAAGATGTCGTTCAACATACCCTACATTTTCCTCTACACTAAACCATGTGTATCCCTACGTCTGAATCATTTGAAACACAGCGAATGTGCGTTACACCCTGATCTCCTCTTTCCCACTGTAGTTAAGTTGGACCTTTGTGGAATGACTCACCGGGACTCGATGCCCCAACCCCTTGCTTGCTGAGTTATGGCTGTAATATTCGTACGTGTAAGGAGCTGGGCTTTTGCTTCAATTAGGGTGTGATTGTGTGACCTTGCAGTAGGAATTATCATGTCAGTGTCATCTTCGATCCTTATGGTCCAGTTTGTCAAAAAATTCTAATGAACAGAAAGTGCTGTTCAGTAGATGCTACGGGGTTCTTGTTATCTGAGAGAATTCGGAAGTACTAACATCATAACTGTACTTATCAAAAAAGTGAAAAGACCATTTTTTGATTTTCTTTCTCTTATCAGGAAAAGATCTGATGAATCATTTTAGTGTTTTTTTTTCATGTTATAAATTTATCTGTCCATCATATGTTGTTTGGGACATTTAATTAATATACGCGTATCCTCGTAGGTATTTGTTAGCCCGTTTTCATACCTTTTTCTTTTTAATATAATGTGTAATTATTTTTTTTCCTCTTTCTTCAAATACCAACTTATTTTAGTGCAAATAAAAGAATATTACGCAGTTAACACTCTTTACAACTCACTGTCCTGGGATGGAAGGGTGCATCGTTGCACTAAAAACGCATTTCACTTCTCTCAAACGACAGGGTTACTCCTTACTATAGTGCATCCGATATGCACTTCTACTCATCTACACTCCTTGCATAACAGTACCCCGGCCATGTCTTGCATACCACACGAGGTGACATATTGGAATTTACGAGGGTCTCTCCTACTCGTAAAATTTTCGAAAGTCATAAAAATGAGCCCTTATCTTGTTAACCCGAGATGCACTAATGCCGCTAGTTGAATACACAACACAGTTATCTGACTTCTCGTCTTTGGTTATTAAATTTGACCATTTATCAAATCATCTGAAGTTAAGCAAAGTTGAGCCTGTAGTGAACTAGCATTGGCGCCTGTCTTTCATTGCAAAGTTTAAAACCATACTAGACAAACAGTAAGTTTTCATATTTGTGTTGATCATTTTCGTTATATCACAACTACTCAAACTCGCTTCTCTAAATCTATGCTGAAACCGGGACTTGAACCGCCGACCTCCAGGTTTACAAGTCTATCTTATCGATCAAGCTACTGAGTTCGGTATAACAGTATTTTCATTGTTATCCGTCAATTGTACATTCTTTTAAGGCCAAATGAGGTTAATGTGATTTTCGGGTTATCTTGTCGAGAGAAAATCCCCCATATGGTCGATAATATAATAGTGTTATCAATAAACTAATTAACACATCAATAGTGATTTGCATTTTATTCCTGTTGATGAACATGAACACATGTGGCCAATTGGCCATACTGGCCATGCATAACTGAAGGTCTTGTCTTTTTATTTCTTTTAAGATTTGAGGGTCTTGAAAATAGCTACAACTCGAAAGGCTTTTGCCCACATTGGGTTAATAACACGATTCCATGTTCGGTATTTCGAGAGTCCCTTGAATAATGCATGTGTACTCTTTCTATTTACTCTTGTATGCTGTACCACGTCCCATAAAATGGAGCACCGCCTTTTATTGCCATCTCCGAATCCCTTCTGTTGTGATTTGTGAGATTGCTTATCCCGCGCGAAGGCTTTGTGTATTTCCTATCTCGGGAAATTGCTTTCTCTTCTATTAATATTATTTTTGTCATCTTCCTTGACTTCTCCTTTTCCTAAACTTACACATGTTTGGTCGGCATTGGTCAACCTTTCTTCATGGTTCAGGTTGTTCGGTTCTGCCACTCCTACTACCTGACTTTACGGCTGGGTATGGGTATATATCTTTTCTTATGCCAACTCAGTTAGGGGTGCCATCGGCTGTGTTATTGTCTTTTGGTCTGAGAGAGAAAGTATCGTATCTGTTATGACACCTGCATAACTCTTCATTTAAACTTTTCCCATCAATTTGTAATCTCATCTGTACCCTTACATCATTGTAATTTTTATTCTGTAATATAAAACCTAATACCATTTTAGTGGTGAAGAAAATTGTTTCATAAAAAAACCAATTAATCTCAATGTGTCTCTTGATTTCAGGTAAGATATCTCAGCTCCTTACAATACTATCATCAAGTAGCCTTCTATCAACGTAAGTACATAATACCTACTAGAATAACATCACACGACTTTCCTTATCCTTCGAAAGAAAGTCAATATTTGCCACTTTTTATGTATTTATTTGTTATTTTGGTAGGAGATGTTCAATGAATGATGAGTGTACTATTTTAATTTACTATCTCACAACGTACAACTACATAACGTTAGGCCTCATATTGCCTACGTTTTCTCATGTCATGATTCACCTGAAAAGTTGGGAAGTATCTTGTTTTTTTGTGTGACAGGAAACCGTTTGCCTGTGCCGACTGCAATAGACAAACTTTGAACTCATTTATATCGTCTCATATATGTTGGTAGGTGTAGTAATTATAGTAGAAATCGTTCCTTATAACTTCAAGGGACCGGACAGATTTGTTCCTTATAGCAGTTATAGCCGATTTTCACTATAACCGATTTTTCGGCTATAAGGAACAAGTTCGTCTATGTGACCCTCGACGTTATAAGGAAACTTCGTAAGTTATGAACAATGTACATTTATGTATGTATTGATGTTGGTACATACATAATCCACTAATTCAAAATCTGAAACATTACCAACTTCTAGGTGCTAATAAAATGATCTAAATTAGACAGGTCGCTTATTGACAAAGTTTTGCAGGATTAAACATGTTTTCTGTTTTACTCACACAGCATCAAAAATAAGTTATAACTAATAAGAAGTAGCGACGGAACTTGAAAATTTGTTCACTTAACTCTTTGACTGCCATGGCACAACTCGAGTTGTGCCAGTACACTTTCCCCCCCGGCCATGGCACAATTCGAGTTGTGCTGAAAATGCAATCTTTAGGTCGATGTCGCAACTAGAGTTGTGTCACTACAGATTTCTTTTAAGTATATCCAGAAAGCCTGTGTCTTGAGGATTCCAGAACTGTTTTTAAATCTATTTTTTCAAATACCATTAGTTGTGCCATGACCTGTGAGGAAGCAAATTTACAAAACACACACCTCCAGGGCCACGGCACAACTCGAGTTGTGTCAGACTAGCTTACATTTGGCCGGTGGGGAAGTGTACACGTATTTGGCTTGGCCGGGTAGGAAACATGTCAAGATTAGCTCTGGCAGTCAAAGAGTTAAGCCGATATTGATTTGATACCAATGTTAATTTTCCATAAGACTCCAAGGGACCGGAGATTTTGTTTGCTATAGCCGATTGTTCGTTAAAAAACGGTGTCGTCATAATTTTATAAACGATTTCTACTGTATTATTATTCATCTCACCGGTACCTGTGGTCAAGGACGTGGTCGTCCTAACCGAATGAACCAACCAGAGTCTCTGCTAGCAGTATAGACTTACCACGAGTGAACGGACCCAGTGTTATTGACCCAGGGAATCGCCAATCTATAATTATTATTATAATAGACTGTGGAGATCATAACCATTCATTCCTAGAACATGAGGTGCTATCTGTAAGTGAGCGGACTGAGCGGTGTCTAAACTGACTGATAGATGGGGACTGTCTGTTTGCGGTTTTGAGGAGGGCTTCCAGATTAATCCTAACTCCTAATTATCCTAACTTGCTTTTCTTATCTTTTCATAAAAGGAAACTTGCATATAAATCAGCATTTCTTCTACAATAGCCAGTTTGAAGCATGTTGTCTTATTCTTAACTTCACCCATAGTAGTCACTGTGGCAGAGCGAGTTAGCGCGCTAGGCATTGCACACATGGTGACCTGGGTTCGATTCCCAGCGGGGGAGGATTTTTTCTGCTCTGTACTTGGATGTTCGGGGTCCACTCATACCTCGTGAGGAAAAATGAGTAGCTGCTTTAATGTGAAGCAGCGATCAGTGGCAGAATCTTAGGCAAAAAAATAATACAAGATTGTAAATTAAAGTGGTAAAGTCCTATGATTCTGCGCTACCCACTAAAATTGTGACATAATAACACAAAGAAAAAGCATTATTATTATTATTATTATTATTAACTTCACCCATAGGTCTCTATCGCTCAGATCCTTTGGATTGGCCTGTATTTTACCCTGTATTTTTTATTGTATGTTTTATTTTGTACATTTTTCAACTTATCAGAGTATGTTTTTCAAGACTACTATCAACCGCCATAGCTCAGTGGAATGGGTAGTCGAATTCCAACCAGGAGTTTAGGGTTGGAGTCTTACTCTGGATCAAAAATATCTCAGGGTCAACGGAAAAAGTGAACATTTCCTACAAATCTGTTTTATTTTTTTGTATCAACGGGGGCAGACATTTGTGTTCAACACAGTTAAACACCATGTAGCTCATTTCAATTATCACCTGTGTAGAACACAGAATGCTCTTTTTTCACACTCTGTACGTATCCCTGATTTAGTCTATACCTACTCACTCACCCTGTACTAGTCTTGACTCTTGGAAAGGAAATAGCTTGGTCGGTCAAGGTCGTATGGTTTAGAAATACAATGTTGGCAATGAATACGTACAACCCGTACATAAATAATGCCCATACAGACGTAGGATATGAAAAGACGCCTGCAAAAGTTCAAATATGCAGATGAGTACGAGAGAGGTCTTGGTACAACTTTCAAATTTGCGAACGGATCGGATCCGAGTGTACAACTAAGTTTACATAAATTTCCTATACGCGTGCTGTTTATTACTTTCATGCATACATATAGTATACAAAGATATAATTATTATAATACATAGATATTAGATTTTATCTGCTATATTCCATGTTTAGTATTAGATACATGTACGACGTGCAGCTTAGTACAGGACTCCACATCTCTAATTGTACGGCTGACAGAATGTATGAACATACAGTTAACATAAACTTTCATTTTTTCATGTAAATAATTTATAGGTAAGTCTTCGCAGGCAGTGTTAGGACTTATGCTCTGCAGAAACTGTATTCGTTTTAGTATGTCGGTAAACCAGCGTCCATAGCACGTTAAATACACCATGTCTCGTCCTGTCACTGAAGTTAAGCAACGTTCAGCGAGGCTATGACTTGCATGGACCATTTAAATCCTGGCTATTCCCAACGCCACTCAGGCTATAGGTGAGGTTAGTTCGAGTAGCTGATTTGTGAGACCAAGTAAAAAGTCTAAAAGTATGGTTTAGCGTCCAGCCTTTGTTGGGGAGCTGCGGGTATTCACTGGGATACAAGTCAGACACTTTCTTGAAACATTGTGCAAGTATACAGAGTGTCCACTTTTAATGTGCGCCATAGGAAAAATACATGTAAAAACAGTTTTTCTTGTCTCAAAAGTCGCCATTAAGTATTTTAATTAAACCAAATATGTTAACTCATGTATTTTTATCTGAAGAATACACTGGTGGTAATTTCATACACCTGGGACTTACAGTTAAAAAGTTAAGGGTTCGAAATCCGAGAAATGTGTTATGTTTGAAACTCAACATTTTTGTACAATTGGATACTCTATTTTATGTATTTTTTCACGAGAAATTGATTGGTAATATTTTCAACTACCTGGGGTTTACAGTTAAAAAGTTCTGGGTTCGAAACCGAGTAATTGCGTTATGTTTGAAACTCAATATTTTCGTACACCTGGCTAACTACCTGGTTTCTGGTTTTACTAACTGTTATACCCTATTTTAGCATTCTTTAACTTTATTTGTGTATTTTTTCAATAGAAATAACGATTTCTGCTTCTTTTGTCCGAAGAAGACCTACTGAAAAAAGGCGTGTTTTAAACTTGAATTCATGACTTTGTAAAAAAGAACAACTGATAATCAGTTTATGGGTAGGTACCTACTTACTGATATTGAAGTTAGATTCGATTTTCAAAGATATCTCCATCAGCAGCAACACAATATCCCAATCTGTCGTAAAATTCATTGCGAACATTTGCCAATTGACGTGCTGTTATGTTGTTGCATGATTGGGTGATGGCATCTTTCAATGCCTCTACATTGGGGTATGTTTTACCCTCGTGATAAAGTATTGCTTTTAGTTAACCCCAAAGAAAAAAGTCATTTGGGGATAGATCGGGTGATCTTGCTGCCCAATCAATATCACCATTGTGAGCTATCACCCTTCCTGGAAATGCTGCTTGTAAAAACTCTTTGACTAATCTTGAGTTGTGGGCTGGACAACCGTCCATTTGAAAAAAAATTTCTCTTTCACCAACAACATTTGTGATTAATGGACCTATTTCATGAACAAGGAGGTCGAGGAAGAGTTCTGAAGTTAGATTTTCATTGTAGAATATTGGACCAATAATGTGTTGTCCTACAATTCCTGCCCAGACGTTTACTTTTTGTGGGTACTGAGTATGAGGCTGTACCAAGAGTAGAGGATTTTCTTTGGCCCACATCCGTGAGTTTTGAAAATTGGAAGCGTGTGTCAGTTTTAAACTAGATTCGTCTGAAAATCGAATCTAACTTCAATATCAGTAAGTACCTACCCATAAACTGATTATCAGTTGTCCTTTTTTACAAAGTCATGAATTCAAGTTTAAAACTCGCCTTTTTTCAGTAGGTCTTCTTCGGACAAAAAAGCAGAAATTGTCATTTCTATTGAAAAAATACACAAATAAAGTTAAAGAATGCTAAAATAGGGTATCACAGTTAGTAAAACCAGAAACCAGGTAGGTATCCAGGTGTACGAAAATATTGAGTTTCAAACATAACGCAATTACTCGGTTTCGAACCCAGAACTTTTTAACTGTAAGTCCCAGGTGTATGAAATTACCACCAGTGGATTCTTCAGATAAAAATACATGAGTTAACATATTTGGTTTAATTAAAATACTTAATGGCGACTTTTGAGACAAGAAAAACTGTTTTTTACATGTATTTTTCCTATGGCGCACATTAAAAGTGGACACTCTGTAGAAAGATAAACCAAAGGAAAGTTTTTCAAGTCAGATTTAGTTTTTCGTTTTACTTTATTATTAAAGTTTTACGCTTGACTCCGGATAGTGCTTTGCCCTCGGACTCTCGCATTCCTGATTGAGACAGGAAATACCAGAGACTTGAAAGTTTTCCAAAGTGTATGTAGCCTATGATGATAAGATCAATTAATTTCTTCGAAAAAAAGTGACCGCTTACTATACCTTCTTGACTTTAGATATTCTATGTAAACACACAATTTTTCTGTCATCAAGCGAAACGGGTGTTTCGCGGGAGCACGCCTCCCAGAAACTACAGTGCTTACGTAACGGTAAATATGGTTTATATGTATTTTGTCTGATCGAAAAATTCATGTTGTGGTGAAAGATAGTCATTTAGTGTGAAACATTTATATCAAAAACCAATCATTTAGTGACAAAAGAATATGTTTTCACGTTGAATATAATTTCATTAAGTCACTAAAGCCCTTTTGGGAAAGTTAATACACACACAAATATTCTATGTCAAACTTGATAGAACATTTTTCCCGACACCCAATATACCACAACATACGCATACGATTAGAACGGTTCATAACGCCCAACTTGCATGACTCATACTGCGGATTCTCTATGTCATCTGATGGGAAAATGCATTGTCCTGAGAATGTGCATAAGGCTCTGGTATTTCCTGTCTCACCTTGAGGAATGCGGGCGGTGCGAGGGCAAAGTACTAGAGTGATTTGTTTCTGAACGAGTGGATAATCTTTGAATTCTTGGTCCAAGCTAGGATGAGATCAGATTTCAAATGACAAGCCCTATGTATAAACTTCCAATACTTCTACCCAAGACATCAAGACGTACCTAGTGTCCTAATGATACTTACAAGATCGATTATGAACGCGGCATTACTTGATCAAGTGATAGTAATTATTCTAGACAAATACCTCATGTTCAAACAGTCTTGAGAAGTAAAGAGACAAATTAATGTCTTGGTTATGTACTCTGTTGGTAATATTTTTTATGTACTGTGTTAGGTAAATAAATGATTAAGTACAGAAATGATTCATAGCCGAAGACATTCCTGATCCGGTGGATTCAGAATGTCCTTGAGATTCCAGCCTGAGGTGATCAGGATAATCGAGTTTTGATTGATTATGTCTTATTGAACAATCAATCCGGTGTCAGGATATGTTAGGGCGGCCATTCCTCCTAACAAGCGCTCATTTATAATTGAAAATACCAGGCTGAGACATAACTAGCTATTTTTTTCCTTTCATCTATCATCGGACCAGGGTCCTGAGATAATTTCTATTCAGAGACATGTCTTTCTTATGCTGATGAGGCAAGTCGGTTTCACACCTGGTTGTTGAACTGTAGCTGCTATCAGGCCAAGTATGGAAGTCTTTTTTCTTCTCATATATCCAGGTTTGACTGTCTAAGTGTCTATATTATGTATATATACTCGGGCGGAAAAGCTTCAAACTAACTATACTTCTCACTGTGAAGATTGTTGAAAGTTCAAGGCACTCTGATTCAGGATCCGAGGGTTTGGATCCTGCCATCTGCATAGCACCAACAGCCAACAGTTTATCCCTCTAAACATCTGAAACGCACTAGGAAATGTGCAAAAACTGCATGTGCAAATGTTCAGTTGAGTACTTTTCTATCACCTTAGAGTCTTTGGACAAGTTCGTATTGAAATCGAGCACTTATGCCACTTATGTACATTCACATTTCAAAATTCAGGCAATAGTATTTTTATAAGCAGTTGAGCTGTTGGAATATACATACTTTGACGTTGGAATATACATACTTTGACGTTATATTTGCATTTTGTACATCCAGAGTCCAGAGGATCCTGTATTGTCCCAGCGAACAACCTACCGTTCTTCGTGTGAAAGAGGCCTTGCTCCAAATGACATTGATTGTCTACCGCTCAGCTAACAAGGAGCAGCCATTACCCTATCTATACAGCAGCAGATACAGAAACTATTCCAACCATTCTGCCGTCCGAGACAGAATATCCAATAACTACTCGGACATTTCATATTTATCATCGGTAAGATTCAGAGATATGTTGAACAAATGATGGAAAAAATTCTGGTTCTATTGGATGTTAGGACACATCTTTGACTTCTATTGATTGCTGTTTCATGTGGAGACATATTTGTTAGATTTGTTGGTCACACTGAGTGATGATGGTCAGTGGGATGTGTAATACAAATTGTGTCTCTTGATAGGAAGGATTGGAATTTTTTAGTACATTCCAAAGATTTCTTGATGTCAAAAGAAAGTGAACAAATTTCATCTAATAATCTGAAATCCAGGTAGCCTAGGAATCCGTTGGTTCGAATCCCACACAGTGCAAGAATTTTTCCTCATTGAGTTTGTGACCACATAATAATAAGACTCTGAGCGTTAGGTGGTAGAAAATGCTTTGAGCATTAACCTCGCCTGGTGGTTATCTTACACTAAAGAGTGTTATTATTTTATTAAAATAATAAAATACTTCATGTTTACTGCTCAAAGTAGACTTGCTACAACTACTTGCAAGTATTGGGAATAGAATACCACACTCAGCCAGCGTCGATGGCGCGTTGAATGCACAGGTTCTCGTTGACCGAAGTTAAGCAACGTCCAAGGTGAAGACTTTGTGATGCTGGCATTCCGGCCCAAACCAGACTGGGTGAGGTTACTGTGGGTAGCAGGTTTGTGGGTTTCCTGCAAATGGAGGGTAACACCCCCGTCGTGATATGACCATGCAGTTGAAAGCGAAAATAAACCAAAACAAAAAAACTCAAACTCATGCTTCAAATTCTACTGCGCTTGACTATTCACTAGTAGATTTCAAACCTAGCGGACCCTCACATAACTATAATTTTACAAGGTGTAAAGTTTCAATTCCAGCTATTGGAAATAACTCAGTACATGGAATTCCTCTAGTAGAAGCACACGTCCACCTCAGGACCAAATAAACCAGAACAAACATTTATCAAATAAAGCAGTATTGATGCATAAGAGCAGATGATGCCGAACCCATTAGAAAGATATCCTGGGAGGAATGTGCAGGAGAGGACTGCCCGAGGCAAAGATCCTCACAAAAGGATATACCCGAGACAACATCTGCTTCTACATTCCGAAAATATTTTAATTCATTCTTTTATTTTTGAAAAAAAGATATCCTACCTAAAAATATCGTGTTCCTCTCTTTGCAAGGTCGTTCTAGAGTGCCTGGGTTAGACACGTTTGGGTTTTATTGGTTTATTTTATAGTCTATTTCCTAAGTAGAACCAAACCAATATTATCGTGATCGATTTATGGAGTCCTCTTCTAATGTTTGTGTATCTTGTAATTTAAAAGTACTTTGCTTTGATATTTATTATTGTAAATAAGGGGGATATAAAAATTCAAGTATGAACAGAAAAACATGTTTTCTACTATGGGAAACCTGAAATTATGGTTGCTAATTCTCAGTGGTCTTCTAAGACTCTCCTTCTAATTTAAACCTTCTGTTGAAAAAGTTCGATTTTATGCTGTCTTGAACTTTTCGTGCATTTACATGTTCACCTTGTTCAAAAATGAGACGAAATTTCACTCAATTTCCGACGACATCAAAAAAGCTTTTATACTGTAGGAGTTAACAAGTTCCTCCAGCCTAGCTAGCTGAAACTTTTTGAAGTTTAAATACCTTTAATGGAAAGCCACATAACCTCATTATGGTCAGTCCCTTGTACCCATTTGATTTGAGAGCTGGATAAAAGTTCGACGAGGTATCATTATTTCCGGATTTCACAATGACGAAGTTAGAATAAAAGGAAACACCACCTTTTGTACACCCTCAACTTAAATACAGGACTAATTAGTTCTACTGCATGGTTATATATTTTTTCATGCCTTTAATTTCTATGTAATTTGATTTTAATTATTTGTATTATCAGTATTTGACCGTATGGTCGTCAGGCTTACAACCGCAGAAAATGAAAAAACACAGTATTTATTATAGTGTGGAACTCATACAAAACACAGATATCCGATTCCTATAACACCGAATACTTACCAGAAAGAAACATTTATATTTACGTGCTGTGCTTGTGTAGGGTTGAATCCATTAGTCCCGTATTTTGTGATTTTAATCCCAACCTACTCCCGAGGGGTTCTGAATTGTGACGCACTTCATCTCGAACCCAGGACTCCAGGAATCACAGCTGCTGCCACCACATTCCAATCCATCCCCTCTGTGGAATCTACAAGCCGACCCGCACTAATCCTCAATATTGAAGAGTTGGACACATTTAGTATTGAAAAGATTTACTTGGTTTGTGTGTTTTATATTTCTCACCTTTTATATCCTGTTTTTACGAAGACTTGGCTTGAAACGGTGAAGAAGTTTGACATTTCGACACATCTTCTTCTTCAAAATTTTCACACTCCCAGACATCTTCCTTTTACTAATCTCATAAAAAAATGCCATTCTTCTAAATTGAAGTGTTCAATCCAGCATTATTCTTCGGAACGACTGGTATTTTTCATATGGGTTCTATATCTGTCGTGGAAGACATTTCTGGTGTTAATAATAATAAATAGGACCTTTAAGTTTTGAGGCCCCCTTATCACAGCAAAAAAAATGTTAGGTAAGAACACTATTTTGAACCAATTCATGACTTCCACCCATTACCATCAGTATTATCACAAAACGAAGAGATCTAAATGAATACATATGAGGTAGGTCCCCTGCTCTAGAGAATACAGGGATGCTAAAATAACATGTGCGGGCAAACCAAGATGGAATCAAGACCAGCCAAGTCCTAACTCCTAGCCCCGGGGAAATAGTTCTCAAAATACCCCAACACATCATTGCCATAATTATCATCAACATCAAGCTTGTAAATTTGCAGAATACTCCATTTCTGCTGCAAGGAGTTCTCAAACTGTCCCCTCAACTCTTGAATTTAGGATTCTTATTATGTATGATAAATTTACAATAGCGTATACTGAAGGCGTAGAGCCAGAGTCCCTTTTGCACTAGGAGTTTCAACAATGTTTCATTTGTAGGGTAAAAATTGAGATATAACACACGAACTATTTGGCCGTTCCTTTTTTTGAACAAGAAACCGACATTATTTACATAAATACAGAACCCTACTATGATGCCATTATATTAATACGAGTATTTTTTTTTGTATGCCTCTTTGTGATTAATTTCACTTCAAGTCAACAGAAGTCTTGTAAAAATCATTTTATCAGATATCTAGTTTATTCATTCGGTTTTTATTTTTATACATCCAAAAAATGTTTGAATTTCCATTTTATCACTTCACACATAACTCACAGTAACCTGCAATTTTACTCGACCCTGAAAAAGATATAATTGTAAATTATGTCTATCAAGTTCTAAGTTCACCAATATTATGAATTGACTTCCATTTTATCACTTGATTTATCCTGAATCACAAGTTGTCAAGTTCACAATTCTAACTTATTAACTTGCAAAATGCTTGTGAAAAACCCTCTGAATCCCCTGGGACCACGTGACCCACAAGTTGGGAATTTCTGGCGAAGATTTCAGCTCTGATTACACCTCAGAGCCCCACATTCCTGAACCTGATTTCAATTACCCACCTCTAGTTTCTGGAGGTACAGACTTCAGATCTACTTTGGCGATCTGTAATGAAGAAATAAACCTAGAAATTATTACTCTGAGTTTGAAAGGAACGAGGATCTTCTGAATAATAGGCACCTATGAGCATTCGACCGAGAACAAACTAATGTACCCCGCTCAAGTGCTGATCGACTCTAAAGTAGCAATGTTTTTGCTTTATGAATAAGAGCTCTAGTGAAACGATGGATCAAATAGATTGTTGGATAATTTCAAAGGAAAAACTTACAAATCACCTATCATTTTATTTTGTTATAAAGACATCAAACACTTCAGAAATAGACTGAGGTAGATTTCCCCTTATTAATTAAAACAATTTCCCCTTATTAATAAAGGAATTGTAAAACGATTTATCAAATAGATTGTTAAATAATTTCAGAGGATTTAATTGTGTTATACAGTCAACAGACACATCAGAAATTCATAGAAAATCTGGTGTGCGACCATTGAGTGTATACGACCATTGAAGTTGACATGCACCACTATAAAATAATAAAAGATAGATAGAAAATAAGTATTACTTCCGAGAAATTTCTAATATTAGAAATCGGAAGTATTGTGTTCGTTTTTGTAAAATATTTTTTCTTTTTTGCTCCGATTTCAATTTTTTCATATTTCTGGACGTTTCATAGCTCCTGAGCTATTTTTTACTTTCCTTATCCTATAATAAGGAAAGTATTGTATTCGTCGAAAATTTGACCTACCCAGGTTTTCACATTTCTGGACGAATCATAGCCTCAGGATACCAAAAAAGTTGTTTTCAGCCATTGGTCCGTGCGTCTGTCTGTGTGTGTGTGTGTGTGTCTGTGTGTGTGTGTGTCTGTGTGTGAACAGGATATCTCGAGAATGGTAAGGGATAGAGACTTGAAATTTGGTATGGAAATTAATTTTATACACCAGACAAACCACGAAACTTTTGGTTGAAATCGGCCGCATTCCACGGCCGCAGGGCCGCAAATATTAGCCGCAAGCGCCGCTTCTTTGAATTGGTTAAAGATACAAAAAAAGTTGTAGAACAACATTTTCTTAGAATGCAAAAATAATAGGGGTCTATTCTGATCATTTTTTTGATATCTTGAACTTTTTGGACCTCGGCTTAAATTTACCGGTATTTTGGAGGTACCTGCTTTGACTAACTTTTTTATTATTCATCCTAGTTGGGGGTTGTGACATATCAAATTCAATCATTTTGAAGTGCTGATTACGAATTCGGCATTTATTTTTAGTTATCTGTTACTGTTGAGTCACCAGTGGCGGAATTCGAGTCCTTTTTGGGGGATAAGGAAAGTCGTGTGATGTTTACACCAGATTTTTTTTTTTTTTTCTCTTGGGCTCAATATTAATCTACGTAAAATCTTTATTCCTGACGTGTCATTCTCAGATTCTCATTGGGAAACAAATCAATATTCAATCTGATTCAGTTTGTAAGAAAGGCGAGACTCTCGATGACAAGAGGTTCTCGCCGCGTAATGACCATCATTGGAGCGTGAAAAAGTAAAATCATTTTTGTCGCTTGTAGTTCGCTTTCAATTACAAGTCATATTTTGTGCATCCATACCCGTGGGAATTTGCCTGTAATGTTCTACTTCTCTTTTAGTGAGGGGTTCTGTTTTTGGTACGTTACTTCACAATTTATTACGCGAATTAAAGGGCCCAGGGCTTTTTACTGGGTATTGTTCCCGGTATTTTGGAAATACAAAGTTTCTTCGAATGTGGCTTGTATCCCCTTTTGAATTTCACATAGAAACATCTAGAGGAACCTTTGTGTAAAATTTCAGCTTTTTAGGTCTTGTCAGTGTATAGCAAGTTAGTAAATTTCGCTTTTGTATGAACTTCTGAAGAAGAAAGAATTCTTTTTTTTTTCAATTCCAAGTAAGGAGAATCATTGCCTATTAAATTTCTCCTGTCGGAATGAATAACAAGTGTGATGTGACTTTGTCACTCATTCTAATTATCTTCTGTAATACCAATTTGCTGCTGGACAGTTGGTTACTATTCGCACAAAACCAGATTCACTCTCTTCGCATGATGGTTGTTAGGTTAGAATTGAAGCTTATATTCCTGAACTTGTAGAATGCAACAGATGCTGCACGCTGTACAGAGAGTTAGGAAAGTTAAGGTACATTCTCTAAATACTGAAACATATACGTAACTTGGTAGAACTAAAACTCCGGAGCTTACCCCGACAGTTCACAATTTTGCTTGTTAAGGTAAACACATTCTAGGTATGTCTTCGGCAAAATCATGGCAGATCGAAACTTCAGATTCAGGCGTTTTCGTGCCACATTTGTAAACAAGTCGTATGTTTGAGTTCTTACTGGCAAAATTTTTATCATTTATTTCTAACGTCACAGGGAATTTGGAGTAACAACACTGGGAAATTGGAGTATAACAACACTGGGAATTTGGAGTAACAACAGTGGGAATTAGGAGTAACGACACTGAAAATTTGGAGTTAACAGCACTTCGAATTTGGAGTATGAACATGAACACTTCTTGGGAAAAAGGGTGAATGACGTAAAACTCTCACTCAGCCTATTACCTCGACTTCTTCAAATTCCTGTCGTCTGTCACATGATAGTCATTATTGTATCTCGGCTTTATCCCTAATGTCCCCAGAACAGACAACCATTAAGAACTTTTAAAAATTTAATGGCTCTAATAAATTTCTAAATATCTATCCGATGAGTTTTTTGTTTTTTAAAGTCCTGAGACAAAAATACTTTTATTTATTTAATTTTTATACATTAGATATTTAATTGGCCAATAAAGCCAAGTTTTTATCAGAATAATGTCCAAAAAGTTTTTGTCGCCAATTTCATTTAAGCTGTAGAAGATCATTAGGACCTCACAAAGAAGTTGCTTTTGTCAGTGTCCCAAATATCACCACCACTCTCTTTATCATAGACTAGCCGTTTGCCCGTGCTTTGCAACGGGACTAAATCTCAAATTTACTAAGGCATGGCCGTACTGCTGGACAGCAATGCCTTTTTGAACTTTTTATAATTTTTCTAGACAAAGCGATAATGGTTTTGGGGGGTCAATTCTGAGACATTTTTCGCTATCTCTTACCGTTTTGGCTAAACAACTCCGGACAAACAAACAAACAAACAAACAAACAAACATAGGTAGGTAGTCCCTTTTTCTGTTTATATATAGAGATTACTTTGTTGTCTGTCTATTAGAACTAGGAATTTCCAGGAGCTACCAGTTGAATTTACATATTAAGTGCCTACTTCTGCACTATTTCTATGTCCTCAACAACCCAATTCCACAGCTTCCGAGGCTCTAAGCTTGCAGAAGGTCTGCTGGCTGGGTAGAATTTTTTACAATTCTATCTTCTATTAAGAATACGCATCAGGTTCTTCTGATTTTTTTTTATCCTCGTAAGGTTGTGAATATGTAACGAAGTATGTTGTGATGGTGATATTGTACAATATCTTTCAGTTATCGGATGTGTGAATTGTTACATAATAACATTTTTGTTTTGTCAATTCTACTCTCTTACCACCCGATACCTGACATTACAAGCAACAAGTATAGCATGTAATATCCTATACGAATGTCTTTGCCGGGAAGTATGTGAGGAATCTGGCATGCACTTATTTTGATTACACATACATAGATTTGCACATAGATGAACAGAGAGAATATATAGATAGATACCTATTTTATTTATGGACATTGGATCTAGGTACGTAACGTGCTATTCACTTGAATTCTGAAATGAGGAACTGAAAATAGAGACAAATGTACATTTTACTTTTGTTTAAAGTCCAAGTTTTGTTATAAAACTTGCTGTAAAAATACATCAATAAAAAAATGTGAAAAATGTTCAAGTTTCAGTCTTAAATTTCAGACAAATTATTAGATTTTTTTTTTAATTCAAGAAATCAAACCCATCATTTTTTTTTTTGTATACCTTTTTTTGTATCACAAGAAGAATATAATTATTGGGTTTAACTTCCGATCAAATTGTGAAGATATAGATAGAAAAAGTATTTTTATATTTTAATGACCCCTCCTATTTATCTCCGAACCTTATCTCATGTCGCATGGACCGCCCGGCTCAGGGTGGCACTTAGAAGTAAAGGAACCCACATGCATTCCTAACTCATCGTTTCCCCGCACATTCAAGTGTCGCAAATTGAACAATTCAAAATTAAACTGTGACAATGTGACATATCGGAGTGAAGCATATTTAACCGTGACATATTGACACTACTTTATGCTAAATTTTAGGACACACAAGATCATTTCGCGTAGGAATATTTTATTGTCCATTAAGATATTTTTCTTCTCTTCTTCCTCCTCCTCCTCATCTTTTTGTAAAGTTGTGTTTCAATTTCAATTCAAAAACAAATCTTAACAATAATGTAGGTAATATCATTGTCTAGAGAGGTTGAAAAGAGCAGAACATATTTTTTTTGGTACTACAAATTGTGAATTTGTTCACAAGAAAGCACTAGAATCAAATTTACATTCGGTGGGCGGAAAATTGCCCGACAAATCTGAGCGCACGGCAGTGCGCCAGGCCAAGTTCCAGCAAGCACGGCAGTGTATCTTTACACGAACCGATTCACCCGGTTTTTCACACACTCATATCTTCGGTTCAATTGATTATAGAGATATGAAATTTGGAACAGAGATTATCCTAATATCATTAAAAAGACATTGAAAATTTCAAGACTCTATGCAAAAAACTTTCAGAGGAATGTAATTTTGAAATTTGCGATTTTGATACTGACTGACTGACTGATTGACTGACTGACTGACAGATCATCAAAATTATGAGGCACTTCCCGACTACCTAGAAAGCTGAAATTTTGCATGATGGTAGGGTTTATTGTAAAAGTACAGGGAAAAATCTGAAAACCGAAACTTTCGCATTTATTGTGCTGTTAAACGGTGTCGTTTTAGGGAGGAATATATATTATCGATTATGAATCTAAATTTTGAAGCACTTCCCGACTACCTAGAAAGCTGAAATTTTGCATGATGGTAGGGTTTATTGTAAAAGTACAGGGAAAAATCTGAAAAAGTTCTGAAATCAGTTAAACTATACTATATTATGTATATAAATTATGAGGCACTTCCTTACTACCTATAAGGCTGAAATTTTGCATACTGGTAGGGTTTATTGTAAAAGTACTGGGAAAAATCTGAAAACCGCAACTTTTTCACTTATCATGGTGTATAACGGTGTCGTTTTAGGGAGGAAATATATAATCGATTATGGATCTAAATTATGAGGCACTTCCCTACTACCTAGAAAACTGAAATTTTGCATGATGGTAGGGTTTATTGTAAAAGTACAGGGAAAAATCTGAAAACCGCAACTTTTTCACTTATCATGGTGTATAACGGTGTTCTTTTAGGGAGGAAATATATAATCGATTATGGATCTAAATTATGAGGCACTTCCCTACTACCTAGAAAGCTGAAATTTTGTATGGTGCTAGGGTTCATTGTAAAAATACAGGAAAAAATCTGAAAACCGCAACTTTTTCACTTATCATGGTGTATAACGGTGTTGTTTTAGGGAGGAAATATATAATCGATTATGGATCTAAATTATGAGGCACTTCCCTACTACCTACAAAGCTGAAATTTTGTATGGTGCTAGGGTTCATTGTAAAAGTACAGGGAAAAATCTGAAAACCGGAACTTTTTTACTTCTCATGCTGTTAAACGGTGTCGTTTTAGGGAGGAAGTATACTCAATTATGCATATAAATTATGAGGCACTTCCCTACTACCTACAAAGCTGAAATTTTGTATGGTGCTAGGGTTCATTGTAAAAGTACAGGGAAAAATCTGAAAACCGGCATTTTCGCACTATTTCCGCTGTTAAAGGGTGTCGTTTTAGGGAGCATATTAAAGTGAAGAATCATGAAATTTTTCATAAAAAATAATGAAACTTGCTGTGAAACGAAGCATTTACAAAAAGTAATGATATCCCACAAAAAACTACCGTTAAAAAAAGGGCCAAGTTCCAGAACTCCTATCCAAAAAGGTTTCGCCAATGAATGCAGTGATATCTTGTTTGCGGCCAAGTTATCTTGGTACTAAACTATTTCTTTTATTAACACCCGTTTTCTGAGTTCCTCATTTTGTATGTTTTTAACTGCAAACTATCCTCTCACTTGGCCAGTTTTATGCCATCGGTTGTATGGAATATTACCACTATATTTATAGGTACAGAATAATAATATAACCATCACAAGGAGCGAAACTGGCCAAGTTAGAGGATTGTTTGCAGTTAAAAACATACAAAATGAGGAACTCAGAAAACGGGTGTTAATAAAAGAAATAGTTTAGTACCAAGATAACTTGGCCGCAAACAAGATATCACTGCATTCATTGGCGAAACCTTTTTGGATAGGAGTTCTGGAACTTGGCCCTTTTTTTAACGGTAGTTTTTTGTGGGATTTATTATTAACAATTTTGTTTGAAATTCGCATTGAATTCGTGTGTGGTTATTTTCACATAAGATTTTCGTGTAAAACACAAATTTGGCTACATGGTTTTCTCTTTTCAACTTGTTAATAATATTCCTGATGTGTTGCTCCCATTCGGAAGAAGATTCGATTCCTGGAGGCGTGGCCGTATTGCTGTACTTTTATGACAACTCTATTATCCATATTTTTGGTAACATTTTAGAAAGAAAACTGACACTACCTTTTTACGATATTTACGTCTACTTGCAAATGTGATTTTTATTATTATTACAATCATAGTAGGTATTTTGTACTTTATTTAAGCACAGTAAATTACTTATAAGTGCTTAAAGCAAATTTAAACACTATACATGTATAAGCACATTAAATATAAATGAAAAATGTAAATATTTAAGAATATATTTTGTATCCCCATTCAACTAAATCTTGTGGCGTACAATATTAGTATTAACTTCTGGTGATAAGTTAGAAATTTGGACTGAAATACGAGACATTTAATGTGTTTTCTGATTGCGAGGTTATGAGATGTAGGAGGTCCAAGAGCAAGAGTCGTAAAAATACAGTACTCTTCTAATGGACCCATTAGCAGAGGGGGCTTTCTTATCGTATCGTTCATATATGAGTGAGGTTTTGATGTACTTGAGTATATTGATGTACTTGAGTATAAATATATGTATGTATGGCTGCTGTAAATTATGCTGTTGGTACATAGATGACTTTTTTATATTCATGTTGGACATTCCTTAGTGATGACTCAGATATCTGGAATCATTAGTTCAGTCTCTTCACCATCAATATTATCACTAACGAGTACATTATCATCTTCTTCACCATCAGTGGCATCATCAATATTCTTATCACTATCAGTCAATGGCACGTTGAATACACCAGTTCTCTTTCTGTCACTGAAGTTAAGCAACGTCCAGCGAGGTCAGGACTTGGTGAGTGACCACTCAAATTCGCAGCCTCGTGATGCTGGCTATTCCCGGCCGCACTAAGGCTGGGTGAGCTTAATTAAGTTGCTGGTTTGTAAGTTTCCAGCATAAGGAAGGTTAAAACCTCTATCGTGATATGACCATGTAATGCGACGTTAAAAAAAGCACCGGGATCACCATCAATACTTGTGTTATACGGTTCCGGACGCAGTCATTTGTTAATCGTGGAAAGAGGAGGATTTTAGTGAGAATGATGCTACACTATGCTAAACCGTTAAAAGTACTGGAACCCCTCACTTTGCATCCTCTCTGGTAAATAAACCCATCCGTATTCTCAACAGCACAATCTTAATTCCAACATTGACTCCATCATCTCATTCTTCTTCGTCAGCATTATTATTATCATTATTATTGATTTGTAACAGCATCTCCTAAGAAGTTAGGAGCATCTCCCAAAAAAAAAGCAACATGTCTCTGAATCACTAGTGGTTCTGTGAACTGTAAACCTCACACAGATTCAACTATCGCATTATAAATGTTCAATCAAGCATGAGGACATCAAGACCTTTCATTCAATACCCCACTCGATAGGTTTTAATCGAAAAATATAAATCAGCCCTTTTTCTAGCTCTTTTTTGATTTATTGCGGCCCCCTTAGCTTTCACCTTCACCAAATTTTACTACTGAACTTAAATATACTTTCTCAACGACTTTACAAAACTTCAAGAGCCTTCTTGCTTGTTTCAATAAAATTAGAAAAATCGTTTTCAATTTTACCCAAAGCGGCCCCCATTTGGCCCCGAGTGGCTTAATTCGGCCCAAAAACTAGAGGTAATATTCTAGGACCTCAATAAACAAGTATACAAATTTTAATTAATAATTTTGAAGAATCCGTTCGAGAGTTATCGCGGAACAGATAGACACACACACAGATTGACACACAAGCGAAAGCCAAATCGTCCAGTACGCAAGTTAAAACAGAACCTCACTTAGTGAGGTCGCTTCGCTCCCTCACTATGTTCGGTTAATAAGGTGTTCGGATGTGTTAATGGGACTCTCGAGTTAACTTTTCTCTCAAGGTAGGCAGAGGAGTTTTTTATGAGAGAAGAGTACAAATCTCACAATGCTAGTATGTGTAATGAAATTTTACTGTGAGTGCTAATTTTAAAACTGTTTAATGGTCTGAACTGAACATCCATAAGTTGTGCTGAGTGCTGAAACGGATAAAAACTAGAAAAGGGTTATTTAAAACTACCGTTAAAATGATAATACTTTCCTATGATAATATTATCTCTGTTTAAATCTTTCTCTGTGTCAACTATCTGAGAAGCAAATAGTTGTTGGAAAACGTCATCTTTCTTGTACAAAAATCATACCCGAAATTCTGGAATCAGCTCTAATCTGGCATTCGTTACTTCTAAATAATTGTTCCCTGACTTGAATGACGGTGTACCCTGAAGACAGGATCTTAGAATAAAAGCATCTTTTCTATTTTAGTCTCCAGATATGATGCATGGCATTGCAATAATTCATACCAATTACCTACCTTGGTCTTATTTTTATCTAAGAAATATATTTATTACGTACCTAATATTCGCATTGTTAATTATCATACAGGGTACCGCAATAATCTCTGTTCAAACGTCCAGCTTCTTCTAAGTAATAATAACCACTTGGTTTCTATTACAACAACAAAAAATCATCCACTATTCTAGAGTTGTCAGCTTTCTTTTTAATTGTTAAATGAGGAGAAAAACGCAGTTTTGTCTAAGAATAATCCACAGTGTCTGAATTTTTTTTTGAGTCTTAGCTCTTATTTACCTACTGTAGAAGTAAGTGGACTTAATGAACATCCTGTATATCTTCCTGAATCCTGGCAGACGCACACACAGGCATAGATTCCTTGCTTCTGTCTGTGTGGCGTGTCAAATTTCATGCGTGGATATCCTTTTCTTTTGTTCTGCACTAGTCTGGGGAAGGAGGAGCAATTAACAATACAGGGACCACAAAGGTGTCCCTAAACATGACGTACAGGGTACAATAGGGTACATCTTGTATCAAGTGCTTTACGTACAGGGTAAATCTTGTATCAAGTGCTCTACACTTGAACAGATAAAATAGACAACTCCCAAATGATAAAGGGCAGAATTATAACGCAGGATCACGAGAAAAACGAAACGAGCGCGCTATACTTACGCTAAACCAAGTTTTTTTCGGATTTATCGGCGATAAGCCTATAAGCCTGTCGTTCACGCCGGTAAACCAAGTTCGTTAATATTGACCCAGGCTGTTTTTCAAGTTGGGCTATGATGCGCTGTGACGGGTAGTTGATTAATACTCCTACTTGAGAAAGGGTCTGGTCTATCTTAAATTTAGTCGTGTTTTATAAATCGGTCTAAAGACTTGAAAATAGGAAATCATATCAGGATGAACAAACCACAAAATATGGATGTGAATGAATATCGCGTGAATCAATAAAAAATTATCGAAGCCCATTTATTATGGCTTTCTTCTCAAGTGTACAGATTTTTATTTATTCTCTTTTTTGGTCATGTAAATACACAATACACATTCACCCATCATTCTTACATAAAATATACATGTACAATTGAACATTGTACATATACACATGCCTGACTTAATGCCCAAGACTATATCTGCTCCACAATATCTCTTATCAAGATAAATAATAATAGTAATAAAATACCGTTAGGTATTGTATATTTTCCGGTACATGACCAATTTACAAAAAACAAACATTAACAAAAAATAAGATTTTTTTCTCCTTTTTACAGATACAATAAAATTTCACTAAATATCGAAACATATGTTTGAACATGACCGTTGAGAATCATTATGACATTGATTCATCGATCTTTCCTCAGCCAAAGAGTGCCAATTCCCCATTCAAAATTACCACACTGATGAGATTTTCTATTTCAAAAACATCTTTGCTTTCATTTTGTTCATACAACGTCTCCTGTATAATTTTCCATTCAGAAATGCCTCCCTATTGAAACAACGTCTCCTGCCCCATTGTTCCCGTCACGTGTAAGGCGGCCACCCCTATGCATTTCCTTGGTTAAGACACCATTCCAACAAAGCAGCACCTTTGTAACCGGACACTTCGGCAGCCTTTGTGGCACCGAGCCCTATCCACCTATGTTAATATTTGCTTTCGCAATGCTTGCTTTCCATTTATTTGTCGGGTAACCCTCAGATTTGATTGCTAATGATGGGTGGGAGTCCTCTTAGTTCTGAATCGAATAGTATAAATAAGGTATATGATAAAGGTATTGCTATGAGTAGTGCTTCCTATACAAACTCTTCTTCCGTTCTGCTCTATTTCCCTTATAACCATTTACCCCTATTTTATTCTTCTTCTTTTACTATATTTTTATCCCGCTTGAGCAGGATCGACGTTCTTCAACCTCATGGTTGGTTTTGGCTCATTTTTTTTATTTTACGGCTGGATGTACTCCCTAACGCCGATTTTATTTGATTTAACGTCCTGGATTAGGACGGGGGTTTTAACCTCCATTCGCTGGGAATCTTACCAGCTACCCACATTAACCTCACCCAGCCTGGGTAGGGCCGGAAATTTTATGTGCTATTTCATTGAACCGTAGATTTTGCTTGGTCGTAATTCTGTCGTTTTGTCCGGTAGTAAGATTCAAAGATTGGTTTATTTGTTCCTAGCATAAAATAGAGACACAAAAGTTCAAAGTTTTCATGTGTGTTACTCACAACGGTGATATCATAATTCCTTAGTGAGCCACATTATGAAACAGGATTAAAGTCAAGATAAGCCACACACGCCCTCAGGTCGCGATATAGTGCGCTGTGATTGGTTAAAGCTCCGTTATAGATAATATGTAAGTGTAATAAGGCGATTACACTCGCCTTACTTAATATTTGCCATACTCACTTTTGATTGACTTCCATTAAAATGCATTTTTTTTTACTGCAGATTTTTTTGTAATACTGCTTCGATCTGCAGAATAAAAAGGTAGAGAAGGCAAGATTTGTAAGAAAAATAATAAAATTAAATCCTTCGTTAGCTCATGTGAGTTATGTAAAATCGTTAAGTAAAATTTAAAAAAACATGTATGCACAGTGAACATATTAGAAATCTCGTTCGAATTAAATCTTGAGAAGATCTAATCTCAAGTCATTTATGTGCATTGGCTAAATTGAGATTGTCAGCTTGGAAAAAAGAGAGTACATTTATATCTGTTGAATTTGGGACAAAATATCGTCCATCAGGATATGTAATTGACGGCGAAATATTTTGTGGAACATTATCTGTGCATTGAACCTGGATGTTGGAATACAATGGTCACTTGGTCAGCTATAGCGCCATAGTACAATCTTCGTATATCTTTTTCTTCTCATTTTATCACAACTTAAGTTGTGCTTACAACGTAAATTATCATACATCTTTCTCTTTTCAGAAAATATAATTCTAAAATCGCACAGACAGACACTACGTCTCAACCTTCACTCGTACCTAACTTCTCACATATTTCAGCCAAAGACTGACAATTCAGATAATATTTGGTGATTTCGTAATGAAAAATTGTTGATAAAATATCTTGTTGTGTGATTTTTTCAAAGTCAAGTGATAAAGATTTCTCCCAGTCAGTTTAAAATAACGGGTTTCCTTGTAATTATGACGTCAGTGTTAATAAAAGTATGTAGATTTTCTATTCTATTCTTAGGCCTCTCTTTTCTATTCTATTCGTAGTGATTGTGTTTTGTCATCAGCTCATCATGTACTCTTGGTGACTCATATGTAGAACCTGACGCACTCTTTACCCTTGAAAAAGTTTGTATCACATGTTAAACCTGATACTGTAACCTGTAAACTACGTATCAATAAGATTATGTTCATATTGTTCATAGGTTAATATGTGATGGCGGTGCATTTGGATGTTTTGCATGTTTTGGGTGAAGTGCCCAAAGCTTTTGTTGTGAAGGAACCAGGCGTACAACTAACGGAAAAACATGTTAGCTCTTACTTGGAACCAAAGGTTGCTCCCTACAAGAAACTGGCAGGTGGCGTCATGTTTGTTGCTTCCATTCCAAGGAATACAGAGGGCAAAGTTTTGAGAAATGAACTTAGAGTCATTGGAACAGACCCAAAAAATCCCAAGAAATGAAGACACCAATTTGAAGAAATACTGATTTATTCGTACTTTATACAATTTTATTTATTTACGACTATATCTATTTCTGTGTTTCCACATTTATTACTATTGAGTGCATTATACATTGATCCCCCAAAAAACACTACGTGTAAAAATAGTCGTCAAGTGTTGGAATGATCAAAAAGAAGTGATATCAAAAACGTCAATTTTCTATGTTTGAAGGTATCATTTTAATTCCTTGATAATTCAACCAAAATAATAGCCTCACAACAACAATACACCTTTGAGCAAACTTCGATTTGGTATTTTGAGAATTTAACCAAAAAATAGCCACACGACAAAACAATGCTCTTGTAAGAACAATGGTTCTGTATTTATGCAACATTATTCTTACAAGAGCATTGTTTTGTTGTGTGGCTATTTTTTGGTTAAATTCTCAAAATACCAAATCGAAGTTTGCTCAAAGGTGTATTGTTGTTGTGAGGCTATTATTTTGGTTGAATTATCAAGGAATTAAAATGATACCTTCAAACATAGAAAATTGACGTTTTTGATATCACTTCTTTTTGATCATTCCAACACTTGACGACTATTTTTACACGTAGTGTTTTTTGGGGGATATCACTACTTTTTGATTTAATTGATTTTCCTCTGGTAGATGAAAGAAAAACTAATCTTAATATATAAATGTCAAAGACACTGACCACTGACTGATCATCGCTCTACAGCCCAAACCGTAAGTCCTAGCGAGCTGAAATTTGGTAGGTAGCTTTGTCTTATAGTCTAGATGTGCAATAAGACGGGATTTTTCGAAACTCCCACTACAACACCTGCCATTGGCGAAAAAGGATTTTTTGCTTTCACGGCCATGCCTCGGCCCGCAAAGCGGTCGACAGCCCGCTAGTCAACACTTAAAAGAAAAAAGACTTTTAATATAAAGATGTTGCGATACGCAGTAATATTATAAGACTATCATGTAATATGTTGGGTAATTTATATTGAACTAGTGAGGTGACACTAACTTTGTTTGAGGTAAAAAATTATAATGAGTTGCATGCTTCAAAAAATTTTTATTATGACCCAAGTACTGTTCTGTAAATAATTACAATTGCAAGGAGAAAAAAAAATAATTAGAGATGGGTGATATCAAGTATTTCACAGAACTGGTACTTCAGCAATCGATTACTTAAAAGTACCGAGTATTTATCCAATTACTTTTGTACTTGGTTTTTGAGGTTATGAGAGAGGATGTAAATGGAATAATGGATTCGAGTAATCACTCAAGAACCAAGTACAAAAGCACCGTTTTTTCATTATTCAGTACACTAACTAAATCTCACGATTTTGCATTCAGAACGTTTAAAGGAGATGAATCTCGGTTCACAAAATTTATTGGGTGTTTTAGTTTCAAGTGTTTCAATAGATTAGAAGCTCCACTTGTTTCTACGAGACAAAGAGAAAAATATTAGGATACCGACAGTCTGAATATTAATTATAGATAATATCGGAACAATTAAGTACCTCTCTCTGCTGTACCCAGTTCTAGAGATAGGTATTTGGGTAATATTGTAATTGTAATACCGAGTATTTCATAGAACCGGCACCCGGTATCGTACCCGGCCCCAGTGTGTAATACCAAGTATTTAATAGAACCGGTACCCGGCTACTACGTACGATACGTCGGAACTCGGTCCCGGTGTGTAATACTGAGTATTTCATAAAACCGGTACCCAGTACGGTACGCGGATCCGGTGTATTATACCTACTACTGAGTATTTCATAGAATCGGTACCCGGTTCCGGTACTCGATACACGAGTATCAGATAATCGGTTCTTGTACCATTGTAAGTGATTGTACCATTATAATACGAATCACGCACTACGCATTAAAGAAAAACAAAGCTTTCGAGAATACAATTATTTTTTTCATGTAATTGATTACTCTATAAATAAGAACCAGTTCATACTAATTACTCTCAAGAACCGGTACTTTTTGAGTAAAGTAATTACTCGTACCCATCTCTACAATAAGCACATTAGGTAATGAACGACTCTCGCTTGAGGGCTATTTTTTTATTTATATTTATATACAGGGCATCCATAAAGTCTCACCCAGGCCTGGGTTTCTCGAAAACGACTCAAAATATCAAAAAACGCAAAAAGCCGTTTTATAAACTTTATTTTTAACCCTAATCTTGGCAATGTGTCAATATGGACACCATCATTTTTTTTTCTCTATTGGCCCAAAATCAATCTTAAAGCATTTTTTCTTCCACAGAACATTTAAAATTATTTTTATTTTTTACGCTTTATTTAAAGTGGCAGGATGGAGCTCTTCCATCCAACCATCCAACTATCATCCTCTTTTACTTTTTTTAAAAATAAATTAAAAATTGAAATTTTCTGCCAAGATAAGGGTTAAGAGGATTAATTTTCAGCCAAAAATAAAATTTGCCTACAATGCCCCAGTCAGGCTGGACATGGACCAACTTTAAAATCTTAAATAGAATGATATGTCTTGTAACAAATTGTTTTAAAGGTCTCATTGAGAGAATTTCATTACAATAAATTCCAGTGAATTATACAACTTGCCGTTCATGAGATACATGGTCGGACGTCCTGCGTAATATCCATATATTTTTTAAGAGATGGGTGGAAGAGATTGCCACAGGCAATAACCCTGCCCTTTAGGTAGGACTTTAGTGTTATTACTTTTTACTTATTTATTTTGGCATTTGTTTTTTTTTTTCTTCTAAACACTCCAGACTCTAGAGTCTGGAATCACAGCCCTACCCAGGCTGGGTGAGGTAAATGTAGGTAGCTGGAACGATTCCCAGCGAATGGAGGGTAAAACCCTCCGTCCTGACTAGTTCAAATCAGGAAGTTAAAACCAAATACAATCAACTGGTCAACATCGTTTTAAAATGAGGTTGGTGTGATAATTGGTGCTTCTTTTGTGGAACTTTAACCAGTATATAATAATGAAGAAAAAACATACCTATTTAATCATAAAATCTATTGCCAAAAATTTATTAATAATCAACTAGTGTTTTAACCTTGTATTGAAAAATTAGTAATGAACTCGTTAAAAAACGGACAACTCTGTTTCGTGGTTTTGTTTACAATACAATTTTAATTATTTTATGTACCTGTTGTACCTACGTACATACATGGTAGGTAGATGGAAATTTGATCTTGGTAAAATAAAGAGTAGGAAAAGAAAGTGCCGAGTATTATTGAATGTTCCGAAATTGCCTCTTGCTATGGCTCTAAGAAATGTTGACCCATATATTTGCCTAACTTCGAGTTGCTAAACATGGTGTCATTTCAGCATAATCAGTAGAATGATATAAACAGAAGAAGCGAGAAATTATACTAGATATACTACATTTATTAATTATAAATTAATAGGCAAGCATATATGCTGAAAATACCCTGAAAATTTCAGCTCGATTGGACAAAAAATGCAACTTATATCACGTTACATACAGAGGTACCGTTGTAACAAAATCTGATTTTATTACAAATAAAATTTATCTATCTATCTATACAGAGGTAGATGGATAGTTAGATTGTGACAAATCAATGTTGATCGAGTTAAACCATACTCACTTCGTTCGAAATTAAACGGTCAAAGGAGGTTGACTCAAACAAGCAACTACTGTTTTTTTTTCTCACGAGAATACCGGACATCCAAAGTACAGAGTAAAAAAAAAAATCTACCTAGCCGGGATTCGAACCTAGGCCACCTTGCAAACTTTGTGTTTTACCTACAGCAGTCGACGACCACAGAGACTGCTCAATACATAATATTTTATTATATTTATTTATCATTTTGATCATTAATCAATATTTTTGCCTCACTGGCCAATATTTTATACACTTCTCATAATATAGACCTAGTTTACCTCTTGATGTAGAAATCTTTGAATAAAGTTATAAAACGTTATTATTTCCATTCTGATTATCGGGTCTCATGGCAGCTTGGATGAGCAAAGTCCATTTAACCTCACCCTTATTTAAGTTCTATGTGAGGCGAAGTTTTTTTTGTTACTCTCATAAATTTAATATAAAATCAGTTTTTCTTTTTATGTCTCACACTGTCGCTGATTTTTCTAAAATTTTATTTACATCGTAGTATAATTTTGCGTAATAAGACCTTTAGTAAGAACCTTCAGTCATCCACGTGGGATAATTAGGCGTGGCTCCAGGGTTCATTATAGATATTCCTTTAGAGGGCTTTAAATACTTTTCTACTTGTTTCAACCATCTGAAATTAAGTGATCTCATTCCCTTTGATTAGACCTTCCTAAAAACATCAAAAATACATTTCTAGGATAACAATAGACGGCTCTGGGCTCCATAATAAGTAATCCTTTCAAATGCTATAACTCAAGTTTGGTCCAGTGTAATACTTTGGTTATATTTTTATATTTTTTCCTATGATAAGGCCTTTCAAAATATACCACAATCGCAGCTCCAAGATAACCAGGGGCGGCTCTGTGCAACTTTCTGGTTTTATTTTAGAAGGCTATATCTCCTATCCTATAAAAAATAAATACTTGAAACTATAAAAGGTATGTAGAAATAAAAATTCCCTATCCAAAAACGTAGCTCACGTCTTTCCACGATAAGCACACGTTGCTGTACCCTTGACAGAAAATTGGTCTGAAAAAAAAACCCGTATGAATAATTTCATGAAATTCAAGATTTTACGCGTGGCCAGAAAACGACTTTAACTCTACGTAGGAACCTCGCGCTTTCGTGAAACACAATCTATTTTTGCGTCTAATTACGAATTTGAAATAAAAATTGATAAAAGTTAGCGGGAAGTGGGCGAAAACAATAAAACATAATACATATAAACTCTGTTTCGTGTTAATATAGGCCGGTTGGCTGGCGCTACTTGACGAGCGCTCGCCTACCGGCGAGCTTGATTACTACTACCTTTTGTCCCTTCCCTAGTTCCAATTTAGGTGTACTTGAGGATGTGTTAAGTCGAAACCAAAATCCTATTTATATTACCACCTGATAAATCTATTAGTGCTAGATTCAAACGCCTACGACTGACAGTCCACGAGATATGGGTTCGAAACCAGCTCAGTCCAGCATGAATAATTGTTAAAATAGCTTAAATTTTAACACTTGAAAATTGTATTTCACGTATTTCCAACTGAGAAATAAATAAATAATTTAGTACTGGTAGGATATGCCAGTCATGTATCAAGAATCTCACGTAAATCCTATAAACTACTAGATAGTATTAGAACTGTGTATGCAAAACATACATACCTAATACATATGTGTTTATAATCACATCACTAAAATAATAAATAATATGATCCATACACGTTGTTCATTGTGTTTGTGTCCTTGTGAATGTCTATAGTCTATACATCAGATACTTGCTATCATTTAGGTTGCACTCACTGACTAAATTACATAGGCCTAGATAAGATAACGATCCTAACTGTCAAAATAGTAGTCAAGTTAGTCTAATCCCTTTTGACTTGTGACTCACAGTATTTTACTATCCATCACACATCACGTGATCAGATATGTGACCCATCCATCATTTCTTATCAGATCTGTGTAATATCTAATCAGTATTTCTATCTGATCTGTGTGTTACCTATCAGATTTATCTGATCAGAGAAATACTGGATCACTCAATATCTAATCCAGGTGTTCTGTGATGGAGGTTCTTGTGGGAGTTCCAATAGATTAATCAATTAAGTTTTAATGTATTAATAATTTCTTTTATGAATTGTAATCCTTTGGATTAAGAATTCTTATGAGACACTTTTGTGAGAGTATGAAACAACTGTGGTCCTTTAAGATTTTTTGGAGTCTTTTATAAGATCGTATCTATATTATTTCTAACGTGAGGCTGGATTTTGAGACTCAGGTTCTCTGAGATTGAGTGACGTATGGTTTAATAATCCCTTGCCGTTGCTTGAGAATGACTGTAATGGATTAATTATTTGTAATTCTTTGGATAGTAACTTATAATATTATAAAGACATGAACGTTGATCTTTGTTGCAATGAAACTAGTCCCTCAATTTTCATTGACATGCAAATAAGAAAGCTCCTCAGTAAATTTTGATAAGATGTCAATATTTTTTTTTTGAATCCCCCGATCTTTCCAAGAAATGCCCATGGGATTTTTGAAACAAGCAAAATAATGAAAAGCTTAGATTTCTAATCATAATAAGGATGAGTTAATCAATTGCTTTCAACGGGGTGATAAATTACTAATCAGCTGATTATAGTTCTGTCGGTGTTTCTTTGTGAATGACATTTTTGATTTTAATCAATGCTTTTTAATCATTAATGAAGCCAAATTAAACATTGACTAAATTAAGCGTAGATTAAGTAAAATTAATTGATTATTGTGACGAATAATAAACGCACCCATAGGGCCGAATTAAAAAAACAGGATTAAGATAAGCCGGACTCTCCCCCAAGGCAGAGTTTCCACGAATCATAGCTTAGTCAGTACAGCCCAACTTGAGTGACAGTCTGGATTATCTTACATTGAATCCTGTTTTTCGGCCTTTAGGGTGGAATTAATAGACAACACCAATAACTTAAGTCGTTGGTAAGTGTCGGTTTTCCCTAACTTACACAGTACGCAATCTGTGACTTAGCGCCAAAAACCTCTATTAATTCCGCTCTTAGTGTTCAAAATCCCCTTGTTGCTGGCCGCTAGTCTAACCCCCCGCTTTCTCCTTGTTGCAGCGCTATGAGATGACGGGGGGCGGGGCCCGCCAGAGGGCAATGCAGGCCGTGGACTACTACAACAGCAATGTGCTCAAGGCGCGTATACACGCGGGCCTCACCAGCGACCGCTCGGGGCCCCCACACCACCCCCACTACCCCCAGGGCCGGCACACACTCACGCAGGACCAAATGTACAGGTAAAAAAAAAAAAAAAAAAAAAAAAAAAGGTCACTAGCGTGGACTCCCTATCAGGAGGGTGAGGTGTCCTGGAGTTCTGGACCTCATTCCAGAAAGCACTCTTAGCGCCAGCATATTATGAAAGAGTAAGTTCAGCTACGCCAGTCACACCCACAGGTCTGAGTTTCAAACAATCACAGTGTCCCTACGCTAGTGGATAGTGTCCACTTACCTTGAGTGGATAGTATCCACTTACCTTGAGTGGATAGTGTCCACTTACCTTGAGTGGATAGTTGGATAGTGTCCACTTATCTAAGTGTATAGTGGATATTGTCCACTTATATTCATAGGATAGTGTCCATTTAACTTTAATCTTGTTTTACTATTCGGCCCTTACTCTCAAAATCCTAGAATCTCGACTTGAACCGTCAATTTTTTTTCTCAAATAACACAATTACTTCCTGAATGCATTATTTCAACGAATTTTAACGGGTTAAAGTGACTATCTTTCTAAATCAGCGGCTCTCAATCTTTTATCCTCATCGCCCCTTTTACCCTTGCATGCTCAATTTTTGTACAGACACCCTGTACAAAATTAGGTTAATTAGGTTATTATAAGGTTTTAAAAAAAATAACGTAAAAAGTTATACTGGATGTAACTAGTGGTTCAGTAAATACCCTGGGCTTGATGAAACTCCCATAGGTGTTTGATATCGGGTGTAATATTCGTAAGGAATAATCTAAGATCACCTTGTGCTTCGCCTCTCAAATGCCTCCTGATCAGTCATCGCCCACTTCTCTCTTTCGCCCCCCTAGAAATCTCAAATCGCCGCCGTATCGCTGTTCTAAATACACGAATCTCTGTTCTAAATATACGAATCTCTGTTCTAAATACACGAATCTCTGTTCTAAATACACGAATCTCTATTCTAAATACACGAATCTCTGTTCTAAATACACGAATCTCTGTTCTAAATACACGAATCTCTGTTCTAAATACACGAATCTCTGTTCTAAATACACGAATCTCTGAACAGTCGAAAATGGAGGTTACTCCCGTTATCAGTTGCTTCCCATGAACTGAACTGCACTCGTGGAATGGCAAGATAACGCCCCAACAAGAGGTCAGAGCTAGGAGGATACGGGGGCGTACATACCAGTGGCTATTCTTACTAGATATAATAGTCCTGGGTGCTGCGGCTCCGCCCTCTTGATTTAATAATAGCTCTTCTATAGTCCTTTATATAATAGTCCTTTCTTCATTTAATAACAGGCATAAACTTATTCTAAAATAAGGGCTTTTGCAAAGCATCTGGGACTCTATCTAGGATCTTTGCAGTCTGAAGTCTTACAAATCGAAAGCAGAACACATAGACTCATAATAGAGTCTGGAATTCGAACCCCCAACCTCCAGGTTACCGGTCCACTGCTTTCCGATCTATCCACTGAGGGGTCGTGAAGTGAATTATTTGATTCTTATTTGGAAATGAATTAACGAGTAAATTTACTAGTTTTATCAAGCTCTGTCACTGAAGTTAAATAACGTCCAGCGAGGTTAGGACTTGTACAAAGTACTCCTCTTTGAAAAACATCAAGGATGGCGGAAACTGACACAGAATTAGGAGAGTTTCAAGTGGTTGGACGGAAGAGCTCAGAATTTTAAATCCTGACACGGTAAATGAAGCCTTGAAAAAATTATTATTACTATTATAGAAAGTTTTATTAGATCGAACAAAAAATATATACAGTACAATACAATGAAATATAAAGAAAAAGAAAAAAATCAAGCAAATGTACAAGAAGAAAAAAAAGAGAATGAAATTAATGTCCTATCTAAGGGGCGGGGTTATTGCCTGTGGCAATCTCTTCCACCCTACCCTTAATCTTTGCCTGTGGCAATCCATGGCTCAGTGGTTAAGAGCATTGATTGGTTCCTGACCCGGAGGTTGCGGGTTCGAATACCGGCTGGAGTGGAAATTTCTGACCAAAATTTTCCGTATCCGGAATGGCATGGATGTAAAGGTAAGGTGCCCTGAAGTAATGCAAAAGTAGTTCCGGGGCACTCTTACCTTAAAAAAAAAAAAAAATAATATAATAACCTTAATCTTTTTTTAAACATTTTTTTTTTTTAAAGTTACCATTGTGTTCTTCCCCTCTCAGGAGTAACTCTAGTCTCGAGCTGATGCACGCGGAGTCGGGAGAATCTCTCCCGGCCGGGATATCGAACCCAACCCTCCGGCGGGAGTACGGCAGCCACGGGTCCATAGATGTCATCTCCAACAATGGCGGCCCGGTCAGTGAGAGCTTCTTCGCCATGCTGCAGGACTACCGACCCACCGTGAGTCTTTAGGTTAAGCAACGTCTGGACTGGTGAAAAGATTGTTTGTGAACATACTGAACATTGGGTGGAAGAGATTGCCACAGGCAATAACCCCGCCCTTTAGGTAGGACATTATTGTTATTTTCTTTTCTTTTTACTTATTTATTCTGTCATTTGTTTGTTCTTTTTTCTTCTTTCTTTTCTTAATTTTATACTGTTGCCTGTTTGTCCTCCTAATAAAGCTTAAAAAAAAAAAAAAAAAAAAAAAAAAAACATGAAGTAAAGTGAACATGTTTCATTGCGTCTATTTAGCACAAATTATACTCGAAGAAGAAATGGTTTTTACATTATTAAAAAAAAAAAAAAATTGAGTCCTCGACACCTCTTCTGGTAAACCTAATGGTACCAAAAAGACCTTATGGTATCTTTCAAATGGAAAAACGTGTATTCGACATTTTTTTTATTTTCTTTTTACAAAATATAATGATTTTCTTTTTAAAAAAATACTGAAACTTGTGAAATGAAATTTACTCCGGCCCTGTTTTAATTAAGAATCTCAAACTTGTCTTAAAATAGTTTTTATGTCAACTTCTTTTCAGAAATGTATTACTAACAGGGCGGTTCCATTTAAGATTCCAAAACTGACCCCCCTGGGCCGGATAAAACTGACCCCCCTAGTAATGATAAAAAATCAAAATCTAGAAGAAAATGGTTCACGTGTTTTAGCATTTTTTTTTTTAGTCCGTTCTCTAGATATTTCGAGTGGCTCCTTTTTTTGGCGCACCCTATGTATTACTTTCAATGATAATACTAGACTTTATTACTTATCCTGGAATTAATATTTGATCAGTGCAAACTTCCAAGAACTGTTTCTTTAATTCTCAAATATTTCTTCAATACGTACTTTATCAACATGAAAAAACTATCTGAGAAAATGTCATGTGCACGTGGTTATTTATGGTACTTTACAGAGCTTTTGTATACACGATTCCTGGTAGAGGAATACTGGATGGAAAGTAGCCAAGGTACTCGGTGTGTAATCTGTAGATATTAAGCCATAGGAGTTCCTGGCGACACAAGAGGTCAACTGTGATTAAGCGCTAGTCAATGTTAATTGAAGTGGGGGTCAAAGGTCGGTTCAGAAATAAGCTGACAGAAATGGGGCACGAGCAAAGAGTTCTGACTGTATCTCCCACTGTTAATACCAGATTACCAGCAATAAGTCATATAAGCGTGATTTACATTTGACACAAATTCTATTGTAGTCAAACATTTGTATACACAATTATTTACATTAAAAACTTTATTTATTTATTTATTTACATGTACGGAAAAACTGCTTTTGAACAAAATTTTGTACCACAAGTGTAAAAAAAATGTATAATTTAAAACACCCTGAAACATTTAGTTATATACTCTCCAGATAAGACACATGAATACAATTTTGGTTTCTCCAGAAGTTATTGCGGTAGTCATGTTTATAAGCACGTTCATTTTTTTCCCTTAAACGCTATAGTTTTGCTTAATTATTAATTAGTTGATCTTTCCAATGAATAGAAAATTTCTGAAATCCACGCACTAGCATATTTACCAGACGGCAAAAGTCTTTGTCTATGAGGGTGTAGTTGGGGAGTACGTTCAACACTCTAACCTGTAGGACAGGTATTAAGGGTTGGGTGGAAGAGATTGCCATAAGCAATAACCCCGCCCTTTAGTTAGGACATATGTATATATTTTGTTCATTTTTTCCTGTTTATATTAATATTGTCAATTTTGTATTTTAATTTTTACCATTATTTGTTTGTATATATTATATGTTCTTCTAGTAAAAAGTTTCGTAATAATAATAATAATAATAATAATAATAAGGTCCATTCCTGACACCTCATTAGAGTGTAAAATCATAGTTGGTTCTCTACTACGATAGACAGCTGTATCCATGGTTAAGTTTCGGGGTTAATAGCTTCATTCAGAAGAGCAGCAAACAATTTACTTAGCACCAAATGACCCGATAATCACGCTAATGACTGCTGTTCTCAATGCTGTTGGCAAACTCTAGGTTACTATAATAGCTGTGTTAATATTGGTTTCAGAGCTCCATTGACATAATAGCTAAGGTTAGATAGGTAAGGCATTGTTAACTCATCCACTGACACAACCACTTAACTACCGTGTACTACTAGTGCTATTACTAATATTGCTGCTACTTATTAGATACTCCTGCCGTGTACTCTGAAATACTCATAGTGAACCTTACTAACAAGGTTTGTACTGTGGTAAATTTTGTAGTACATACTTTTATTTAACTCGAGTACTTTCATTAGTTTGTTGGTACTAGGTACTTAGAGATTCTCATGAATGCTTTCTTTTGTAAAAGCCTTATCAATGTTTTTGTTGTTGGAATTACCAGTTTTCATAGTGTATTTTTTTGTAATCATATTTACAATTTTAACTGGAGTTACCGCTCACATACTCGTACCTATACGACTACGTACTTCCATGATTGATGAAAGAGCTGCAGTGCTACACATCGCCAGGTAAAAGATTAATGGTCGGACTAAACAGTCGTTTTGTATCGCCGAGAAATCTATGATTGCTTTGGAACATTTGTTTCTATTCAGGTTTCTCGTGTATCCTCTCTCTCATATTAACCCTTCCCTGCTGCAGGTCCTCGGCATGATGGTCACAGATCAGCGGAGTCCGGGGCCGGCCGAATATCTCCGACCCAAAGCCGACAGCGTGCCGTCGAATAGTGACGTCCCGAGTTCCCTCTCCTCCTCGCTGATGGATGAGACAGACGGGCGGGGGGCGGCAGCCGGCAGTCCCAAGCTGAAGATCAAGTTCCAGCGTCTGTTCGGGGGTCAGAGTGGAGGGGCGGGGGGCAAACCCCTGCGGGCGCCCTCCTCATTGGATGACTCGAGCCTCCCCCTCTCCCCCTCCTCTTCCTCCTCCTCGTGTAACGGTGAGCACAGACTTTCAGCTCTTTCTGGAATGCATTAAAAAATACAATACTTTCCTTATTATAGGATAAGGAAAGTAAAAACCAAAGTGAAGGCATCGATTTTCTTACATCTAAATTTTGCAAACTTATAGGTGTTAATTTTATACGAAAGGTGAACGAAAAGTAAGTTTCAGCTTTGTAGTTAAATGAATTAAAAAGGAAAAATTGTCTGATACCTATTTATTATAAACTGGTTAGAGTCCTACCAGAGAAGACCCAATTATCACACCGAATTTCATTATTTTTTAATAAATATTGAAGAATAATCAAACCATCAAAGAATAATAATGAATATTAAAAAGAATAATAAAGAAAAATTAACCCTTTCACAGGGCTCTCAGCTCTCAACACAAGCGGCGGCGGCAGTACGCCGGCGGGGCTGGACACGGGCTCCGGGCGGCGGCGTGCCTTCGCCCACTATGACGTGCCGTCCCTGAGTGCCAACCTGGGGTACGCCGCCCGCGTGAGGTCTCTGCTGCTAGCGCGGCGGCGCAACACCAGCACGGGGGCGTCGGCGGCCAGTGGCGGCCTGGGCGGCCTGCGGGCGTCCACGCCAGACAGCGATGAGGACGCCGGGGATGGGCGGTGCAATCATTTGATTGAGAGGTGAGTAGGAAGTTGTGTGGATTGCGAAATACACCAATGTATTTTCATAGCAGGAATTTTCTGTGAACATGAAAAGAAAAACATACATTTTTTGGCACTGGTGTTTCAATTCACCTCTGATAACACAAAGAGGCGTAAACAACATTTTCGAAATTTTACAGGAGAGCCAAAATGAGTTTTCTTGTGCATACATTTTCTGTTCACGGTAGGAAAATCATCACTTCCCTGTACCCGTGAATGACCATACAAACTTTTTCTGTTGCCAAATTTGATTATTTAACTGTGACTATCGATTTACGCCTATTTGATTTGTCTGAAAAAGAGAAAATGAGGGAAACGCCTGATTTCAAATTTTGTTGTATCTTTTCTTTGGATTATAATTGGATTACTTCCATTTGTGAGAACAAAATATAGCACAAGTAGACTCAATCCAAGCAATAAAACCGATTTCAAAAATTTGTGGTTTACGCCTCTTTGTGTTATCAGAGGCGAATTTAAGATTTCAAAGTTGACCCCCCTAGACCGGCTACTGATGGAAAAAATTGAGTCCCCCTAAAAATAAATGATCATGTGATTTAAAAAAAATAATAAATATTTCAAATGGTTCTCGAGTTTTAAGGGGTGGCAAGTTTTATCAAACACCATGTATGAAAAATATTGATAACTTTACTAAGTACTTCCCAAGAAGGGCCTCCAAGAAGGAGTGAAATGAAAACAGTTATTTAATAATGAAGGAAAGCAGAGAAAAGTTGTTCTCTGGAGAGTTTTATTTTAGACTAAAACAAAATTCAAAACTTCGAAAAATGAATGGGTGAGTAGAAGAACCAGGAATGTCAAAAATCGATTTTTTTTTTCTTCGTAGAATAAGAAGAAATGTACCGTTTTCTATCATCTCTGTGAATATGAAGGAGAAATACCCCTTAAAAGTATAATTTTTTTCGATTTTAAAGTGGGGGAAGCGGAAAAAAAATCTGATGTAAAATAAGGAATGTAACAAAATCACTGACCTTTTTTGCTAGCGGTATTAGTACCTAGTTGTGAGAATCTTGTCGAATAACAAGAAATGTAAAATTTAATTTTACTATACTCATTAGCATCAGGAAAGCAAAAATAAGACAAATCTTATTTTTGCTTTCCTGAAAAGTCGAGTTTTGACATTCCTGGTTCTTCTACTCACCCATTCAAATATAAAACTGGCTGATTAGCCAATGTATACTGATTCCTCTTCTCTCCCCCAGCTGTCCCTTCTTCCGCAATGAGGTGGGCGGGGAGGGGGTGCGGGAGGTGAGCCTCAGTCGCCTGTCCTCCCCCCCTGCCCCCTGCGCGGGGCCCATGCACCGCCCCCCGCTAGCCTACGGGGTGGCCATCCTGGAATACCCCGCGGGCGAGACCCACTGGAAGCAGGGCACCTGCCCCTACCAGACCCCCGGCCCTGGGCGACACATCGAGTCTGTGGACGCCGGGGCGCTCTACTATAGGAACTACTTCTACGGGCAAGGTGAGTACTACTCTACTATAGGAACTACTTCTACAGGCAAGGTGAGTACTACTCTACTATAGGAACTACTTCTACGGGCAAGGTGAGTACTACTCTACTATAGGAACTACTTCTACGGGCAAGGTGAGTACTACTCTACTATAGGAACTACTTCTACGGGCAAGGTGAGTACTCCTCTACTATAGGAACTACTTCTACGGGCAAGGTGAGAACTACTCTAATATAGGAACTACTTCTACGGGCAAGGTGAGTACTACTCTACTATAGGAACTACTTCTACGGGCAAGGTGAGTACTACTCTACTATAGGAACTACTTCTACGGGCAAGGTGAGTACTACTCTACTATAGGAACTACTTCTACGGGCAAGGTGAGAACTACTCTACTATAGGAACTACTTCTACGGGCAAGGTGAGTACTACTCTACTATAGGAACTACTTCTACGGGCAAGGTGAGAACTACTCTACTATAGGAACTACTTCTATGAGCAAGGTGAGTACTACTCTACTATAGGAACTACTTCTACAGGCAAGGTGAGTACTACTCTACTATAGGAAGTACTTCTACGGGCAAGGTGAGTACTCTGGGGCGCTCTACTATAGGAACTACTTCTACAGGCAAGGTGAGTACTACTCTACTATAGGAACTACTTCTACGGGCAAGGTGAGTACTACTCTACTATAGGAACTACTTCTACGGGCAAGGTGAGTACTACTCTACTATAGGAACTACTTCTACGGGCAAGGTGAGTACTACTCTACTATAGGAACTACTTCTACGGGCAAGGTGAGTACTACTCTACTATAGGAACTACTTCTACGGGCAAGGTGAGTACTACTCTACTATAGGAACTACTTCTACGGGCAAGGTGAGTACTACTCTACTATAGGAACTACTTCTACGGGCAAGGTGAGTACTACTCTACTATAGGAACTACTTCTACGGGCAAGGTGAGTACTACTCTACTATAGGAACTACTTCTACGGGCAAGGTGAGAACTACTCTACTATAGGAACTACTTCTACGGACAAGGTGAGCACTACTCCTGTAGAGCGATTGAAAGGGGACAACTGCTGGCATTAACCTCAATAGCCCTTCCCTCAAAGTTGAGTATAAGTAACATACATACCCCTTCACACAGTACATATCCTATTTAACTTGGACTGAGCATCAACATTATTCTAGGTTAGGTAATCTTACTACAATACCATTGTACAATAGTACAAATGTATATTATAAAGAAAATCTGCCCCGGCCAGGATTTGAAACCATTTGAATTAAGATGTGTAAACATTTTCTCATGACCAATAAAGGCTGGTTAATGTGGGTAGCAGATCTGAGAATTTCCTGCGAATGGAGGGTACCACCCCCGTCGTAATATGACCATACAATTGAAAGCGACGTTAAAACCCAATTATATATATTTAAAAAAAAAAAAAACAGAGAAATGACCTCTTTGGACCTCTATCAATTCGCCGGGAACTCGGCCAGCTCACGTAAACCACTCCCCAGAACTCCGCGCTAGGAACAGCCAAGCATGTCATCAGCGACATTGTCACATCATCATTATCCTTTTCTATTGTTCCTGACTGCTTGGTGACGCTATGTCTCACGCCAGGCCTCCCGTTATCCAAACTTGTACTCTGAAGTAGAAATATACTTGTGAATGAAAAATATGTTTCTTAGTAACTCACTAATATGCGTGTCGGAATTTTGTCTTTACCTATCACCATAGTCAGCGGTGATATCTAAAATATGATGAGAATTGAAATTTTCCCAAAATCGTTTAATGCTTGCTGATAAGAGCATCAAAAACCCATTATATTTACTCTTTTACTTAATTTTGTCTCATCTGCTTGCAGAGCATCAGAACTGGCTAGGCTTGGTATACCATAATATACTCTTACATTACATGTTGTCTCATCTGCTTACCTTACAGAGCATCAGAACTGGCTAGGCATGGTATACCATACTCTTATATTACATGTTGTCTCATCTGCTTACCTTACAGAGCATCAGAACTGGCTAGGCATGGTATACCATACTATTCCTTATATTACATGTTGTCTCATCTGCTTACCTTACAGAGCATCAGAACTGGCTAGGCATGGTATACCATACTATACTCTTATATTACATGTTGTCTCATCTGCTTACCTTACAGAGCATCAGAACTGGCTAGGCATGGTATACCATACTCTTATATTACATGTTGTCTCATCTGCTTACCTTACAGAGCATTAGAACTGGCTAGGCATGGTATACCATACTCTTATATTACATGTTGTCGCATCTGCTTACCTTACAGAGCATCAGAACTGGCTAGGCATGGTATACCATACTCTTATATTACATGTTGTCTCATCTGCTTACCTTACAGAGCATCAGAACTGGCTAGGCATGGAATACCATACTATACTCTTATATTACATGTTGTCTCATCTGCTTACCTTACGGAGCATCAGAACTGGCTAGGCATGGTATACCATACTATACTCTTATATTACATGTTTCCTCATCTGCTTACCTTACAGAGCATCAGAACTGGCTAGGCATGGTATACCATACTATACTCTTATATTACATGTTGTCTCATCTGCTTATCTTACAGAGCATCAGAACTGGCTAGGCATGGTATACCACACTCTTATATTACATGCTGACTCATCTGCTTACCTTACAGAGCATCAGAACTGGCTAGGCATGGTATACCATACTCTTATATTACATGTTGTCTCATCTGCTTACCTTACAGAGCATCAGAACTGGCTAGGCATGGTATACCATACTATTCTCTTATATTACATGTTGTCTCATCTGCTTACCTTACAGAGCATCAGAACTGGCTAGGCATGGTATACCATACTATACTCTTTATTACATGTTGTCTCATCTGCTTACCTTACAGAGCATCAGAACTGGCTAGGCATGGTATACCATACTCTTATATTACATGTTGTCTCATCTGCTTACCTTACAGAGCATCAGAACTGGCTAGGCATGGTATACCATACTATACTCTTATACGAGGTTTGGCTATTAAGTTCGTAGACGCGAGCCGCTACGCAAAAGCTGTCCATGCTAGGAAGATATGATGAACATGTTTAGAAAGCTTCAAGTCTTGTGTTTTGATTGATAGCTGTCACATGCCTGTACTGTAATTAGTTCTGTTGTGATAGCCCGACGCGCAAGACACCTTTTTTAATTTTGCCGGAATTATGATTGATACAAACGTTGAGCAACGAGTGATTTTTGAATTTTACGTAAAACATGCTGGTGAAACATTTTCTTTGTTAAAGACAGTGTACCAGGAGTCATGTTTGAAAAGATCAACGCTTTATAAGTGGTTTAAAACGGTTTCAAGATGGTCAGGAAGATGTTGAGGACGATCCACGTCCTGGTCGCCCCCAAAGCTCAAAAACATTGAAAAAATTGGTGTTATGATTCGTTCTGACCGTAGATTACCTCTTAGACTAATGGCTGATACATTTAAAATTAATAAAGAATGTGTGAGACAAATTTTGCACGAAAATTTCAACATGACAAAAGTTTGCGCAAAAATGGTGCCATGCGCCAGCCCACAGTGCCTTCTCCGTGAAGACGTTCCTGGCCAAGTACAACATCCCAGTGTTGGAACACCCTCCTTACTTACCCGACCTGGCCTCGTGAGACTTTTACTTATTCCCAAAAATCAAATCTGCCCTGAAAGGTACCAGATTTGACAGCGTAGATGCCGTTAAGAAAAAACCGGCAAAAGTCTTGGAAGGCCTCACACAAAATGACCTCCACCACTGTTTCGATCAATGGAAAATTTGCTTAGAACGTTGTAGGGATAGAGGAGGGAAGTACATTGAAGGGGATAACTACTAAAGTTGGGTAAGTTAAACACACATCGTTTTATGGAAAGAGTCTACGAATTTAATAGCCAAACCTCGTATTACATGTTGTCTCATCTGCTTACCTTACAGAGCATCAGAACTGGCTAGGCATGGTATACCACACTATACTCTTATATTACATGTTGTCTCATCTGCTTACCTTACAGAGCATCAGAACTGGCTGGGCAGGGACAACCTATATACATGTGTCTATCTGCTTACCTACAGAGCATCAGAACTGACTAGCATGGTATACCATACTATCCTTATATTCAGTTGTCTCATCTGCTTACCTTACAGAGCATCAGAACTGGCTAGGCATGGTATACCATACTATACTCTTATATTACATGTTGTCTCATCTGCTTACCTTACAGAGCATCAGAACTGGCTAGGCATGGTATACCATACTGTACTCTTATATTACATGTTGTCTCATCTGCTTACCTTACAGAGCATCAGAACTGGCTAGGCATGGTATACCATACTATACTCTTATATTACATGCTGTCTCATCTGCTTACCTTACAGAGCATCAGAACTGGCTAGGCATGGTATACCATACTATACTCTTATATTACATGTTGTCTCATCTGCTTACCTTACAGAGCATCAGAACTGACTAGGCATGGTATACCATACTATACTCTTATATTACATGTTGTCGCATCTGCTTACCTTACAGAGCATCAGAACTGGCTAGGCATGGTATACCATACTCTTATATTACATGTTGTCTCATCTGCTTACCTTACAGAGCATCAGAACTGGCTAGGCATGGACGATAACCTGGGCCCTGTGGCCATCAGTCTGAAGCGGGAGAAAGTGGAGTACACTCAGGAGAGTCAGCAAATGTACAGATACCGCCTGCTGATCCGAACGAGTGAGGTAAGTGAACATTGTACCATGTACAAATGTACATACTTCCACTGACCCATTTGGTTTTATGATTGTTACCAAGTTTTATGTCGAACCATCTCTACTCGAGATCCCAAAGTGCACTTCAGATCGAGAGAATGGAAGCATAAAAATTAAACTGCAGGTGGGTGAATGGTTCATTAAAAAAGTCATTTAAAAAAATGATTATAAAATACGTTACTGACTTTTCGTGTCCTTCAAATGCTGATGTCTAAAGACTCAGTCTTGAAATATGTACGATCTATATTAAAAAGTAAATGCTAATATTTATCCGTGCACGCTAGGTAGGCAAGTGGATTGAAGTTTAGCGATTACATTATTTCCTTAGCATTGGTATTCCCTATCTTAGACAGTATGCAATGTTAGCGCCACAAACTTAAAATTATAAAAAACGTCTATTTTTTCCGAGTAGACATTTTTGCTTTAAGCCTAGATTTTGCTTTTAAAATAATGGGGAAACTAACGCTTAAGTCCGAACTTGTGATCTTGATTTTGTCTATTCATTTCACCCTAATTATTCATGGCTAAATAAAGTAGGTAGGTGTACCTCAGAGAAAATGAAAAGATATCAAATGAAGACCTTTATATAAGACACTGTGCAAAAAATATATTTGGACAACTTGTTTTTTTTTCTCCTTTTAATTGGATTTTTGTTATTTCTTCTTTCGTATTTTTTTGGTGGGGGGATGAGATGGTGGTCCCCCCTCGGCCTCCTCATCACCCCTTATAGCCGACCCTATCCTCCTCTAGCTTTGGTAATGCTTTTTTTTTTCTTAAATAGTTTTGATAGTTTTCTTGATGTTTTTTTTTTTTTTTTTTAATGTGTCTGTTTTTCTCGTTAAGTTTTTTATTATTCATTTGTGTTTTTGTATTCGGTTTCTTTTTTTCTTTTTCTTATTGTATTGTTCTTGATTTTAATCTTTGGTGGGGAGATAAGTTGGTGGTCCCCCCTTCGGCCTCCTCATCACCCCTTATAGCCGACCCTGTCCTCCTCTAGCTTTTTTCTTTATTTTTTGTTCATTTTTTTTTTTCTTTTGGTTGTAGTGCTTCTTTCTTTTGATTTATTTCTGGTACTTCTGTTGTTATTTTTCTTGAATTGTATGTATTGTTTTTTAGTGTGTGCTTGTGTGTCCTCTTTATATTTTTTTGCGTTTTATCAGGATTTTTTTTATTTCTTCTTTTGTATTTTTTAGGGGGGGTTGAGATGGTGGTCCCCCCCTCGGCCTCCTCATCACCCCTTATAGCCGACCCTATCCTCCTCTAGCTTTTTTTTCTTCATTTTTTTGTGATTTTTTTCGTTTTATATGGATTCTTCTTTTCTTTTGATTTTTTCTGGTATTTTGTTCTTGTTTTGTCTTGAGTTGTGTATATTGTTTCTTGATGTGTTTACTGTGTGTGTGTCCTTTTTCTTTATTTTTTGCGTTTTATCTGGATTCTTATTTTCTTCTTTTTCTTTTGATTTTTTTCTGGTACTTTGTTCTTCTTTTGTTTTGAGTTTGTGTATATTGTTTCTTGATGTGTTTACTGTGTATGTGTCCTTTTTCTTAATTTTTTGCTTTTTATCTGGATTCTTATTTTCTTCTTTTTCTTTTGATTTTTTCTGGTATTTTGTTCTGGTTTGTCTTGAGTTGTGTATATTGTTTCTTGATGTGTTTACTGTGTATGTGTCCTTTTTCTTTATTTTTTTGCGTTTTATCTGGATTCTTATTTTCTTCTTTTTCTTATGATTTTTTCTGGTACTTTGTTCTTGTTTTTTCTTGAGTTGTGTATATTGTTTCTTGATGTGTTTACTGTGTATGTGTCCTTTTTCTTTATTTTTTGCGTTTTATCTGGATTCTTATTTTCTTCTTTTTCTTTTGATTTTTTCTGGTATTTTGTTCTTGTTTTGTCTTGAGTTGTGTATATTGTTTCTTGATGTGTTTACTGTGTATGTGTCCTTTTTCTTTATTTTTTTGCGTTTTATCTGGATTCTTATTTTCTTCTTTTTCTTTTGATTTTTTCTGGTACTTTGTTCTTCTTTTGTCTTGAGTTGTGTATATTGTTTCTTGATGTGTTTACTGTGTATGTGTCCTTTTTCTTATATTTTGCTTTTTATCTGGATTCTTATTTTCTTCTTTTTCTTTTGATTTTTTCTGGTATTTTGTTCTGGTTTTGTCTTGAGTTGTGTATATTGTTTCTTGATGTGTTTACTGTGTATGTGTCCTTTTTCTTTATTTTTTTGCGTTTTATCTGGATTCTTATTTCCTTCTTTTTCTTTTGATTTTTTCTGGTACTTTGTTCTTCTTTTGTCTTGAGTTGTGTATATTGTTTCTTGATGTGTTTACTGTGTATGTGTCCTTTTTCTTAATTTTTTGCTTTTTATCTGGATTCTTATTTTCTTCTTTTTATTTTGATTTTTTCTGGTATTTTGTTCTGGTTTTGTCTTGAGTTGTGTATATTGTTTCTTGATGTTTTTACTGTGTATGTGTCCTTTTTCTTTATTTTTTTGCGTTTTATCTGGATTCTTATTTTCTTCTTTTTCTTTCGATTTTTTTTGGTATTTTGTTCTGGTTTTGTCTTGAGTTGTGTATATTGTTTCTTGATGTGTTTACTGTGTATGTGTCCTTTTTCTTTCTTTTTTGCGTTTTATCTGGATTCTTATTTTCTTCTTTTTCTTTTGATTTTTTCTGGTACTTTGTTCTTGTTTTGTCTTGAGTTGTGTATATTGTTTCTTGATGTGTGTACTGTGCATGTGTCCTTTTTCTTTAGTTGTTGCGTTTTATCTGGATTTTTGTTATTTCTTCTTTTGCATTTTTTACGGGGGGTTTGAGATGGTGGTCCCCCCCTCGGCCTCCTCATCACCCCTTATAGCCGACCCTGTCCTCCTCTAGCTTTATTTTTTTCTTCCTTTTTTTTTTCTTGTTGTGGTATTTCTATTTTTTGTGTTGTGTATATTCTTTCTTGCTTTATGTTTATGTGTCCTTTTTCTTCTTCTTTTTATGTTTATTTTTAATGTGGGGGGTTGAGATGGTGGTCCCCCCTCGGCCTCCTCATCACCCCTTATAGCCGACCCTATCCTCCTCTAGCTTTTTTGATACTTTTTTCTCAATTTGATTCTTCATGTGATTATTTTGAGTAACAATAAACAGCGAACAAGAACGAAAAGTTGATGAAAAGCAAGACGAACAAATCAGCAGGAACAAAAAAATCACAAACAATATTAAGAAAGAAATAATTACGAAAGCTTGACATGACAGAACAAAACAGGAACATTGACGAAAATTACTTGGACAGGAACATGGAACATATTGTACATTATCTTACAAAGTCTTGAACTGATGATGGTCACAGAAATTTCAGCATGACTAGTAATTTTGATTTAGTTTCGAATGGATTTGTGTTACGAAATTTTTTTTGTAATATTTGATTTTTTTCAATTGAACTATGAAGTATGAATGAAGTTGCTAAGGAAATATTAAACAGGCTAAAATTTCTTGTGAAATTAAAATTAAAATATTTTGTGGCTGAAACAAAAGTGAATCAATATACAGTAAATATAGCGAGAAAAGCCCTGTTTACAACAACAAAAAATTAGGGAAATCGATAGAACGAATTATTTTCTGTCTCTGTCTGTATAACAAGTTTATTGGGGTCTTGTTTTTAGGATAATTCAGGCTACTCGGAGCCCCATGGGGGCCATTTTGGTGAAAATTAAAAATGATTTTTCTAATTTTATTTAATCAAGAGCAATGCTCTTGAAAATTTTGAAGGTTTGTTAAAAAATAATATTTGATTTCAGTTGTGAAAAAAGTGCACTGTGTTAAAAAAAATAAATAGAAAATCGAAAAAAATTGCCCTAAATGATCATTATTTTCAAATCAACCCCATTTCCAATGTTTGTAACATCGATCGATTTTCGATACAAGCCTTCTATTATTATTAATTTTTTTAATAAGTATTTCATTATCAGTGTTTCAAGTACTGAAGAAACTTTTTCTGTCGAATCTGGATAAAAGAGAAACCTTGATATAAAAAAACATTTTCGAGGACCAAAATCTCTATACAGGGTGTTAAGTTCTCGTTAAGTTTTTTATTATTCATTTGTGTTTTTGTATTCGGTCTATTTTTCTCTTTTTCTTATTGTATTGTTCTTGATTTTAATCTTTGGTGGGGGGATAAGTTGGTGGTCCCCCCTTCGGCCTCCTCATCACCCCTTATAGCCGACCCTGTCCTCCTCTAGCTTTTTTCTTTATTTTTTGTTCATTTTTTTTTCTTTTGGTTGTAGTGCTTCTTTCTTTTGATTTATTTCTGGTACTTCTGTTGTTATTTTTCTTAGCATGGGTGACTGCGTCCTGAACAGCCTTAACTCTTGTTCTGTGTCCTTAACAGATTTAACTCTTGTTCTGTGTCCTTAAAATCCTTAACTCCTTAACAGCCTTAACCTTAACTAAAAAAACAGTTTTTAGTGACAAATTTACTTACCAAAGGTGTTTTCCATAAAGTTTAAGTTACCAACCACACGAAATAATTCATATCACCAAGATCCAAGGGTAAGTAATTAAATTACACGAGAAATTAAGAAATACTTATTGAAATCCATTAAGAAAATAATTCACCATTGCATGAAACAAATAGAAAATTTTCGAAGCTAAGAATCAGCTGATTGGCTTATCAACAACTATCTGATTGTCTATCGGCTGATAAGATGAACTTTAACACCAAGTAACCGGTCCATCATTACTCTACCGGTTCATCACTACCCATGCTCAATAACTGATAAATAGATATTCCGCGTGGACAACAGCATCAAAAGAATTCAAAATTAGTTCCCATGTCAATCAATAGAGAGTACTACCACCGTCACCCACCAACCCGCCATCAACAGCTGGAAAGCACGTGGATGTACTAGATACCAAGATTCTTATCACCTTATCGATTCTTATCACCTCAAACGCGGGAGAGTACCTACAAATAATCAGCTGCAGTAAACACGAAAATCTCCAACCTGCCACCAACTCACTGCTTATCAGACACAGTGCTGCCAAACTAGATAAGTCCAAGCAAGGGATTTTCAAATTTTCCCTTTTGCGAATTTCCCTCATTATCTTATCTTTTGGACTGACTTATTGATCGATTTAATATTAATTAATACTATTACTCTTTTTTATCATTACTATTACGATTTTTTTTAAGTAGCTACTAATTAATTAATTCATTAGTTTCTAGTTTAAGTATTATTTTACGATTTGAAAGACTTTTAATCTCCCCTACTACTATAGTACCTAGTAGGATATTTTGCTTTAGAACTATTAGACTTTTTATTTTATTTTTTTTATTTATTTAATTATTTTTTAATTTTTTTTTTTTAAACATAAATAGTCAAGTAAACTGTTTATAATATTATTCTATCCTAGCAGACATGCAGTAGATTTAGAATTAAGACTTTCCAACGACAAACCACTTCCTTAAAATGTCATATCGACTGCGTTCTAGGGAAAATGAGGACATAGAAAATATAAAAGCTGAACTAGAAACCAAATTAAAAGAGATAACAAATTTAACACTTAGGTCTAATATCAAACGTAAAGTTTTTGATATCCTAGAACGCCTTACAAAACTTGAAGAAGATGAAGAAGCTATAAGAAAAGACAATACACAGTATGAAAAGAAGATATTTGATTTGGAAAATGAGAACAAAGGTCTTAGGAAAAAACTCAATGATGAGATTAGTAGATCTTATGTACTTTTGAATGAAGGACAAGAACAAGTAGAAGTTTTGAAAGAAAAAATTAAAGAGTTTGAAATTTCAAATACTAATAAAACAAAAAAAATTGAAACACTGGTACATGATATGGATCTAAAGAATTCTGAAACAGAAAAATTATTAGAGGATAACAACAGACAACAAAAAGACATAAAATTACACCAAAGTGAGATCAATAAACTCAAAGAAACTATCCATAACCTGGAAAAGAAGAACGAAGAAAATGAAGAAAATATAGAAAAATTAAAATCAGAAAATTTTAACCCTTTATGGTCAGGTCATCCTCGACTCATGTGTTTTGATACACAAACTACAGAACGTCCTTCCCAGAAACTCAGACAACCATAACTACAATACACGTCATCGTGAAAACATCCTGACCTGAGAGCTATGACTCATCACACCCTTTTCCTTACTTGCAAAATTTCTATCCCTCCCCTTGCTTTATCTTATTATTCTACCTACGTCTCAATCTATTATACCAATATTATCAATAATACTCTTTACTCCTTCTGTAACTCCTCTCTCATTATCTTCACTGGTCCTCCTATCACCACATGTTCATCTTGCTATCTCTCTTCAAATTTTCTTCCTTTGCTTCTTTCTTCTTTTACCGGGGCCACTTGAAGCCTGAGACTGGTTGCCTCTGGCGCATTAGTTTAAGTTTAGTTTAATTTTTAGTATATAATTAGTCATTTAAGATAAATGTGAAACACATACTTTGTATATATTTATTCACAATAAACATTTGATTGATTGATTGATTGACATACATAATTATAAGCAAGAAAAAATGTGAGACAAAAGACAGCGCGAGGATTAAAAAGATATTGGATACATCAAACCTAATTATGCCCTGTAGACTGCAATAAACTGCAATTGTGAAGTAATAACACTCTGATAGTTAGAATTTTATAGTTTTAGGGCCTTATTTGAAACAGGACTAAAGTTAAGTTAAGCCAGACACGTCCACAAGTCGAAGTTCAACCAATTACAGCGCATATACAGCACGAGTTGAGGGACAGTGTGGCCTATCTAAACTTTAATCCTGTTTTTTATTTTAATTCGGCCTTTTTTTTTTTATTTGGTTGAAGGCAGGAAAAAATCTTTTAAAGACACCCAGGTCATCCTGACTTGGGGTGTGGGATTTCCACCCACTAAAAACACACCTTCTCAAAGAGCTAACCGCACCTGGAACCGAAAAATATCGAAAAATATATTAGTATAACTAATTCTAGATTAATAAGAGCAGCTTTGACTACTGATTGGTGGCGTAAGTTAAGACCTTACTGAACAGAATTTTCCAACAAAAGTTAACCTAATTGTGATTGTTCCCCTGTTCCAGTTACAAACACTCCGAGGATCCATACTAGAGGACGCCATACCAAATCTGAAACCCTCCTCCTCCAGCAGTAAGAGTTTAAATGCCAAAGAAGTATTAGAATACGTTGCACCAGAAGTACAATTGAATTGGTAAGTTGACACAGTCAAGCGACTTATACTCGTACTTGTACTAATGTACTATAAAACATCAATAACTTAAGTCGTTGGTAAGTGTCGATTTTCCCTATCTTACACAGTACGCAATCCCTGACTTAGCGCCACAGAGGTATTACAAAAACGTCTATTAATTCCACCCTAAATCTACTTCCAGCCTGCGGCTAGGCGTGAGCTCCCCCTCCGTGGAGGAGCAACTGCTCAAGCTGGACGAGCAGGTGCTGACCTGCCACTACAAGGTGGGGGTGATGTACTGCCGGGCGGGCCAGAGCTCGGAGGAGGACATGTACAACAACGAGGAGGCGGGCCCCGCCCTCAGCGAGTTCCTGGAGACCATCGGGCACCGCGTCAGACTCAAGGGGTTTGACCAGTACCGCGCCGGGCTCGACAATAAGAGTAAGTGTTACACACTGTATATTCTTAATCTAACACCCTGTATGTAAGTAAAGTCGAAAACAAGCCTCAACTCGTTGTAGCAGCCCCTGAAGTCATGCCCCTGGTAGTTCCGGGGTGTTTTCTCCATTCATCCGAGCTCGCTGATGGCTCAAACACCATCGCGAGTGATTCCAACTCTATAATAATAATAATATCGCCTTATTTATACTGCCCGATTAGGACTATTAAAGTCCCATTATTCCAGCAGTAAGCCCAAGACAAACTATTATGTGGTAAAAATCCCAATTGGGAGGATAACTTGTCATGTCCGGCTGGGTTTCGAACCCACGACCTCTGGAACCTGTGGATTCACAGAGTGCCGCCTTTACCACTGAGCTACCGGGACAGAGAAATTTCTCTGTGAAAAAAAAAGAGTAAGTGTGGGATAGTAAGAGTAAGTGTGGGATAACAAGAGTAAGTGGGGGAATATAAGAGTAAGTGTGGGATAATAAGAGTAAGTGTAGGATAATAAGAGTAAGTGTGGATTTTATTTTCACTAAAGAATTGATTCAATTTTGAGCTTCATAGGCTATTAGCCATTTGACTGTGTGAAGTTAGGTGTTTGTGATTACATCCGTTCATTTTTATATAGGTTCTTGATAGAGAAGAATGATCTGAGGTCTAATTTTATCCTGTAGATAGACATGGACCCCTAGAAAATCTTCCTATTAAGCTCATTTTTCAGAGGATAATCAGAGTAAATTCATTTCTCTGATGTTGAACATTTTTATTAGATTTATGATTTAGGAAAATATATGTTAGTTTGTATGGATATTGAAACCCTTTTGCTCAAGGAAATCAAACTCTTCAATTCGAGGGCTGAAGTTTAACTCGAGAGCGGAGAAATGCATAGCTAAAAGTACCCCCTAAAAGTACAAAAGATATTGTACTTCAAGGGGATTGTAATGAAAAAAATGTAGAATGAAAATAAATCAACATATTATTTCGTTTTATTTCTCATATTTAAAGATATTATGGTAATAAAGATTATTCTACGGGCTAGCAGTAGCAAACATAGAAGTATTAAAGTGTTGATAAGGAGATGTTGATATTATGATGAGTGGGACAGGAATTTTCTGAGCAGGCGACAATTTTCGAGCAGGACAGCCTTTTTGCATTTCATGTACAAGTGATAGAGGGAGGTTGATTTTCTTAGTGTGGGTGTAGAAACTGCAATGAATGACTCCGTTTGTGGATATGATTATTATTATTATTCCAACTCTATAACAACATACCATACAACCTGTTCCCCCCCCCCCCCCCCCCCCCCCCCCCAGCCGACTCCACGGGCCTCTACTCCGTGTTCGCGGAGCACCAGGGTCTCCAGATCATGTTCCACGTGTCCCCCCTCCTCCCCTTCACCCCCCACAACCGACAGCAGCTACTGCGCAAGCGCCACATAGGCAACGACATCGTCACCCTCGTGTTCCAGGAGCCAGGCAGTCTGCCCTTCACGCCCCGCACCATCCGCTCCCAGTTCCAGCACGTGTTCATCGTGGTGCGGGTCTCCAACCCCAACACAGACCGCACCCAGTACAGGTGAGTCCGCTCCCAGTTCCTACACGTGTTCATACACAGACCACACCCAGTACAGGTGAGTCCGCACCCAGTTCCAACACAGAGACCACACCCAGTACAGGTGAGTCCGCACCCAGTTCACACGTGTTCATCGTGGTGCGGGTCTCCAACCCGAACACAGACCGCACCCAGTACAGGTGAGTCCGCACCCAGTACAGGTGAGTCCGCACCCAGTACAGGTGAGTCCGCTCCCAGTTCCAACACACAGACCACACCCAGTACAGGTGAGTCCGCTCCCAGTTCCAACACACAGACCACACCCAGTACAGGTGAGTCCGCTCCCAGTTCCAACACACAGACCACACCCAGTACAGGTGAGTCCGCTCCCAGTTCCAACACACAGACCACACCCAGTACAGGTGAGTCCGCTCCCAGTTCCAACACACAGACCACACCCAGTACAGGTGAGTCCACTCCCAGTTCCAACACGTGTTCATAGTGGTGAGGGTCTCCAACCCCAACACAGACCGCACACAGTACAGGTGAGTCCACACCCAGTACAGGTGAGTCCACACCCAGTACAGGTGAGTCCACACCCAGTACAGGTGAGTCCACACCTAGTACAGGTGAGTCCACACCCAGTACAGGTGAGTCCACACCTAGTACAGGTGAGTCCACACCCAGTACAGGTGAGTCCACACCCAGTACAGGTGAGTCCACACCCAGTACAGGTGAGTCCGCACCCAGTACAGGTGAGTCCACACCCAGTACAGGTGAGTCCACACCCAGTACAGGTGAGTCCACACCCAGTACAGGTGAGTCCACACCCAGTACAGGTGAGTCCACACCCAGTACAGGTGAGTCCACACCCAGTACAGGTGAGTCCGCACCCAGTACAGGTGAGTCCACACCCAGTACAGGTGAGTCCACACCCAGTACAGGTGAGTCCACACCCAGTACAGGTGAGTCCACACCCAGTACAGGTGAGTCCACACCCAGTACAGGTGAGTCCGCACCCAGTACAGGTGAGTCCACACCCAGTACAGGTGAGTCCACACCCAGTACAGGTGAGTCCACACCCAGTACAGGTGAGTCCACACCCAGTACAGGTGAGTCCGCACCCAGTACAGGTGAGTCCACACCCAGTACAGGTGAGTCCACACCCAGTACAGGTGAGTCCACACCCAGTACAGGTGAGTCCGCACCCAGTACAGGTGAGTCCACACCCAGTACAGGTGAGTCCACACCCAGTACAGGTGTGTCCGCTCCCAGTTCCAACACACAGACCGCACCCAGTACAGTTGAGTCCGCACCCAGTACAGGTGAGTCCACACCCAGTACAGGTGAGTCCACACCCAGTACAGGTGTGTCCGCTCCCAGTTCCAACACGTGTTCATAGTGGTGCGGGTCTCCAACCCCAACACAGACCACACCTAATACAGGTGAGTCCGCACACAGTTCCAACACGTGTTCATACACAGACCACACCCAGTACAGGTGAGTCCACTCCCAGTTCCAACACGTGTTCATACACAGACCACACCCATTATAGGTGAGTCCGCTCCCAGTTCCAACACAGACCACACCCATTATAGGTGAGTCCGCTCCCAGTTCCAACACAGACCACACCCAGTACAGGTGAGTCCGCTCCCAGTTTCAACACAGACCACACCCAGTACAGGTGAGTCCGCTCCCAGTTCCAACACGTGTTCATAGTGGTGCGGTTGATGTATTTGTCATCCAAGTGGTTAAGGAGCTAGCCTGGAATTCAGGTAGCCTAGACATCCGTTGAGTCCACCCAACTTAAGCATTATTTCTCATTGAGAATTGGGATTCAGACCACAATGGTCCCAAACAACTACCGGAATAAAGATATTGGGGCAAAGGAAGAGTTTATATTTATTTGTCTTTCCGTGTACAAGTACGAACGATGAAAATTTGGTTTTTATTTGTTCGCACTTTTTAACTTATATAATTTTTGCTACAGACAAATTCAACCCATTGGAAATAAATTCTAAATGGTAGGACCGCATATTGATTTATTTCAACTGTTCCATCTCGTATTCTATTTTCATTACATCTTAGAGATTATCCAAATCAATGTACCATTAATCATTATTTTCTTCTATACTTCCGCAGTGTGGCGGTATCCCGGTCCAAGGAAGTGCCCCTGTTTGGTCCTCCTATCCCTGAAAACGCCACCTTCAACAAATCCAAAGAATTCCGAGACTTCCTCCTAGCCAAAAGTAAGTTCATCTCCACTGGTGGATCTTTTCTTCTTCCGTGTCCAATGCGTTCATGTGGATATTCATGAGGGTTAGGTGGTAGAAAATGCTTTGAGCATTAACCTCGCTGGTGGTTACCTTCCACTAAAGAGTGCTATTATTATTATATTGGTGGTTCAAGGGGTTTTATGGACAACGGACATAATAAAACCTAGCAAAGACCGGAGACTCCCAGGGAGCATCCTTCCTCGTTCAAAGGATCTCATTGGTTGTTCAAAGAGGAAACGCTGCCAGTGTGCTGGGCTCATTTCCTTCCACGCCAGCCTTTAACAATGTGCATAATATTTAATTAAAGTAATAAATACATAGAGAGAGAACGAAAGTAAAATTTATTTACAAACAACTGACATCGCTATTGATGCTTGCCATAGGACACAGTACTCTTGTTATCTGGGTTTTGAAGTAGACAATGACAGTGGTTATATTTCAGAATGGTTTGTATAGGTGGTTATGAATTAAGCGACAAGAACCGCGAATAGCTGTGATAACAATGTCATTAATCATAGATTTCGGGAGATTGAATATTTTTCGAAAGTTTTCCAAATTCTTTGTGACAGCTCCTCGCGCTTTACTTATACTAGATACTTTACTTATCTCATCTTAAAACTTTAATGAGAATTATTTTTTCTGTGTGTATTCTTCCGGCTTGGACTATAGAGTCCCACTATATATGCCATCAGTCAGGCCTTATTTATTGTTACTTAATGTATAGAAATATTAGAAATTGTACAAAATTTATTGGTTACAATAAGCTGCATTATTACCTAATCTTATAAGTACTATAAACTACTCTTGAGCTGCCAGAAAAAAATAAAAATATATAGTTTATTGTAGTCACCCTGGCAGAGTGAGTTAGCGCGCTAGGCATTGCACGCATGTTGACCTGGGTTCGATTCCCAGCGGGGCAGGAATTTTTCTGCCCTGTACTTGGATGTTCGGGGTCCACTCATACCTCGTGAGGAAAAATGAGTAGTTACTTGTATGAGTAACGACCAGTGGCATTACCAGAGTAAAAATAAATAAAAGTAATAGAATTCGAAAAGTACAGGAGGCTCTTAGTAATGCTGCGCTACCCACAAAAATTGTGAAGAGGCTTCGTTGTTCACCACAAATAAAATCATACAATAGTATATAGAAAAAGTCTAAAAGAAGAGCAGAACATGCGATACAAAATGTTGCACTCACTGGGATCCTGATACTTTATTCTTCTTTTACTCTGTCTTATCCCGCTCAAGCAGGGTCGACTTTGTTCAACCTCATGGTTGAGGTTGATTGGTTTTGGCACATTTTTTACGGCTGGATGCCCTTCCTAACGCCAACGATTCTATTTGATTTAACGTCCTGGATGAGGACGGGGGTTTTACCCTCCATTCGCTGGGAATCGTACCAGCTACCCACATTAACCTCACCCAGCCTGGGTAGGGCCGAAAATGCCAGCCTCACGTGTTTGAATGGAACAGATTTTTTTCGAGAAGTCTGCCCCAGCCGGGAGTTGAACTCGGAAACTCTGGACTACGGGCAGTAGTCACAACCATTACGCCACGGATTCTGATACTTTATTAATGTTTGAGAGTTATTCAATCAACAGTTGTGAATCCTGATACTTTATTAATGTTTGAGAATTATTCAATCAACAGTCGTGAATCCTGATACTTTATTAATGTTTGAGAATTATTCAATCAACAGTCGTGAATCCTGATACTTTATTAATGTTTGAGAATTATTCAATCAACAGTCGTGAATCCTGATACTTTATTAATGTTTGAGAATTATTCAATCAACAGTCGTGAATCCTGATAAATTATTAATGTTTGAAAATTATTCCATCAACAGTTGTGAACGGCGAGAACGCGGCTCACAGGTCTGAGAAGTTCGCTACCATGGCCACCAGGACCCGGCAGGAGTACCTCAAGGATCTGACACAGAACTGCTCCACCAGCACCCTCATAGAACCCACGCAGAAGTTCTGTAAGTCTTGTTTACTTCCGTGGATATGTAATTATGTCAGTATAGTATCAGTATATACAGAAAAGTGAGAGATGTACATGAATATCAGAACATACATGGACAGCTGTTTCGAGCTTATTTGCTCTCATCAGCAGTTAATAGTTCTGAATATTCATGCCATCAACTAACCTCTCTATTTTAATCAGTATGAACAGAAAAGTGAGAAGTTTTAAATGTACATGAATATCAGAACATACCTGGACTATAGACTACTGTTTTTTTTTTTTTAAATAATACATGCCTCTGTTCAGCAGCATTGTACTCATCAGGCCTCTCTATTTCCAGCCATGCCTCTGTTCAGCAGCATTGTACTCATCAGTCCTCTCTATTTCCAGCCATGCCTCTGTTCAGCAGCATTGTACTCATCAGTCCTCTCTATTTCCAGCCATGCCTCTGTTCAGCCATTGAACCATTGGGAAACTGCAAGGCTAGTCCCTTCTCTGTTAATAGTCCTCTGACGAGACACTGATCTTCTCCATGTTTAACGTCTCCCAGGCAGACAAATTGTACTTATCAGTCCTCTCTATTTCCAGCCATGCCTCTGTTCAGCAGCATTGTACTCATCAGTCCTCTCTATTTCCAGCCATGCCTCTGTTCAGCAGCATTGTACTCATCAGTCCTCTCTATTTCCAGCCATGCCTCTGTTCAGCAGCATTGTACTTATCAGTCCTCTCTATTTCCAGCCATGCCTCTGTTCAGCAGCATTGTACTTATCAGTCCTCTCTACTTCCAGCCATGCCTCTGTTCAGCAGCATTGTACTCATCAGTCCTCTCTATTTCCAGCCATGCCTCTGTTCAGTCATTGAACCATTGGGAAACTGCAAGGCTAGTCCCTTCTCTGTTTATAGTCCTCTGACGAGACACTGATCTTCTCCATGTTTAACGTCTCCCAGGCAGACAAATCGAACTAATCAGTCCTCTCTATTTCCAGCCATGCCTCTGTTCAGCAGCAAGAAGAAGGAGCGGTGGCGACCCCGCATCATCCCCGACACGCTGCAGCGCGGCGCCATCTGCTGGCAAGTCAGCCTGGAGGACTGCAAGTCAGCATGCCTCATGCACTGCGTGCTGGCCATCAGTGCTGACTCGGTGGTGCTGGTGGAGGAGCAGTCCAGAGATGTGGTGTTCGTGACCCCGGCCCGCTCTGTGCTCGGCTGGGCCACTTCCAGCAATAGGTGAGGAATACCCACGACACTAGGACCATACTTCATAGGTGTGGCCCTTAGTGTGAGATGACGACAGTCAAAAGAAACTAGCATAAGTTCAGTGAAAAATATTATGAATTATGTAAACTGTCGTTGTTATTTATATTTGAACCATTTACTTGTCATGTATTAAATAAATAAAAAATAAAAAATATAGGAAGACAAAGTACAGCTAACAGTATAATATAAAGAAAAGAGAAGAAAATAAACCAACAAATGACAAAATAAATAAGAACAAAAAGAAAATAACAATAATGTACTACCTAAAGGGCGGAATGTTATTGCCTGTGGCAATCTCTTCCACCCAACCCTTTTTTGACCCACGCTCTCGTAAATCTTTAGTAAAGCTAGTTTGAGCCATTTTGATACTATTAATAAAGTATGATTTTTATTTCTTCTCAACTGTAACAACACCTAAATGTATATTCTGTTCCAGCCTCCGTCTGTACCACCACCAGGGGGAGGTGACGCGGCTGCACATGCGGGAGGGGGGAGGAGGGGACAGGGACGAGCTGATGGAGGTGGTGGTGAGGCTAAGCGCCGCCACACCGGGGTCCCCCGCCCAGGAGCTGAGCCTGCAGAGGAATGGGCTGGGCCAGCTAGGCTTCCACGTGCAGCCAGACGGCCTGGTGACTGAGGTGGAGCACATGGGTCTCGCCTACCAAGCAGGGCTGAGGCAGGGGTGCCGCCTTGTGGAGGTGAGTGGGCTGGGCTGGGCTGGGCAGCTAGGCTTCCACGTGCAGCCAGACGGGCTGGTGACTGAGGTGGAGCACATGGGTCTCGCCTACCAAGCAGGGCTGAGGCAGGGGTGCCGCCTTGTGGAGGTGAGTGGGCTGGGCTGGGCAGCTAGGCTTCCACGTGCAGCCAGACGGGCTGGTGACTGAGGTGGAGCACATGGGTCTAGCCTACCAAGCAGGGCTGAGGCAGGGGTGTCGCCTTGTGGAGGTGAGTGGGCTGGGCTGGGCTGGGCAGCTAGGCTTCCACGTGCAGCCAGACGGGCTGGTGACTGAGGTGGAGCACATGGGTCTCGCCTACCAAGCAGGGCTGAGGCAGGGGTGCCGCCTTGTGGAGGTGAGTGGGCTGGGCTGGGCTGGGCTGGGCAGCTAGGCTTCCACGTGCAGCCAGACGGTCTGGTGACTGAGGTGGAGCACATGGGTCTAGCCTACCAAGCAGGGCTGAGGCAGGGGTGCCGCCTTGTGGAGGTGAGTGGGCTGGGCTGGGCTGGGCTGGGCAGCTAGGCTTCCACGTGCAGCCAGACGGGCTGGTGACTGAGGTGGAGCACATGGGTCTCGCCTACCAAGCAGGGCTGAGGCAGGGGTGCCGCCTTGTGGAGGTGAGTGGGCTGGGCTGGGCTGGGCTGGGCAGCTAGGCTTCCACGTGCAGCCAGACGGGCTGGTGACTGAGGTGGAGCACATGGGTCTTGCCTACCAAGCAGGGCTGAGGCAGGGGTGCCGCCTTGTGGAGGTGAGTGGGCTGGGCTGGGCTGGGACAGCTATGATTCCACGGGGGGGAGTTTTCGTTTCATGCTAACTCAAATGGAAGAAGTTGGCTTCTTCTCTTCTTCTAAATTCATATTCTAAATACGTTCTAAATACATATGTGCCATCAACCATCGTGAGAACTTGGGCTTTTTCTTCATCAGCCATTATACCCTTATGCTAGCAGTGCACTCTCGCCGAGGCAAGGCGAGGGCAGCCGAGCGCGAGAGTGTACTTGTGCACTTCGCCTACGCTCGGCTAGCACTCGTGTGCAAGTCTCGGGTTACTTTTCACGGTCCCCTCGCCTCGGGTGGTCTCGAGCGCCCTGGCGAGAGTACTGCTAGCATTAGGTAAGATTAACTAGTCCCTACTCTCTTTACAGTCCTCTGGCAAGACACTGGTATCCTCTTTAACACGTTCCTTACGAAGCCAATTTTTTCAAGTTTTACGTAGGGACCAGGCGGTAATAAAGTCGCTGTTGCATCCTGGGGACCAAAAATTTTTTGTTGTTGCATATTTGGCATCGTATTTGTACAAGAATCGATCCTATATCTGTTCTAATACTAACAACCTACCTCAAAAAGGCCATATATGGATGTCCGGTCCCTCGTTAAAAAATTGATAACAACCACATGTGTGTTTTCGGTCCCAAAGAAAAACACAAAAACATCCACATATGGCCGTTCGGTAACGAACGTGTTAATGAGGTCTTTTCTAAGGTGTGCTTGAGTAATCTTATTGAGACGATAGTGGTTAACACAGTATAAAAGCCTAGACCCAACACCTGATTCCCAACCCCCTGTCCCCCAGATCTGCATAAGGTGTTCTTGAGTAATCTTATTGAGACGATAGTGGTTAACACAGTATAAAAGCCTAGACCCAACACCTGATTCCCAACCCCCTGTCCCCCAGATCTGCATAAGGTGTGCTTGAGTAATCTTATTGAGACGATAGTGGTTAACACAGTATAAAATCCTAGATCCAACACCTGATTCCCAACCCCCTGTCCCCCAGATTTGCAAGGTCGCCGTATCCACCCTGTCCCACGACCAGATGGTGGACCTACTCAAGACATCTTCCCTCGTGACGGTCACCGTGATCCCCGCGCTCAGTGACGGCACCCCTCGCAGGTAGATATTAAACATACTATAATAATATAATATAATAATAATAATGCTTTGTCTTTGTGTTATTATGTCACAATGTTAGTGGGTAGCGCAGAATCATAGGACTTTACCACTTTAATTTACAATATCTTGTATTATTTTTTTGCCTATGATTCTGCCACTGGTCGCTGCTTCACATCAAAGCAGCTTCTCATTTTTCCTCACGAGGTATGATTGGACCCCGAACATCCAAGTACAGAGCAGAAAAATTCCTACACCGCTGGGGATCGAACCCAGGTCACCATGAGTGCAATGCCTAGCGCGCTAACTCACTCTGCCACAGTGACTATTAAACATACTAGACTACTAGAGCTACAGTCGAACCTGGATATAAGAGAACTCTAGGGAGCGGTAATTATTTCTCTTATCTAGGTTATTATCTAGATATCTCTTACAAAGAGACCATTTTCCCTTATAGAGAGGTAAATTTGAGCTGGAAATTGGTCTCTTAAATGCAGGTTTCTCTTATATCCAGATTTGACTTATTTTAGACGAGATTCCACAGATATCGAACAGTGGATACGTAATCTATTCCTGTGGCTAGAATTTTTCTAGATCTCAGAATAGTATTTCGTTATTGTAATTGTATATTTACGGGTCAAGCCCAGTGTAAAATCAAACATAAATACATGTTACTACAATGAAAAAAACATCGATTAATTAAAACATATAAAACATTAAGGACTAGATAAAATAAATAAATAATAACATTGGTAACAGGTACACAGTAATACTAGTATCACATATTGTTTGCTGCACGCATCATTCGGTTGATGGGGGCATAAAACAAATTTAATAGTTAGTCTCATATTTTTCGATAAAATAAGTTTTTGTATGTCTAACACGGCGACTACAATCAAAGTTTACAATGTTTACATACCATATTGTTAGTTTGTTTATTTGTTTTCGTCATCGTTTCTACTATATGGTCATATCGCGACGCCGTTTTATCCACCATTCGCTGGGCAAACAACCCAACCTCACCCATTCTGGGTGGGGCCGCCAGGAATAGCAAACAGAACGTGGATTGTCATGATGACCAATCGACCATGGATGGATTCGAAGCTAGAACGGTCACCCATCCATGTCTTCACCACACTGGACGTTACTTAACTTTCTCAGTGATTTGATGAGAACTGGTGTATTTCAACGTGAAATTTTCGTTGACTGGATTTCTTTCTAGATTTTGCTTTGTCACGTTTGTTTCGAGTAGAGGAGATGAGATCTAAGATCCATGTCGAGTCCATGAAGATGAACCAAATTAAATCCTGTTAATAGACCACAAACCATGCGAATGGAATTTTTCATTTAACAAAACTCATCTTTATTAATTTGTCGATTTCTATTTAGTGATACATATCTTGCTCGCTATTCACCTACTGTGGTAGCAACAGATCTAAGTAGTACTCTATAGCTGTGGTAATGACTAGCATGTAATGAGTAGTTAATGTAAATGACTATAGTGATAATGTTGAATGTTTGAAAACTAAAGCAATGAGAACTGCAATAAGTAATTCATACATAGCTGTGAGTGTTAACTGTTAATACATTTGAGTGGAGTGTTCAATTCGGAATTCCATTAGCCTGGTATCCATTCTAATTTATTTTCTACTTACTACTGCTATTATTGTGTTTCTCACTTTCATTTTCTCATCTTCTTCATGCTGAGAGAATGCCTCGTACATTCTGTGCTAGCATTCTAGGTTTTCAGGTTTGCAATAATTGCTTCAGTGTTCAGTAGTGTCCAATTTTCCATTCGGAGTATTTCTGAGACATCGAATAGAAATTGTTTTATTTTATTTTTAATTGATCGAAGTTTTACGGGTTCTCTGAGGTACTCAATTGTTATTAAAAAATATGAATTATGAAAGAAAAAAATAAAATAATATAAATTTACGCAACAAAAAAAAAAATAATATTAATCAAAGATGTTGGAAAAATAATCACATTATTTAGATTACATTAAGTCGGAGTTTCAACAAATTTCATCAGCGCACCATAGCCCGACTTAAGGGACAATCTACTTTATATTAAATTTAATTCTGTTCTTATAGATTAGATTTAATTTATTTTATAACAATTGAAGGACAAGGACTTCGATTGTTCAGTATATCAGTATAAACAGAAAAGTGAGAAGTTGTACATGAATATCAGAACATACCTGTTATAGACCTCTCTTTAAAAAAAAAATCCTGTTGCATCCCTCCAGTGGCTGCACGCTGATCAACTGTCCCTACAACTCCATGAGCTTCGAGTCTGAGTACGAGAATGTGACCACCGGGTGTGGGGATGATCTGGGAGTCAGCAAGCTCAGCATCAGTCAGAGCAAGTCAGCAGCCCTGCAGCAGGCGCCCGTGTCCAGCGCGCAGAGGAAGAGGTGAGTCACGCGCGCAGAGGAAGAGTGAGTCACGCGTGCAGAGGAAGAGGTGAGTCACGCGCGCAGAGGAAGAGTGAGTCACGCGTGCAGAGGAAGAGGTGAGTGTCTCGCTAGAGGACTATAAACAGAGAACAGACTAGCCAACCCTTACAAGCCAGGCTAGCTTGCAGTTTCCTAAGGGTTTAATGGCTTATAAAGAAAAAACTATGTCCTCATGATGGTTGATCGCACATAGAAATATGTGGTTCAGGACGAGCCAACTTTGAAATAAAGTTGGCTGGAGACCATCACTCAACCCTCCAGCTGTAGCCAAGCTGGCTACAACAACAACAGGAAGAGGTGAGTCACGCGCAGAGGAAGAGGTGAGTCACGCGCGCAGAGGAAGAGGTGAGTCACGCGCGCAGAGGAAGAGGTGAGTCACGCGCGCAGAGGAAGAGGTGAGTCACGCGCGCAGAGGAAGAGGTGAGTCACGCGTGAAGAGGAAGAGGTGAGTCACGCGCGCAGAGGAAGAGGTGAGTCACGCGTGCAGAGGAAGAGGTGAGTCACGCGTGCAGAGGAAGAGGTGAGTCACGCGTGCAGAGGAAGAGGTGAGTCACGCGTGCAGAAGAAGAGGTGAGTCACGCGTGCAGAGGAAGAGGTGAGTCACGCGCGCAGAGGAAGAGGTGAGTCACGCGTGCAGAGGAAGAGGTGAGTCACGCGCAGAGGAAGAGGTGAGTCACGCGCGCAGAGGAAGAGGTGAGTCACGCGTGCAGAGGAAGAGGTGAGTCACGCGCAGAGGAAGAGGTGAGTCACGCGTGCAGAGGAAGAGGTGAGTCACGCGTGCAGAGGAAGAGGTGAGTCACGCGTGCAGAGGAAGAGGTGAGTCACGCGCGCAGAGGAAGAGGTGAGTCACGCGTGCAGAGGAAGAGGTGAGTTACGCGCAGAGGAAAAGGTGAGTCACGCGCGCAGAGGAAGAGGTGAGTCACGCGTGCAGAGGAAGAGGTGAGTCACGCGTGCAGAGGAAGAGGTGAGTCACACGTGCAGAGGAAGAAGTGAGTCACGCGTGCAGAGGAAGAGGTGAGTCACGCGTGCAGAAAAAGAGGTGAGTCACGCGCAGAGGAAGAGGTGAGTCACGCGTGCAGAGGAAGAGGTGAGGCACGCGCAGAGGAAGAGGTGAGTCACGCGTGCAGAGGAAGAGGTGAGTCACGCGTGCAGAGGAAGAGGTGAGTCACGCGTGCAGAGTAAGAGGTCAGTCACGCGCTCGTGCCTTACTGACCAACTATCTTGTGTGCCTCTAGGCTTTCTTTGACTTCCAAATTTTCAAAAAATATTGTCTTTTGAGTAAAAAAAAAGTTTTTTATTTTCCAATCAAGTGGTTATTTAAAAAAAAAATAGTCTTAGACATTTTATTTATCTTCTCTCGAAATCTAGTATTTGTGGTCGCTATAAAGCTGACTAGTTGCGATTGGTTGAAAATCTGACTCGAGGGGTCTGGCTTATGTTAGAGACTTATCACCATGTGTCCGGTTGGGGGTCGTTAAACAGGGAGAAGACTAGTGTCTCGCTAGAGGACTAAATACAGAGAACTGACTAGCCAACTTTTACAAGCCAGGCTAGCTTGCAGTTTCCTAAGGGATAATGACTTGTAAAGAAAAAGACCAAGTCTTCACTGTGGTTGATCGCACATAGAAATATGTGGTTCAAGACAAGCCAACTTTCAAATAAAGTTGTAGCCAAGCTGGTTACCAGGCGTGGCTGGTGCTAAGGAGCTGTGGAACTGAAGCACCTCCAGACGAAATGGAAAAAAAGAGTTTATTTCATGTCCTAACTTGTACAAAGTGAAAATTATTACACATTTTTCGAATAATTAATTTATTAATAATTATGGGTGGCCCGGTAAACAAACTCAAACTCGTTAGGTACTAAGAGCTCTTTAAATCCCATTTTAGTCTGGTTTATGTAAAAGCACCCCCAAAACATTTTCTTACCAGCCGCGCCTGCTGGTTACTTCAACAAAAACAACAACAACTATCACCATGCATCGAACATTTCATTTCAGATACGAGAGGAGTTTCTCTCCGCCTAGGTCCAGCAACAGCTCTGGCTATGGTACCGGCAGTAGCAGTAGATCCTTCATGGGGGTGGACAACAGGTTTCCAGTGAGTCCAGAGGTGAGCTCTAGTAATGTCAATGTTATCATATTTGTGTTAATCACTTTCGTGATGTCACAACCACTCTAACTCGCTTTACTATATCTACGCTGAAACCGGGACTTGAACCACCGACCTCCAAGTTACAAGTCCGCCGCCTTATCGATCAAGCTACTGAGGTCGGTTAGTAATGTAAATGTTGTAGGGTCATATGCTGCTGACCTCCGTGGCTCAGTTGTTAAGAGCATTGGTTACTGACCCGGAGATTATGGGTTCGAATCCCGGCCGGAGCGGAAAATTCTGACCGAGTTTTTCCGTTTCCCGGAATGGCAATGGTGTAAACTTGTAAAGTAAGTGGCCTGAAGTAATGTGAAAGCGGTTCCGGGCACAACAAAAAGTAGAGTTATATGTTACATAGAAACAAGCCTATAAGGCATGTGAAACGCTAGGTGGCGAGTGAAAATTAAAATGATGAATCCTAGTAATACCTATGTAAAATTATTTTAATAATCTTAATATATAAATGTCAAAGTCACTGACTGACCACTGACTGATCATCGCTCTACAGCCCAAACCGTAAGTCCTAGGAAGCTTAAATTTGGTAGGAGCTTTGTCTTATAGTCTAGATGTGCAATAGGATTTTTCGAAATTCCCACTACAACACCTGCCATTGGCGAAAAAGGATTTTTTGCTTTCACGGCGACAGCCCTCTAGTATTTTATAAAATTAACATGTCTAACATTCAATTGAATTTAATACTTTCATTTAATTTTACAATAATGATATTATAAACAATGCATCTCCTATGAGCAAAGTTTACCTTCTGAGGATGAACCTAATGAATAATAATAATAATTGCTTTGCAGACCACGACGAGCCCTCACCCGGGGGGCAGCAGCAGTGGGGGCGGGGCGGGGGGTGAGCGCTGGTACGACCTCCTGGACCCCGCCCTCCCCTCCGCCACTGAGTCCCCGCCCCCTCCCCTGCCCGCACGCCTCCTCCCCCTTCCCCCCTCCTCCGCCTCTAGTCTCCCCCTCCTCCCCAGCACCCGCGCACTGGACGAGGAGGGACCCGCCCCCCACGAGTTCAAGGTAAGTCCGCCTGCGCTGTCTTCAGCACTGGGAGCTTGCGGGTCTCATGAAAAAAACTGGGCATCAAACAATTTCAAACTTGAAACAAAGAAAGAAGGCAAAAGTTTCACAATAGCGGGCTCGTATAATGTGCTATTGGTCAGGGTAAGCCGGAGGGAGTGTGAACAATCCCCTAAAATGTTCGAAGAGACAACACACTGAAACTACCTTTTATTTACTGACCCAGAGAAAGACCGTAATGGCGTAGCTCATTCCGCTACAATTATATTATACCTTATTCATACTGCCCCATTAGGACTATTAAATCTCATTATTCCAGCAGTAAGCCCAAGAAGTATTATTCATCATCATCATCATAGGGTGGTGTCATCGTGAACGATGAAAGCCAGACAGTGGAGGAATGACTTAGTTCTTCTACTATTGTCTGTAGAAGGAAGCTAATAGTTGACAAGGGCCCCCAGAACCAAACCATTACTGGTCTACTCCCTGTTTATAGTCCCCCAGCCAGACTGCTGGTCTATTTCCTGTGTACAATACTCTAATGAAATAAAATAAATATTTCACATAGGTAATAATAATATCGCCTAATTTATACTGCCCGATTAAGACTATTAAAGTCCCACTAGCCCATTAGCAAGCCCAAGACACATTATTATGCAGGCTTGGTTTCGAACCCTCAACCTGTGGATTCACAGAGTGCCGCTTTTACCGCTGAGCTACCGGGACAGAACAGCACCATAACATGTAAAGTAATTGTGTCTTGCAGGTGGGTGAGAAGGTGACCAACTGTCTGATCAAGGCGTCTGAGCGGAGTCACGAGCTGCGGAGACATGCGGACAGCAATCCCCACCTGGACTATCACCATCTCACTCTGACTCGCACTGGGTCCAAGGTAGAGAGTGCTTCATTTTCTTCTCTCCTTATATGTCGTTATCCCTTTTTTTTCTTCAAATAAATTAAATGCTAGCTTCTTTTTTTTTTTTTTTTTTTGACATTTTCATGTCTTTGCTCTGACACATAACCAAAATTATGTAACGAAATTATGTAACGAAATTATGTGACGAAATTATGTAACGAAATATTAAATTGACATTTTCATGTCTTTGCTCTGGCACATAACCAAAATTACGTAACGAAATTATGTGACGAAATTATGTAACGAAATTATGTAACGAAATATTAAATTATAAAAATGAAAATGTCCCAATGGTTGCAGACTCGTATGCAAGCGTTTTTTTTTTTTTAATGATCTCTTCAAACGGTAAGCAACCTTTTGGAAGTTTTGGTTTTTAGAAGGGCTAAATCTTATCATACCTTACCTTCTTCTTTTACTCCAGCTTATCCAATTCAAGCAGGGTTGACGTTGTTGAACCTCATGGTTGAGATTGGCACATGTTTTACAACTGGATGCCCTTTCTAACACCAAGGATTCTATTTTTTTTTTTTTTTTTTTTAAGTGGGGTTTAACGTCGCTTTCAACTGCCATGGTCATATCACGACGGATTACAATACATTGTACATTTAAATTTATTATTTTTTTCCATATCTTATTTTGTAAATACCTATTGTTAATTTTTTTTTTATCTTTGTTAATAATTTATTGTAGTATGTATTGTATATAAAAAACGGGGGTTTTACCCTCCATTCGCAGGAAACTCACAAACCTGCTACTCACATTGACCTCACCCAGCCTGAGTGGGGCCGGGAAAAGCCAGCGTCACGAGAATTAGAATTTGAATGGTCACCCATCCAAGTCTTAACCTCGCTGGATGTCGCTTAACTTCGGTGTTCTGAAGGGAACCGGTGTATTCAACATGCCATCGACGCTGGCTTAGCATCTTTTTTTTTTTTTAACAATTTTTATAGATGTATTTTACAACAAGGTTTATAACATCTGTGCTAGCATCTTTACAAGCATCGTTTACCACCATTCTTTAAAATAATTTACTGGCGCATTTTTGATGATTACCCGATAGCCAATTAGCCAGCCTCCGTGGCGTAATGGTTATGACTACTGCCCGTAGTCCAGAGATCTTGAGTTCGATCCCCGGTCGAAGCAGATTTTTCACAGAAAATTCTGTTCCCTCCGTACACGTGAGACTGGCATTTCCGGCCCTACCCAGGCTGGGTGAGGTTAATGTGGGTAGCTGGTACGATTCCAGCGAATGGAAGTTAAACCCCTCGTCCTAATTCAGGACGTTAAATCAAATAGGATTGTTGGCGTTAGGAAGGCATCCAGCCCTAAATATGTGCCAAAAACTACCAACCTCAACCATGAGGTTGAACGACGTCGACCTTGCTTAAGCGGTATAAGACAGAATAAAAGAAGAAGATGGAATATAAAATGTAAGCTTGAAACCATTTTCCAATAATCCACCCCCGTGTGTTGCAGATGAACGACTACATGGGAGGCAGCCAGAGCTCAACAGGGATGGACAAGACGTTCAGTTTACCCAACGATGCTGGCTCTCCCAGCACAGACCGTTTCTACAGTGTACATAGCGAAGGTAAGCGTTGGTTCAGATCTTACAATGTACCCATCGTGTGACGTTATGACATGTTTAGAATAAATAATATTACTTCCTTATTATAGGATAAGGAAAGTAATAGTGATAAAAATCACTTCACTAACTTGATCTATAAGGTAGCTGGCTTGTAACCTGGAGGTCGTTGGAAAAAAAGTTACGCAAAAGTTTAGTACCTAAAGAAAGTGAGTAACTGTGATATCACGATGATGATTAAGTGTGTCATACAAATCATATGTGATAAGTTGATAACACATTTACCGAAATTAAAAGTTAAAGAGTAACATAATTATATATCAGTATACGGATATTATTTTTAGCATTATAAGTATTACTGGAATAATTACACCATTACCAATTTTTTTTTTTTTTCTGAAAATTTGATGTGCATTGTATATTAACTCACGGTTGTGTTGAGTTTATAACGTTAGGGCCAGATCACGCTCGCCGGGAGGCGAGCGCTCGTCAAGTAGCGCCAGCCAACCGGCCTATATTAACACGAAACAGAATTTATATGTATTTTGTTTTATTGTTTTCGCACACTTCCCGCTAACTTTTATCGATTTTTATTTCAAATTCGTAATGAGATATTATTATCAACAGAGAGCTATAACCCATTCCTCGCTCCCCAGACGAGCTGTCCACAGGTTCCAGTCCGCGCCTGCGTCATGGGGGCCCCCGGGGGGGCAGCGGGGCGGGCTCCCCTCGGCCCCGGGACACGGGGGAGGCCCGGCTCAGGCCCGGCGTGACGGGGGGGGGCCGAGCCTCCGGCCACAACAGACACTCGGCCTCCCTCTCCTCCACCCTGCAGCAGGACCTGATACGCCTCATCAGCCCGGACTACGCGTCCGAGACGGAACCCGCCCATGCCAAGGTGAGACCTGGGTTCCATCCCTGGTCCGAGAATTTATTTTTATTAACACTTTGAGCCCCAGAGCTGGGATCGGCGAGTGAGCACGAGGGACCACAAATTTCAGAACCCAACACTCATACATTGCTCCCAAGGACCACTAGAACCTGTTCCCTATGAGATACACATAGAAATGAATACCATAGGGAGTACTCATGTCTTCCAAGTAAAGAAAGGTCGTGAATACCATATAGAGTACACAAGTCAACAGTGAAATTTTGGGTGAGGGTCATCATATATGGTACTCATGTCCTTTGTGAAATGTCAGCTGAGGCTCATAAATATATGGTATTCATGGGCTCAAAGTGTTAACAAGTTATTCTTACTACATAACAATGATGATATTATTTGCGGATTTCTTTCTTCAAGAATGTGAGAAGAAAGGGCTAAAAAATTATTTTTTCTTGAAAAATGGAAAAAACAAGAATTGCATTAAATTTTCGTCTCAAATTCAAAACTACCTTAATCCTATTTTATTATTTGGCCCTTTGTAAGACCCTCCCTTACTGTGTCCGGTTAATTATTTGCATGTCAATCAAAGCTTGTAATCAATCAAATTGATATTATTTGTATTTTTTTTAATGAACATTTATTTAAAGAGAGGTCTATAACAATCGAAGTCCTTGCCCCTGTATATTTTTAGAATTAATCAAGTAGCAGTCATAGTAAAGAAAGCTCGTAATGTTAAAACCTGTATCCCACAGGGTTAACATTTTGTTTCGAATTTCAAATGGGAAGTGTTGCAAAGCGTTGCTAAGAAAGGGGGGTTTTATCTTATTTGATCCTAAAGAAAAGAAAAAAATGGTTGGGTGGAAGAGATTGCCTAAGGCAATAACCCCGCCCTTTAGTTTGGACATCGATGATCAGTCAGTGACTTTGACATTTATATATTAAGATGTCCTATTACCTAATAAAGTGTAAATAAATAAATAAAAATAAATAAAATTGTGCACTCACTGAGATCCTGGCTTATATCTACAGGGTGAATCAAGCAGCAGTCACACCCCCACCAGTGTGGGTGAGGAGGAGAGGGGGGAGGTGATAGTGACCATGGCACGGCCTGTCACCGTCATCACCACCCCTCAGGCTGGGGAGAACAAGAAACTCTCCAAGGAAGAGAGGTGAGTAGCTAGATTCTCTCTTCGGGATTTTTTTTTTTTTTTTTTTTTTTTGTTTTTTTGTTTTTTGTTTTTTGGCAGTGGACCAAAATTAGGGTCCATACAGCCACCGTTTATTATAATAATGAGACATGTACAAACTTAAGAACAGTGTTTCACAGATATTAAAAAAAGGTAATCAATGAAAGAAAACTAAAATAGAATAAAATATCTTCGGGATTTCAAGGCTACCATCGAAATTCTTCAATAATCACTATTAACATTCTAAATATTTCATCAAATTCCTCTTGATAAGGGCTGATTATAGAACAGTTTAGATTTAATCGAAGTGGACACTATGCCAGAACTCGGGCTATAGTGCGCTTAACTTAACATTATTTTAGCTTCATCGTGAAGATAGCGGACTCTCCTAACCTGGAGGTCGGTGGTTCAAATCCCTATATATTTAGTGAGACGACTTTGAGTAGTTGTGATATCACATCGTGATTAACACAAATATGAGGTAACGATAAAACATATTGGGCATGAAAGGAGGAGAAAGACTGGTTTTCTACGCCACAGCGTAAATATAACAAATATAAGATGTGAATTATAATTTATAAAGTCTTCTTTAGTGTTTTAATGAAATAAAATAATGAATCCTAATAGCAGTATTATAAGTTTTTAAGTTATCCTATTTGTGTTATTACTTATCTTGATATCACAACTACTCAAACTCACACTGCTCAATTTTTACCGAACTTGGAATTCGAACCACCGACCTCCAGGTTACAAGTCGATCAAGCTACTGAGGTCGGTCGGCAGTAGTATTCCATATTAACAACTTCAGTGCCATGAGATCCCAAATGGGTACTCATGAAACTTCACTTCAGTGCCAAACTGAAAAATGACAGTCCGTGCCCAATGTGCCATGACATTTTTACTTTCCTTATCCTATAATAAGGAAAGTATTGTATTCGTCGAAAATTTGACTTACCCAGTTTTTCACATTTCTGGACGAATCATAGCCTCAGGATACCAAAAAAGTTGTTTTCAGCCATTGGTCCGTGCGTCTGTCTGTCTGTCTGTGTGTGTGTATGTGTGTGTGTGTGTGTGTGTGTGTGTGTGTGTGTGTGTGTGTGTGTGTGTGAGTGTGTGTGTGTGTGTGTGTAAACAGGATATCTCAAGAACGGCAAGAGCTAGAGACTTGAAATTTGGTATGCAAATTAGTTTTATACACCAGACGAACCACGAAACTTTTGGTTGAAATCGGACGCAAGATGCGGGGCCGCAAATATTGGCCGCAACCGCCGCTTCTTTGAATTGGTTAAATATACAAAAAAAGTTAGAGAACAACATTTTCTCGAATTAAAAAAATAATAAGGGTCTATTCTTATCATTTTTTTGATATCTTGAATTTTTTGGAACCCGGCCCCAATTTAACGGTATTTTGGGGGGACCCGCTTGGACTAACTTTTTTATTATTTACCCTAGATGGGGGTTGCGACATATCAAATCCAATGATTTTAAGGTGCTGATTACGAATTTGGCACTGATTTTTAAGTATCCGTAACCGTTGAGTCATCAGTGGCGGAATTCGACTTCTTTTGGGGGGATAAGGAAAGTCGTGTGATGTTTACACCAGATTTTTTTTTCTCTGATCGATCTGAAACTTAGAGATTGTGTTTCTAGAGCATATTAGATGAATTTTACCTATAAATAAGACCTGCATTGTGTGAGACCCCATATGGGTACTCATGGCCCGCTGGAACAGTTTTTTTTTTTTAAATGAAAAAAAAAAAAATCTTCTGAGAAACCAAATGGGGTCTCACTTTGAGTGTTTTCAGGCTGGATTGAGATCCCACATGGGTACTCATGGCACTGAAGTGAAGTTCTCAAAAAACAGTCTGGCACTCATGTTGTTAATATTATAGTCCATAACATTATTCCCCCGCCTCTGTCCCTAGGCTCTCCCCGCGGGTCACCAACTCTCAGCCGCCCGCCAGCAAGCCACCCGCGGGCGTCAAGCCCCCCGAGCCCCCCACCCCCGCGCTCCCCCTCCCGGACAGCGCGGAGATGGACTGGCCCAGCCTGGTGGACACGGCCACACGGGCCATGCTGCAGGTCAATGGGGTGGCGGGGCCGCATCGGCCGCTAGCCTCGGCCAGTGGGCGGAGGACATAGCGGGCCGGCTTGGCCTCGACACGAGCGACACCCAAGTCTCGTGAGTACTTTGCTTCCTTTGTATTTCTCATTTATAATCCTTCCTAGTTCTTTTGGTACATATGCGACGCATAGTAGTCACTGTGGCAGAGCGAGTTAGCGCGCTAGGCATTGCACGCACGGTGACCTGGGTTCGATCCCCAGCGGGGCAGGATTTTTTCTGCTCTGTACTTGGATGTTCGGGGTCAACTCATACCTCGTGAGGAAAAATGAGTAGTTACTTGTATGCGTAACGACCAGTGGCGGCATTACTAGAGTAAAAAGAAATTAATGTAATAGAATAATTCGAAATGTAAAGGAGGCTCTTAGTAATGCTGCGCTACCCACAAAAAATTGTGAAGAGGCCTTGTGCTTCACCACAAAGCAAATCATACATACATATACATACACACATATTTCTCATGTATAATCTTCCTAGTTCTTTTGGTACATATGCGACGCATCATTTTCGCTTGAGTATTTATTACACAATCACAGTCGAAATTTAAACCATTTTTTCTACCTTTTTTTATAACAACAACTCTTGGAGTTTTCTCTTATATCCAGGTTTCTCTTCTAAAGAGGTTCATTTCCCTTATGCAGACGTAAATTTGACCTGCAAATTGTTCTCTCATATATAGGTTTGACTGTATTAACCGACCTCAGTAGCTTGATCGATAAGGCGGCGGACTTGTAACCTGGAGGTCGGTGGTTCAAGTCCCGGTTTCGGCGTGGATTTAGTAAAGCGAGTTTGAGTAGTTGTGATATCACGTAGTTGATGTATTTTTTTTTTTTTCTTCTTCTTTGTTAATTTTACTTTATTTGTTAGACATAATACAACTCTTCCAAATCTTCAGAAATGGGGCAAGCACCAATAACGCTTGCCGCATTTCCTTAACTTAACTTAGGTTTGACTGTATTAAGATTTCACTGGACGCTTGCTTTCGTCTCCCCAGAAGTAAGCGGCTGGCGAACCTGCAGAAGTATCTCTCTCAGCTGGAGTCCAGGCTCTCTCGCGAGACCAGGAAGAGGCTCACTCTGGAGGAGGAGGTGAGGGGGCTGAGGGAGGAGAACAAGAGACTGCTGGAGGAGTCCCAGAATGCACTGCAGCAGCTCAGACGCTTCACGGAGTGGTTTTTCCAGACCATTGATAAACAGTAGTCGCTTCACGGAGTGGCTCTTCCAGACCATTGATAAACAGTAGTCGCTTCACGGAGTGGCTCTTCTAGACCATTGATAAACAGTAGTCCCTTCACGGAGTGGTTATTCCCGACCATTGATAAACAGTAGTCCCTTCAGTGAGTGGCTCTTTCAGACCATTGATAAACAGTAGTCCCATTGATAAACTCCGTACAGTTGCTCTTCCAGACCATTGATAAACAGTAGTCCCTTCACGGAGTGGTTCTTCCAGACCATTAATAAACAGTAATCGCTTCACGGAGTGGTTATTCCAGACCATAGATAAACAGTAGTCGCTTCACGGAGTGGTTATTCCATACCATTGATAAACAGTAGTCCCTTCACGGAGTGGCTCTTTCAGACTATTGATTAACAGTAGTCCCTTCACGGAGTGGTTATTCCTGACCATTGATGAACAGTAGTCGCTCCACGGAGTGGCTCTTCCAGACCATTGATAAACAGAAGTCCCTTCACGGAGTTGCTAGACTATTGATAAACAGTAGTCCCTTCACGGAGTGGTTTTTCCATACCATTGATGGATAGAAGGGACCAGAAAGACTACGGAGATATACCACGGGTGAAAAGTTGGGACTTAAAGAAAAAAACCTTTACACTCGAAATAGAGTAATGTGACACACAACAAAAACCTTGGATGACAAAATCAATGTAGAATAAATCTTTACTTATACCGCAGAATCTCAATTCTTGACAATTACAGAATCTCAAGGTGTATGAAAAACATGTCTGTCTTGCGAGACTGAAATAACAAACAAATCATTGATAGGATAGCGGAAACTTTGATTAAAAAAAGGAAGGTACACAAAATATTACAGTTCATTAGATAAATACCACAGACAATAGAGAATTTTTTCTTCCAGATATCACAAAGACATTAAAAATTCAACACTGAGGTTTGACACATTTTAACATCAGCTGCACTTTTTTATAGCTTTATTAAATAATATCTTAACAGAAAATTGCCATGTTTTCGATTGCCCTGGACATTTCAATAAGTAGTCTAGTTATTCTTTATGTTCGACCTTTATTGCAAGACTTGAACTCGCAAACATCAGCCATTTCCCTATTTTTTTCTTCGTGTTTCAAGCTTATCTAAAGGCTTACAGAGATTGTTCTTGAGAATTTACATTTACTTGGTAGTGTACCTTATCGAAACAGTTATATTAATGTATATGTACAATTTTACATCAATGTATACATGTGTGACTGTGTGTAAATTGAAACCTCTTAGTCTTCCGTATACTAGAGGATGCTAACTTATCGTTATTTAATTAAACAACTACATAAATGCCTGCTCTCTGATCAGTGAGTGATGGCGAATAATATCTTTCTTTTCCTACCCAGGCTTTTCCTGTAATGTAAATAATTTACTATTAAGTTTTAACTTCAATAAAAAAAAAAACAAATACCTTTGTCTATAAATTTTAAAATGTATAGAATCTGTCCAACCATTCTAAAATTTAATATTTTGTTCTTGTTGAATTCTCTCTTTTAACTTGCTTGTTGTCAAATCGAGAGAGGTCGTGTTTATAATAGTTGTTTTTTTTACAATTAATCTTATTAGTTATAGATGTTTAAAAAATGTACCTTGTAGTTAATACATTGTTATACCAGTTAACTATTGAATAATTTGTATAAACTGTACCGAAGACTTGTACTGTCATAAGCTTATTTTATTATTCTAGAATGACAGAGTGTGTGAGGATCTTTGTAACCATTCTTGATTAATTTGTTATGTTAAATCCAAGGGTATAAAATTTACAACGATCCCATGCTGATTGCAAAGAGTGATTTTGCAAAGCCCATACATTTTATACTGTATACCTACGCGGTAATTTTCTTCCTACACAAAAGATCAGTAAGTCAAAATTATTGTACAGAGAGGTTCAAAAACATCATTTATTTACATTTTTCCGTGCCTTGCCTTATCAGACTTGTATTTTGAAACCCCAAGATTTTATTTTCGAAAAACTTCTTCGTTTTCTTAGCAAAAAATGGTTCAAAGACCAACAAAATACTTCTTGAACAAATTACTGTACAATACTGTAACATAAACATAAATTTATGAAAGTTCGATTATATTTACACATTTTATCTCTTTTATTTATAATGTCTATAGAATTTGTATAGAATATTTTAATTTTTTCTGTACTCATACAATATGCTCTTACACATATCAAAAGAAAACAAATAAAAACCTTGTATTATGTTATAATCAACGCTTTGCATTTTCATTTCTTGTTCACAAAAATAAATTATAATTACGTAAATATCTACTATTAGTATGAGCCTTTTTTTTGTAAATTAATATAAAACTCCTGGGCCAGCGTCGATGGCGCGTTGAATGCAACGGTTCTCGTAGGATCACCAAAGTTTAGCAACGTCCAGCGAGGTGAAGACTTCATGATTCTGGCATTCCGGCCTAACCTAGGCTGGTTGAGGTTAATGTGGGTAGCAGGTTTGTGAATTTGCTGCGAATGGAGTGTAACACCTCTGTCGTGATATGAACATGCAGTTGAAAGCCACGTTAAAAAATAATTAAAAAAAACGCCAAAAAAAGGCTCATACTAATAGTAGATATTTACGTGGTCATCATGACAATCTACGTTCTGCTGGCCATACCCGCCCCATTCAGGCTGATTTGAGGAGCTGGGTGATGGTGGTAAAACCATCCGTCCTGTTATGACCATGTATGTAGTTGTAAGCGACGCGGCGTTAAACTTTAACCCTTTCACTGAATTTGTCCTTGCTCAGGGACATCAATTGATTTTGAAAATACCAGTGCTGCATTCTATGATTTTGTTTCTGTACTTTTTGGAGTTGTTTTTTTTTTTTTTTTTTGTTCTCTTCCCTCCTAATTTTCTCAGTAAAAACTGTGTAGTCTAGGGTTTGAACTGCGTTTGTAAACAAAAGATTTTTCAGTTTTGAAGATTTTTTTTTTTTTGGAAACATCATCTATAGACTCTAACAAACTCAAAAAAGTATCGTTCATAATTTTTTCCCAACTAATTCATAGATGTACAGTGAAAGGGTTAAACAAATATAATAAGTTAAAAAAAAACCTGAAAGGGTACAATAAACAGTTGTAGCCAGCGTCAATGGCATGTTGAATACACCATTTCTCGTTCTGTCACTGAATCAACGTCCAGCAATGTCAGGTCTTGGATGGGTGACCAAGTGACCATTCAAATTGCTGTAATAAACATCTATAAAAAATTGTAAAAAAAGTAGTACAGATAATTACACATACTGAGTGAACGACGGAACGGATTTTTATCTTTTTAACGGCTCAAGATAGACTTGATTTTTTGTATGAACGCAAATTTTTCCATTTTTTGGCGGAATTGAAATTGCTACAGTGTGTTCGAAAAGTAGTGAAACAAGCATCAACTTTCGATTTTTATAATGGAACTCCCAATTTTTTATTTGATACTAGCGGGTTACACCCGCAGCTTCGCCAGCCCATCAAACACACACACACAAAATGTTATTTAGGTTTTAAAAAAACGTGAATATTTTTTGTCGCTTAGCTATTTTCTGTCCTGGCCCGGCGTAGCTCAAGAATGAATATGTCAAATGAAAGCTCAAACCCTTAACAAAAATCATCAGAATTTCGGGATAAATATGTCAAATGAAAGCTTAAACCCTCACCTAAAACTTTCTCGCTATGAGTTGACAGGTCATCGCGACAAATTTTGAGAAAAAATGTCCTTTAGGTAAAAGAACGTGAATATTTTTTGCTTTACCCATATGTTTTATCCTCACTCATTGTAGCTTAACCTTTTGTTGTATTGAATTTCTCTCAATGAGACCTTCAAAACAATATGTCACAAAACATACCATTCTATTTAAGATTTTAAAGTTGGTCCATGTCCAGTTGCCTAGCCTGACTGGGCCGTGTAGGCAATTTTTTTTTGGCTGAAAATTAATCCCCCTAAAAATAAAGGAATACGAGTTTTTGCTTTTTTTGATATTTTAAGTCATTTTCGAGAAACACAGGCCTGGGTGAGACTTTATGGATGCCCTGTATATATTTTGATCAACCCCGTGGAATCATAGACTTTTCTTGGTGATAAAACCCAAATTAGCCAGCGTCGATGGCATGTTGAATACACCGGTTCCCTTCAGAACACCGAAGTTAAGCGACATCCAGCGAGGTTAAGACTTGGAAGGGTGACCATTCAAATTCTAATTCTCGTGACGCTGGCTTTTCCCGGCCCCACTCAGGCTGGGTGAGGTCAATGTGAGTAGCAGGTTTGTGAGTTTCCTGCGAATGGAGGGTAAAACCCCCGTCGTGATATGACCATGGCAGTTGAAAGCGACGTTAATCCCCACTTAAAAAAAAACCCAAATTATGACACATCAAATCAGTGTAATTTTTCATGTTAAATCATGTTGTAGACTTGGTTTTTCCATTTTTTAAACGTCTGTTAATACAGCGCATAATCAAAGTGTTTTTCTCCGAGAATCTCGCTCGAACACTAGGTGTACGACCGGACGTGTAATATTTGGAAAACCCAATTTTAGCTCGTGCTTTAACATGAAAAAATACACTGATTTAATGTATCACACCCTGAGTTTTCACACTTTTCTCTCGAAGAAAAGTTCATTATTTAGCGGGGTTGATCAAACATCCGTTAGAACAAAGTATCTAGTGAGGAGTCAATAAATTATTAGTAGAATTTAACGTAGATTTTGAATATCAAATAAAAAATAGGGGGTTCCATTTAAAAATCGAAAGTTAATGCCTGTTTCACTACTTTTGGGACACACTGTAGAAATATCAATTCCGGACAATTTTGCCTTAGAAGTTCATACAAAAATTCAAGTCTCTATCTTTAGCCGTTAAAAAGATAAAAATCCGTTCCGGTACTTTTCGTTCACTCTGTATATTTTATGTGATTTGCACGAACATGACAAATAACAAAATAAGTTAAACTCTTACCTGATTCTGTAGAACAATAAACTCCACACTAAACTTAGGAACTCGATTTATAATTAGCATGATTGGAAAATCATGCTTACTTGCTTAGAATCTATTGCAAAATAATTTTGTAGGAACTTTCTTGTATTTTCATCTAAATTATTATTAGGTATATCATCATGTAAACTATGTTATTTTTTAATTTAATTAGGAAGGTAGGACTGATATTATTAAAAAATCTTCCGTTAGTAAATTTGTTAAAAAAAAAATCGATTTAAACAACTCAAATAAAACAAGTTGGATTCAAAATGACCATGTAAACATTATTCAAGCTTTTAGTTTTTAGTCACGATTACAAGTTACCAAGTACACACTACACACCTACACCTATTTCAAAAGATTTTCAATAATGTCAAAACCCGAGGAGCACAATGAGAACGATCTTGTCGAATAGAAAACCGAAGTTTTACTTGACTAGACTTAACTTCTCACGGACCCTGTTTAGGTCGGTCGGAATTTTCCTCAATTCTGATTGGCTAACACTTGTCACGTGATATTTGCGATAAGCTTACAGGTAGAAGTTTGACAAAGAGAAAGGTTCGTGGGAACTTTTGACATTTTCATGTCTTTGCTCTGGCACATAACCAAAATTATGTAACGAAATTATGTAACGAAATTATGTGACGAAATTATGTAACGAAATATTAAATTATAAAAAGAGAGAAGAGAAAAAGTATGTGTCATGCGCACAATACGAAATTTGGTCAGTTAAGTTTTAGACCTTGAATAGTAAAGATGAAAATGTCCCAATGGTTGCAGACTCGTATGCAAGCGTTTTTTATTTCTTTTTGATTCAAACTTTCCCATGGTAAAAAAAACTTTCCAACAAGTACAGTGTCGTCTGTTAAATTTTATTTCCAGTGGCGTCGACTGAATTTCATTTTCATGACCTACTTCAAAGGATGTCTAATATTAGATATCGGAAGTAACGCGTTTGTTTTTTCGTATTTTTTGTTAATTAACTCTGATATCAAAAAATCATATTTCTGGTCATGTTGAAACCTTCTGAGCAACTTTGGTTTTGTGTCTGTCTGTTGTTAATTGCATTGCTTACAACCCGCAAATTTCAAAAACTACTGAACGGATTTCAACAAAATTTTGCACATATATAATTTTATCAACTTTTTACTTAAACGCTTATATCTCGTGAAGCTTACAAACGATTTTGTATGTGTATAAGTACAAGTACAAGTAGTGTTTTATTTAGACTGTCAGCGCAAGACAGGTAGTTCCATTATGTCAACAGTTTAACAAAGCACCTCTTTATTTATTCGAGTGTTAATACAATGTAAATAAAATAACACTTCCAATCTCCTTGGAGCCCCTATATTTGAAGACGGGTTTGAATATCATGTGCTACCCCTAAAGTTGAAGATTTGAAACTTTTGTTGAGCCGTTTAGAAGATTTAAATTCTCACATGAGTTATGTCATTCTCAAGAATTGTCTTCTAGTCCCCTAGTTGAACTTCTTACTGAGAACATGCCCCTTTTGGAAATTTGAAAATGTAATGAAAGATATTGATGACCTGTTTACTCCAAACTCTACAATCATTACTCAATACTAATTTGAATGAAAAACAATGGAACTTGGCAACACTTCCTATCAACAACGGAGGTATTGGTATAAGAAAAATTAGTAGTCTTGCTCTTCCAGCTTTCCTTGGCTCAAGTTACGGTGTTCAAAATTTTGTCTCTCAAATACTTTCAATGTATCAATGCTCTGTAGGTACACCTACAACTTGAAGCTGTAGAAATGTGGCAGTCTATTTTTAGCGAACATCTACCTGAGCCAAACCAGAAACATGTTCAAAAGAAATGGGATAAAATAAGTATTGAAACAATAATATAATTGATAACACCAGTCTGGAGCTTGGCTTCAAGTTTATCCATCTAAAAACATCGGAACCTTGATGGAAAATATATCATTCAGAAAGTGTGGTATTCGCCTGGGTTGTTCTATTTTCAAGCGTCATATGTGTGAGTGTGGAACAGAAATCAAGGAAGATGGTTTACTTTACATGGTCTCATTTGTTGTAAAGGGAAAGGTCGCTTCCCTCGTCATGTAGAACTGAATGATATTGTTCAGCGGGCTCTATCTTCCATCCATGTTCCCTCAACTTTAGAACCCTGGGATTATCCAGAGATGACGGCAAGCGGCCTGATGGCATGACCTTGGTTCCCTGGTCGAAAGGTCAAACCTTATTCTGGGATTGTACCAGCGTCCACACATTAGCAGAAACATATCTCCCCAAGACTCAACAGGAAGCTGAGTCTGCTGCAGAGGAAGCTGAAAAAAAGAAGATCGCCAAATACAGCTTCATCCAAAATCAGAATTATATTTTCCAACCATTAGTATTCGAAACATTTGAAGCTTGAAGACAAAACAGTTTTTCAGGAGAGTTGGCGACGTTTTAGCCCGAGTGACAGGAGACATGAGAGCGGGCATTCTTCTCACACAAAGATTGTCTCTAGCAATCCAGAGAGGTAACGCAGCAAGTGTTCTCTCTGGATTGCCAAAGTCAAAAACTTTGTGTGACTTTACTTGAATAGAATGTGAACAAAATAAAAAAAAATCTAATACCTATCTTCGACTTCCAAAATAACACTTAGACTTAAAGAGTAAAGATAATAGAAAACAAACGACGTTTAGTGATAGCATGAGCAACTTCAAGAGCAAGATCCTCCAGTTAAAAAATCTATCCTCCCTTTAACCTCTGTAAACATCATAGACTTTTCCACTCCACTCCAGTCCACAACAGTTTTTTACTAGAAAAGAGAGGGAAAATCGAAGAAATACAATGTAATACAACATTTTTTATTAACATTTTTACCTTAAGTAGTTGCCAAAGGATATTTCCTTAGCTTCTGCGAATGGGGTTGGACCCCGTAAATTCGTAAAAAAAAAAAAAAAAAAAAAAAAAAAAACAAGATAAGGCAATAATAGTGGAAGATATTTGAGTTATCTCATCGATTTGGGGTAGGGGTGTAAGGGGGGTCAACTCGTGAGAATTTCATGTACTTCCAATAGTTTCATCATTCTGAATCCGAATTCATGGGCCCCGTCACACACAAGACGTGCTTCCTGCGAAAGACATTTGTCAAGCTAGCGTTGAATGCACCGGTTCTCGTAGGATTATCGGAGTTAAGCAACGCCCAAGGGGAAGACTTAATGATGCTGGCATTCCAGCTCAACCCAGGCTGGGTGAGGTAAATGTGGGTAAAAGGTTCATAAGTTTCCTGCGAATAGAGGGTAACACCCACGTCGTGATAATTATGACCATGCAGTTGAAGCGACGCTAAAAAAAAAAATCTGGTGTAAACATCACACGACTTTCCTTATCATATTAGGAATGAGAACAGGACCAAATGCCACTGGTGACTCAAAGGTAACAGTGAGCTAAAAAAATCAAAGCCAAATTCGTAATCAGCACCTCAAAATCATTGGATTTGATATGTCACAATCCCCATCTAGGATGAATAATAAAAAAGTTAGTCTGAGCGGGTCCCCCCCAAAATACCGGTAAATTGGGGCCGAGGTCCAAAAAGTTCAAGATATCAAAAAAATGATAAGAAGAGACCCCTATTATTTTTTTAATCTAAGAAAATGTTGTTCTGTAATTTTTTTTGTATCTTTAACCAATTCATAGAAGCGGCGCTTGCGGCCAATATTTGCGGCCCTGCGGCCGCATTTTGCGGCCGATTTCAACCAAAAGTTTCGTGGTTCGTCTGATGTATAAAATTGATTTGCATACCAAATTTCAAGTCTCTAGCTCTTACCGTTCTTGAGATATCCTGTTCACAGACAGACAGACAGACAGACAGACGCACGGACCAATGGCTGAAAACAACTTTTTTGGTATCCTGAGGCTATGATTCGTCCAGAAATGTGAAAAACTGGGTAGGTCAAATTTTCGACGAATACAATACTTTCCTTATTATAGGATAAGGAAAGTAAAAAAATGTTATACTATTGAAGACTAACTCACTAGCTCAGAATAAAAAGAAAAAACACAGATATGCTCATAACTTTGATCTTTTTATTAAACTATTTAAATGAGTTTCACACTTGTGAAACTATCTAATAATAATACCATAGGTACTCAACACAGTTAATGTAAGTAGTTAAAATAACAGGTAAATATAAATATATTTCAGACTTTATAAATTCGATTATAATATTTTGTGGATTAAAAATAAAATGGTACCTATTGTTTCTTTGGAAAGTCAATAGTAGAAAGAAACTCAGTAAAAAGATAAAATTGGACGCAGTGAATCAGTGAATCAACTTCTTATCAGAAGTATCGAACACACAGCGTCGATGGCACGTTGTGTACACTAGTGCTTGTAACATCGCTGAAATTAAGCAACGCCAGCGAGGTGATGCTGGTTATTTCCGGCCCAACCCAGGCTGGGTGAGGTAAAGCTGCTGGTTCGTAAATTAGGTGTAAAACCCTCATCTTGAATGACCAACATATTGTCTCTTTGAAGTTAACCAAAAAAGTCTCATATACACCCTATGGTGTTTTGTGAGCAGTAAGTATAAAACTTCATGAATCCATTCTTGTTCCACTTTTCTATAGAATCGTGGCCTAGGTCTTGCTTCAGAAATGAGTTCCATCTAAAAGCTTATCTACATAAACTCAATCAATCGTTTCAATAAATAATAATACAAGCTATGGGCCGCGGGGATAAAGTAATGATTGAATTTCAGAAAACGACAGGACGGATTTAAGCTATGTATCAGTGCGATCATGATTATTAAAAGATACCTCAACTGACAACTCTCAATACTTTCGGATTTAGTACAGGTATAAAAGTGAGAAACAGGACAAAAGGCTCTAGGATTGGCGCGGTTAAATATGACTTATGCAACTATGGCACTGGAGACAGGAAAAATATTGTTTCATTTACTAGAATTACGTTCAGAATAAGTTCAGGAATTTTACAGCAAAAAGAAGAAATATAAACCTTTGAAAATACTCGCACTCAAACAAGAGCAGCTCCTGGCTATAATGGACCTAAATATTTTTTATCTTACATAGTAAAAATATACAATAGAAAAACATAGTAATTAGTTATGATGTTTAAATAGATGAAATCTTTGGTTCTTTTAGAAAGACATTAATGAAATCATAAAGGGGTGATGTTGGGCTTGTTGATTTTTAACTCTCAGAAAATAATAATGAACTAAAATGAAATTAGATAGGTAGGTAATTTATGGGTCTGCAGTACGTATGCTAGAGTGCGAAACTAAATTTATCATTTGACTACTAACAATTGTATAACTACATACATATAATAACAATAAACATTTCCAAATATAAATAACGAGTTTTGAGAGATCACAACAATCTCAAGTTTGTTTGAATGGAATCGCATCTCAATTTTCAAAATTAGAGAGACTATTATTTATTAGAGAGTCCAAATATAAAATGACATGAATAGAGGCAAGAAGATAATTCATTGACTTACGGTTTCAAAATCACCTACATCAAAAGGAAGCCTTCAAATTCTCTAATCATCTCGGAGTTTCGTCTGAAACACATATCGAGGTCTCAAACAATTCTAGAAATGATCTTGGAAACCTTGATTTGGACAAATCTCGATCGTTTCAAACATCTTGTCTCGTAGACTTTCAGACAAGTTTGGGAAACATTGAAGTCTCTGACAATCCTGGGTGAGATCTAGGAAACTTAGATTAGGACAACTCTTGATCGTTTAAACATCTTGTCTCGTAGACTTTCAGACAAGTTTGGGAAACATTGAATGTCTCGACAAGTCTGGGTGAGATCTAGGAAACTTCAATTAGGACAACTCTTGATCGTTTCAACTATCTCGTCTCGTAAACTTTGCATTACTTTCAGACAAGTCTGGGAAAACTGAATGTCCCTTTCAGACAAGTCTGGGAAACACTGAATGTCTCCGACGAGTCTGGGAGACATCTCGGAGTTCTTAATCCCGGCGGGTGTTCCTCATCCCCCCACTCAGCACCGTGTTGAGTCCACAGTATTATTATTATTGTTATTGTTGTTGTTGTTCATCTTGGGGTCAGAGAGAGACTTGGGCAGACTCATCTCCATCTTACTAGACATGGAACCTATGGAGCAGCGATGCTGTAGCCCGTTACCTGTGGAAGCGCAACCCGAGTGTTAAAAGACGAGAACTTAGGGGCCACATTATGAGACAGGATTAAGTTAAGCTAAGCCGTCATGCCCTTAAATTGGAGTTTCAAATTATCACAGAGCACTGTAGTCCGAATAAGGGATAGAGTCCATTTGTATTAAATCTCTTCCAGTTTTATATTTTGGCCTAAGTATTAATATCGTGTCTCTTTGATGCTCGTGAGGTGGATGGTTGTGTTTTGATCATGAAGGTGGAATTTGTGGAGAAGTGACAGCAAAAAAAAAGAAAAGGATTTTTCAAGCGAATCTCTGGGACCTGCTTATACTTTTCCACCCAAACGTAGCATCCACGCATTTTTTCTCAAAGATAATGTTTTGAATATTGTAAAATATTTTTTTACTATTTCCTAGAAAATTGAAAACTGGCACTCTTCTGAATAACAAGAGAGAGATGAGAGGGACACATACTACAGGGTGTTACCTGAGTGGCCCTGAGATAACAAGAGAGAGATGAGAGGGACACATACTACAGGGTGTTACCTCTTCTGAGATAACAAGAGAGAGATGAGAGGGACACATACTACAGGGTGTTTACTCTTCTGAGATAACAAGAGAGAGATGAGAGGGACACATACTAAAGGGTGTTACTCTGTCTGAGATAACAAGAGAGAGATGAGAGGGACACATACTACAGGTGTTACTCTTCTGAGATAACAAGAGAGAGATGAGAGGGACACATACTACAGGGTGTTACCTGAGGCCTGGCACTCTTCTATATAACAAGAGAGAGATGGGAGGGACACATACTAAGGGTCCGTTACGTGTATGGCCTGGCATGTTGAAAGCGATTAAACCCACTAAAAAGAAAAAAAATAAGAAATACTACAGGTGTTATGGCCTGGATCTTCTGAGATAACAAGAGAGAGATGAGAGGGACACATACACAGGGTGTTACCTGAGGCCTGGCACTCTTCTAGATACAACAAGAGAGAGATGAGAGGGACACATACTACAGGGTGTTACCTGAGGCCTGAGATAACAAGAGAGAGATGAGAGGGACACATACTACAGGGTGTTACCTGAGGCCTGGCACTCTTCTGAGATAACAAGAGAGAGATGAGAGGGACACATACTACAGGGTGTTACCTGAGGCTGATAACAAGAGAGAGATGAGAGGGACACATACTACAGGGTGTTTACCTGTAGAGAGATGAGAGGGACACATACTACAGGGTGTTACCTGAGGCTGATAACAAGAGAGAGATGAGAGGGACACATACTACAGGGTGTTACCTGAGGCCTTGAGATAACAAGAGAGAGATGAGAGGGACACATACTACAGGGTGTTACCTGAGGCCTGGCACTCTTCTGAGATAACAAGAGAGAGATGAGAGGGACACATACTACAGGGTGTTACCTGAGGCTTGAGATAACAAGAGAGAGATGAGAGGGACACATACTACAGGGTGTTACCTGAGGCCTGGCACTCTTCTGAGATAACAAGAGAGAGAGATGAGAGGGACACATACTACAGGGTGTTACCTGAGGCCTGAGATAACAAGAGAGAGATGAGAGGGACACATACTACAGGGTGTTACCTGAGGCCTGAGATAACAAGAGAGAGATGAGAGGGACACATACTACAGGGTGTTACCTGAGGCCTGGCACTCTTCTGAGATACCAAGAGAGAGATGAGAGGGACACATACTACAGGGTGTTACCTGAGGCCTGAGATAACAAGAGAGAGATGAGAGGGACACATACTACAGGGTGTTACCTGAGGCCTGGCACTCTTCTGAGATAACAAGAGAGAGATGAGAGGGACACATACTACAGTGTGTTACCTGAGGCCTGAGATAACAAGAGAGAGATGAGAGGGACACATACTACAGGGTGTTAACTGAGGCCTGGAGATAACAAGGAGAGATGAGAGGGACACATACTACAGGGTGTTACTCTTCTGAGATAACAAGAGAGAGATGAGAGGGACACATACTACAGGGTGTTACCTGAGGCCTGAGATAACAAGAGAGAGATGAGAGGGACACATACTACAGGGTGTTACCTGAGGCCTGGCACTCTTCTGAGGCGCGGGGCAGGCGCCTAGAGAAGTGGCGCTCTATCCACTTGAGCATGGTGAGCACTGAGTCGGTGGAGGGGAGGCGCCGCTCAGCCGCGGTGCGGATGATCTGGGATTGGGTCACGCGGAATGTTGCGGCCATGCCTTTCAGTGCCTGCACGGGGGAAGAAGAGGAAGAAATACATTGCATTATCAGTCATCATTCTACTTCCCTACGAGAAATTTTAAGCTATCAGTATGTATTGTATATATTATATGATTGTACATAAACACACAATAAATGTATTCACATTTGTAATTGCTTGTCTAGCCCTAAAAAGCTGGCAAGTGTTGATGTTGTATAAAAATATAAAATGCAAACAAAAATATTGTTAATACATCAGTGGTCCGTTCGAGACTCTCAAAATCCCCGAATCTTTGTTTCAACCCTCACACAACACACTTTGATTGGTTATTACGTTCAAATTTATACTTATAAATCAACCAATAAATGCGTTGTGTGACCCTTAAAAGAGAGATTTAAAGATTATGAAAGTGGAGAGTGTTTCTGAAGTCATCCAAATTCTAATGTGACTAGATATCTCATGAAATGTCTTTACCTAGTTTTTTTTTTAAACAACATTTCCATTTATTTGACAAATATATTTTCTGTTCTTTCAAATAGTTCTTTCTGCCTCACTCGCAGCTCATGAAACTTTTAGTCCTGTCTCCTCACTCCATAGCTCATGAAACTTTTAGTCCTATCTCCTCACCTCCATAGCTCATGAAACTTTTAGTCCTATCTCCTCACCTCCATAGCTCATGAAACTTTTAGTCTATCTCCTCACCTCCATAGCTCATGAAACTTTTAGTCCATCTCCTCACCTCCATAGCTCATGAAACTTTTAGTCCTATCTCCTTACCTCCCTAGCTCATGAAACTTTTAGTTCTATCTCCTCACCTCCATAGCTCATGAAACTTTTAGTCCTATCTCCTCACCTCCATAGCTCATGAAACCTTTAGTCCTATCTCCTCACCTCCATAGCTCATGAAACTTTTAGTGCTATCTCCTCACCTCCATAGCTCATGAAACTTTAGTTCTATCTCCTCACCTCCATAGCTCATGAAACTTTTAGTCCTATCTCCTCACCTCCATAGCTCATGAAACCTTTAGTCCTATCTCCTCACCTCCATAGCTCATGAAACTTTTAGTGCTATCTCCTCACCTCATAGCTCATGAAACTTTTAGTGCTATCTCCTCACCTCCATAGCTCATGAAACTTTTAGTCCTATCTCCTCACCTCCATAGCTCATGAAACTTTTAGTCCTATCTCCTCACCTCCCTAGCTCATGAAACTTTAGTTTATCTCCTTACCTCCATAGCTCATGAAACTTTAGTCCTATCTCCTCACCTCCATAGCTCATGAAACTTTTAGTCCTATCTCCTCACCTCCATAGCTCATGAAACTTTTAGTTTTACTTCCTCACCTCCATAGCTCATGAAACTTTTAGTCTTATCTCCTCACCTCCATAGCTCATGAAACTTTTAGTCCTATCTCCTCACCTCCATAGCTCATGAAACTATTAGTCCTATCTCCTCACCTCCATAGCTCATGAAACTTTTAGTCCTATCTCCTCACCTCCATAGCTCATGAAACTATTAGTCCTATCTCCTCACCTCCATAGCTCATGAAACTTTCAGTCCTATCTCCTCACCTCCATAGCTCATGAAACTCTTAGTCCGATCTCCTCACCTCCACAGCTCATGAAACTTTTAGTCCTATCTCCTCACCTCCATAGCATCCTCATCCGTGACGTCATCACCAGCGTAGATAATCTTGATTCGCTCAGTCCAGTCGAGGCCGAAAGCGGTCCTGAGGATGTAGATACTAGCGCGGCCCTTGTTCCACTGCACGGGCGGCTTGGCCTCGATAGCGCAGTGGGCTTTCCCTGCAGGCAGAACCGTGTGGAAAATTAACAACATTTAGGCCCACATATACAGGATTAAAGATAACCAACCTCAGTGGCTTGATCGATAAGGCAGCGGACTTGTAACCTGGAGGTCGGTGGTTCAAGTCCCGGTTTCAGCGTAGATTTAGTAAAGCGAGTTTGAGTAGTTGTGATATCTCGAAAGTGAATAACACAAATATGATAACTAACTAACTATACAGGATATAAGATATGCGAACTAAGCCAGACACGCCCTCAAGTCGGAGTTAAATTACAGCACACTATTGAGTGGAATAGTGTCCAATTAAGATTAAATCGAATCCTGTTCTATAATTCGGTCCTTAGCAAAGTTCAAACCCGTGTTCAAACCCTTTGGAAGTGGCGTGTTAATAAATTATTATTTCAGCACAGTGTTAATAATGAGTTTAGACGTATATGGCGTATAATGAAGATCTTCAAGTCAGAAAGTACCATAAATATGTCATCGATTATTTTTTTTCTTCTCAATTTTAATAATAATTCTTGACCTTTATATGAGTCACATAACAAAAAAAACTATAGAAGTTGTAATAATTCAATAAAAAATGGAAGAAGAGTACTCAAAACATGAGTTTTAACCAATAAAAGGACAAATACACTGATGACATGCTACAACAAATACTGGTACTACACTGCGAAATATGAATGAACAAACAACCACATATCATTAATCACAGGGAATTTTACTTAAGAAGTGACATAAAATTTCACGATTTACGAGCGACAAGATCACAAAACAAGAAAACCTCACAGTCAAATCACCAACACAACAAACCAATGCGGTGTAACAAATACTAACAATACACTTTAACCATTGCGCAAGTAGGGCACAAAAATCCTGATCATAACAAAAAGTGAAATTACAACAATGGGTGGGGCAAGGACTCGGAATGTTACAGACCTCTCTTTAAATAAATATAAAAAAAAGAACAATGGGTATGACAAATTTCAAATAGTTCACAAATCATGGCAAATTTCTCAAATAGAAAAATATGTATCATGACATTAAACTAAAGCTAATATAGCTATACAGATATACTCAAGACAAAAATCCCACTTGTCTTACGAGCAGAGGCATCGGAATGTGTGGAATCTGCAACTACCGGGCTGGAATTATCGCTACTATCATAGCCAACACTTTCTGTAAACCAGATTAGAAATAAGATCACTTATGACATGAACAAATGGGGTGTTACTATTTTGAATAACACATTTCTGTGATATTCATTTATCCTTAGTTTTCCCCTTATGCAAGGGCAAGTCGGCAAGTGAGATTGTCTGAAGACAAAAGGATAATAGGTAGTGTTTTATTTAGACTAGTCAGCACAAGACAGGTGGTTCCACTATGCCAACAGTGTACGTTTGCAAAAAAAAAATTAATAAACACAGAATTAGATCTACTATTTCTGTGTTTATTCAGTTTTTTTTTTTTTTTTTTTTTGAAAAAAATATTAAATCGTATTGGGTATTTCGAGCATACTTTTATGATGATTACCGGAAAACTATAAAATGAAAACTATGAAAACATTCTGTCATTTCTAGGGGTTTCAAACATGTTCAAAGGAGTTTCCTCAAACTCATCATTTCAAACTAAACAGTAATGACTCTGTTAGTCATTACTGTCTGTCAAAAAAGAAAAAAAAGGCTCTTTTTTGTTGTTGATACAAGTCTGGCTGGGGGACTATAAACAGGGAGTACACCAGCAATGGCTTGGTTCTGGGGGCCCTTGTCAATTATTAGCCTCCTTGTATAGACAGTGGTAGAAGTGCTAAGTCTTCACTCCACTGACTGGCTACCATCGTTCACGATGACGCCACCTTATGATGATGATGATGATGATGATGATGATAATACAAGAATAGAATAGAATAATTTTTTATTGTAAATAAAGCCCGAGGGCATCTTACAAAGTCAATACTTAAAATTAATCTAATACTAAGGGAATAAAACAAAAGTAAATTACAATGTTATGACATTGAAAATAAAGACCGCTGACTAAGCTTAAATCAAATAATACTATACATTGTCAAGAAATTAAACAAAAAAGTAGTAGGTAGGTAAATAAATAAGACACATAACAATAAATAAAATAAAACCATACAATATAAATATTGTATAGTCTAGCTTAGTTGGTCATTTAAAAATTCGTCAATCGAAAAATATGCCTTTTCTAATAATAATTCTTTAACATGGCTTTTAAAAAATTGATATGGCATTTCTATTACATTAGCTGGTAATTTGTTAATGAATTTATAACAGTAAAAATTGGGACCATTTTGACTCTTAGTAAGTCTTACAAAGTCACCTCTAAATTCATTCCGATGTCTAGTATCATGGGGATGGATTTGACTGTGTCTCACATAGTTAGAAATATTACTTTTGGCATGTAACAAGCAGTTTAAAATGTAAATACAAGGAAAGGTAAGAGCCTAGGTACATGGAGGTAGATGCGTCTACTGACCTGCTTTGAACCCAGCCGACTCAATGAGGTGTGTGGCCTGGGCCACCATGTCTGGCCGCAGATCCACGGGGGTGTTGGTGTAGTGGAATGTGAGCAGCGGCCCCTTGTTCTCCACCCAGGCCCCCTCCTTGCACACCTGGAACCAGCGAGGATTAGACGTTTCTTTTTTCTCAAGAAATTTAGATTAATATGATTTTTTAGTTTAATAATAATAATAGCATTAGGTATTGTATATTTTACGGTACATGAGCAATTTACAATTTACAACATCAACAAAATATAGATTTTTTTCCCCTCTTTTCTTTCTACAGACACAAATAAATTACCACAACTAACGCAAACGAAATACTTATGTCAGAGAAAAAAAAAATAATTGTTCATTATTCTACAGAAGACTTTATTATTATGACCTGGTGCAGAGGTTTCAGTAAACCCTTACAATTAACACTGCGAACTAAACAGAATTTCCTTCGAAAGTCTGCCCCAATCGGGATACTACAGAAGTCTTATACTAACATATTTTTTTACAACTTTTTACAAAAATAAATTGAAGAAAAAATTGGTAAATGAAATTATTATGAAATATGTAATAATAATAATATCCTCACCTCTACCACCAGCACTGCAGTGAGAACAACCTACTATCCCTCCAACATTGAAAGATAATTTGTTGTCAATTTATTGTTAAAGAAACTATGTGTTGCTTTGATGAAGCCATGTAATGTAATTACCTTCATAAATAAATAAGTGAATATCTTGATCTCACCTGTTCTTGCAGGGTCTTGAGCAGGTCGCTGACTTTGTCCTCAACTCGTGGGTATGGGGTGAACGAAGCGACTACCGTCGGGGTGAATGATTTCCAGCCGTGGTTACCTAGGAGACAGCGGGTGGTTATTTTTTTTTTTTTTTAGTTACGATGCAACATTGTGCATAGTAGAATTACTGTGCACAACAATACAAGCATCAAATTATGTACATGACAGATAAAATACAGAAAAAACAAGAGTATTAGCCAGGTACTGGTTATTACCCAGTAATAGTGATGGTTGGTACTGTTAGCCAGACAGTGGGCGTTCATTATAATACCTTCACCGCTGCTAGATAGGACTTACAGACACGGAATTATTATTATACAGCCAGGTAATCCCACGATTACCTGAGCTGTGCTTACTAATGTCATTTCAATGTGAAAGTCTTCTACGTTCAGAATAATTCTTGATGTAGGTACATACATTTATGTCCCGAATATTTTATATTCAGCTCATCATAATTTGTGTTCATCACAAGATCGATGTCAAAATGACTTAGGGCTGAATTAAAAATAGGATTACAAAAAAGACAAGCTGGAGCGTCCCTTAAGTCGGACTATAGCGCCCTGTAATTTATTGTAATCCCTGTTTTATTATTCGTCCCTTACACCCGCACTATAAAAATACGCCATTCTTGGGACTCGAACCATCGACCTTCAGGTTATGAGTCTCCTAACAATTGAGCCACTGTGTTCTGTCAAATGGTTTCATTTTATTCTGAGCTGGCTTACTTGACGAGTATTAAAAACAAAACCGACCTCAGTGGCTTGATCGATAAGGCAGCGGACTTGTAACCCGGAGGTCGGTGGTTCAAGCCCCGGTTTCAGCGTAGATTTAGTAAAGCGAGTTTGAGTAGTTGTGATATCACGAAAGTGATTAACACAAATATGATAACTTAACAATAAAAAACTATTAAAAACAAAACTATTTATTCTATTATTATTTTTTACAAATAGAAAACTTCGTCCATTTTGTTATCGTCGGGGATAGACCCCATAATGCTGTCAGCATTCCCTTTTTGAATTGCCAGACTCAATCAAAGGGTTGAATGGAAGAGATTGCCTAAGGCAATAACCCCGCCCTTTAGTAAGGACATATATTATGTATATATTTATTTATTTTTCTTTATTTTTTTCTTCTATTATACAGGGTGATTGAAACCACCCAGCCACTATCTTTTTCTCGAGCACGGTTTGAGTTAGGATCTTGAAACAAAAAATTAGTCCCCAATATGGAGTCTGAAGTTTCATGGGAAAATATTTTGAACCTCCGCCCACCGCCCCTAAGGGCGTTTTCAGGGGGGCACATGTCCGTTTCTCCCGAATTTTAAATGGAATGCATATTTTTTTATTTTACATTCAAAACATGCAAAGCAAGTTAGTAACACTAGTAAAAAGAAAAAAAATATTCCTTGGTTCGAGTCCCGAAAAAACACGGTTTTTAGAAGAAAATAGACCCAGGTTCCGGAAGTCATTACGGGCACCCGGTAAACGTTGTAAAAAAACCAAAAATGTCAAAAAATAGGTAAAGTTCTCTTCTTTAATTTAATGTACTTACTTTTATTTTTTAAGTAAGTCATAGGTCCTTAAATTGGTCATAAACTTTTTTCAGGTTCAAAAGACCAAAAGTCCAGAAATTTAAATTCGACGCCCTATTTTTTTTTTCTTTGACATAAAAGTAGAAAATAAGTAGCATACAATGCAAAAAAATTAACTCTCTGCGATTTTTTTCCCTAAAATGGCAGACGAATAACTTCTGAAAAGCGTTCATTTCCGTGCGCGTGAGTCATGTCACGAGTCCGTGCCTGAAGTTTGTATGTACGATGTAGGCAACTCACCTCTACAGATGTTCAAAATCACCAACCTCTCCTGCAACACTTTTCCTGAGTCTGCCAGGATAGGTGGCATGAACTCTCTCTAGCTCCTCAGGTGTGATGTTCCGGCAGATCTCAATGATGCGCAGCTTCATATTTTCCACATCTGTTGGCCTGGTTCGGTATGCTAGATCTTTCACCTTTCCCCACAGGTGAAAATCGGTTAGGTCCAGGGTGCGGGTAGACGAAAAAAATAAACTTTCTGCGATAACCTCTGAAATGTGTTCACTTCCATGCGCGTGAGTCATGACACGAGTCCATGCCTGAAGTTTGTATGTACGATGTAGGTAACTCACCTCTACAAAATTAGAAAAAGAACGACAACTGATGATAATATTATTAATGTTTGTTCTGTGGTTACTGTAAACCATGAAGTCAGCATCCGAGATAGGTATTCCCTCAAAGATGGATCGGCAAAGGAGGACCAAACCCTTATCCCCCCGACACCCTAGACCTCACCGTCATGGATCTTTACCTGTGGGGAAAGGTGAAAGATCTAGCATACGGAAACAGGCCAACAGATGTCGAAAATATGAAGCTGCGTATCATTGAGATCTGCCGCAACATCACACCTGAGGAGCTAGAGAGAGTTCATGCCACCTATCCTGGCAGACTCAGGAAAAGTATTGCAGGAGAGGTTGGTGATTTTGAACATCTGTAGAGGTGAGTTGCCTACATCGTACATACAAACTTCAGGCACGGACTCGTGACATGACTCACGCGCACGGAAATGAACGCTTTTCAGAGGTTATTCGTCTGCCATTTTCGGGAAAAAAATCGCAGAGAGTTAATTTTTTTTGCATTGTATGCTACTTATTTTCTACTTTTATGTTAAAGAAAAAAAAATAGGGAATCGAATTTAAATTTCTGGACTTTTGGTCTTTTGAACCTGAAAAAAGTTTATGACCAATTTAAGGACCTATGACTTACTTAAAAAATAAAAGTAAGTACATTAAATTAAAGAAGAGAACTTTACCTATTTTTTGACATTTTTGGTTTTTTTACAACGTTTACCGGGTGCCCGTAATGACTTCCGGAACCTGGGTCTATTTTCTTCTAAAAACCGTGTTTTTTCGGGACTCGAACCAAGGAATATTTTTTTTCTTTTTACTAGTGTTACTAACTTGCTTTACATGTTTTGAATGTAAAATAAAAAAATATGCATTCCATTTAAAATTCGGGAGAAACGGACATGTGCCCCCCTGAAAACGCCCTTAGGGGCGGTGGGCGGAGGTTCAAAATATTTTCCCATGAAACTTCAGACTCCATAATGGGGACTAATTTTTTGTTTCAAGATCCTAACTCAAACCGTGCTCGAGAAAAAGATAGTGGCTGGGTGGTTTCGATCACCCTGTATATTATTGTATATTGTATTTTCATTTGTAATTATTTGTATTGTATATTATAATTATGTCCTATTATCTAATAAAGTGTAAATAAATAAATAAATAAATAAATCTTTTATTACCAGCATACGTGAGTCCCTCAATGCCGACCATCTCCATGACGTTGTGCACGTTCCGCCCGGATATGATGGAGATGTGCACGTCCGGCAGGTTAGCCAGCCTCTGCAGGACCCGCTTAGTCTCCTCGGGCAGGACGGCCATGTCGGGGTGGGGGGCTATGGGGGCTAGGGTGCCGTCATAGTCCAGGAGCAGCGCTAGCTTCTTGGTGGACCCGATGTACCTGTGAGCGGTGATAGAGAGTGTTTTTAATAATAATAATAAGCCCGGTAAACGGGTGTTTATTAACGGAGCTAGTCCTATTTACAAATGTCAATATATAAACAGATAAACACAACAATAAAGGTAAAAAAAAATATGTCAGTAAAATTAAATATATCACATTGTCAAAAAATGTAGTTAAAAGAAATGTAAAGATAATAGCAAAATTAAATAATAAAATGAAAGACGAAGGTAAAATCAATTAGACAAAAATAAAGCACAATAGATCACAGTAAACATCACATCAAATTTTTAAGAAGACATCAATAGATGATGTATTAGCTGCTCTCATCATTCTATTGATAGGCGAGTTATAAGCGTAGTTAGTTCCACAGGTTGGAACATAGAATGTGTTGCTTCTCCTTAGTTTCCGATGGCAGTTCAATGAAACCAGGCCCAACAACTCGGAGCAGTCAAGTTCACCAGCAACTAGTTTTCGGAAAAATCTTGAGTCCGCCTGAAGATTTTATTCTGCTACATAATGTTGTTGTACAACTGGGGGAGTGATGGTCTCTATGCAATTTTCATTGAAAAGATGGCTCGTTATGAAGTACTTTTTCTTTACAAGCCATGAAAATGTTAGGGAACTGCAAGCTAGCCCTGCTTGTTAGGGTTGGCTACTCCGTTCTCTGTTTATGGTCATCTAGCGAGAAAGAACCAACCTAATGCTTGGATTTTTTTTTTGAGAGTGTGACTACATATTTACATAATAATAAGGCTCTGAAGGTTAGATGGTATAAAATGCTTTGAGCATTAACTTCGCCTAGTGGTTACCTCCCACTAGACTAGAGAGTACTATGTACTCATCCCTCCCATACTCACTTGGACAGGTACTCATGCCTCCCATACTCACTTGGACACGTACTCATCCCTCCCATACTCACTTGGACAGGTACTCATGCCTCCCATACTCACTTGCACAGGTACTCATCCCTCCCATACTCACTTGGACAGGTACTCATGCCTCCCATACTCACTTGGACAGGTACTCATGCCTCCCATACTCACTTGGACACGTACTCATCCCTCCCATACTCACTTGGTGTTGTATATTTTATGTCTATGAATTTATGTATTTATGTTGCCCCTAGCAACCTCAGTTGTTGATCTAGATTTCTGCCTGTTTTCCCAGTCTTCATTCTTGTTCATAATAAAGTACTTACAATTGTATTCCCTTCTAATGTATCATTCCTTTATTTTCCTGCATACATAATAGTAATAATGCGTGCTACATAATAAAAGTTCACAATAGTTTGGCGACGAGTGAAGAAGATTTTGTGTATGCAGATGTATTATCAATTTCCAGATAAGTACTAAATATTTTCGATTCAACTTCAAATTTCAATTTCAAGATTTTCAAATTCAAATTTCAATATGGATGCAGATCAACTCAAACAAATTTTAAAATCATTTCAAGATCAGCAAACAGCTTTTATCAATCAACTAGTTTCACAGTTCAAACCCAGTTCACAGTCTAATTTTTCAAGTATTGCTCCATTTGAAAATTATGATACAGAGAAGGAGAAAATTTTAAACTACATTGAACGTTTTGAGAATTACTGTCGAATGAAAAATGTCACAGAAAAAGACAAGATCGCTCAACTACTCTGTGTGTCAATAGGTTCAAAACACTACAATAACCTAGTAGCATTCTTAGGCCCAGAGAAACCAGTAAAAAAATTAACATTGGACGAGCTTTTATCTTGTTTAAAGAAACTTCTGATTCCTAAGAAAAACATAGTTGTTTCTCAACACTATTTCCTGAATATATTTCAGAAGGAGAGTCAGAACATTGCTGACTTCGTTTCGTCATTACAAAGAGACATTGCAGATTGTGAATTCAATGTGAAATGTGAATGTAACAAATCTAACTCCATTTCTGGTATTTTTCTCCGTGCTCAATTTATAAGAGGTCTTAGAGACGATTGGGTGCGAGAACAGATTCTCCAGTCTGATAATTTATCTTTTGAAGATGTTGTACTCAAAGCATCAGCTCTTGAAGCGTCCAAGATACACAGCCGAGAATTAAAATCTACTAACTCGAATTCTAACAACACTTCTTATGCTAGTGCAAATGCTCATGATATCAATACAATTTCCAACAGGAGTAGATCACGTTCAAGAAAGCCCAGATCCAGTTATTCTTCAAGTTCCAGTCGTACGTCACTTACACATCACAGTCACAGTTCGAATCCCCGTAATATCAACTTCAAAGCCCTTGGTATAGAAAACTGCTGTCTCAGGTGTGGAAGAAATAATCACCAGGTATCGTCATGCAGGACGAATAGAGCCCGACTCAAGTGTAATTCTTGCCATAAGCAAGGACACGTTGCAAAGATATGTCTCTCTACAATGCTATCACAAAAGAAGAATTCAAACTATTCTACAAACACGGTTGATGATTACTCTCCCGTTTATAATAATAATTATTCTTCTATTCAATATGGTCTTAGTAAAGTCGACATAATTCAACCCCAAATTTTGGATTTATTTGAAGTATCCGACTCCGACAAATATCTTATTGATGTTTTCCTCAATGGGAAAATTCAAAGATTCGAAGTTGACTCAGGTGCTAAGTTCTCATTGCTATCTCAGAATGATTTTCAAAAATTGAATTTAAAATTACCATTAGAAAAGTCACACGTATCATTTCGCTCATACTCAGGTAATATAATTACACCCCTAGGCAAAATTAATCTCAGAGTGGCCTATGGAGGAAAAGAAATTATTGGCGAATTATATGTTGTACCAACTGGTCATGATGCTATATTGGGTAGACAATGGATTAGAGAACTTGCGATCGAACTTGGAAAAATTTCAAATATCAAAAATAATTTTCCAACATCTCTCTCGTGTGGAAATTCTCCTGCCGAGCTGTACCTACACAGGAAGCTGAGAATTCGTATGGATGCAATTTTCCCGTATCATCCAAAGTCTTCAAACATTGTTCCGAAACCTGCCCGTTCACTATCAGTGGGGGAGAGAGTCCAGGTACGCGTGATGAGTCAATGGCAGTTTGGTGTAATCAAAAGAAAACTTGGTTATCGTCATTATTTGGTAACTCTTGACTCTGGTCGAACAATCAAGCGACATATCAATCAGCTCCATTCTACATTAGTCGAAAAGAAAGCAGTGTCATTTGGTCCATTACAAAGTTTCGAGATTCCAAGGTGGAATAAACCTGATCACGCTATTCTTTCAAACTCTCAACCTAGTTGTTCATCATCACATGAAAGTCAACCCTCTTCAACAGCACCAGCGTTGCCACCTGTTCATGTTCATCCTCCTCAAGAAGTCAGGAGATCTCAGAGGGACAGACATCCTCCAGTCCGTTATGGTGACTATGTGGCGACCTATCACTAGTGGGGGAGACTGTTGTATATTTTATGTCTATGAATTTATGTATTTATGTTGCCCCTAGCAACCTCAGTTGTTGATCTAGATTTCTGCCTGTTTTCCCAGTCTTCATTCTTGTTCATAATAAAGTACTTACAATTGTATTCCCTTCTAATGTATCATTCCTTTATTTTCCTGCATACATAATAGTAATAATGCGTGCTACATAATAAAAGTTCACAATACTTGGACAGGTACTCATGCCTCCCATACTCACTTGGACAGGTACTCATCCCTCCCATACTCACTTGGACATGTACACATACTCACTTGGACAGGTACTCATCCCTCCCATACTCACTTGGACAGGTACTCATCCCTCCCATACTCACTTGGACAGGTACTCATCCCTCCCATACTCACTTGCACAGGTACTCATCCCTCCCATACTCACTTGCACAGGTACTCATCCCTCCCATACTCACTTGGACAGGTACTCATGCCTCCCATACTCACTTGGACAGGTACTCATCCCTCCCATACTCACTTGCACAGGTACTCATCCCTCCCATACTCACTTGGACAGGTACTCATCCCTCCAGTACTCACTTGCACAGGTACTCATCCCTCCCATACTCACTTGGACAGGTACTCATGCCTCCCATACTCACTTGGACAGGTACTCATCCCTCCCATACTCACTTGCACAGGTACTCATCCCTCCCATACTCACTTGCACAGGTACTCATCCCTCCCATACTCACTTGGACAGGTACTCATGCCTCCCATACTCACTTGGACAGGTACTCATCCCTCCCATACTCACTTGCACAGGTACTCATCCCTCCCATACTCACTTGGACAGGTACTCATGCCTCCCATACTCACTTGGACAGGTACTCATCCCTCCCATACTCACTTGCACAGGTACTCATCCCTCCCATACTCACTTGGACAGGTACTCATGCCTCCCATACTCACTTGGACAGGTACTCATCCCTCCCATACTCACTTGCACAGGTACTCATCCCTCCCATACTCACTTGGACAGGTACTCATGCCTCCCATACTCACTTGGACAGGTACTCATCCCTCCAGTACTCACTTGGACAGGTACTCATCCCTCCCATACTCACTTGGACAGGTACTCATCCCTCCCATACTCACTTGCACAGGTACTCATCCCTCCCATACTCACTTGGACAGGTAATCATCCCTCCCATACTCACTTGGACAGGTACTCATGCCTCCCATACTCACTTGGACAGGTACTCATCCCTCCCATACTCACTTGGACAGGTACTCATCCCTCCAGTACTCACTTGGACAGGTACTCATCCCTCCCATACTCACTTGGACAGGTACTCATGCCTCCCATACTCACTTGGACAGGTACTCATGCCTCCCATACTCACTTGGTCAGGTACTCATCCCTCCAGTACTCACTTGGACAGGTACTCATCCCTCCAGTACTCACTTGGACAGGTACTCATCCCTCCCATACTCACTTGGACAGGTACTCATCCCTCCCATACTCACTTGGACAGGTACTCATCCCTCCAGTACTCACTTGGACAGGTACTCATCCCTCCCATACTCACTTGGACAGGTACTCATACTCACTTGGACAGGTACTCATCCCTCCCATACTCACTTGGACAGGTACTCATCCCTCTCATACTCACTTGGACAGGTACTCATCCCTCCCATACTCACTTGCACAGGTACTCATCCCTCCCATACTCACTTGGACAGGTACTCATCCCTCCCATACTCACTTGGACAGGTACTCATCCCTCCCATACTCACTTGGACAGGTACTCATGCCTCCCATACTCACTTGGACAGGTACTCATGCCTCCCATACTCACTTGGACAGGTACTTATGCCTCCCATACTCACTTGGACAGGTACTCATGCCTCCCATACTCACTTGGACAGGTACTTATGCCTCCCATACTCACTTGGACAGGTACTCATGCCTCCCATACTCACTTGGACAGGTACTCATCCCTCCCATACTCACTTGCACAGGTACTCATCCCTCCCATACTCACTTGGACAGGTACTCATGCCTCCCATACTCACTTGGACAGGTACTCATCCCTCCCATACTCACTTGCACAGGTACTCATCCCTCCCATACTCACTTGGACAGGTACTCATGCCTCCCATACTCACTTGGACAGGTACTCATCCCTCCCATACTCACTTGCACAGGTACTCATCCCTCCCATACTCACTTGGACAGGTACTCATCCCTCCCATACTCACTTGCACAGGTACTCATCCCTCCAGTACTCACTTGGACAGGTACTCATCCCTCCCATACTCACTTGGACAGGTACTCATCCCTCCCATACTCACTTGCACAGGTACTCATCCCTCCCATACTCACTTGGACAGGTACTCATCCCTCCCATACTCACTTGGACAGGTACTCATGCCTCCCATACTCACTTGGACAGGTACTCATCCCTCCCATACTCACTTGGACAGGTACTCATCCCTCCAGTACTCACTTGGACAGGTACTCATCCCTCCAGTACTCACTTGGACAGGTACTCATCCCTCCCATACTCACTTGGACAGGTACTCATACTCACTTGGACAGGTACTCATCCCTCCCATACTCACTTGGACAGGTACTCATCCCTCCCATACTCACTTGGACAGGTACTCATACTCACTTGGACAGGTACTCATCCCTCCCATACTCACTTGGACAGGTACTCATCCCTCCCATACTCACTTGGACAGGTACTCATACTCACTTGGACAGGTACTCATCCCTCCCATACTCACTTGGACAGGTACTCATCCCTCCCATACTCACTTGGACAGGTACTCCTGCCTCCCATACTCACTTGGACAGGTACTCATCCCTCCCATACTCACTTGGTCAGGTACTCATCCCTCCCATACTCACTTGGACAGGTACTCCTGCCTCCCATACTCACTTGGACAGGTACTCATCCCTCCCATACTCACTTGGTCAGGTACTCATCCCTCCCATACTCACTTGGACAGGTACTCCTGCCTCCCATACTCACTTGGACAGGTACTCATCCCTCCCATACTCACTTGGACAGGTACTCATGCCTCCCATACTCATTTGGTCAGGTACTCATCCCTCCCATACTCACTTGGACAGGTACTCATCCCTCCCATACTCACTTGGTCAGGTACTCATCCCTCCCATACTCACTTGGTCAGGTACTCATCCCTCCCATACTCACTTGGACAGGTACTCATCCCTCCCATATCACTTGGACAGGTACTCATGCCTCCATACTCACTTGGACAGGTCTCATGCCTCCCATACTCTGCGGTACTCATCGCCTCAGTATCCTGGACAGGTCTATGCTCATACCACTGGACAGTATTATCCTCCCATATCACTAATATATGCTCCTCTCTGGAAGGACTATCCTCCCATACTCACTGCAGGTACTCATCCTCCCATACTCACTTGGACAGGTACTCATCCCTCCCATACTCACTTGGACAGGTACTCATCCCTCCCATACTCACTTGGACAGGTACTCATCCCTCCCATACTCACTTGGACAGGTACTCATCCTCCCATACTCACTTGGACAGGTACTCATCCCTCCATACTCACTTGACAGGTACTCATCCTCCCATACTCACTTGGACAGGTACTCATCCCTCCCATACTCACTTGGACAGGTACTCATCCCTCCATACTCACTTGGACAGTACTCATCCCTCCCATACTCACTTGGACAGGTACTCATCCCTCCCATACTCACTTGGACAGGTACTCATCCTCCCATACTCACTTGGACAGGTACTCATCCCTCCCATACTCACTTGGACAGGTACTCATGCCTCCCATACTCACTTGGACAGGTACTCATCCCTCCATACTCACTTGGACAGGTACTCATCCCTCCATACTCACTTGGACAGGTACTCATGCCCCCATACTCACTTGGACAGGTACTCATGCCTCCATACTCCCGGTAACTCATTGGACAGGTACTCATCTCCATTATCTTGACAGGTACTATCCCATACTCACTTGGAGGTTACTCTACTATTGGACAGTACTATCCCTCCTATCTTGGAAGGTACTCATCCTCCCTCCATATACTAACATTGAATACTCATCCTCATACTCACTTGGACAGGTACTCATCCTCCCATACTCACTTGGACAGGTACTCATGCCTCCCATACTCACTTGGACAGGTACTCATCCTCCCATACTCACTTGGACAGGTACTCATCCCTCCATACTCACTTGGACAGGTACTCATGCCTCCCATACTCACTTGGACAGGTACTCATCCCTCCATACTCACTTGGACAGGTACTCATCCCTCCCATACTCATTTGGACAGGTACTCCTCCTCCCATACTCACTTGGACAGGTACTCATGCCTCCATACTCACTTGGACAGGTACTCATGCCTCCCATACTCATTTGGTCAGGTACTCATCCCTCCCATACTCACTTGGACAGGTACTCATCCCTCCATACTCACTTGGTCAGGTACTCATCCCTCCCATACTCACTTGGTCAGGTACTCAACTCCATACTCACTTGGACAGGTACTCATGCCTCCCATTCTCACTTGGACAGGTACTCATGCCTCCCATACTCACTTGGACAGGTACTCACCCCCCATACTCACTTACACAGGTACTTATCCCTCCCATACTCACTTAACAGGTACTCATCCCTCCCATACTCACTTGGCAGGTACTCATCTCCCATACTCACTTGGACAGGTACTCATGCCTCCCATACTCACTTGGACAGGTACTCATCCCTCCCATACTCACTTGGACAGGTACTCATGCCTCCCATACTCACTTGACAGGTATCTCATACTCACTTGGACAGGTACTCATGCCTCCCATACTCACTTGGACAGGTACTCATCCCTCCCATACTCACTTGGACAGGTACTCATGCCTCCCATACTCACTTGGTCAGGTACTCATGCCTCCCATACTCACTTGGTCAGGTACTCATCCCTCCCATACTCACTTGGATCAGGTACTCATCCCTCCCATACTCACTTGGACAGGTACTCATCCCTCCCATACTCACTTGGTCAGGTACTCATGCCTCCCATACTCACTTGGACAGGTACTCATCCCTCCCATACTCACTTGGTCAGGTACTCATCCCTCCCATACTCACTTGGACAGGTACTCATCCCTCCCATACTCACTTGGACAGGTACTCATGCCTCCCATACTCACTTGGACAGGTACTCATCCTCCCATACTCACTTGACAGGTACTATCCCTCCCATACTCACTTACACAGGTACTCATCCCTCCCATACTCACTTGGTCAGGTACTCATCCCTCCATACTCACTTGGACAGGTACTCATGCCTCCCATAACTCCACTTGGACAGGTACTCATGCCTCCCATACTCACTTGGACAGGTACTCATCCCTCCCATACTCACTTGGACAGGTACTCATGCCTCCCATACTCACTTGGACAGGTATCTCCCCTACTCACTTGGACAGGTACTCATCCCTCCCATACTCACTTGGACAGGTACTCATCCCTCCCATACTCACTTGGACAGGTACTCATGCCTCCCATACTCACTTGACAGGTACTCATGCCTCCCATACTCACTTGGACAGGTTACTCATCCCCTCCCATACTCACTTGGACAGGTACTCATCCCTCCCATACTCACTTGGACAGGTACTCATCCCTCCCATACTCACTTGGACAGGTACTCATGCCTCCCATACTCACTTGGACAGGTACTCATCCCTCCCATACTCACTTGGACAGGTACTCATCCCTCCCATACTCACTTGGACAGGTACTCATCCTCCCATACTCACTTGGACAGGTACTCATGCCTCCCATACTCACTTGGACAGGTACTCATCCCTCCCATACTCACTTGGACAGGTACTCATCCCTCCCATACTCACTTGGACAGGTACTCATCCCTCCCATACTCACTTGGCAGGTACTCATCCTCCCATACTCACTTGGACAGGTTACTCATGCCTCCCATACTCATTGAACAGGTAACTCATCCTATTCACTGTGGAAACAGGTACTACATCCTCCCATTATACTTACGGACATGTAATCATCCTCCATACTCACTTGGAAAGGTACTTCATGCCTCCCATACCACTGGCAAGTAACTTTATCTCCATACTCACTTGGACAGGTACTCATCCCTCCCATACTCACTTGGACAGGTACTCATCCCTCCCATACTCACTTGGACAGGTACTCATCCTCCCATACTCACTTGGACAGGTACTCATCCCTCCCATACTCACTTGGACAGGTACTCATCCCTCCCATACTCACTTGGACAGGTACTCATCCCTCCCATACTCACTTGGACAGGTACTCATCCCTCCATACTCACTTGGACAGGTACTCATGCCCTCCATACTCACTTGGACAGGTACTCATCCCTCCCATACTCACTTGGACAGGTACTCATCCTCCCATACTCACTTGGACAGGTACTCATCCTCCCATACTCACTTGGACAGGTACTCATCCCTCCCATACTCACTTGGACAGGTACTCCTGCCTCCCATACTCACTTGGACAGGTACTCATCCCTCCCATACTCACTTGGACAGGTACTCATCCCTCCCATACTCACTTGGACAGGTACTCCTGCCTCCCATACTCACTTGGACAGGTACTCATGCCTCCCATACTCTGTCCCGGTAACTCAGTGGTAAAGGCGGCACTCTGTGAATCCAGAGATTCCAGAGGTCGTGGGTTCGAAACCCAGCCGGGACATTACAAGTTATCCTCCCATTTGGGATTTTTACCACATAATAATATGTCTTGGGCTTTCTGCTGGAATAATGGGACTTCAATAGTCTTAATCCGGCAATATAAATAAGGCGATATTATTATTATTATTATTACATACTCACTTGGACAGGTACTCATGCCTCCCATACTCACTTGGACAGGTACTCATGCCTCCCATACTCACTTGGACAGGTACTCATGCCTCCCATACTCACTTGGACAGGTACTCATGCCTTCCATACTCACTTGGACAGGTACTCATGCCTCCCATACTCACTTGGACAGGTACTCATGCCTTCCATACTCACTTGGACAGGTACTCATCAAAGTCCTCCAGAGTGACCGGCTGCATGGTGGTGGGCAGCACATCCTCCCCATCCTCCGTTATCAGGGTGCCCATGGCTTTCAGGAAGCTTCTCATCCAGTAGTTCACATCATGCACCTTCTCCCTCTTCCTCAGGTAGTTCATGCGCAGGGTTCTCTCATCCTCAGGCATCGTGAGGGCTCTGGAGGAGGATAATAATAAAAGTACATGAATAGACAGTATAGACCAGCGGTCGGCAACCTTTTGAACTACGCGGACCCCTAGCTTATCTCGAAAAAATTTAAGGCACCCCCACATTACAAAAGGGGGGGGGGGGGGGGTATGAAAGAAAAGTAGGTAGATATGTAAATGGTTATTAAGATTCTTAATGGATTTCATGAGCTATTTTTCTTCTTCTTTTTTTAAATCCTGAAATGGCTTCGCGGACCCCAGGTTGCCGACCGCTGGTATAGACACTCATGTATGCTGCTCTATATCGTGAGGGCTCTGGAGGAGGATGATAATAATAAAAGTGCATGAATAGACACTACGTATTGATGCTGCTCTATTAGGATAAAAAAGTCCAATTATTCCAGCAATTCTTTTGGTGCTATTGGTAAGATTCTCAACTGTATGAGGAAAAACTAATGCAATCAATGGGATTTATTTATTTACACTTTATTTTTTTTATATACAAAACAATCAATAATATTAACTGAGATAAAAAAATTAACAAAATTTACAAAATAAAATATAGAAAAAAAATATTTAAATTTATATGTACATTTGTCTTGTAATCCGGGGCGAAGTTATTGATTTAGGCATTCTCTGCCACTTAACCCCGTTGGGATTCGAACCAACAGATTCCTACGCTACCAACTATACAGTATGTTTCAGAAAAGGTGGCCACCCCCTCGTAACTTTTGAACGCGAAGGAATTTTTCAATTCTGTAAAGTCCTAGGTATAGGAAGTGCCCTATGGCCCAACCTGTGGTCATATTTATTTTTGGCCCCGGTCGGCCCTTCCGGCTTTTAGGCCATATTTTTTCATTTTTCTCGCGAATTTTAAATGGAATACTATATTTTTTATTCCTGTTAATTAAAGTCTAAGTTAGGCTGAGTATAATGAGCTTTTCAAATTTTCAAAAACCTTATCAGGGGCGGAGCTAGTAGGGTGCAAGTTTCAAAACTGTTACACCCTGTATTTCAGCGTCAGTTAGATTTTTTAGTATTATTTTTATGTTCATAGGTTCAAAATATTGTTTTACACCATATGAAATCAAAAAAATATCCTTGTTTACTTTTAATCAGGGTCATAGTAAGGTTTTTGTAAAAGTACTTTTTTTCTCACGTCAATTTTTCCGTAAATCAATGGTGTTCTCGAAATTGGCATTTTTAAAGGTGAAAGTCTGCAGTGACATATGTTTTTTATGCTTGAAATCGAAAGAAAACTTAACGGAGAAGCGATTAAGATCATAAAAAATGCAATTTAACCTGCTAGTTTTTTCACGACAGTGTCCGGTAAAGTGGGTGAATTTCGTATTGGATTTTTTTGTTGTTGAGGAAACACAATTGGCATAGAAAATAAATAATATCTAATAAGGGAATAATACTTCAATAAACATAACTAAATGCGAAATTAAATGAAAATTATTTCTTCTAAATCAGTGCCGGATATTTTTTTTTTTTTTTTTTTCTCTCTCTCTCTTTTTTTCACTTTTCAAAGTTCAAGTTGTATCAAAAATAATTATCGGATAATGCTGTTTCTAAAGTCGGCCTAGGGGTCCCCTCTTGAGACAATTTTAGTTGGTAAGTTGGTAAAATCTGTAGAAAACACATTGTCAATAATTCTGGAGTCAGTCCGATGGCGCTTTGAATGCAACGATTCTTGTAGGATCACCGAAGTTAAGCAACGTCTAGCGAGGAGAAGACTTCGTGATGCTGGTATTCCGGCCTAACCCAGGCTGGGTGAGATAAATGTGTTTAGGAGGTTGGTGAGTTTCTTGCGAATGGAGGGTAACACCCCCGTTATGATATGACCATGCAGTTGAAACGCGATATTAAACCCAAATTAAAAAAAAAAATCATACTGGTGTTGCTAGTAATGGATACCAGGTCTCTAAATAAAAATCTAATTATCTCGAAATTTAAGAGAAAAAATACCAGGTCAAGTACCAAACTCTTGAGGGTGAAAATTAAACCAATTCAATTATTTTAAAGAGGAGAAGAGAGAGAGAAAAAGAGAGAGAGAAAAAAAAATTATCCGGCACTGATTTAGAAGAAATAATCTTCATTTAATTTCGCATTTAGTTATGTTAATTGAAGTATTATTCCCTTATTAGGTATTATTTATTTTCTATGCCAATTGTGTTTCCTCAACAACAAAAAAATCCAATACGAAATTCACCCACTTTACCGGACACTGTCGTGAAAAAACTAGCAGATTAAATGGCTTTTTTTATGATCTTAATCGCTTCTCCGTTAAGTTTTCTTTCGATTTCAAGCATAAAAAACATATGTCACTGCAGACTTTCACCTTTAAAAATGCCAATTTCGAGAACACCATTGATTTACGGAAAAATTGACGTGAGAAAAAAAGTACTTTTACAAAAACCTTACTATGACCCTGATTAAAAGTAAACAAGGATATTTTTTTGATTTCATATGGTGTAAAACAATATTTTGAACCTATGAACATAAAAATAATACTAAAAAATCTAACTGACGCTGAAATACAGGGTGTAACAGTTTTGAAACTTGCACCCTACTAGCTCCGCCCCTGATAAGGTTTTTGAAAATTTGAAAAGCTCATTATACTCAGCCTAACTTAGACTTTAATTAACAGGAATAAAAAATATAGCATTCCATTTAAAATTCGCGAGAAAAATGAAAAAATATGGCCTAAAAGCCGGAAGGGCCGACCGGGGCCAAAAATAAATATGACCACAGGTTGGGCCATAGGGCACTTCCTATACCTAGGACTTTACAGAATTGAAAAATTCCTTCGCGTTCAAAAGTTACGAGGGGGTGGCCACCTTTTCTGAAACATACTGTATACTAACGTTTTAACTTTAGAAAGACCTGTTTACGTAATTGCAGCACTATTGTTTCATGTAAACAGAGATGAAAAAAAAAAGTTGGATAATAAGGTTATAAGATAAATAGAAACATGCTTGTTTCTATTTATAGAATAGAATATACCTTGTTTATTATACTGCCAAGGTAAGACTGAAAAGACCCTTTACTCAAAGGGTCAAACAGGTCTTATATATTTTATAGGTATTGTGTTTCTATTTATGTGATCTTTTATGGCCGAATTATAAACAGGATTAGAATTAAGATCAACCAGAGTGTCCCTCAAGTCTGGCTATAGTGAGCTGTGATTGGTTGAAACTCCGACTTGTGGGCGTGTCTGACTTTTATGGTTGATTAAATATTTCATAGGAGTGAGCGCTCGTAGTAATTCGTATACCCAGCATAAACAAAAGATTTGTATTTTAATTTATTGTATAAATTCATGTAGTTAACTTTTGTAAAGTTGAAATATTTTCGTAAGTTGAGTGAGTATAACTAAATAAACTAAAAATATGGTTGGGTGAAAGAGATTGCCTAAGGCAATAACCCCGCCCTTTAGATAGGACATATATTATGTATATATTTTTTTTTCTTTTTTTATATTGTATATTGTATTTTCATTTGTAATTATTTGTATTGTATATAATATGTCCTATTACCTAATAAAGTGTAAAAAAAAAAAAAAAAAACAAGCTCACCTGTGAATGACCTCTGCCGCAGCCTCGATTTCGTACGGGTTGGAGATGAGAGCCTCATGCATCATCTCCCCGCCCCCGCGAATGGTGACACCACTAGCACCCCCGGGGGGGAGTTGATCTGGCACGCCACGAACTCCTTGGCTACAAGGTTCATACCTGGGGAGGTGGTTCATTGATTAATGCAAATTTTATTTACATCTATGAACTTTCCAGGTAAAATATTTCCGCGTAAAATTGTACCTAGTAATGTACGAATAAATTTGTTTTGTTACAATAGGTTTGTATGTAATGAAACAAGCTGTACACGTAAAGGCAGTAAACTACTGCGTGTGTACAGACTTAAAAAAAAATATACAAAATTAAATTAGATCCTTAGCCAGCGTCGATGGCACGTTAAATGCACGAGATCTTGTTCTGTCACTCAAGTTAAGCAACGTCCAGCGAAGTTAGGACTTGTGATGTTGGATATTCCCGAACTCACTCAGGCTGGGCGAAGTTAATGTGAGTATCTGGTTTAAGAGTCTCTAGCGGATGAAGGGTAAAAACCCCGTCGTGATGGCATGACATGCACTTGAAAACAACGTTAAACCCAAATTAAAAAAAAAAACACGGATTACAACAATATGACCCGGAGGCTATGTCTGTCCCGGTAGCTCAGTAGTAAAGGCGGCGCTCTGTGAATCCAGACATTCCAGAGGTCGTGGGTTCAAAACCCAGCCGGGACATGACATGTTATCCTCCCATTTGGGATTTTTACCACATAATAATATGTCTTGGTCTTACTTCTGGGATAACAAAACCCAGCCGGGATATGACAAGTTATCTCCCATTTGGGATTTTTACCACATAATAATATGTCTTTGGCTTACTGCTGGAATAATGGGACTTTAATAAAGCGGTTTTTTTTATGTGAACGAAGAGCCTGACCGAGACCGCTCGGTCAACTCTGGTCAACCAAGATTTGAAGAATAAAAAAAAGTGATTTTGGGACTCTGGTTTATTTACATTTTCGGTGTGTTTACATTTTGCTTTGAAATGAAAATGAAAACAAGCGACTGTTGTATTTCATTTTGATTTATTCAATTAATCAAATTCCATTGGACCTTAAAATTCCTTAAACTTTAATTACCCAACAATCTACATATATGAAAACCCCAATCTCATAAAAAAAAACTGATTACCTATGTTTTTTACTCTATATAAACTTATATCCATCAAGTGACCATGTAATATGACAAAAGTAATATGAATAAAATTTAATTATAACTAGCACTAAATAAAGATACAGGAATCAGTAGAGAATAAAAAGTCAAGAGAAAATAAAATGTCTAAACTTAATGCGTAGGTAGGTGTCTCAATAAAACTCTTCACATAACAGGGAGTTTTGAAAAAGAAAAAAAAAAAAATGGGTGAAAATAAAATAATAATATTATGATTTTTTATCCACTTCTTCTTCTTCTTACCGAACCAAAACCCATGACCGAACGAACGAGCCGGTCCACTTTGTTCAGATTTTTCGGTCCGGTCAAATAAAAAAAAGTGAATTTCAGTGACCAGGTCAGCTTCGGTTCGCTTCGTTCACATAAAAAAAACCGCTTATAGTCTTAATTGGGTAGTATAAATAAGGCGATATTATTTTTTTTTTTTTTTTTAACTTATTAGGTAGAAAATATATACAGTTGAACACAATGAAATATAAAGAAAAACAAAAAGATTAAACAAATACAAGAAGGAAAAAAAGAGAGAAATGTCCTACCTAAAGGGCGGGGTTATTGCCTGTGGCAATCTCTTCCACCCAACCTTATGACTATTATTACGACTGTGTCTGGAAATCTCTTCCACCCAACCCTTATGACTACTATTATGCCTGTGTCTCAGTTGTCTCACCATCCCTGAGCGGCGTGACCAGCGCCACCGCGGCGTCCCTGTAGAAGCTGGCCAGCTCGTCCTGGCTGATGCACCCGTAGATGTAGCGGATGGGCGACCAGTTGGGCGTGGTGAAGCGCCCGTTGATGCGGCCCACGAGCTGGTCCATCTCCTCCTTGAGATCCTGGTACTCCTTGACGTCTGTGCGGCTGGGCACGGCTATCTGCAGGAGCGTGACCTTCTCCAGGTGCTCGGGGTGCTTCTCCAGGAGGGCTTCGAACGCTTTCAGCCTGGAGGACAGTATCAGTATAATCAGTATAAACAGAAAAGTGAGAAGTTGTACTAGATGTACATGAATATCAGAACATTCCTGGACAGCTGTTTCGAGCTTATTTGCTCTCATCAGCACGTAATAGTTCTGATTATTCATGTCATTAACTAACCTCTCTATTTTAATCAGTATAAGGACAAAAAGGTGGTAACATCTTTTTTAATAATAACTTCAACAAAAGATCAACAACGAAGTAAACAACACGTGCCCTAAATGTGGAAATGGCCTACATGACGTGCATCATTTATTCTCATGCACTGAAAAACCAACACATCTGACCATCTCAGATCTGTGGTCTCATCCCATAGAGGTCGCAAACTTCCTGGACCTACCAAACAAGGAAGAAGAGAATGTTGATGTATAGCTCAAAGGGGAAACGTCGCTACAACAACAACAATAATAACTCATATGAAACATATAGTCATAAATAATACAGTAGTACAGATATTGTTAGAACAAAGTTATCATATTATTTGTGTTCATCACTTTCCTGATAACACAACTACTCAAACTAGCTTTACTAAATCTACGCTGAAACCGGGACTTGAACCACCGACCTCCAGGTTACTAGTCCACTGCCTTATCGATCAAGCTACTGAGGTTAGTGATAGTGTTAGAACATTGTTAACATAGAAGTTTGTTGTAAAATAAAACAATTAAAATACTTCATTGATTGAACATTTCATCTCAACACATACACGACCGGTTGTATCACCGGTAGGACAACTATGTTTGCACGTTTAGTTAACAGATACAGTAGTTGGATTACACACACGAGTAAATGGTGCTGGTGGTCTAGCATATTAATAACAAAATAATAAAATTAAGAATAATAAAAATAAAATAAATCTTTTTTTTTGCAAAACTGACAAAAGGCATGATTGCAATCAAACCCATACGGGCATTAGAATGTTCATTGGAATGAGTCATAGTCTCACAGAATTAGATTGCCATAGGCAATAACCCCGCCCTTAAGTTAGGACTTATGTTTTTATATATTTTATTCTTTTTATTTTTGTACATTCATTTTTCATTGTTACATATTGTTTATTTCATTAATAATTATTTTTATGTACATAATGTCCAGTTATACCTAACTAGCCGTTTGCCGTGCTTTGCAACGGGACTAAATTTGAAGTTTACTAAGGCATGGCCGTACTGCTGGACAGCAATGCCTTTTTGAACTTTTTATAATTTTTCTGGACAAAGCGATAATGGTTTTGGGGGGGGTCAATTCTGAGACATTTTTCGCTATCTCTTACCGTTTTGGCTAAACAACTCCGGACAAACAAACAAACATAGGTTGGTAGGTAGGTAGGTAGGTAGTCCTTTTTTCTGTTTTATATATAGCCTCCTGAGACCTGGGCATGTTTTCCCGAAAGTACTGATTTAGACCTGGATGTACTGTTAAAAGTACATAAGACAGATACTGCTTGAGTCCTCGGCATGTATTCCAGAAAGTACTGATTAAGACCTGGCGTACTTTTAAAAGTACATGGAATTTTCTAAAATTCCTGACGGTTTCTGAGAGAAGATAGTAGTGTGAAGTGAAGTTGTCTTATGCACTTTTAAAAGCACATTCAGGTCTCAGGAGGATAGAGATTGTTTCCATTTTTTTTCATTGTTAAAATAATTATTTCTTTGTACATAATGTCCAGTTATACCTAATAAAGCGTTCCATAGTAATAATTAGACTCCCAACTCACCGATGCACCAATCCCTTGGTGTAGTCCAGCCGGTCCACACCCAGCACGATCCTCTGCAGCCTCGAGTCGATGAGCCGGGGCGCGGACTTGGCGAGCTGGACGAACCTCTCGTAGGGGATGGCTATGGGGAGCGGCCGTATCCGAACCGTGCGGCCTCCGTGCTCCACCAGCAGGTTCTTGCGGTCCACCCGGCACCCGAGGCGGCGCTGGCAGCAGTCCACGAAGTTCAGACAGTAGTCCTCGATGTGGAACCCGACCATGTCGCAGCCTGGGAGAGGATATATATTTTTTTACTTTCCTTATCTTATAATAAGGAAAGTATTGTATTCGTCGAAAATTTGACCTACCCAGTTTTTCACATTTCTGGACGAATCATGGCCTCAGGATACCAAAAAAGTTGTTTTCAGCCATTGGTCCGTGCGTCTGTCTGTCTGTCTGTCTGTCTGTCTGTCTGTCTGTCTGTCTGTAAACAGGATATCTCGAGAACGGTAAGAGCTAGAGACTTGAAATTTGGTACACAAATTAATTTTATACACCAAACGAACCACGAAACTTTTGGTTGAAATCGGCCGCATTCTGCGGCCACAGGGCCGCAAATACTAGCCGCAAGCGCCGCTTCTTTAAATTGGTTAAAGATTCAATTTTTTTTAGAGAACAACATTTTCTTAGATTAAAAAAATAATAGGGGTCTATTCTGATCATTTTTTTGATATCTTGAACTTTTTGGAACTCGGCCCCAATTTACCGGTATTTGGGGGGGACCCGCTTTGACTAACTTTTTTATTATTCATCCTACATGGGGGTTGTGACATATCAAATTCAATGATTTTGAAGTGCTGATTACGAATTTGTCATTGGTTTTTAGTTATCTGTTACCGTTGAGTCACCAGTGGCGGAATTCGACTCCTTTTTGGGGGGTAAGGAAAGTCGTGTGATGTTTACACCAGATTTTTTTTTTATTATTATTATTATTAAACAAGTTGGATCAAGTTTTATTTACAAAATAATGACATAGAATATATACATACATAGATATTAAAATTAAGAAACAAAACTTGATCAAGGGCGGTGCTAATGCCAACGGCATTCTCTTCCGCACCATTTTTTAGGCTTTAATGGCTGGGGAACTATAAACAGGGAGTAGACCAGCAGTCTGGCTGGGGGACTATAAACATGGAGTAGACCAGCAGTCTGGCTGGGGGACTATAAACAGGGAGTAGACCAGCAGTCTGGCTGGGGGACTATAAACAGGGAGTAGACCAGCAGTCTGGCTGGGGGACTATAAACAGGGAGTAGACCAGCAATCTGGCTGGGGGACTATAAACAGGGAGTAGACCAGCATTGGCTTGGTTCTGGGGGCCCTTGTCAATTATTAGCCTCCTTGTAAAGACAGAAGTAGAAGTGCTGAGTCATTCCTCCACTGTCTGGTTACCATCGTTCACGATGACGCCACCCGATGATGATGAGGCTTTAATGGCAGGATTCTCAAATTGCTTGAGCTCTTCCACCCAACCATTTGTTGCTGACTAGTGGTCAGCAACAATAGAAACAGAAGGAAATAAGAGAAGCAGTATAGGATAGGAATGAGAAGAAAAAAAAGGATGTAGAAAAGAATAATAATAATGACAATCAAGAGCTACGGAATATCAGAATAGAACTCCTCAACAAGGACTTTGAAACCGTCAATGCTTAGAGAATTCCTGATGTCTACTGGCAGGCTGTTCCAAAGACGAACAGCCCGAACATGAAAGGAGTTAGAGTAGGCTAGGGTTCTATGAACTGGAATCTCGAGCGCTCTTGTATTTTGAGGCCTAGTGGAATATTGGCTTGTATTAGATAGATACTGGAGATATGTCAATTTTTGCTCTTACATTTTTCGCTTTGAAAGTTATTAATAAGAAATATGAAAGCGGGTATTTCTCCCAATATTTTCTAATATTAGAGATACAGAAGGGCAACGCCGCAAGCATTGTGGGCGCATGTCCCGTCCCAGAAGATCTCAGTGGTTAAGCACTCGCTTGCCATGCGGAAGGTCCCGGGTTCGATCCCCCAAGCCGACAAAAATTTGTATTCTTAATTTGGTTACAATTTTTTGTAAGGGATACCTTCCGGTGCGTTCGTGTTGACCCAGCACCTAAATGGGAAAAATTGTGTCACTTCTCGCCCATCAGAGGGAGCCATACTACGGAATGGGCAGACTACAACACAGACCACAAGCGTCTACAGTAGCTCCTGTTTCATGGCTACGAAATAAAAAAGGCTGTGAAACACTCAAATTTAAAAAAAAAGTTATGAATAAGAAATATGAAAGCGGGTATTTCTCCCAATAGTTTCTAATATTAGAGATACAGAAGGGCACCGCCGCAAGCATTGTGGGCGCATGTCCCGTCCCAGAAGATCTCAATGAAATATTTTATTTGTAATAGTTTAAAATGTTCCAATCTTGAGAGTTTAATACAATGTCACATCAATTATGAAGATATCGAGACATTTCATTCAATACCTGACTCGATGGGTTTTTATTTTAAATATATAATTACGATCACATATTAGAAATCGGGTTAATATATTGTGTTCCTTCTTTTTTCTTCTTTTGTCTCTTGTAATTCCGAGCTAGTTATTATAATTTGTATTTGAATCCTGGATATAAGAGAAATCAAGAAACTAGAGTGTTTTCTCTTATATTCAGTTTTCTCTAATAAAGAGGTTATATTACCTTATATGTATGTAGAGAGAGAAATTGTTCTCTTACATCAAGGTTTCTCTTATATCTAAGTTTACTATAGTTTACCAAAATTTGCAAGGCAGACATTGTGGTAAACCCGTCAAGACATGCCTCGAGCTACGAATAATATTCTAGATTCATGTATCTGAATCTACATAGAAACAAAGAAATAATTTATATGCATCATCTTCCAAGTAAGTATGTATGATTTTATTTGTGGTGAAGCACAAGGCCTCTTCACATTTTTTGTGGGTAGCGCAGCATTACTAATAGCCTCTTTCACATTTCGGATTATTCTATTACATTAATTTCTTTTTACTCTGGTAATACTGCCACTGGTCGTCACTCATACAAGTAACTACTCATTTTCCCTCACAAGGTATGAGTGGACCCCGAACATCCAAGTACAGATCAGAAAAATTCCTGCCCCGCTGGGGATCGAACCCAGGTCACCATGCGTACAATGCCTAGCGCGCTAACTCATTCTGCCAAGGTGACAACCAATAATTACTATGTATATTTATTTTAAATCAAATAAATCTCGTCTAACTCGTTTCCCTCAGGCAGGGCTCCCAGGATACTAGCAGCATTGCCGAGCTGTATTGCGAGCGCGATCCTTTGTTTCATGAGAACTGTATTTTAAACCAATCCTTGGGGCAAGGACTTCGATTGTTATAGACCTCTATTTAAATAAATGTTCATTTAAAAAAAAGCAATCCTTTTTTTTCCAGGATATCCATAGAAACTGAATCCGAATCCAGATAACTCCAGATTCGGACTCGGGAAGGCTGAGGAAGATAACTCACCCAACATTCCCTGCAGGATCTCATCGGACCAGGGGAAGAGGCGGAAGATGTCCCAGGGGGGGAAGGGAATGTGCAGGAAGAACCCTAACTTGAACTTGAGGTTCTTCTCGTCGGCGATCTGGGGGAAAAAAATCGACATAGAAATATAATGGAGAAAAAATAATTTATTATGAAATGGCAGAACATTTCGTGAAAAAAGATCTATGACAGAAAGTAGTCTCTTGTCACCGACCTCAGTGGCTTGATCGATAAGGCAGCGGACTTGTAACCTGGAGGTCGGTGGTTCAAGTCCCGGTTTCAGTGTAGATTTAGTAAAAGCGAGTTTGAGTAGTTGTGATATCACGAAAGTGAATAACACAAATATGATAACTTTTTTTTTAACTTAAGTAGTCTCTTGTCTCAGCACAACTACTATTTCGATTCGTAGGTATTTGTTTACAAAAGATGGGGTGGTCAGGAACAACGTATGTAGGTAGTAGGAAGCCCACCTTAGTGGTTAAGAGTATTGGTTGCTGACCCGGAGATTTCGGGATCGAATCCCGGCCAGATGGGAAAATTCAGACCGAGTTTTTCTGTTTCCGGAATGACATTTGCTGTCAACGTAAAGTTCCCTGAAGTAATGCGAATGCAGTTCCGAGGCACAGCCATCTTGTGAAAGAGAAAATTTATACCTCATAGTTGATAGAAAAAAAGTAGTTGGTACTAGGTACAACGTAACATCTTTTCTCTCGCACAATTAAGTCAAAGTATTAACACTTAGACGACCGGGTGTACCACCGGTGGTACACGCACGTTCGTACGGAATGGACGGGTGTACCACCGGTGGTACACAATGTCGGAGAGCCGTATTATCGCCGGTCCCACAAGAGAATTCACGAAAAACCATGCCGGTCGTCTAAGTGTTAATGGACAGCGTCAATGGAACGTTTTATACACCAGCTCTCGTTCTATCACTAAAGGTAAGGAGCGTCCAACGAGGTAAGTACTTGGATGGGTGACCATTCGTAGCCTCGTGATACTGACTATTACCGGTCCAACCCAGGCTGGGCGAGCTTATTGTGAGTCTGGTTTGTGATTTTTCAGCGAATCGAGGGTAAAACCCCCGTCTTGAATGAGGGAAAGCAAAAAGAAGTTTGAATTTCAGGAAATATTGCTATTTTTCTTACCGATCACAGAGTTAACTTACGTTTCTGATCGTGTTGGCAGCCAGCATGAGATGATAGTCGTGGATCCAGACCAGAGGAGTACCCGAGTCAGTGGGCTCCTCTTTAGCTAGGATCTGCAGGGCTTTGGTGGTCTTCTCAGCGAACTCTTGGTTCACTTGCACGTAGGCCTGGAATTGAGCAGTAGGATAAGAGAAATTTTCAGAGTGGATTTTTTTTTAAGATTGCAAATATCTCGTTATATTTATTTATATGTAAAACAAGGTGTCATCTTTTTTCATTGGAAGCACTGACAGTATGCTTCCAATGAAAAATTATGTGTATGACAGAGTGTCATAAAAAGTATGACAGAGTGGAATTATGATCTTTTTGGCATTTAATTTTCATCCATTATTTTCGACCGAACAAAGAGAACTGAGAGCATGTAGTGTTAAGTAGGGATAACTTGTATAAATGGGTAGTTCCCGTAAGTTTATATAAAATTAAAAAAAAAGAAGAAAAAAAAGCTTGATACAATTCTATTTATACTGATTAAAATAAAAGTTATGTGTGTTGAAATCATGGATATTCCGAACTAATAACTGTTGATAAGAGCAAATAATCTCGAAACAGCTGCTCAGGACTCCAGGTATGTTCTGATACCTAGTACAACTTCTCATTTTTCCGTTTATATAATTATTATTAAATGCTTTATTAGATACATAGAAATATTTACGAACAAAGCAAATATTTATAATAAAAAAAAATGGAAACAACAGATAATATATTATCATGAAATGGAAAAATAGATAAATACATATGTCCTCATTCATTTGTATTTTGAAAAATAAATAAAGCTGTAGCAGGCTCTTGCTACGATATATTTGTTAATAATATGTGTCCTCACTGAAGGGTGGGGTTATTGCCCATGACAATCTCTTCCACCCAACCCTTTTACACGACACCGACGCTGGCCACTGTCATTGTGGACTGTCCGCACACGACTTTTTGAAAGGCTACTTTTAATTTAATGAAATTTGGTAGTTATTTTTATTCAGGCCTTGAAATTTTATCGAAATAATTTGAAAATAGAAAACACTTGGCTTTTTTTTACTTAATTATTTATTTTCAGATGGCCATTTCGCCAGTTACGGCATCGTCAGTGAACTAAAGACTAAATTTAAAAGTTTTCTATCTTCAAATTATTTCGATGTTTATTTGTTTTACCAAGAGTTGTGTATAATTATAAGTTTTTCCTGAGAACTTATTATATATTGCATTGAATTTTTACCTTTTCTTGAAGACTTTGAGCCACTCAGACAGCAAAAAGTATTGACTGTGGAGATAGAAGAGACTGCTTGACGACTCAAAGTGAAGATCCTACATATATGATTAGAGACTCATGGAATGGATTTTTTAATTAAATATCTGGATATTGCAGGTTTGTTGCTTCAGAGTGTAAACTTGTACAGTGTGTACACTGAGACGTGAACTACACCAATTATGTTCTACTGTGTTTTAGACTGAGATATACAAAAATATTCATGAGCACGATTAGCGCAGTGGTAAAATACTCACTTGCCATGCGGAAGGTCCCGGGTTCGAACTCCAGAGCGGACAAAATTTGGTTACAGTTTTTTGTAAGGGATACCTAAGGGTAGTTATTGTGTCACCATCAGAGAGGAGTTGGATGGTGGAAGAGATTGCCATAGGCAATAACCCCGCCCTTTAGTTAGGACATATGTTTTTATATATTTTCTATTATTTTTCATTTTTATTGTATACATTGTTTCCATTTTTTTTTTTTTTTTTTTCACTGTCAAAATATTTATTTGTACTGTACATAATGTCCATTTATATCTAATAAAGTGTTGTATAATAATAATAATACTACGCGATGGTCAAGCTACAACACAGAAGACAAACGTCTACGTCTACAGTAGCTCCTGTTTCATGGCCACGAATTGAAAAAGACTGTGAAAAAATTACCATAAAAAAATACACTCTTTCGATCACCATACAAGTAAAAAATCCCGACAACATTAATTCCCGCGTCACTCACCCTCCAGTGCTCCGCACAGAACATGGCCCTGTCAGGCATAGAGTGGAACAGGGGCCAGAACGTCCCGTTGCAGCAGCCATTGTAGTAGCTGTCGAATATCTTCGGGTCTATATGCACCGACATGACCTGCGGAGAGAGAAAATTTCACCATTAAAGCTGAGCTGTTGAGAGAGACTATTATGAAAATAATAATAATACTCTTTAGTGGAAGGTTACCACCAGGTGAGGTTAATGCTCAAAGCATTTTCTACCACCTAACTCTCAGAGTCTTATTATTATGTGGTCACAAACTTAAATTAATGAGGAAAAATTCATGCACTGGGTGGAATTCGAACCAACGGATCCCTACGCTACCTGGGTTACAAGAGTAGCGCCTTAACCACTTGACTACCAGTGCATAACTTGACTACCAATGCATGAAAAGGTGTATTGTTAAGTGAAACCAATAATCAATAAATAATCATTTATTAGCTTCCAAATACAAATTGTTTTCGTATTCTGAAATACAAAACCCAATAATTAAATATGCAATCATTTATTTTTCCAGTCTTTTGGCAATCACGTTTTGATGGGATCCGTCAATTTATTTCGGATTTTCCAATCAATACATTAATTTATACTAATAATAATAATAATAATGCTTTTTCTTTGTGTTATTATGTCACAATTTTAGTGGGTAGCGCAGAATCATAGGACTTTACCACTTTAATTTACTATATCTTGTATTATTTTTTTGCCTAAGATTCTGCCACTGGTCGCTGCTTCACATTAAAGCAGCTACTCATTTTTCCTCACGAGGTATGAGTGGACCCCGAACATTCAAGTACAGAGCAGAAAAAATCCTCCCCCGCTGGGAATCGAACCCAGGTCACCATGTGTGCAATGCCTAGCGCGCTAACTCGCTCTGCCACAGTGACTATTAATTTATACTAATAATACATATTAATATTTGAGACTTTCACTACATAAGAAATGATGCTGGTTTAAAAGGACTTTTTAAAATCCCAGGCATTATAAATATTAAATCTATCTATCTTTTACATATTATACAAGCGGGCTGTCGCCCGCTTTGCGGGCCGAGGCATGGCCGTGAAAGCAAAAAATCCTTTTTCGCCAATGGCAGGTCTTGTAGTGGGAATTTCGAAAAATCCCGTCTTATTGCACATCTAGACTATAAGACAAAGCTACCTACCAAATTTCAGCTTCCTAGGACTTACGGTTTGGGCTGTAGAGCGATGATCAGTCAGTGGTCAGTCAGTCAGTGACTTTGACATTTATATATTAAGATTACAGTAGCGTTTTTCAACTTTATAGTTATGTACACCATAAATATAGAATAAAACTATCAATTTAGATGAGAAATATTGCCAAAATTATTCTAATTGGGTACCTATTACTAGTAGTTTTTAGCAACATTTTCAACTGATTGTTTATAATAGTTTAGGTCTAAACTCCGAGAGAGATATGAAAGTGAATGGAAATTGTTTGTTTTATTAATTTTCCACTGAATAAAGTGTTAAGGAAGACAGATGTTACATGTTACAAATATGTTGCAACAACAGATGTGAAACAGAAAACACGTCAAGTTAACACCGCATGTAATTTCCACGTAAAAATTTGCTCAATATTTATATCCGTTTATTCCAAGGACTTAATATTTCATTCCTCACGCATTAATCATAAGTACTTGTACTGTGCATATCTGCATATGTCTGATTATATCTAATCAAGTTTTTAATAATAACAATTATGATCATTTTATGATCTGATTTTTACAAGAATTATAGTTTCTCGTTTCATAGTAAGTATCTAAAAAAAGTTTTAAAAGTTATTATATTTGTGTTAATCACTTTCGTGATATCACAACTACTCAAACTAGCTTTACTAAATCTACGCTGAAACCGGGACTTGAACCTCCAGGTTACAAGTCCGCCGCCTTTTCGAACAAGCTACTGAGGTCGGTTAGTATGAGGTATCCATTTATCTTATCAGTACGCCAGTATAGAATCCTCAGAACAGTCGTCTTAATTGCTATCTTCTTAGAACTACCATTTAATATTCTCTTTTAGTGTTCTTCCAAACCAGGATAGCTAGTTAACTTATTATCAATGGAAAATTCCCCCGTATGTACCGCATAACTCCGCACAAACATTAGCCGGTGCGGTATCTTACGTATCTATGACATTGAGAGAAGCATGATCTACATCAACAATAGAACACACTTGTACCTACTACGAGAAATAATTGTCCGCGATTCTGCTCAAGCATTACGCCCGATAAATCAAGCAATAAAAAACGTCTTGAACTTACATAATTATATTCCTCTTTCCTTTCTCAGTATTAACCAACTTACACAAAAAAATCTAGGACTTATAACTATCGAACTGCAGCGAGCCTCCGTGGCGTAATGGTTGTGACTACTGCCCGTAGTCCAGAGTTCCCGAGTTCAACTCCCGGTTGGGGGAGACTTTTCGACGAAAATTCTGTTCCATCCAAACACGTGAGGGTGGCATTTCTGGTCCTACCAGGCTAGGTGAGGTTAATGTGGGTACGTTTCCACGATGAGGGTGAAACCCCCGTCCTGACTATCTATCTCAGACAGGACGTTAAAACAAATTAGAATTAACTGGTCACAATAGATCTAATTAGTTCGCAGTGTTAATCGTAAGGATTTCACTGAAAACTCTGCAACCAGGTCAGATAATAATAACTATCGAACTGAGTGAATCTGAATCCAATAAATTTCTTTATGTCACTATGTGATAACGATAAAAAATAATCACCTTTCATTCAAACAGCATATTAACTACCTCAGAACCTAACCGACCAAAGTAGCTCAATCATGAAGGCATCAGATTCATAACCAGGGATTAGGGGGTTCGAGAATGAGCATGGTGAATCTCAGTGAGGCAGGTGGGCAATCGTGACAGAAAATTATCCCTAAATGAAAAAAAAAAAAACATATAATCTTACCCTAATTATATACAAAGTTAATTTCCAAATTTTCATTCCATTTCTTTTCACACTTATCCATGAGTATCTTCTTCTTTCACAAAAGGTGTCTCACTTTTTACATACAACCGTCACGTTTTTACTTATTTGAACTGCATGCCAAACACAACTTTCTCAAAAAACCAACATTTAATGAACAAGTGTAGATAGGTCAGTTCTCATCCAAGCGACTTTGTGAATATGAAGCGTCCGAGGTTTTTCACTCCTACGTCCCACTCAGGTACTACTCGGGCTATGTGGGGTCTACACAGCTCCCTCTTCTCTGTCCAGGATGAGGAAACACACAGAACAACAAACGGTGGCTAATATTGCGCAGTCCGACGCATACCCTGGCGCTCACTCATGTTTATTTTTAGGAAACGCAGCGCCGTCAATCATGTCGAGAGAAAGCACCCACTCCCTGCCTAGCCTAGGCGCGCGCTAGTCCACAAACCTATTTTCTAATCTATCCATGAGTACAAGGCCCTAATGACATGACAAGCCACCTTGCCCTGTCCCTTACCGTAGAAAGAAAATATTAATCTTCATCATAATGGGTTTAAAGTTTCAGGGAAATGTCTAGAAGGAAATTGAAAGTGTTTCATGTTCGAAGAATTAGGAAATGGGAAGTTAACTAACGTACTCGAACCAGAGAGCAAATTGATTTCAAATCGGGGTGGAGTTTTTGGCAAATTTAATTGACGGATGGATGCTTTTTTTTAAGATTTATTAGGTAGAACAAAAAATATATACAGTAGAATACAATGAAATATAAAGAAAACAAAAAGATTAAACAAATATACAAGAAAAAAAAATTAATTAATGTCCTACCTAAAGGGCGAGGTAATTGCCTGTGGCAATCTCTTCCACCCAACCCTTGATTCATTTGCCAAAATGAATTTAGAAATGATTTATTATACATGTTATAAAAACTGGTCCTGGTATAAAGATGAAGAATCAACAGTCAACCATGTGTGGAAAAATATACCAGATTGAAAAAGACCTAAAGGAAGACCCAAAATGAGACGGTGTGACCAAGTTATATGCAAGATATTAGAATATGCAATATATGACAAATCGATGATGCTATGGACGGAAACAAATGGAGGCCATATTATATCGGCGAGGCCAAATACCGACTTGGGTATGAGTGGCCATGGAAGTAAGTAAAGGAGTGTAAGATAATATAAAACATGGTCCCAATTTTTACACATATTAGGATTTTACTAAATTTATACTTTTTAAATATTGATTATGTGATTAACACCAATCTGAGTATGTGGCAACTTATGTTGCTTAATGATGAGATTTTTTCCTGTCATTTACTACTAACAAATGTAATGGAAAAAACATGATACAGGTTACATCAGTCATCAAGTACATGTTACCTACTATGTTATTACATAATACCCTCTATTCTCAATAATTTTGGACCATATTTTCTATTCTCATAACACTATTCTCAATAGTTCTGGAGTCTGACCACATTTTCAACCAACAACAGCTTCTCCTGATGACATTGAATGTCTTATCTCTTATCTTATTGACATCTCCTGTGTGCATGCCTCACTCTCAATAAATTATTGTGCGTAGTAGTGACAAGTGACTCTCGGAAATTTTTCGACGGACCATTAAACGCATAAATAAATTGCTTCAGCCTTCGGGCAATAGTGTTCAGAATGATGTCTTCATTATATACATAATATTATAGTATACATACTCGTACATAGAATACATATATATCGTTATTAGGTAATATGTAAAATTAAACACCATTTCTTTGGAAAGTCTCGAGGAACTGTGATGGGTTCTTTTCTATTTTTACCTACAGTGGAATATTACCAAATGAGAAAACTATAAAGAATAGAACAGAATAAAATAGAATATACCTTGTTTATACTGCCGAGGTAAGACTAAAAAGTCCCAGTTTATTCCAGCAGTCAAACAGATCTTATATTTTACAGGATAAGATCTGATAAAGAAAAAATGTATATCATTGTGACGTGGAAATTACGGTGCCGGAACATTATCAAAGACATCACTGTATCTTGGAACTGGCTGGGGGAGGCCAAACAGGGACTAGAGCCAGAGTAACCAACCCTAACAAGCCAGGCTAGCTTGAAAGTCCTAAGTGTTTAATGGATTAAAAAGAAATAGCCAAAGTCCTCACGATGATTAATCGCACATAGAAATATTATTATTATGAAAATAAATAATAATATTTCTCTGCAAACCATATCACTACAAACAAATACACACTAATGTGCATCGGCGGTGCATCACTAGATCATTCGGTTTGATTATCCCACACCAAAATGACGCCATCCGCCACTTTTGTTAACGAAATGTGCCAAATGGCCAAGTCTTTACCCTACGCAGCAAGTACGCAGAAATTTCCATCAAGTCTCACCAAAAACAACAAGTGTAGAAAGCGGGAGAAATTTCACGAACATTTTGTCATATTCATACTTGAACATTTGCCAATCTGTCACGAGTAGGACATATGAGTACAGTAAGAAAATAATACTGGCAAGGAACTCTTCTTTTCATTTGAATTCTAAATTACATGCAGTGAAAATTGCTTCCGGCTATACATTCCAGTCTTACGAGATGACCAAGATGGTAGCGTCAGTGTAGTGTATGGTCCGATTAGTTCGATGGTAGCATCACCAAAATGGTAGCGTCAGTAGCGTTTAGTCCTATTAGTTCCATGGTAGCATCACCAAGATGGTAGCGTCAGTAGCGTATAGTCGTAATAGTTCCATGGTAGCGTGAGTAGCATATGGTCTGATAAGTTCCATGGTAGCGTCACCAAGATGATAGCGTCAGTACCATATGGTCTGATAAGTTCCAATGTAGCGTAACCAAGATGGTAGCGTCAGTAGCGTATGGTCCTTTATGTTCCATTGTAGCGTCAGTAGCATATGGTCCTATAAGTTCGAATTACCAACTTTAGAAACTAGTTTTTTTTTAGTATAGAATCGAAAGCATTCACGCTCATCAGAAGGTGGCATTGGGCTATTAGCCAGCGCCGAGGTTAAGGCTGGTTGAGGTAAAAGTGGGTATCTGTTTGCTAAATTTCCAGCAAATGGAGGGTCCCCGTGTCAATGCGACCTTATAGCACCTGTGCATTAGTAGTCAAGCGGTAAAGGGGCTAATCTGGTTCGAATCCCACCTAATGCATGCTTTTTTCCACACTAATTTGAGTACCTATACGTATAACCACATAGTAATGAGACTGAGGGTTAAGCGGTAGAAAATACTTTAAACATTTTCCTCGCCTGGTGGTTACCTTCCACTTAAGAGTTTTTTTTTTTAAAGATGAGTGTTTCACTTCACAGCCTTTTTTATTTCGTAGCCATGAAACAGGAGCTACTGTAGACGCTTGTGGTCTGTGTTGTAGCCTGCCCATCCCGTAGTATGCCTCCCCTCTGATGGGCGAGAAGTGACACAATACTTCCCAATTAGGTGCTGGGTGAACACGAGCGCACCGGAAGGTATCCCTTACAAACAACTGTAACCAAATTAAGAATACAAATTTTTGTCGGCGCGGGGGTTCGAACCCGGGACCTTCCGCATGGCAAGCGAGTGCTTAACCACTGAGCTAATATTATTATTAGCTATTATTATTATTATTGTAAAAGGTACTTTGAGCCCATAAACATAACTTTGGACTTTTATTTCATGTAACATTATGTGACAATTGTGACATGCAACCAACTTCTGACATCTTCTTCCCTGGACTGGAAGATTCTCTTGTACTCAGTCTTATCTTTTCATCATTTTCCAAATTCTACATTGGGGATTTGATCGGACAACCGACAGCCCTGATAAGTTGAATGACATGTCGGTTCAGATTCAACGACCGAGGTCAGTAAGTGAATAGTTGCCAAAATGGATGGTGTCATTATATTCATAGTGTAATATATATGTATATTCATTTATCCGTCTTTTTTTCATAAATCACATACATGGGTAATGGTTTCTGATTAGTTATCAGGGCTTTTATAAAATCACATATTTGGAAGAATTTTGTGTGTGAATATTTCATTTGTTTATTTTTGTTTTCTCAGTACTATAGTAACATACATATCTGCATTATCTTCTTCAATTTAATTTTGTGGTGTAGCTGTGACTCATAGAGTATGCTTGGATGAATGTAATACAAGAAGACAAATGTACAAGAAGACACGCAACTCCTCAGTAGTATGCAGGATTCTTAGCAGAATATTCCTTTTTGGTGAATTTTCTTATGAATAAAATTCTTCCCTCAATTTTCTTGTCATTTCATTTTGTAAGAAAGAGTGCTATGTTCGAGGAAGTAAAAGAACTTACAATTTTCTTGTAATTTCATTTTCTAAGAAAGAGTGCTATGTTCGAGGAAGTAAAAGAACTTGCAATTTTCTTGTAATTTAATTTTGTAAGAAAGAGTGCTATGTTCGAGGAAGTAAAAGAACTTACAATTTTCTTGTAATTTCATTTTGTAAGAAAGAGTGCTATGTTCGAGGAAGTAAAAGAACTTACAATTTTCTTGTAATTTCATTTTGTAAGAAAGAGTGCTATGTTCGAGGAAGTAAAAGAACTTACCCTGCTTGACTTGAGCCCTGCAGTGGGGGTTTTGTCGTTGGGGTCAGACTCTGGCAGGGGCTCGTCTGGGTTGTCGAAGTGGATCCCGGGCCACCCCACCCAGATCCCATTTCCCTGGATCACCACAGGCGCCACGGCAGTCACTAACCCGCCGGCACTGCAACAAAAGACAAATAGATTAAACTAACCCGCCGGCACTGCAACACAAGACAAATAGATTAAACTAACCCGCCGGCACTGCAACACTAGACAAATAGGTTAACTCCACAACAGAGGCGTGGTGAGATAGCAACGAAATTGAAATCTAAAAATCTAGGTTTCGAGATTCGAAAATAGCAACATTTAGTACCAAAAAATAATATTGGAAGATTTGGAAGAGAATTCCGTAGGCATTCGCATTAGCCTTAATCAAGTTTTGTTTTATTAATTTCAATTTCTATTTTTTTCTAAAATTAATTATTTAGATTTTTTATTTGTTTTAATAGCATTAATCATTAATGTAGAACTATACACATTTCATTATTTATTTTTTAGGGGTTTTTTTATAACAGAAATTCCTATGTGCTGTGTCCATTTAGAACTATTGCACCCACACCTGCATAAATACAACATGATAATAATAAATAATTCAGATATATTAAAGTAAGGCCATTTGTTCCGTTTAGTTGTGGTGGCTGGAGCAAAAGAAAGTCTGACAAAACCACCATACAAACATACATAGATACTATCATAGGTATACACACACAGATTTTTCACCATACAAATATACATAGGTACACACACACATTTTTGCTTTCAATCAACGATTAAACAACCTTGACAGTACCTGCATGTGTTTACAAGAAGAAGGTACCTACCTAAGCATTGTTCTTCTAAGTAATCAATTTTTGACGATCAAAATTACAGAAATCATTTGCCAACCAAGTAATATACTCGTGTAATAAACAGTTAACACTGCGCCTTATTTGAGAAAAAGATTACATATTTTTCATTGATTACATAGTTTCACTAGGCTTGGACGCACGAGGTGACCGGGTCGAATCCCAGGTCGGTAAAACATATATAAACCTTTAAAAAAAACCAGAGGACCCATGGCAGCATTACCGGAGGATTAAGAAAATAATGTATGTACGTATAGGATTTCAAAAATAGAGGAATAAAAAAATAGTGATACTGTGCTACCCACAAGAGCTGTGAAGACTCTCTTGTTCACCGCAAACACAGTTCATATCATTTTATTTTCACTAGGGTTGTCATGGTGATTTGTAGACAAGTGGACACTCAGATTCAATAACGGTTCCGGATGCACTGTCTTTAAATAAGAGAGATAGGTTTTTTAGTGGGTGGAAATCTTACTCCCCAAGATTTCTGAGTGTCTTTCATAGATTTTTTCCCCTGTCTCCATCTCAAAAAAAAAAGGTGACAATTTTGAACCCCCATTATTGCACTCTTGACAATATTTGACTTGTTCAACCTTCAAGACTTTCCATCTCTCGAGAGAATCACTAAAAACCTTATTGGACGAGAATTGAAAACATTCCACATCGACTTCGCGAAGTACCTAATCAGTCAGATAACACATTAATGAGAAAGGAGATATAATGTAATTTCGCGAAAATATACAATAATAAATCTTTATTTTCAATATTGTAGATAACATCATCACAAGAAAAGGAGATCTGTAGGTCGCGTATTTTTTATCTGCAGTAAGTAGGTGGCGAAAAGATTTTTTGTTAATTCCGCCGTTATCTCCCGGCACGGCGATACATAACTCGGATTCAGTAGGGCAGTTTCCCGCTGGTGTGATAAAATGATATAGATGATGGCACGTGATGCTGCACATGATATCACGTGCATGGCTTGGCCTCTGTGCACGCGTGATTTATTGATATCACCGACCTAATACTGATATGAGTTACCTACTCTTATGGCTCAACCTCAAATGTGCTATATATTTTTCTCAATATTATTGTGCGTCAATATAATATACATATATTATATATTTATGCATATTATGTATACAGTCGAACAAGGATAAAAAAGATCTCAAGGGAACGGATTTTTTCTCGTTTCTCTTATATCCAGGCTTCTGTTGTAAGAGGTTATTTTCCCTTATAGACAGGTAAATTGTACCTGGAAATTGTTCTCTTATATCAAGGTTTCCCTTATATTCAGCTCTCTTATATCAAGGTTTCCCTTATATTCAGTTCTCTTATATCAGGGTTTCCCTTATATCCAGTTCTCTTATATCCAGGTTCGACAGTATAAGGAAGTTGAGTAGCACACTAGCACAGAACGCTCCAGGTCTAAACTTCATCATTTGGTGCACTATTACTCATATACTTAATTGGTCACCGTGGCAGAGTAAGTTAGCGCGCTGGGCATTGCACGCACGGTGACCTGGGTTCGATCCCCAGCGGGGCAGGAATTTTTCTGCTCTGTACTTGGATGTTCGGGGTCCACTCATACCTCGTGAGGAAAAATGAGTAGTTACTTGTATGAGAAACGACCAGTGGCGGCATTACCAGAGTAAAAAGAAATTAATGTAATAGAATAATTCGAAATGTAAAGGAGGCTCTTAGTAATGCTGCGCTACCCAAAAAAATTGTGAAGAGGCCTTGTGCTTCACCACAAAGAAATTCGTACGTACGTACTTAATTGTTCATTTGTGCACTATATTACTACATCAATCATAAATATATGATATCACCATGAGAAAGAGATTTACCAATGCCGAGTTGGCGTCAGGAAAGGCTTACATCCGTAAAATGAGGATGTACCAGAACCAACCAACATCAAACACGAGACAGAGGTTGACCAATGCCCACCCCAAATAGGTTTGAGAAAAGACAAATTGAAATATTTTTTAATCCTATTTACTAGACTAGCATCTAAATGAAAAGTATTATTATCTGAACTATCAATTTTGTGTCACCCATCAGAGGGAGGCATTCTTCAGGCTGTTGTTCCATGTTATGTATGTATGTATGTACAATAATTGTACACTGTATACACTTATATGTAATGAACGTCTAAATCAGGGTTACCACTGCCTGTAAAAATTGATAAGCAACAACTGCCCTTCACAAAAAATACTTTATTTTGACTTATTTTTCTCCGTGTGTGACTTAATTGGGTACGTTCTATAAAATATGGTGTAATAGTCCTAAAAAGTAAAAATAAAATCCAAATCCGATAAGAAAAGAATGATCGCTTTAGTAAATACTCGTACGTAGGTCTTGACTGATAACAGGCAAATATATAGCTATTTAATATACATAGATATAAGAGCATCCTTGAAGATGCATGTACAATATGAACCTCTACATTGGTTGCACACAGTGATATTGCATTAACTTTCGACATGGCATAACATGGTGCAGTCGCCACCAATATCCGATATCCACACCACAGTGACCTACAGATTGATCTCATCTCATTGATTCTATTGAGGTTCAATCCTTAAAAGGCATTTATGCCTAGTGCCTTGATCAATTTAATATACTTATTATTGGATTTAGCTATTTGTACTGGATAAGATGACCCTGTCATTTTCGAAAAAGGCAGGTTTGGCAGGTTACCTACGAATGATTAGGTATCTATTGTTAAACTTTCAGGATATCTTCGGTCCTATGTGACCACGGGTGGTCTAACAAATGTGTTTTCTGATTTAGAGGGAATCTTTTTATTTTATATAGGTTTGTCAACAGGTATTTCCCCGTTGTAAGTAAGTTCATCAACTTGGATTTGAAAGACACAAACTATTGTTGTGTAGCATTCGAGGGGCTTTGATAGTATTTTGATATATATTCCGCAATGATATATTTGATATTATTGCGGCAAATTAGAAATATTCGACCATAAACCCCAAACACAAAAAAGAAGACCCCAAAAACATCACTAACTACAGACCCATATACAAAACCTCTAACCTAGCAAAAATATACCAAAAAGCATACACAAACCGACTACTCAAACATCTCAACGACAACAATTTACTAACACCACACCAACACGGCTTTAGAACAAATCACTCAACTGCCAGCGCATGTCTAGAACTTGTTGAGCATGTAATCGACTGTATGGACAAAGGACTAACTGTAATGACTCTGTACTTTGACTTGACCGCAGCATTTGACGTTGTAGACAAAAACATACTACTAGACAAACTCAACAAACTAGGGATACAAAACAACGACAACAACTGGATAAAATCATTTTAGAAAGACGGACTGTACAAGTAAAAGTAAATAACCAAACATCGACTACAAGACACATACATCATGGTATTAGCCAGGATCAAACTTAGGACCAAACCTCTTCCTCGTAAACATAAATGACATACCAGACATACTTGACACTGACAACGAAAAAATAGTAATATTTGCAGACGACATAAACATTACAATAACATCCAAAACAACTGACGAACTGAAAACAAAAGCTGAGGAAGTGGTACACAAATTTATACAATGGTGCCACACAAACCAAATGATCCCAAACATACTTAAATCCAACTACATCATATACAACATGAAAAAGACTAACAATACAACAACCTAAACCTCAAAATAAACAATGAAGAACTAAAACCTGCAGAAGAAATAAGATACTTAGGAATATACAAATAGACAACAGACTATCATGGACGACACAAAACGAAAACATATGCAAAAAGCTAGCCAACTTTGCTTCATAATAGGACAACTAAGAACGAATATGGACAAAAAATCACTCCTTACTTATTACTATGCTCACGGGAGAGCTCAATAAGATACGCCATAACAATCTGGGCCACAAACACACAACACCAACGAATACTTAGACTACAAAAAAGAATTATTAGAAAAATATATAGAAAACCATACAACTACACAGTCAGAAATACATTCATCAAACAAAACATACAAACATTCTACGGACTATACTACATCGAATCCCTACTATACATATACAAGACCAAAGACACATTACAAACATAACTCTGATCACCATACTTACAACACACGCCAAGCACAAAACCTTACAATACCCAAACATAGAACATCATACTTTGAAAAAACATCAAAATACAACGGCACAAAATACTTTAATAACCTGAAAGATGAAACAAAAGCACTTGGCTACATAGCATTCAAACAAAAATAATAGCAGAAATAGCTCAACTAGCACCATACAACTTTGAAGATTTGAACAACATAAATATCTAAGAGCACCAAATAAAATAAGATAGCCAACACCATATCAATTTATATTATTAATACCGAAATTAATATGTATACGCATGTGTGTGCGTACATAAGCAAGTACATGTATGTGTGTATAATGTATATATTTGTATGTAACATATACAATTATGCATGTATATAATTTAGGGTGACCATGTTTTATACATTTCTGTAAATGTCGAACAAACAATAAATTATAAATTCTAAAAATTCATTACCAGTTGGGCATGATTCGATAATCTCGCCGCAGGCCATGCCGCGGAAAGTTCATAATAATATAAATCACTACCTCAACATAAGTTACAACAAGCAAATGGAATTTCAGCCCAAATCACCTACACGTAAATATCAACAATAAATTAATTATACATAAACGATGCGTCAATGGACCCCTCACTTGTTTACATGACCTGATCACGTGGCCAAGTTTGCCAAAATATTGGATAACTTGGCACTTCACGAGATAATTCCGGCTTTGTTGCCAACAGACACCGAAGTAAATGAAAGAATTTATTATTCTGGATTCATTACTGAATTGCTTCTGGAATTCGCAATAATTGACATGTGCTTGTATAGCACGTTGTAAGAAAGAAAAAACTATTCCAAAACTAATTAGACTAAATACAAAATTATAATTAAGCAGGTAATAACCCATTTAATAATTAACGGATTAGCTAAGTACCTACGTACCTAATATTATGCACCTATTAGATATCTAAAGTGTACGCCCGGGAGGTAAAATCCTCTCTTACTCCAACATTAAAGCCCCCACTCTTATTGGAGTTTCAGTGTCAATGCTGAGATTAGGACGAATACTAACGCAGTGACGACAATAACAGTGTGGGGATGATGTATACAATTGTACACCCCCGGAAATGTTAAAACTCATATCTGACTGGCTGACTATGTAGTCTTTTGCGTTATCTGTTTACAATACCACAGCCCAAACGGTAACATATATTGAAATTTTCATGACAGTTGACCCCCCTTCAACCACCGTCAAACTATCTAGAAAATTATCAAAATTAAAATATCTATTACCATTTTCAAGTAGCACACCAGCCACGGGAAACCTGAACGGCGACAAAGTACCGGGTTTTAGCTAGTTGTATAATAAAAAACGTATATTTGTCTGCACATGTCTTATAGAAATACTTTGTTGTTTTATGTAAATAACTAAAATTATTATAATTATATTAATCAACATCCAAATTTGAATTGATAAATACTAATTGATGAACAGTAGCAATACATAAAATGTGTCCTTTAGACGTTGATGATTCTAAGGATAATCTTTACAATCTTGATGATGTTGTTTGTGTCTCATTATAATTGTCATGTTGATGATTTAATGATCGAAGATGATATGTTTCACGTGACTGAACGAAGGCAATTAGATATTAATAGTTCTCTCTTGGGCTTGTTATATTCTTGCTAATTGAACGCGTCAACATCAGCACACCACAGGATTTGCCTTATCTGAGATATCACATTGTGTCTTGGTAAACACCACAAGATATTTACTGCTACTTCTAACAGCTCTAATCACAGACCAAGGTCGTATTGTTAGAAACTGAGATAAGGTCCCTAGGTACATGCCAATTACCAATAGTAAATAATGCACATAACTGTAAATCTCTCTTTTCTTGGTAATAGCTTGAGAGGAAAAACACCTATTATGGGTTGCATAGTCACTAAGAGACTGATTAAACACGGCCATTAACCATTTGATTGTGTACGAATTTTAAACTATCTCTACAATATTTTATCAGCATTTTCTTTTCTTTCTTTTTGAGTTTAATAAATTGCATGGTTTTATCACGGCGGGGTAATACCCTTCACTCACACTCACAAACAAGCTACCCACATTAACCTCACCCAGACTGGGTTGGGCCGGAATGACAGCATCACGAAGTCTTCACCTCGCTGGACGCTGCTTAACTTGTATTCAACGCCTCATCGACGCTGGCAGTAAATTTAATTGTTTCGTTCAAAACGAACAGGTTTAAATCACAATTCTGGTTTGTTTACACTTAAACATATAAGTTAAATGCTCAATTAAATATAAATCTTCCTTTAACGCAATTGATCATTATAAAAACATTCACAGTCATTTGCAGACACATGATACCTAAGAGATGGTAGTACAGTAGTACTCAATTTTTCCTCGTTGTCTTAATTGTTTTTCCTTATGACCAAGAATACCAGGTTTGGTGATTAACTTCTCGAGAAGAGGCGATGAAATGTCTTTGAAACCTAGTGCCTACTTTGTAGCAAATATTTGCATCTTTATTGTTGCTAGATAAGTTTTATCTAATGAAATAGCTTTATTTGACGAGCAGCTTTTGTTTTAGGTATCCGATTAAATTGTAGTGCCTACTGTATAATTTAGAGAAAAAATATCCCGACCAAGTGGTCTCTCATGTGTCCCCAGAAGCACGACTGTCTTACAGGATGGAAATTTTACGAACATTTTATCTTGGGTCTGACAAATTACTTCGACAACGACCATTGTGACAATCATTCGGGTTGGACAAAATTAAATTTATTCCTTTTTTCAACAACTGATGCTTTTATTATACAATTCTAAAAAGAAGGAAAGTAAAGAGGTAGGTGCAGAATGAAAAAGAGAGAAGCACAGTCTATAAATCAAAGACCACTTGAATAGATAAGGGCAAACATGGCCCTATTTCTTGAGACGTGCGTTATCATCTGACACAGTTCTGCCATTATCGTCAGATTACAACACGCTGTAACATGAGAACAGATAAATTAAAGGGCCTAATACGAGGAAACAAAATGACCCAGTTAATAAATAAAAGACAAGGTCGACAGGAAAAAAAAAAAAAAAAAAAAAAAACGTTTTAATGAATGGTTCGTAGAAAGAAGGCCTTTCAGCGGCTAGGACTATTATAAATATGTTTAACGTGGTTTTAAATTCATAAACAGCCATTTAAGATGCAGATCAGATAATTTACTTACATCAAATGAGCGAAAAGTACCTAAATAATAATTCAATTAATCTTTTCTTTTTGTTACCATAGTAATATCAACTCATAGTAAATTTTTAGAACCAATTGGTTAATAGTTAACCTTTATTGACAGCTATAGATTGCATACCAAGCTGTTTTTTGGGTTTGGGTTATCATATTAATTTTTTATTAATCGCCAGAGTGATGTCACAAACTACGAGTAGTAAAACCCCTCAAATTCGCCAAACTTAAGAATCGAACCAGTGACCTCCAGATCACAAGTCCTGCCCGATCGAGCGACTGCTATGAATCAAAGTTCCTACCTACGCCTTGTCGATAATCACATACTCGTAATCCTCATCACTTGACCTCTGGTAATGCAAGACGAGACGAGATTAGGTACATAGCTCCCTATTGAAGGAATCACGCGTCACTCGATTTATTGCCCTGTTTGTGTTGTTCACTCTGTTGAAAGCCACATGGATAACAAAGGGATTTGATCAAATAATGTCAACATTCGAGATTTAATGGGCGCTATAACAACTGGGTTTACAGTAAATTAGAAAATATTGGTGTAACATTTAAGGCTTCACAGCAGAAACTAGGGCCGGAATAAGCTTCGAAGCCTGGGCAGAAATAGGATACTGATGAGCAAGTGATAAAGGTGAGAGTTTGTACATCTAAAAACAGGGATTCATGGGTTCGAATCCAACCCAATGCATGTATTTCCTCATTTTTTCGAGAAATTAATCTGAAAAACTGCTCTGAACTATTATTACATTGCCAACACCTCTAAGCTTTCTAGTTGCTGTCAAAATAAACACTTTCTATCTGCGGAAATATTTTCTTTTTCTTCAGTGTATTCATCAGGAGATCTACTTTCAAGTCGGCTTTTATTTAGATGTTTTGGAACTTTTTAATAGGTACCACCTACTAATGGGTTAAAAAAGTCTTGAATTGTGGCCCTGAGAAATCCCTTCATTTTATATACATTTTCAAAATTGGAAGAGTGATGGCAGAGGAGAAAGAGAGGAACGAAAGAGAGAAATAGAGAAAAAAGGAGAGAAAGAAAGAGAGGAAGGGAGAGAGATAGGAAAGAGAGGGAGGGAGAGAGTAGCCAGGGGGTGGAGGGAAGAGATAAACAAAATTGATGTTCATGCTTTTTCTTTTCAGCTCTCAACCCCTCACACCCTGACCTTCAACTTCTCTGCTTGATACAATCAATTTAGTATCCAGTTGAGATTGTCAAAAGCAGCCCACTTGTGTTATAACAGCAATCAGTGAACCTTCCTGAACATAGAACTTTTTAAGGCTTCATTACATGCATTGAGCATGAAGCCTGAAGTTCATCAGCATTTGCAATGCTAATGACCTGATGATAAAGGTCTCCTTCTTATTTGTTATCTTGGAATGAACTATAATCTTTTTTCATGGTATAGGAGGAATGCAGGATTGCCATGACCTTCTGGGTTCAATCCTCTGTGCTAACAAAAATGTACATGTGTATGAACATGACATAAATAATGACAGCAAAACAATTTACTATCATAGCGACCTTCTTTTTACTCACACACTCACACTCTTTCCACGGTAAAAAAATGTAAGCAAAACCAGGAAAGAAAAAAGAAAGGTATATACAAAATTGTATATACAAAATACACTCCTGACTAGTTACACTCCAAAAATAGCACTTGAAAACAATGTCAAGAGTGATGAGATAATGGATTTGTACATGGGTAAGTAAATGAGCCCACCTACCCTACCCAACCTCACAATATACTTTGTTCTTTCTTGCAAGAAATCAATAGATGGGCTGTAAATTGTACAGAAAACAGTGTAATGTAATGTACCTAAATGGTTCATAGAAGGTACTAAAAATATTCAAGTATTTTTTTTATAGAAATTAATTACTTAATAAGTAAGTTTTTACTTTCTTTATTCTATAATAAGGAAGGTAATGTATTTGTCAAAATTTGACCTACCCAGTTTTGCACAATTCTGGACGAATCATATCCTCAGGATACCAAAAAAGTTGTTTTCAGCCATTGGAGAAAAATAATAGGGGTTAACTCAGATCATTTTTTTGATATCATGAATTTTTTTGGAACTCATCTCCAATTTCCTGGTATTTTCAAGGGTCCCATTAGACCAACTTTTTTATTATTTAATATAGATGGGGGTTGTGACATATTAGATCCAATGATTTTGAGGTGCTGATGACAAATTTGACATTGATTTTTAGATAAATGTTACATTTGATTCACCAGTGGCTTCTGGTTTTGTTCCCAAAGCTACTGTGATAAGGAAAGTTGTGTGTTGTTTACACCAGATTTTTTCTGATCTTATTTCAAATATATTTTTTCCCCAATCTTCCTACAAAATTGAGTAGGTAAGTACATAAATTTGTAATTTTTTGGATTTTACTTTTCTGAAGCAATTTTGAGCTTTCATTGTTTTGTTTGGTGATTCTGATTTGATTGAATGTTTTTTCTTATGAATATTTAATGCTCTTTATTGCTTTGTTTATTGATACCTAACCAAAGGATACTAACAGGAATTATAGCAGATACAATCTTCATTGGGATAGCATGGGTTTTAGGGTGCCTGCAAGGAAACCTTAAAATAAGTGACTAAACCAATTCTTCTTGTGAAACATAATAATTAAGTCAAAATCTAAGAGTGTTTTCATGTCCAGGCACCAGTCTATGTAAGAATGTGTTATAATTTACCTTTTAAAAAAGTTGGAGATTCAACCAATCACAGCACACTATAGTCCAGCTTATCTTAGTTGTAATTATATTTTATTAGAATGTGGCTAGCATCTTAGGCACCTTGCCGGCTGTTAAAAAACTAGATTCCTAGGAGAACTTTTTATTTGTTCTAATACTTCTAATAATAGATTATAATGGTTGATTTTCAAAAAATCCAAAGATAGTCAGAATAAACAGTAAAATAAGATTACTTTTTTTTAAACACCTTTTATTATAATTCAGCCTTCAATTGATGGGAAAGGCCTGGTTGTTTGCAGAAAATAAGATTCTGTTGAACCTGAAAGTGTTTAAGCGCAGCCTTATTAGGTAGGGTTAGTTGGTAGAAAATGCTTTGAACATTAACCTTGCCTGGTTGTTACCTTCCACTAAAGAGTATTATTATTATCTTTAAGATAGGGTGGTATTTAAGATAGAAGAAATTTTATTATTCATAATGTGGTACCTTATTACAACTTAATGCATTAGTACACAAAGCCTTAAAGTTAGGTAGGAGGTACTTACCTGGCAATTCTTATGAGGGATCCATCTTCTTTTCTCTTGAGAACAAAAGGCAATCGATTTGAAACACAAATAATTCGACCGGTATTTGAAGCCATATTAATTACACGTACTTTCAGATATAATAGTTAGTAGGTAGTTATAAATTTTAAAGCAACATGAAATTATTTATCATCTAGACAGAACTCCACCAAGAAAAAGCGAATGTTGAAAAATAATCTTGACTGTTGTTTTATTGAACTGTTACAACTGAATTATAACAAGAAATTAAATGCACGATTAACAACCGCGCTATACTAGTCAGTAACAGAGTGATAAAACGTCTTTAGTTGCGGAGTAATTGAAGACTGATAACGAACATACGATGTAAGATTCACAGATAAATAAATCTCACCTACTAACGTACTAACCTCTCTTATCAGGAGATTTCTAGAAAATCAAAAATATCCCGCTCTACAGCGCATGAGTTTGTTCCGGTGTTGTCAGTTGTGAAATATTCAAGGAGGTAATTTGGCTGGATTCAAATTAAAACAATATTGAAGCCTACAAAACTTGGTCAGCCGAACTCTGTTCTGTTGAATTTATTTGATAAAGCTTACCTATCCTATAATTATGTATAACCACCGTTCTCATAAGATCTCTAATGCTAAGAAATGTCCAGTGAGGTTACGACTTGTTGGGTGACCACTAAAATTCATCAGCACTTCGCTATATCATTATTTTTGAGTAATTTATTTCTGATACACGTAAGGAGACTTTCTCATTAATCCAGAAAGCTATATAACAGTTATTAAGAACACAGTCTGAATCTGAACTACATTTTCGTTGGAAAAACGTCCTAATAGGTATAGCGGGGAAATAGTTTGCAGTTTCATTGTGCAGTTTTATCCTGTTTGACCTAATCAATGTCAAACAGGATGAGTGTGACTTTTTGGTTAAGTTTTTCCCGGGGAATAATGAAAGGTCAAGGGTAAAATACCCTTAGGTATCAATGAACTTCAGATGTTAAAGGAGGTCATAGGTAGCGGCCTTAGGTCAACGGCCATCATTTTGAAATGACGAAAAAAGGGCACAGTTAATGGTACCTACAAAGATTGTATGGTCGCCCAAAACTAATCCCTAAGCCCCTGTATAGAGTCTAATGATTCCGTGTTTAATGTTTCGTTTTGGGAATAACGTCCTAATAGGATAATATATGAGGATGGGGGTTTTACGTCTTGATAGTTCCACAAAAAAATACCTACCTAATTATATACTTTCATATTTTCGATCACGTGAAGTACAATGATTGAGAGTATTCCATGGAAATTGTGTGTTACTGTGTCATTGTATGCTAACTGCCTATAGTTGATCCTAGTAATACAAACTACAAACATACCTTCTTATCTAAATAAAGAAACCTCAATATTGTATGTCTTGGGACTGATGAACACAATCCAAAATAATGAACGTCACTGCACTATCACAATTCTTTAATCCGTTTTGAATCCGAGAGATATAGGTTATAGCAAATTTGATTGGATTAGCTAACATCTATCAAATTTAATGATCACCGCAAAAACTAACAGCTTATCTTGACACTTGAATCTTGTGGAAATTTCCTTAGCATCAAATGACATCGGGTTTAGAAAAGTTGTAGATAGAGAGAAACAATTAATTTATTTATAGAATATACAAAATAAAATAAAATGAACGACCAACGACCAGTCTTCGACTGATTGCCTTAGACGCAGCATACTCATCACTAGACCTTGTCTTTATTTTAGGTTTATATGTTTATTTACTTTAATGAAAGCACAATTATTATTCTTTTTATCCATGTAAGCGGCGATTTAGGATTTCAATGGAATGTTTGATCTGAAATGAAGAACCGATGGTGAAACCACTTCATAGGAGTACAGAGTACACTTCATAGGAGTTAAAGGCGAATCTTTCTATATGTAGGTAGTAGGTATAAACTTGAAGTTGATCAATAAAAATCACTATAGATAAGTAAAGGCTTAAATCTCTAGAAAAAAACACCGAACTAATTCATACGCAAGTTTGGCCTCCAAAGAGTTATGATTATGATTGAGACTTGAACACTTTGAACAGCCCTCGAAACAATTCAAAATGTCACCAAAAAGATGTCCTGAAGTAAATGTACGTACCTATTCACTTCAAAAGGGAAAAATCCTTCTAATATACCTTAAACAAACTAAGAGTATAATTATGTATTATGTTAAAATTTCACCTAGGTCAATTACATAAAATATGCAAAAATCTTTTTATGAACGCCGTGTATTATTTTAGATATACAATGTGCTATGAAAAAAAAGTTTCCTCCCCTGTTTGTATGTGTAGAAAGCTTTCCTGTCCTCAAAGGAAGAGTTTAACTATAAATGTAATCAACTAGAACTGACTAATGAGCCATTATTCTGTGGTGTAAAAAATTGTCCATTAAGTGTTTGGTCGAACTTTTCCATTGTTGGCTAACTAACTGGAAGGTAAGAAAGTTATTGGGCTGAAATCGCGAAGTTCCTGCAATAACAATATCACCTAATTTATCCTGCCCGATTAGGGTTAATGAGTCCCATTATTCCAACAGTAAGTCCAAGACTTATTATTATGTGGTCAAAATCCCAGCTACCGGGACAGACTGGACATAATACCAAAGTTTCTTTTCTTTTGAACCACTAAAGACGTATTTCACTATTTGTTGTCATAGAACATATGTACCTACTTTTATAGTTAAAATGATGGTACGTATATTAATTATTCTTATGAACCACGTAAGTACCTACCTAGTGTTATTGCATTAATGTTTGGTTTGTAGGGCATATAATGTACAAGTTTTTATCTTATTAAATACAAGTTATTGTTTCTAATACAGTGTGAGAAAAGTTGTCTACGTTGAAGCGTCTATCATATAACTTCTATTGCTTTCTAATGTACTTACGAAGAGTATAGTATAGTATGTTTAGAATAGTTGTCGGCATTGCCTGAAACACAAGAGCCTTCCCTGTGTGAACACTTTGCTTTTATTGCTTGATACACATTTGGTGAGAAAAATAATACCTATTTTTAATTATTCCACTTCATCCAGTTATATAGGAATGCATAGTATTTTTTAGCCTCAGCGGTTTGGTTGTTAAGACAGCGGATTTATATTCTTGAGTTTGATGGTTCAAGTCTAAAACAAAACGATTTTTTTCGTTATGCCGTGTGACTAACACAAATTAGATGACTTGTACGAGGCTTATATGTATGTTATGATCTAGGTACCTAAATTTGTATTCAAACCTATCCTTAAATTTAAAACTCTTGAAATCCTAAAACTACGATAGTCACCAAATCATTCCATAGTTAAGAATACTAGAATATGCCGTTACTATTTGAATCTCACTCACAAGAAGCTACTCTCAACATTATCAACTCAAGGTATGACTGAAACCTTGCCTGGACATTCGAAGTACAGAGTAGACAATATCTCCCCGACCGGTATCCAAACCCTAATGTTAGACACAGAGATCCCTAATATTCGCAACATTAAATAAATTATGGCACAAAAAGTGTTTGAGGCCGCATATTCCGCACAATCCGTACATGTTATGTTACTCCACTTCTTTCCCTGGTTTGTGTTGTGTGTAAGACTTAGACACATTTTTTATGCCCTCCAATAAATGTGATTCTAGTAAAGGCATCTGTGCTTAAACCTATAATGCTAAATATTTTAATGGGAAGGCTTGTCCTGGTTCTAATGGTCTCAATAAATCACTAAATTATCTCATGGTGAGAACCAAGAATGTGAAAGTGTTAGCTTTGAAGCGGCGCGTGTGAGTGGCAAGTGCTCGGGTTCTCCTATTCTTGTAATATTAGTATGATGGTTAAATTAGAAGACTATTTAAATCCATAACTGCTTATGAAGAAGAAATCTGTATGTTCAAAAATTCCTACACATCCATGAGTGAACAAACAAGGAGTTAGACTTTTCTCTGTTTCGGCCACTACAAGTAAACTCAAGGTATGATACAAAAACTAAGTATTGTGCGTCTAATAACTGTCTACATATATCTACTTTTTAATTCTTAAGGAAAATTCCAAACTTGCCAGGAATTAATCCTAACATTGGAAGCGACGTTTAACCCGCCCCCCCAAAAAAAATTAACTTTCTTAAGTGAGAAGATGATTTATTGGCAACGTCAGCATCCGGCCGATAATTTGTAAAACAAGTGTTCCCCCTCTAGATTTATTTTAAACTTAATACAGAGTATGTTTCTATGTACTACTACACTAAAATTGAACTTCGAATGATACAATTTTATTATTATAGAACAGATAGAACACTGCCTGTTATAGCGACGCGAGACAATCATCACACCATAAAACACTTTTGAAGCAAATAAAGATTTTGTCTGGCCAGCATAATTAGCATCCTTTAGCGGTTTCATTCAATAATTATAAGAAATCTGAGTCAAATTATTCAACGTAAAAAAGTAACAAAACATCTACTGAATTGGACTCGAAGTGGAGATCTCTATATTGAGAGTCAAGGACAGCACCGAGGCATGTCCGAGTTCTGGTGAATAGAAAATCGCTCATTTAAGATTTATGTGTTGGTACTTATTGCACAATACTCTACTAAGGGTTCATTCTTGAAAACAATCCTTTACCTCTCAGACTGGGTGGTCACAGAATCATGACGAACGCTTTGAGTTCTTTTTTATATTGTTTAACACAAACACGACCTCGTTTCTTTAAAATCTCGTTCATTCGAGACGAAGAGTCACCCTCCATTCCCTGGAAACTCACAAACTAAGTACCTACATTAACCTCACCCAGCCGGGATTGGACCGGGAATAGCCAGCATCATGAGGGAGGGTTTTCGAATTTGAATAGTCAGCAATATATGGAGAGATAGGATGACAACTGGTGTATACAACGTATCATCTCGGCTGGCTATAATGTGCTGACTGTTATTCTATCCTCCGAGGCCACTCAGGTAGGGTGACGTTGTCTGCCCTACGAATGCCTGGGGAAATTCTTCATGATATTATTTGATGATACATCCCATTAAATAAGATACTTTTGTTACCATTTAGTAAAACCCGGCCATCACTTTTCACAGTGCAAGACTATGTATGGTACACCCAGTATTTGTGATTTGCATCAGAATGGTCGTGGCTAGAGCTGTTTAATTGAAAACAATTATCACAATTATTGTTATTAATCCACCGTGTCAGATTAATAAACGATGTGCTTTGAGCCGTGAAATTTGTTGTCCTAGCAAGCGCGAGGTCTTGAAATCTTGCACTGCGGAGGTCAGAGGTTCGGCTCCCTGACAATGGATTCTTGTTCTGCTTCTTCTGCAGCTGCAACAGTCGTGAGGAGCTGTAATTTTAAGTTACCTTCTGATAAAAATATAGTTTCATTGTACTTGGTCTTCTTTCTCTATCATGATCATCAAGTACCTAAATCAAGGTATACATCATTATCTTCAGAAGTAGCAGCAAACAACAACAACAGCAACAACAACGGCAGCAGCAGCAATAAGTTTGGCGCTTCAACATGTCGAAAATCCTGTTGTTCGCGAAGGGAAATATTTTGGTAAGACTGAAAAGTGATGGTTTTTAGTTGACCATACTTAGCAAGAACGGGTATTAGGCGATAAAAGATATTAGCAAGAACTTACTCGCGTGCGAGAGGGTTATGTGGACTGAACTTCAGGAAGATATATAATTTTAAAACTCTAATATGGAGTACTTTCACTAAAGTATGCACCAGTTCTTGACGCGTTATCAGCGAAGATTCCACTGATAACAGGAGGAAGGTCTTTGAGTCACGGTCTACTATTTAGTGAGTGACTTCAGCAAACGCGAGTTCTTGAAGTCTACCACAGTAATACGAAAATTACTGAATAGGAAGTTACTTTAAAATATTTTTTCAGTCTTATTGCGGGTAACTCAATTATTTATTTAAGGTTTTCTAAAAAAAAATGTTCAGTTTTTGATTCCTATTCACACGCAAATTGAAGTTTCGAATTATTCAAAGTGTTTCTAGTTTTCTTTTATTGAAAATTAAGGTTCGGGTTTATACGAAGTGGTTTTGACTTGAGTTCAGTAGATTTTTTAGCGAAGGATTAATTTTATTCAGGTATGTTTCTCAACAAAATTACATATAATCATCAGAAAAAAATGATCCAGAACAGACTATGATTTGGAGATCAATAATATTTTTTTTTTCAAAGTAGGAATGAAATACAATTGGTTTCCTGCCACATGTAGGTACAAAAGAAGCCTAAATTTTACATATTAAATTAGGCTCCACTGGCGAAATCGTTGATAGAGCAATAGAAGTGAGACTACCATAGTGTGGACTGTCCTTTTTGAGAATTGCTTTAAACCTTGATATTTGTTTTAAAATGGCGCATCACCCCTGAGGTATGGCCCTGTAAATTTATTTTTCCTAACCCTACTATATGTATACCTACTCGGGGCATAGTCCACATGTATTTTTCCCAACCATAATACTGAACACACCAGGGATGACTCTGTATGTTTATTTTACTTAGCCTAAATATTATTTTCTCTTAGGGCCGACTTATGAAAAAGGATGAGATTGATCTAAGTGAACACTATCCCTTCTCAGGCTATAGTGGGTGTTTCAACAAATCACAGCGCACTGTATAGTCCGAGCTAAGGGATAGTGTCCACTTAGAGTTAATCTAATTGTGTTTTATAATTATAATTCAGCCCTTATAGAGTTTTTCAAAAGCCTATGTCAGGGTCAATTATTAGCATCCTTTTAAAGACAGTGGTAGAAAAGCTGAGTCATTCCTCCACTGTCTGACTAACATCGTTCACGATTGATGATGATGATAAAGATTTGTAAAATTTAGTTTATTTTGTCTAGGAAACCATAGGTTTCGACGGTATCTATTGGTACACGACATGAGTGCTATAACCTATAACTGCTATATTCGCGTCTAATTATTTATTTTTGAACTGATATCTACTTTTTACATAAGAATGAATTTCTCTTATCCAAAAATTGAATTTACCGTTCTCTTCGACCTCTGCTATTGGTAGATATGCATATTTATGATTGAAGCAAATGAACGGTTCATACTTATTAGGAATGAACTATAAATAATTAAATAAATGGAATGTACATCGCTGAAAATATTTATGTCAGCGAGTAGCATCTTTTTATGAATTATTTATAGTATGACGTACATACAAATGGACTATTATTTAGGCATAGTATCATTGATTTAATACATTTAATTTAACGACTTATTAACTATTTAAACATAGGTACTATTAGGCCTATTAGTCACCTATTATGTATAGGTACCTTGTATATTTCAGCAATGCGGTATTTTATATCTACGTAATACTGTGGTCGCATCAATATTTATTTTATTGAGAAATTAGATAGTAATTAGATACAGTCCTTCTGTATCGATTTTTCTGTTGATTTATTTTCAAAATACTCGCATATTTTTTGCACAAACAAGTACCGTAAATGTAGATGACAAATATACAATGTAAACAAATAAATGCAGAAATATAATATAGTCCATACATAAAAATACAAAAATTGTGAAGGTTTTTTCACTTCAGTCGCGCGTAAAATATCACGCTGCATTATGCGCAGACAATGGGACCTCCTGGCAATCCTGATGCATTGCCTCGACTGTTCCCGCGGCATCCGTCATGCTGTGTCCAAACCTTATCCAATCGTTTCCACTTTTCCATCGCCAGGACCAGGAGCAGAGAGAGGAGGGGGGGCAATGGCTCCCGTCTCGCAGTACCATGACTATCGCCACCGAGGATCAGTTCGAAAATGTCGGCCGCGGATGTGTCTTCCAGCGCGAGTTCAACGGGATCCAGCACGCCGAGTCTGAAGCTCCGGAAATACGTGGATCCCTGGGACCTGGAGAACTACGCGTTCCTCCAGCGGCACTCCTGCGACGACATGACGTCGGCGGAATCCTCCGCCATCCTGTCGCTCTCGACGGCAGGCGGCCTGGACTCGGCGAACTCGGACTTCTACTACGTGCCCACCCGCGACGGCAGTGAGGAGCCCACCAGCAAGAAGTTCCAGCGGAGCGTCTCGCAGAGGATGGTGGGCGGGGGCCATCCGACCTTCACGCGGGGCCCGCCCCCGTGGAACTGGTGGAGCTGCTGGGTGAGTGAAGATTCAGTGGTGCTGAGTGCCTCATTCAATACCTTTTTAGAAACATTTTAACTGTAGTCAGTTCTAATTACAATACCAAATACAGGATACGAAAGGAGCCCAGAAAATTTCTTCGGAGTCTTAAGTCCAAGGGGTTTAATAAATCAATACAATTATTAATCCTTCCACCACTATGTATAACACTTGTGGTCACCGTAGGTTATAGTTAGCTGCCTGCTCATTAGTAAAATTATTACTTTGACTCTTATTTTAATACCGACAATATTATATTTAGCATCAAAGTAATGATTAAAGAGCAAGAGATTTCTTAGGTAGTACAAACTGCAAAAGGTGTTAGGTTTCTTAATTGAGTGATTTAAGAACCATAGGTGCCATCGAGGACAGCTGTGTCATGCTTGTTACCTCATCAGCGAAGCAAATAAAGAGCTATCAAAAGGGCTTTGTCTAATATCAAGAACTAACACATCAGCTGTGCTAGTTTACGTCTATGGTTATAGTGACACTTGATTTGTACTCTGTATGCAGTTCTTATATGATGTAAATTCAGATAAGGGAAGTCTGTGCTAAATTTGGCTCACAATTTTTGATCACATTAAATGTCAAATATCATCTTTAAATCAATAGGAACAAGTTCCAAACAACATTCTTCTTCGTCTTTGCTGGCGGCATTAATTACAAGATGATCTCTTTAGGACTGACCTAACTGACATAAATATATATCACCCGATCAACTTCTTTACAAAAGTTTTTAATTTTTTTTTAATATTCGAGGTATTTTATTTAACATTTTTTTTTATATATATATGTATAAATAAATTTTCTGTCGAAATACGTTCTCAAAAAGGAATTACTACCTATGTAAAAGAATTGATATATTTAAAAAAATGTTTTAGTATTATTTTGTGTAATTTTTTCGCCTGAATGTCACATTCGCCTATGCCAGTTGTTTACATTGAGTAAAAATTACACAATTCAGTGTCTCATTTTGTAACAAGTATTTACCAATTAGAGACTCTGTAAATTGTTAACAATTTATGAAGGTAAAATAAATAACGCTAATTCTCAACAATTTGCTTGGGATTAATGACGATATCTAATCCAATTCACCTAACAGGTGATGCAGTAAGTATTAGAGCTTAATATAATAAGTACCTATACCTGCTTATTCAGCTAGAATACTACACTACAACTGCTTAGTATGATTGAAGTACATTAGATACTTAGCCCAGGATCTTAAGATCTTATCTCTAATGGTCAGAGCGTGGACCCAGCTAACACCAGGTTCACCCAATATCTATTTGAGAAGTCGACCACACAATGTTTTGGGTTTTAACGTCTCTTTCTCAACTGCTAAGTTCACATTGAGATGTGGGTTCTACCCTCCATTCGTGGGAATCCACGTGAACCTTTATTTATTTGAGAAGTCGACACATAATGTTTTGGGATTTAAGGTCCCTTTTAACTACTAGGGTCATATCGAGATGAAGGCCTTCATTCGCTGGAGACTTACCGAGAAGGTAACAAACATTAACCTCATCAAGCCTAGGTTGGGCAAGAAATAGACAGGTTTCAAATTTAAATGGTCACTCATCCAATTCTGAACCTTTCTGCACGTTGCTTAACAACAGAGATAAGGTTGCTGTCTTCTGAGCTAACCATGACAAGAACTACCTGAGAACTGCTGATGCAGATACTACCTAACCAACATGTAGGAAAGTGTATCGAATCGGATTTAAACAACTCGGAAAATATTAGAGGAACTTAGTGGAACAGCTATAATGTAATTTAGCTATTTATATACAGGGTGTAACTCATTAACTTGAGACTGAATATCTTCCAATGATAACTTATCAAACACTATAGGCTCTCACATTTTGCTAGTCAAGGCGTGAATAATAATGACCCCATCTACACTTTGCTGAAATAAGAACGGAAGAAACAAGTGCTTCAGTTTTGTGGGAATTTGGTGTAAGCACTCTAGTGCACCAGACTAAGTTCCGTCCTATGCAGAGACAGTGAGTACATTATTACACCATACCTCATTCTGAAGAACTATGAGGTGAGTTGGAAAAGAATCTATATATCTCCCTTGCCTTTATCCCATATTAGCTTATGTTGCTTTTGGGGTCGGCATTGTTCAACCTCATGGTTGAGGTTGGTAGGGTGGAGCACGTTTTTTTATGGCTGGATGCCCTTCCTAACGCCAACGATTCTACTTGATTTAACGTCCTGGATTAGGACGGGGGTTTTACCCTCCATTCGCTGGGAATCGTACCAGCTACCCACATTAATTTCACCCAGCCTGGGTAGGGCCAGAAATGGCAGCCTCACGTGTTTGGATGGAACAGAATTTTCTTCGAAAAGTCTGCCCCAGCCGGGAGTTGAACCCGGGAACTCTGGACTACGGGCAGTAGTCACAACCATTACGCCACGGAGGCTGCTTGGAAAAGAATCTATGCGGGTGTTAAACCCCCGTCTTGTTTCTAATAATGAAATAGTTGTTAACAGTTTGACTACTTTTTCCATGAGGGTTAGGATAGTGATGTAGGTCACTATACTCAATTGAACTAACGGACGAGAGAAAAGGGTTCTATGTCCTTCTAATAGCACTCTCGTTATGACACCCGTTGTTATTTCTGACACAATACGTGGTGAAAATGGCACTTCATACAGTCAAACAGCCAAACCTTGATAAAATAGAACGATTAACAGGTCAAATTTACTTTTACATGAGGGAAAATAACATCTTTATAAGAGGAACTTGGATTTCAGAGTAAAAAATTCCGGTCCCTCAAGTCCCTTTACATTCAGTTTTGACTGTAATATATTTATGATTCAATAACAACATATAACTTTTTTCTGGCATTAGGAGAAATAGACTCAAACAACCATTATAAGAGCCAGAAAATTTCGTAAGAGTTGAAAATTAAAATGAAAAATGACGTACCTCCCTATTATCAGAAAAGCACAGTTTAGGGTCATCAGGAAAACAAAATAGTCTCACTCACTTTAACCCAGATAACGCGGTGAAATTTTTCGTTTTATTTTTTTGGAGTGATATAAATTGAGTCCTGAATCAAAATAAGTGCTGTCAACTTATCACTCGGACTCAAAACAAAGAGCTTAAAGGTGTCGCCAACTAACCTCAACAAGCTGAATTAATTAGAAAATACCACAATGTAGTAACTTTCACCAGATGGGGCTGACGTCCTTCCAGAAGGACGTCCTTCTGGAAGGACGTCAGCCCCATCTGGGTTAATGAAAATCAATCTAGATCAAAAATGGATACACTGGGAAACTTAAAATTAAAAAACTTTAGACTTATATCACTATGTAAACGATGTATTCAGGTAAAAACTAAGAGAAGATTATTTCGAACTTCATCGGCAGGTTTGTTCCGAGGGTTGTTTTGACTGCCCTGTACTGGAAAAAAAAGTCAGTGTCTGCCTAACTGAATGGGCCCAAGACAGCTTTTCATGTACAGCTGTGAAGTCGGCCGGCTAATCCTTATTCCGCACCATCCGGTATTCCGCAGCCGTATTAGCTACCTGTACCAGCGGATAATATTCACGTGACCGATTTGGCAACCCAATGCGTGACTGGCGTGACGTAACAGACCGGACCTTACCGTGACCATTGACACCGGGCATCGAACCAAGGAGCCCGCTGGATGAGCAACTAGATTTGCACAGTGGAAATCCAGTTCCATGTCCAGTTCATGTTACATTTCGTGTTCTTGGGGGAAGTGTTTGGACCAAATGGAGTGGTTGAACCGAATTGGGTTCAACCAGGGATCCTGTTTGGTGAATGTTTGCCTGAGGGAGGCTTACATGTTCGACTCTTGGAGTCTATATGACTTATTTATTAAATAATTAAATAATTTTGATGTACTTTTTCTTAGATTAGTTGCATTTAGAATTTTTAAAAAACTTTTCCGCGCTGTCTCTTTCTTTGTAAAGTTCTTTACACCTCGGCCGAGGTGTTTGATGTATTCAGGCAGGACATTTAGCACAATACTTGCATGAACCCCTATAACCTGATATCTTTTTCCTATATTATCAGAAGCATGGCTCCAGAAATTGATACAGCACCACTATCCTTCAATAATAATAGGTATTATACGATTTTGGAGCTGTCTCATTTCGTTACTAATTCAAGTCTGAAACACTTTACCAGATATAGTTTTTTTGTGCCTCAAATAAGAAGAAATGGTTGTATCAATGTATGAAAACTGTGTATTACTCCCGCCTGTTCCCACACCACTGCTGACAATACTCATCTAAAAACAGAAACAATATTGAGGTAATTAAAAAACACATTCAAATAATAGAAATTCACGAGAAACAAAAAAACCGAGAATTGAACTTCTCTCAATGTGTTGGTAGTTGTTGAAGGGGCATTGCCTACGCTGATGACTGTGTCATTGTTTTCATGTTCAATGCCAGGTACTTCATTGTGTAACTTTGTAGCCTGTAGCACTTGGTAGTATTTCCATGAAGCTCTTGAGAAGAAACAAGGAGACAGATATGAGATCAATGTGATTGGGAGTCAGCAAGCTGAGTTTCTTTTGTTAAAAGTCTTCTACTTGCCAGCGTCGATGGCGCGTTGAATGCATCTGTTCTCGTAGGATGACCGACGTTAGGCAACGTCCAGTGAAGTGAAGACTTCGTGATACTGCCATTCCGGTCCAATCCTTACTGGGTGAGGTTGATGTGGGTAGTAGGTTTGTGAGTTTCCTGCGAATAGACGGTAACACCCCTGTCGTGATATGACCACATGTAGTTGAAAGCGACGATAAACCCAAACTAAAAAAAGCCTTCTTCGGATGTCATTCGAAACAGGTTTCTTTCTCTCCATACAATACAAAACTACCCAATACTGACATTCACCTCACCTAGCCTGGAATGGGCGGGAATATCCAACATCAGGAGTGTCCAAACCTGAGTGGTCACCCACCAAGTCCTAACTTCCTTAGATGTGGTTTAATTTCACTGATCTTACGATTTGCGAGTGATCTTACGAGACTTGATGATTTCATCAATGTGCCATGGTTGCTTACTTTTATTCCTTTCGCTTATTTTTTAATTAATTTTTAAGTGCAATACAAAACGGTGTATGTCAATTACAATTACTTATTATTAGTGATTGGAAATTTAGCACAAAGGTTCGAAGGCAAGCAAAAACTTTATAATCTCACCATCATTTTCTTGCATAACACCAATATGATATCTACTGTTATCAGTGTTATCACTGTTGCTTATAATATCCACTGAGTTCTAAATTGTACTTTGCAACTACCAGTGTACTTGGGTCATTGCTAGTTGTCATTAGGCTGGCTGTAAATTGCTCTTGCGATCTATTCACACCTAAATTGATGACTGCTCAGTGCTCACTTACCCTCAATGACTATTGTGTAATTATTTGCACACTCCTCTAGGTAGGTAAGTTGAGAGGTTAGGTAGGTACTTGTCCGTTTGTTAACTGCTGAGGTAGTGGAGAAATTTACAAACGCTGAATTAAGTTCATTTTTAATAAATAAAACTTGGCTTTTGATGTAATAAACTTAATTATACAATTTAGATTTGATTTAACAGAGCTATTATAGTTATGTATATGTATAATAAAATTATAGTAGAGTAGCACACGGTGATGTGGGTTGGTCCTGAGCAGCGTCGAAAATTTCTGCTTTGTACATAGATGTACGGTGTTTGTATGTACATAAAAGTCAATTTTGCGACTCATTCACTTCACTGCGCTAAACCCTAGCATATCTCACACAGAATAAAGCTTTTGTCTTTTGCTATTCATAATTATATGACTGTATAGTATTAGGATCGTATTAGGAATTAAAACGAGCTTAGAAGCTTCATCATTATAGGCAGCGGGCTTTTGATCTGGAGGTCAGTTGTTCCATTCCTTAGCAAGGCGAAATATCATTTAAGATTTCATGACTGCAAAACGTTTGAGCCCTCCTATCTATGTAAATCATATGATGGTCTAACCTCTGTTCTTCAGTTGTTGGTGAAAAATTAGGGAAGACGCCCATTCCTTATTATAGTTTTCATGTCTACATGGTAGATTACCTATGTGAATGTATAATAGGAACAATGGTGCATAGTTGATTAGCTATCATAAAATGTTACGTCGCACTCCAACATCATTATAATACAGCATCTGAATGAATCTACAGTCATATTGTTACCATACCAATAATCGGTATTGACTATCACACAGCTTGATGACTGAGAACAATATTGGTGTACCAAATAGTTTCGTTCAATAAGAGAAACATTATTGTAAAAAAACGACCAAGTTTCTGAGCCAAAATTGTGTGTTACAGTCAAGGTTTTTTTGTGCTTTTTTCCCTTTCCGTGTGGCGCTTTAAGTCTGCGATGGATAGTCGTTAAGTGTTTAAAACTTCACTCAGACTCTTTTGACATGTTTGTAGCAATGTAGCAGTTTCATTTGGAACCCTCCCGAATTTATTACACTCTTACCCATCAAATTGATCCAGACACACACAGTCCACAGAGGAAACCTTTGAACAAAATTACGGCTTTTATGTTTAGTTTTTACATAGATTGTATAAAGACTTAAAGATAGATCGGTCAATCATGCATTATGCCTCTCACGGATCTGTTAATTTTTCCTTTTTAATCGCTTTGGTTCAAATTTCAGAGTTCATATGATAATGCATTCAGTGAAAGAAGTATGAATGATTTTTCTTTTACATTTCAAAAAAATCTAATTACAGAAACAACGAACAACAAGATATATAAACATTAAGTTATAGCATTAAGTACATTTTGTAAATAATTATGCGCCGTAACTAGGCCGGGCGCACTATCGTCTATCTATGTATGTATTTTCCTACCTCTATTAGTAACCAGCACCAATTATGTATGCTATCAGCTGTAGTGTTACTGTACTATTATGAAACTTCGAGAGTCATCCCATGATGAGACATTGTTTTAAAATATTTGGGTGTGAACATATAACAATATGAAATCTAATCAACAGCTGGTTTATGTATTCATGGCACAATCTTCGAGGCAAAGTTTTGTATACTATGAATTTTCTATCTCTATATAAAAACAGAAAAAAGGACTACCTACCTACCTACCTACCTACCTACCTACCTACCTACCTACCTATGTTTGTTTGTTTGTTTGTTTGTCCGGAGTTGTTTAGCCAAAACGGTAAGAGATAGCGAAAAATGTCTCAGAATTGACCCCCCCAAAATCATCATTGTTTTGTCCAGAAAAATTATAAAAAGTTCAAAAAGGCATTGCTGTCCAGCAGTACGGCCATGCCTTAGTAAATTTGAAATTTAGTCCCGTTGCAAAGCACGGGCAAACGGCTAGTACATAATAAGTCTGAAATCAGAAATTTTGAACCAAAGCGATTAAAAAGGAAAAATTAACAGGTCCGTGAGAGGCATAATCTGATAGCTGTTACACTATGGACATGAAAGGAGCGTAGATATTGGATCTAGGCGTCCATAATTATAATCTTCTCACCACCGTGTAGGTATCTGTGCCTATCTTACGGACATGAAATTATTACACCACTGATCAAAAAATTCCACATATCTCGGGTGACAAATCCTTCTTCCACTTGAATTAAGAATCCAATTAATTAAGATTCCTATGAATTAGGTAAACGTGTATCTAGCAATGCAGGTAAACAAGTATGTAACCATGACAACCCATCAAGAGGTAAATACTCTCCTTAGTATTGGTATTAAACATTAAACGTGATTGTCCGGCTGGGAAGTTACAACTTCCAACGGAAGTTGAGGCAAATTACACCACACTGAGAAGTTAAGTGTTCCAAAAAACTTCGGAACTCGTTGGAATGGGAAACATACATTAAACATTATGTATGAAGCTTCCATTATGTATGTACCTACAATTATGTATGTACATTGTACCTACATTGTATATAAAATGTACATATTTGGAGCACATCGACCGCACGTAAGGAGGATGTGTATTGTATAACGATTGTTCAAATCTTGGCTATCGTGAAATCTTCCTCGGTTTTGTTCTCATGCAGACACCCAGATCAGGACCAGTGCATACAACTATTACGCCTTGATATAACATTAAATAATTCGCCATGTTTCAGCAAATTGTTGATATAAACACTGAGTACTTGTCTTGCATGTTGTCGGTCGAGTGGACCAATAAAAAGTTATCATATTTGTGTTAATCACTTTCGTGATATCACAACTACTCAAACTCGCTTTATTAAATGTACACTGAAACCGGGACTTGAACCTCCGACCTCCAGGTTACAAGTCCGCTGCCTTATCGATCAAGCTACTGAGGTCGGTGAGTGGACCAATACGGCCAACAGACAGACTCAGGCAAATGGGCTGTGACTCGGGGACCAGTATTGAGTATCTGAGTGGGTCCTTACTATAATATAATAATTTAATGTGTTTCTTTGTGTTATTATGTCACAATTTTAGTCGGTAAAAATTGAATTATAGAACTTTTCCGTATATTTAATATCCCAAAATCTTATTTTTGCCTGTAATTCCGCCACTGGTCGCTGCTCACATTAAAGCAGCTACTCATTTTTCCTCACGAGATATGAGTGGACCCCAAACACACAAATACAGAGCATAAAATCCTGGCCCGCTGGGATTCGAACCCGGGTGCAATGCCTAGCACGGCAACTCACTCGGCCACGGTGACTACCTAGTGGGCACTTACTATATGAGACTTATACATAAACATGTATACGTAAACATGTATTGTATTAATAACTTTCGTGATGTCACAAACTAGTCAAACTTATTTTACTAAATATTTGCTTAACTTGGGACTTGAACCACCGACCTGCGTTTACAAGTCCGCCGCCTTGTCGATCAAGCTACCAAGATCGGTTGTATGGGTACACTAGTACGTACTATCATTAACCATGTATTATATACAGAGTTTTTTCTATTTAAGTAATAGAAAAATAAAAATTCTAAATGATCCACCCCCCTCAAATGCACCAGACCAATCAAATTAGTGAATTTTAATAAGGAAAGTAAAAATCTAGTTTAGATTAGCCGTTTTGGTCGTGCTCAAGTTGATTTTTTTAATCCTTTGGTGAAATTTAGTGTGGCACTGGCATACTAATGTAATCGAAATTTAATAAATAATTTAGCATTTTTTTATGCCAAGACCAAGACAGTAGGTAATTTTGTTTTTCAACGTACTCATTTCATCGTTATTGGTTAAAAAGTCCCTTGACAAGTAACATGTAGGTACCTAATATGCTATCGCAACTGCGATGCCACAATTACTCCAACTAATTCCTTACATGTGTATGTGTATTACTGTTAATAAATAAAAAAATCTGGTGTAAACATCACACGACTTTCCTTATCCCCCAAAAAGGAGTCGAATTCCGCCACTGGTAACTCAAAGGTAACAGATAACTAAAAATAAATGGCAAATTCGTAATCAGCACTTCAAAATCATTGAATTTGATATGTCACAACCCCCATCTAGGATGAAAAATAAAAAAGTTAGTCCAAGCGGGTCCCCCCCACAATACCGGTAAATTGGGCCGGGTTCCAAAAAGTTAGAGATATCAAAAAAATGATCAGAGTAAACCCCCATTATTTTTTTAATTTGAGAAAATGTTGTTCTCTAACATTTTTTGTATCTTTAACCAATTCAAAGAAGCGGTGCTTGCGGCCAATATTTGCGGCCCTGCGGCCGCAGAATGCGGCCGATTTCAACCAAAAGTTTCATGGTTTGTCTGGTGTATAAAATTAGTTACCATACCAAATTTCAAGTCCCTAGCTCTTACCGTTCTTGAGATATCCTGTTCACACACACACAGACACACACACAGACACACACACAGACAGACGCACGGACCAATGGCTGAAAACAACTTTTTTGGTATCCTGAGGCTATGATTCGTCCAGAAATGTGAAAAGCTAGGTAGGTCAAATTTTCGACGAATACAATACTTTCCTTATTATAGGATAAGGAAAGTAAAAAGAGTAGACTACTTCTAATTCATAAAAAAATCGTTACAAAGAACTAGTATGTAAAACTAATTTTAAGTATTATAAGAAATTTAAGTTAAGAGTTTTTAATAATTAGGTACTTTTAAGATTTAGTTTTAAGTTAGATAAACTAAAGTGGATTAGGCCATACTTGGTAGTCGAATCACCGTCCTTTAGGTTACGAGTCCACCGCCCTATTGAAACTATTATCAATCGAGCTACTGAGGTCGGTGTGAAATACTAGTGAGTTAAAACAGGCACTACTTGTACATGTACAGCCAGGAGGAAATCAGCATATTGGTATCATTACTATTATTTGGTATTCAAGAAGTGTTATGAGAACAATGGAAAAAACCAAATAGAGATCTCACTCTAAGGATCGCTACATCCTGTTGAATATTGAAATAATAATATGGATCCTACCTAGTAGAAAATAAATATTAGATAGTTTAGGTACTTACATGAGAGGTTATAATAAAAATCTCGATTTGATGATGGAATCTATGACAGAGGAAGTGGCATCGCTTCTTATTTCCATTTGTATATTGTAGATTGGTTTTAGAAGACTATAGGACCTATAAATGTACTATTAAGATAGAATATAAAGTAAATGATTCACCTCCATGGAATTGAGGTAGACTAATATTCAAAAGATTTCCTACTTACTAATACTAATACAGTGTATATTACAATAAAATAAAATTGATTGAATAACATAGAGTAGGTGTCTAGTCACCGTGCCCGAGTGGTCTAGAATTTTAGCTAGACCACTAGACTTGAATGTAGGTGACCCGGGATTGAATCCCGGCTGGGTTGAATTTTTTCTACTTTCTACTTTCTACCTTCTACTTTCTACCTCACTCTGGATGTCTGAAGTCGAAGCACTCTCAAATTGCCAAAATCCCTTTCAACTGTTAAAGCCGGCGTCGATGGCGCGTTGAATGCATCACCGGTTCTCGTAGGATCACCGAGGTGAATGTGGGTTATCCGGGTAGCAGGTTTGTGATTTTTCTGCGAATGGAGGGTATCACGCCCGTCGTAATATGACCATGCAGTTGCAAGCGATGTTAAACCCAAATTTAAAAAAAAAAAATTAACTGTTTAAAACAACAAACTCTGATTGGGTTATTTGAACAAAATTAAATTTGATGGTTGAATGGTAGATTCGGGCATTCTGAGAGTGATTTCTGGAATGAAACCCTATTCCATCAGATTACCGCAAATTTCAACTGTTCTCGATTTTCATCAGAGGTCACTGAAATAAATCTAGGAGACAAGAAGAAAGCGTCTGCTAACCTTCAGCTATGATTCACACTGGCGTATCTCATCATGCAATTTCCAATTGATTTGTGACTCGTCACAATCCTGAGTGCCCATTTAAGGACTCTGTGGGAACTGCGCTGGGACAATGGTTGACCACAGACACTCTGTCCTCGAACTGGCAATGGACCATGGGATGCTCCAAGACCAGTATTGTTCCATTGTGGTCTGCAGAGGATGGTCCTCATGGCTATTGCCGGCCAGTGGTGGCTTTTCAGCAATCTCTTGGGTATGTATCTCACTGAATTCGGCGATTTAGGTTCCATGTCCAAGGCCCAAAGTATTAAACAATAATCTCGTTTATTTTTTGGTGATTTAGACATTAATTAATGTAAGCATATTTTTTAAATTTACAATAAAGAGAAATAATTTATGGGAAGATTGCCGTCTAACCAGGGATATTTCGCATGGCATGCGCTATTCCACTAATCTAATCTGTCCGGACTGTTCACAGTTCTCATTCATGCAAAGTGAGCATTAGGAAAGTGGCGGATTGGAAGTGCATAATTATGACCAGGATATAAAACACCTCATTCTGGATTTTGAATGATAGAGGCAACAGCACAAGAAAAGTAGCTGTAGTTGTAAATTTTTGAGTTGGTCCATTTTCATTCTTTTTATTCCTAATTTCTTACATTCTGACTTCAGTTGACTGTAAACGATGTAAGTAGAAGAATATAAGGGTACAAAGAGAACTGGCTTATACGAATAGATCTTGATATTCCGAAGATCACGGGTTCAAATCTTTAGCTGAGATTTCTTTTAAAGAACCAAAAGCCACTGATCTATGAAGCCTATACAACTGCTAGCTGTACCACAGCATACTAATTGTAATTGACTCTATGGAAGGTAGTGACAGAGTTGTATACAGTGTCTTTCTGTTTATACTGATTGATATACTTGCTTACAATTACATAGTTGTGTTATTGATGAATATAGTTGTGGTATTGATTGATAGAGATGTGGTATTGATGGCAGATGGAACTAAATCATTGCTGTCAATGTTATTGAGTGGTGAGAAGGTTAGGACAGATGTTTTACACCTTATTAGACATAAATAGTAGGTGCCACAAGATATAGCGTATTCTTCTTTGACATGTCCATCAGAAAGTGAGTGGGAGATAGAGAGAAATAATGTTAAAGAGAGCTATTAGAAGATACGTAGACATACTGAGATAAAATAATTACTATTAGTGATTTATATATTTAGCATAATATTATGTCTTCTAGTCGTATTTTTTCGTAATATTGTCACCCAAGGTAATATGGTCACTCGGGTAATAAGTATATGGTCACTCGGGTAAATGGTCACCAGGGTAATATGGTCACCAGGGTAATTGGCACTCGGGTAAATGATCATGGTCACTCAGGGTAATATGGTCACTCGGGGTAAACTGGTCACTCAGGGTAATATGGACACTGCTAGGTAATGTGGTCACTCAGGGTAATACTGGTCACCCAAGGTAATATGGTCACTCAAGGTATATGGTCACTCAGGGTAATATGGTCACCCAAGGTATTATGGTATCGGGGTAAATGGTTACTCAGGTAATATGGACACTCATAGGGTAATTGGTCACCCAAGTAATATGGTACTCAGTGTAATATGGTCCGCTGAGTACAAACTTAATAATAAATCGATTCTTGCTGAAGATAATATATCACCTTACCCAATCTTTCAATTTTGTAAATAACCCATTTTCTATTAATTTTATACTGTTTAAATAATGTGAGTACCTAGGTATGCTTTCGTGATAAATAATAAAATAAGTGTTTGAATAAGATTAATTATTTGATCACAACCTCATTATTAGATAGTGTATCTTAGGCATCTAATTTCTGCCCCAGATGCTTAGGCATAAACTAGCACTGAGGTTATAGTGGCTGTACCACAAATTATCATAATTACTCACTTGAAATATCACTATATAACTTATATTACAATAATATATTATTATTACTCTATAGGTAAAAAGAGTCACATTTCCATGAATATTATAAGGTAAATATCTAGATTGAACAAGGTAAAATAGACAAAAAGAGATAAAGTAATGTCCACCTAAGGTTTGGTCACCTAAGGCAATTTTCACTCGGGTAAAGTGGTCACAAGTTTTGGTCCTTGTGTAAATGTACTGTTGTCAACCAGATGTTTCAATTTACTCAGGTAAATGTCCTAGGGTATTATGTTCCACTAAGGTAAGTAAGCGTTTACAGAGTATCTACTTTCAACCCAAAATTAATCGATTAACCCAATTGGAATATTTAAATCTGTAATTGGATGGTAATAACAGGACTGGTTTGTTACTTTTAGAGGTTATGGTATAGGAGTTCTCTTCGATGTGATTCGACCTTAGATATTCAAATTTGGGACAGTGGAGGTAATGTTGGTCAGTCCAGGTTGTTTATCTCTGTCCTCTACAAAGTTATATTGGTCATCAGGGTATAATAATGCTGTCATCAGGTTATACGGTCACTCATTTTATGGTCACCAAGGAATCATAGGTCCACTAGGGTTAAATACTGTATATATATTTTCCAAGTATTTGGTCCACTGGGTACTGGTCATCAAGGTAATATGGTCACTCAGGTAATAGTGGTCACCCAAGAGTATAGTACACTCAGGTAATACGGTCACCCAAGGTAATACGTCACCCAAGGTAATATGGTCAATCTCGGTAATACGTCACCAAGGTATAGAGTTACTCGTTAAACTGTCACTCAGGGTAATATGACACTGGACATCTAGGGTAATGGGTTCAACGCAGGTATGGCTACTCTGGAATATGGGACTCATTGTAATCATGGTCGACGAGTATAAACATAATAATATGATCTCTTCCAGAAGATATAATCACCTTACCCCAATTTTAATTTTGTAAAAATTCCATTTTCTATCTAATTTTAATTTTTTAAAATAATTGGTACCAAGTATGGCTTCGTAGATAAAATAAATAAAATATATTTGAATAAGATTAATATTTTGATCTGATCACTAAGGCTCTAATTCTGTCAGATGCCTTGAGCTAACTGCATGAGGTGACATGGCTGTAACACAATTTCATATTATCGATTTCTCGTATTATACTTTATTAGTTACGAATAAATTATTTTATAATATACCTTATAGCGTAAAGAAAAGTAAAAATTTAAAACAAATGAAATTATAAAGAAAAAATTATTGATGAAATAATTGGCATGCTGGAATCAAAAATCTCATATAAGTCTGTTGGAATTTTGTAGGGGTTGAAGAGTGGATACCATACAAACTTTATCCTTGAAGTAAGTAAGTACTTTCTCAAAGCATTTTTACAATTTTATATCAAGATAAAACTTGCTTGAAAGAAGTTCAGGTTAATTAAAATTTTTAAACCTTCAGTCTATTATTTGTCAGCAAAATTAAAAGAATAACGAAGAAAGTTTGAACTGTGGATTGATTGGTAATCGAACACAGCTGCTGGTTGTGTATTACTTCTTGAGAGCCTCTTCATATCAATGAAGTTAACTCTCTCGAATTTGTCTCGACCTTAGATTTCAACGACCAGCGGACATGGTAATTGGGGTCCGGGTTCCGGAGCGGGTTGCTTGACCTCCCCTCCCTCCCCTCTACACAACATGCATATTGAGGACTGGGGTCTGACCTCCCTCCCTCCCACTCCCAGTTACAACACAGCACAAGGTCCTGGCAGCCCTGATGTTGAAAGACTTACTTGGTTAGACTGTCAAAATGGACCTTTTCCTAGCTTTGAGGTTAAATAGCAAACTATGATTAATTTTTACCCTCCAGCACTTCAATCATAATGGAATCAACTCTTCAATTATCACCTTATTTATTCTCCATAGTATAGTAGTCACCGCTGGCAAGCATCAATACACCGCTAGCAGACACCATAACCGTCGATCCCAGTGAGGAATCGACACCAGGTCACCATGTGTCAAATATTGTACATTAACTGGTAAGTCATATAATTGCACATCACTAAATGTGACATAATAACACAACAAAAACATTTATTAATATTATTCCCTATTGTTTCTATTCTATTCTCCGACGCTTTATTTTTTGTTTTATCTTTTTTTTACTCACTAGCCGCAACTGAAAGAATTCGTAGGAATAACTCGCGATCGTAAATTGAACCCTCCCTTAAAACTTTCTCTTTTGAGTTGATACGCCCGCCGCCGTGGCACCCTGGATTTGTCCGAGAATTAATGGTTTTACGTGCCATCAACACCTGCTTTATTAAATGAGAATATATACCTTGCAAGAGAAAATTTAAAATTTGACTATTGGTATACAATTAAATTGAGATCACCTTGCGTAGGAAACAAATCAAAGTAATAATAATATGATCGTACACCGTACAGGTCAATGGATTTTGAGTTCTGATCACTGAAGTTGAACAACGTCAAGCATGGTTAGCTACTGCATAGGTGACCATGGATACGGTCATGTGTGTTCTTCTGATTTTCCGGGGTTTTTACAGGGTTTTCATAAGCTTGCGTTCGCGAATTGTGTTATAAATAGCTACAAGAAATGTATGAAAAAAGTATAGTAATTAACCATTATATTTGAGTAAATCGCTCAAAAGTGACTCACATTCTTTGAATTTTAAATATTTAGCATGCTTGGGACTCGAACCACCAATCTCCAGTATTCAAGTCCGCTGTCTGGGAATCACTGAGGTTGGTGTGAATGAAGGTTAATTCCCGTCTTGATAAATGACCTTAGCACTTGAAGAAACAACGTTAAACTCAAGAAACATGACACAATAATTATTTAAAAAAATATATAATTTAGTGGAAAGTAAACCATCAGGTCAGGTTAATTCTCAAAGCATTTTTTACAACCTAACCCTCAGTCTTATTATGTGGTCGCAAACTTAAATAAGTGAAGAAAAATTCATGAACTGGGTGGGATTTGAACCAGCGGATCTCTACGCTGTGTGGATTATCAGAGTATGGCGTTAACCACTTGACTAGCAATGTCACGCTGCCTGGATTATCCGAGTATCGCGTTAACCACTTGACTACCAATGTACAGTAACAAAACACTTGTCCTCATTTCGTCCTCCCCATTTGATTTCAGACGACCGCGACATCTACATGTGTCCTGAATTCCGGGAGCTGGACTGCCGCCTCCTACAACCCGGGCCCCCCCACCACCGCCCCCACTGGAGGCTGGGGTCTGACCTCCCTCCCCTCCCCCACTCCCAGTACAACACCAAGCACAGGTCCCTGGCCAGGCCGCGGTGAGTTGAAGCTTTCAACTTTCGTTAAGACTTTGTCTAAACCTGGACCCATTTCTGATGCTTTGAGGTTTAGAATAGCAACACTATGAACAATTTTAATTTTTAACACCTCTCAGCCTTCAAATCTTAGTTTATATGGAATCCAACTCATTCAAACTCTATCATCCTACTTTTTCTCCATTGTTAGTAGTCACCGTGGCAGAGTGAATTAGCGCGCTAGGCATTGCACGCATGGTAACCTGGGTTCGATCCCCAGTGAGGATCGAACCCAGGTTACCATGTACAAGATATTGTACATTAAACTGGTAAAGTCATATAATTCTGCACGATCCACTAAACTTGTGACATAATAACACAAAAAAAACATTATTATTAATATTATTCTCCTTTGTTATCTATTCTTTTCTCCCTGCAGCTTTTTTTTTTTTTTTTTTTTTTTTTTTTTTTTTTTTTTTTTTTTTTTTTTTTTTTTCTCACTAGCCGCAACTGAAAGAATGTCTGTAGGTAATAACCTCGCGTTTCGTAATTAAAGTAAGTAAATTTCAATACTACTAGTCTAGTACTCAGTAGAGATTTTTTCACATTTTCAAGCAATGTTTTCTCGTGGTTCCAGGAATCCCAAGACCCTCTCCCGAGACGTGAGCAGTGAGGACTACTACTCGAGCACGGACCTGAGGAGTGAGTCATCCACCCTGACTTACGAGGACCTGGTTCACCTCAATCAAAGGAACCGCTTCTCCTTCAACACCCAGGGCCACCTCAAACTGGACTACTCCCACAACTGGAACAAGCTTGGGAAGTACATTGCCAACTGTGGGTGAAATGAAGTGTAGGGATGATGACTGTGGGTGAAATGAAGTGGAGGGTTGATGACTGTGGTGAAATGAGGTGGAGGGTTGATGACTGTGGCTGAAATGAAGTGGAGGGTTGATGATTGTGGGTGAAATGAAGTGGAGGGTTGATGACTGTGGGTGAAATGAAGTGGAGGGTTGATGACTGTGGGTGAAATGAACTGGAAGGTTGATGACTGTGGCTAAAATGAAGTGGATGGTTGATGACTGTGGGTGAAATGAAGTGGAAGGTTGATGACTGTGGTTGAAATGAAGTGGAGGGATGATGACTGTGGGTGAAATGAAGTGGAGGGTTGATGACTGCGGAAGAAATGAAGTGGAAGGTTGATGACTGCGGAAGAAATGAAGTTGAGGAATGATATTTATGGAGGAATGGTTGTATGTCCAAATGACCACAACATCAAATCATGACGCAACTTGAATGGAACAAGCTTGGGAAGTACATTGCCAACTGTGGGTGAAATGAAGTGTAGGGATGATGACTGTGGGTGAAATGAAGTGGAGGGTTGATGACTGTGGGTGAAATGAGGTGGAGGGTTGATGACTGTGGCTGAAATGAAGTGGAGGGTTGATGATTGTGGGTGAAATGAAGTGGAGGGTTGATGACTGTGGGTGAAATGAAGTGGAGGGTTGATGACTGTGGGTGAAATGAACTGGAAGGTTGATGACTGTGGCTAAAATGAAGTGGATGGTTGATGACTGTGGGTGAAATGAAGTGGAAGGTTGATGACTGTGGTTGAAATGAAGTGGAGGGATGATGACTGTGGGTGAAATGAAGTGGAGGGTTGATGACTGCGGAAGAAATGAAGTGGAAGGTTGATGACTGCGGAAGAAATGAAGTTGAGGAATGATATTTATGGAGGAATGGTTGTATGTCCAAATGACCACAACATCAAATCATGACGCAACTTGAATGGAACAAGCTTGGGAAGTACATTGCCAACTGTGGGTGAAATGAAGTGTAGGGATGATGACTGTGGGTGAAATGAAGTGGAGGGTTGATGACTGTGGGTGAAATGAGGTGGAGGGTTGATGACTGTGGCTGAAATGAAGTGGAGGGTTGATGATTGTGGGTGAAATGAAGTGGAGGGTTGATGACTGTGGGTGAAATGAAGTGGAGGGTTGATGACTGTGGGTGAAATGAACTGGAAGGTTGATGACTGTGGCTAAAATGAAGTGGATGGTTGATGACTGTGGGTGAAATGAAGTGGAAGGTTGATGACTGTGGTTGAAATGAAGTGGAGGGATGATGACTGTGGGTGAAATGAAGTGGAGGGTTGATGACTGCGGAAGAAATGAAGTGGAAGGTTGATGACTGCGGAAGAAATGAAGTTGAGGAATGATATTTATGGAGGAATGGTTGTATGTCCAAATGACCACAACATCAAATCATGACGCAACTTGAAATACAATTGTCTTCCAGGCATTTTCCAGGCATTGAAACAAACTATGTTTTACGTTTTTGTAAATAGAATCTATCTGTTAAATATATAAAAAATATACACAATAATATCAATAAAGAATAAAATATGTACAGTCTATATTTTTATTTACGTATCTAGAAGTAGTTATATGTTATATGTCGTTATTTAAATACATTTATAAAAAATTGACTCGGCGGTACATTCAAAAAGAAATAGAAGGCACAGCAAAATAAAACAATTGTTATTCTGGTTTCACAATGGTGAGTATGAAAATAATACAGACTTTCTAAATGTAAAAAATCGAATGTCCAATGATATATGTAGATGTAGTATGGGTTACATAAATAAATGATAGTAAATTATGTAAAAGCTCGAATAATACCTATTATATTTATTTATAAGAATAATAAATAATTTTATCGGGAAATATAGTTTCAATGATTAATTTACTGGATTAAAAACACTCAAAAAGATATTCTTAAAGTATGGAACAACATCAAAGAATAAGTTTAAATAATATACTATTATTAAATTAATTACCTGTATCTAATGTATGTCTGGCCAATAGGGTAGCACACTTGCAGACAAGTGACTCAGTTTTGATTACCGGCTAGATTGGATATTTTTGACACTGTACTTGGTACGAGACTACAAGAGGTTGCTTGAGGTTGATAAGGAGTTCCAATATACACTAAAGTTCCAATATAATTTACTAGCGGGCTGTCGCCCGCTTTGCGGGCCGAGGCATGGCCGTGAAAGCAAAAAATCCTTTTTCGTCAATGGCAGGTGTTGTAGTGGGAGTTTCGAAAAATCCCGTCTTATTGCACATCTAGACAATAAGACAAAGCTACCTACCAAATTTCAGCTTCCTAGGACTTACGGTTTGGGCTGTAGAGCGATGATCAGTCAGTGGTCAGTGGTCAGTGGTCAGTGAGTGTCTTTGACATTTATATATAGAGATTACACAAAGGAACAGAAACAAAATGTCTCTACAAGATTAGAAAATCATCTCACTACGGTTGCAATTCTGTCACTTTTTGAGCTAAGTTGTGAGTTTCCTGTGAATGGAGGGATAACATCCCGTCGTGATATGACCATGCAGTTGAAAGCGACGTTAAACCCAAATTAAAAAAATCTAAAAACCAAAATACTAGCTAGATTATATCTGTAAAAAATAAATCATCTTTCCATATTATTGTTCGCTATTTTCTATTAAGGTAGTTGTATGCTATTTCCTATGCAGAAGCTGGGTGCCTCTGTTCTCGACCAGACTTTGTTATCTACTTTCTAAATATAATTATAGATATGTAGTCACTGTGGCAGAGCGAGTTAGCGCGCTAGGCATTGCACACATGGTGACCTGGGTTCGATTCCCAGCGGGGAGGATTTTTTCTGCTCTGTACTTGGATGTTCGGGGTCCACTCATACCTCGTGAGGAAAAATGAGTAGCTGCTTTAATGTGAAGCAGCGACCGGTGGCAGAATCTTAGGCAAAAAAATAATACAAGGTATTGAAAATTAAAGTGGTAAAGTCTTATGATTCTGCGCTACCCACTAAAATTGTGACATAATAACACAGAGAAAAAGCATTATAATATATAGATATGGGTTGACGAGAAAAAAATTTCTGGTTGGTGAGAAAATATCCCACAGTGAAGTAAAAATTCCCACTCACGGTGAAGTCAGAAGCTCAGAATCTCCCGCTGAACAGAATGGTGTGGGTCTTGTGCTTCTGGTTGCTGAGTAAAAATCCCACAGTGAAGTGAAAATTCCCACTAACGGTGAAGTCAGAAGCTCAGAATATCCCGCTGAACAGAATGGTGTGGGTCTTGTGCTTCTGGTTGCTAAGGAACAACCCTCAGGAGGTGTTGAGGATGCTGAAGAACACCTGCCCGCTCTCTCGCGGCAGAACCATGAACTGGTCCTCACTCAGGAAGATGTCGACGGCAGCCTGGAACAGAAAGGTTGGGGTGCCCTGAGTATTTGCGGTAATCACATAGTTTTTTTTTTAAGTTTTATTAGATAGAACAAAAAATATATACAGTAGAACACAATGAAATATAAAGAGAAACAAAAAGATTAAACAAATATACAAGAAGGAAAAGAAGAGAGAAATGTCCTACCTAAAGGGCGGGGTTATTGCCTGTGGCAATCTCTTCCACCCAACCCTTATTAGAAGTGAGGGTCAGTTTAGCGCACTAGCTTGCACGCACGGTAACCTGGGTTCAAATCTAGGCTGAGTTGAAACTTTGTACTTTGGATGTCCGAAGTTTATTCATAGCTTGAAGGAAAAAAGTATACTTACTTCCTTTGAGTAACTATTTTCCGAATGATCGTGCTGGTTAGCAGCTGCGCTCATAGGACCCTCGCTAGGTTTCTTCACTGCCTAATTCAGAATGACGTTACCGGTCACCAAGTGATGATTACGAATGTCAAAGATAGCACATAAGCCAGCGTCCATGTTACGTACATCAATGCTCGATATATCACTAAAGTTAAGCAAAGTGCAGCTTGGGTATTTGAATCCTCGTGATACTGGCTATTCCTACTGGCTACTGGCTATACTGGGTATTTTTTTATTATTTTAGACTGGTTGGAGTTCCACAAGAGAAGCACCAATTAGGTATCACACCGAACTCTAGATCTATTGTGACCAGTTGATTCTAATTCTGATGTACGTCCTGATTTGAAGTAGTCAGGACCGGGGTTTTACCCTATATTCGCTGGGAATCGTACTAGCTACCCACATTAACATCACCACGCCTAGGTAGGGCAGGAAATACTAGTCTCACTTGTATGGAGGGAACAGAGTTTTCTTCGAAAAGTCTGCCCCTTCCGGGAGTCGAACTCGGGAACTCTGGACTACGGGCAGTAGTCACAACCATTATGCCACGGAGGCTGGGTAAAATTAATGTAAGTAGTTGGTACGTGAGTTTCCCGCGAATGAAGGGTAAAACCCCCGTTGTGATAAGACCATGCAGTTGAAAACAGCGTTGAACCAAAAAAAAAGACAGCACCATTGGTTCACTTTGGCTTGGCTGGGAGACGTTAAACAGGGAGAAGACCAGTGTCTCGCTAGAGGACTATAAAGTTTATACATTAAAAAATAATGTAGACCTACCTAATTCTCATAATATGAGAATTAGGTAGGTCTACATTATTTTTTAAGAACTCTATTTTTCTTCAGTGGAGTCAATTATTATTCCATCCTACATTCCATGAACTATGCCCGAACAACTTTCTCGTCTGTAGGCGATTGGTTTTCAAGTGGACTCAAATTTTCATTTAAACTATGTACTTTATTATTTGGGTCAAATTATAAAACAATATTTCAACAATGATTAGGGAAGACCTTCCCTCATTCCGATATTTCATATATGGGTGCTCTGTATTTGGTGAAAAGTCCTTTCTAAATCTCAGGGCTCCATACTAAATATTTCAGATTTGGGATGGTCTTCCCTAATCCTTGTATATTAATCATTTCTTATAATTTGACCCTTATTTTTGCATACGATTTTTCATTTCTTTAGTTGTCATAATATTATGATATCAAAATATTTTTGTTATCTACAATGTCTTCAGTTTATTTCATTATTATCAAGTTTTGCCCCCTCATATTATTATTTATGCTTTTAATATTGTAAAATTTCCAAATTATATCTAAGTATTGTTTATTTTTTTATTTCATTTTGTGTCTGAATTACTTATCTTCTTCTGGGCTGTCTTTAAAATCGAATACGTATCCTTGAATGAAAATTCTTTTTGCCAGAACAAATGGAATGAATGTTTTACCCAAAAAAACCCAGGGGACTCACTAATTTGATTGTGCAAAAAGAAATGTTTTTTTTTGTAGTGATTTAATTTATAAAAAAAACTATTAACAGTTAAATTATTAACTGAACAGTTTAATTAGGTACCTATACTACTTACCTATTAATCAATTCACCGACCCCAGTAGCTTGATCGATAAGGCGGCGGACTTGAAACCTGCAGATTGGTGGTTCAAGTCCCGGATTCAGCTTAGATTCAGTAAAGCGAGTTTGAGTATTTGTGATATCAAGAAAGTGATTAACACAAATATGATAACTATTAATCAATTCATGATCAATTCTGGAACTGAATTATCCATCCATATAATTATTATTTGTCTTTAAGATAACATAGGTACTTTAAAATGTAAATTCAATAACCCAATACCTACATACTAGTACTTTAAATGTAAATTCAATAACCAATACCTACATACTTGCAAAGTTATGCAGATTGTTCTGTAATTTACCTAAAATTAATTTCCAATTATTATTGCTCTGAAAATTCAATTAGGTATAGATTACCCACTATATTATCTTAGTTTGTAAGTACTTAAAAAGGTACATTTAGAAATGTATATAAAAAACTATTTTAATGTTGTGTCTAATAAGTTAGCCACACATAGAAAATTGACATGGTAAGTGGTGCGATTAAAAAATGTTTGCAATAGCTTACCAAGCCACCAAATAAATTATAAAGAAATTTACTCTTAAACTATCTCTTCTATGAATAAATCGCCCCTTGAATTTTTATGCCAAAGCAACCGCTAAGCAGACGCACAGGTCAGACTACAGTATTTTTTAACAAATAAACAGACATATCTTTCTTTAGCAGGAACTTCTGAACTCAAAATCCTATTCTCACCTTTTGTACTTACTAAACTGGCCATTTCAAGCGATTCTAAATAACTATGTACTATCAAACATCTCGGCCGAAGAACGCCCTATGCAAAGAAAGAGACAGCTCGGCAGAGTTATTATAACTGCACATACCTATAATACGACGTGACGTTAGTTTTTATAATATAGGACGGTTGGCTGGCGCTACTTGACGAGCGCTCGCTTCCGGCGAGCTTGATCCCAGAATTGAACATATTATATACAGAAATTTTCAATACGTGTGCATTTGGCAACGTTGCTCCATCTTTGGCTGCTAGAAGTGCTACATATTTGTAAATGCTTTTTATTTTCTTTATCCTATAGAAAGGTAAATAGTGGAATCACCCAAGGGAAAAAATAATCTGTTCTCTTGGGTCTACAAATAATAGAATCCATTTTGTGCAAAAAATCATGTTCTAAAAAAGAAACAAAATCGTGGCTAGCTATTGGATTAATAGAATATTAATTTTTTATCACTATAACTTCTCTAAATTTAAGTACCTTAAAAATTACCTTGATATTTTATTTTGATTACTCACCTTTCAATGTTTTGCATAACTATTTTGTACCACTTGATTGGAACCTAGTTCTGTATGTTAATTTTACATTACCTAATAATACCTAATAATAAATTAAGAGGGAAAGTGATTTTAAATAATTAGAGAGACTGTCTACAGGTAGCTCTACATTGAAGTATCTTGTCAGACAATTTACAGGGAGCGGCATGATGTTTTTATTTTTATTAATTATAATAATCCCTTTATACAAAGTTACAATTAATATACAAGTGAAAATCAGTAAAATAAAAACTTATAAATAATAATGAAAAATGCAAAAGTCAAAACTATCACAGTAAAAGCAACATTGCAGCTTGCTGTACATTTACGTAGAAGCAACATTAAACACTGAGCCCATTACTGATAGTAAAGACCTCAGTAGCTTGATCGATAAGACGGCGTAACCTGGAATTGTAACCTGGAGGTCGGTGGTTCAAGTCCCGGTTTCAGCGAAGATTTAGTAAAATGAGTTTCAGTAGTTGTGATATCACCAAAGTGATTAACACAAATATGATTACTTTACCTACCTAATATGGAAAAGTAAATGCTAGATGTCTGATTGGAACAAAAGAGCCATACTATTCCAATAGTTGTTTTGGTGTCATATAATGTCATTAAATTTTATCTAACTGATAGTTAAGATGTAGAAGCAACACTAGCGAAATTGCAGCAAGGTTGTTTGCTACAAGTGGCGTTGCCCGAATGTTGGCAATATGTTGAAAGTGTCTACAGTAGGTTGTGCGACTACTTACTCCATGTGTATTTACCACTCATTATATTAGAAATATTATTCTAAGTTAGAACTGATGTTTTCTCATCACAGAACCGTCCATCACTTTGCCAAAACACGCCTGTGTTGAACCAAATCCGCCATATCACCTCTCGTCCATCTAGAATAAAACTTACTTCTCAAATAATTTTCTTTCATTCATTGTCAGCTATATAGGTACATAATAACGGCATTTATAACTATGAACAAAATCACGAAAAAAAGGTTTTACTTGGAAAATGAGACGACTGAGCGAAGAAAATAGAATTGTGTGATGTTCGATCCTGGCTAATCTGAATACCCTTTTTTTAAATTTGGGTTTAACGTCGCTTTCAACTGCATGGTCGTATCACGACGGGACCTTTATTTCTACTAGAGTACAGCAATATCCTCCAATGTAATCTTTCGAACTGATGCTTTTTGCCTAAGTAAAACCAAACATTATGTAAAAGAAAACAAGCCTGAAAATCTCAAGGAACCAGTACGCCGTGTGTGAGATTTCTACATGAGACTCCCATAATAATACTTAGTTTGAATAAAGCAACTTCTTCTGTTATGATCTCTGTATGTCAAATGAAAAGCTTGTAAATATACGTAAGTTACATGATTTTCTTTTCATATTCCTTGACTTGATGCGTTGTTCATTTATTATTTATACTGCCCGATTAGGACTATTAGTCTCTTTATTTCAGCAGTGCCTAAGCTTAAGACGTATTATTGTGTGGTAAAATTCCTAGATGGGACAATAACTTGTAATGTGCCTGCGGCTGGGTTTCATCATCACTGAGCTGTCTTGGGACAGACTAAATACCTAGCTAGCCAGCCTCCATGGCGTAATGGTTGTGACGTAGTCCAGAGATCCCAAGTTCGATTCTAGGTGGAAGCAGACTTTTCGAAGACAATCTGTTTGTTCCCTCGAACCACGTGATGTTGGCATTTCCGGGCCTACACAGGCTAGGTGAGGATAATGTGTGTAGCTGGTACGATTCCCAGCAAATGGAGGGTAAAATCCCTCTGCTGACTTATTCAAAACAGGACGTTCAAACCAAAAAATTGAATCAACTGGTCACGAGAGATCTAATAGATCACAAAAGAGGTCGGTGTGGCAATCGGTGATTCTCTTGTGGAAATAGTTATTATTTACACTTTCTAACTTCTAACACTGGCTCATTGATTCACTCATGAGTCCACTGATCGCAGTATCTATGTGTAGATACTTCTCTTCTTGAAAGTAGACGAAAGTTTTTATTTACCGTCTCTTTCAACTGTATGTATCACGACAGAGGTTTTACCTCCATCGTGATTAGCTCAAATTTCAGAAACCAGCTACTAACATTAACCTCACCCGGTCTGAGTGGGCCAAAAATCACGACCGTTCGCATTAGAATAATCTTACTCTAACACCATGGCTAACGCTTTCTATGAGCGCCTACTAATAATTTGAATTATGCAATGTGCCAATTATTTTGAGTTACCTGGCTGAGAAAAATGTATCATAGGAGTTGGAAGTTTTCAAAGAATGCCCTACAGCCACTGAGGTAGTAAACACTAAGGTCCAAATAAATTTATGAAACAGGATTAGACTAGTGGTTCTGTGAACTGTAAACCTCATACAGATTCCTTAATCGAATTATAAATGTCATATCAAGCATGAGGACATCGAGACCTTTAACTTAATACCCCACTCAATGTGTTTTAATATAAAAATTCAACCGACTTGGAAGAACAAATCCTAGATATTTAGTCCCGTTTTATAAATTGGCCCTAAGAGAGATATTATGATCATAATTTTTATTGAACTTTGTACAATTTTTATAACACTTAGTACCTACCTATGAAACATAATTATAATAAAATTTATTAATTTAACATTTAATGTTCTTGGAAGTATGGTATGTATTATTAATAGTTAATAAGAGGTATTTAGAACTTGAAGTAACAAAATATTTTAGTGCTGATTGGTCTGATACTTAAAAATATGTAATAAAAAAATGCTCATACTTGCATAGACTTGCAAAATTTCATCAAAATTGGATGTACCGTTCACGAGATATAAGCGTATAAGTAAAAAGTTAGTGGTTAGGCGCATAGTCTCTATCACCAAGAACCGCTAGTGCGAAGTTGATGAATTTAAAATGGGACTATCTACAGAATGTCTCCTATCTCGTCCAAAATTTCGTCAAAAACTGTTCTGTAGTTTCTGAGATTTGCGCGTTACAAGGAATGTATTTAACAGACCGATAAACAGAGACAAAACCAATGTTACCCAGGAGGTTATGAAACGTATAGAAATATGAAAAAAATTGAAATCGGGTCAAAAAAATATATTTTTTTACAAAAACGAACACAATACTTCCGATTTCTAATATTGGATATTTCTTGGAAGTAATAAAAATTTCGTAGAAACTAACTATGTAGGTAAACTATTTTATTTGTGGTGAAGCACAAGGCCTCTCCACAATTTGTGTGTGTAAAGGAGACTCTTAGTAATGCTGCACCACACAACTTGTGTGGTGCAGCATTACTAAGAGCCTCCTTATTTTCGAAATATTCTATTACATTAATTTCTTTTCACTCTGGTAACGTCGTCACTGTCGTTACTCATACAAGTAACAACTCATTTTTTCCTCACGAGGTATGAGTGGACTCCGAACATCCAAGTACAGAGCAAAAAATTCCTGCCCAGGTCACCATACGTGCAATGCCTAGCGCGCTAACTCACTCTGCCACGGTGACCACAATTTAGTAGAAACTATGTTACCATATGAAACAAAAAAGGATAAGTAAGCGATAAGTAACAGGTACCCAAATTTAGGGCAGAATTAAAAGAAAACATCAATAACTTAAGTCGTTGGTAAGTGTCGGTTTTCCCTATCTTACACAGTACGCAATCCGTGACTTAGTGCCACAGAGGTATTACAAAAACGTCTATTAATTCCGCCCTTAATGTCCATTTCCAGGAACATTATAATATTATTGTCCATTACCAAGTAGAAATTATTGTGTTTATTACTCTATTGAAAATAAGAGTTAAATTCCTAATCAAAATTTCAACTGAAAAAGGATAAGTAAGTGATAAGTAACAGGTACCAAATTAATGTCATTTCCAGGAAGAGTATAATATTATTGTCCATAACCAAGTAGAAGTTATTGTGTTTATTACTCAATTGAAAATAAAGTGTTTAAATTCCTAATCAAAATACTGATTAGATTTTCTTTAGTATCCCATAAGACTTACCACTTACTGCCAGAATCGCGAATCCCGACCAAGGAACTATATAAGGAACCCATGAGCGCCTTCTCGTTAGACAATTAGGACAGTGTGCTCTAACAGGTAGTATCCAAAAATGAAGAAGTCAATTGCTTGTGTGCTACTGGCGGCTATTGTTAGCTTGCAGAGTTTAAGTTCAGTCTCGTGTGGAGAGAAAATTGACACGGAAATTTTGGAGCACGATAAGGTGAGATTCAATTTTTTCAAAATTCTATTGGCTCTGTCCGGTAGCTCATCGGTCATTTGTTTGTGTGGAATCCAGAGTCCGCGGGTTCGAAACCAGCCGTGACAAGTTATCCTCTCCCTTTGGAATTTTGACCACATTATAATACGTCTTGTTGTTCCTGCTGAATGATGGACTCTATAGTCCTAATGGGGTTGTATAAATAACGGCGTCATCTTGTATTGGGAGTCGATTTTTTCCCGCGCTTTAATAACTCTAACAGGTAAGGCTAATTCCTAGTTATTCATTAAAACTTTACCAACCTGGGTAGTTTCGAAATCCAACAGTCAATAGAGCAAAATATTGTACCAATGATTGATCAGATTGTCTAAATTTTCAGATCATCAAGGTGAAGTTGACCGCTTATGTGGAGTCCCTGTGTCCTTCCTGTCACGCATTCATCAAGACAGAACTCTTTCCTTTCTCATGCAGTACGATAATTCGTTCAACTCGACATGATTCCTTATGGAAATGCTGAAGTAAGACATGGTCCCTTATGAAAATGCTAGGGTGTCTTATTTATTTATTTATAAACATTTGGATCATGCTTTATTTACATCTTTTATATACATGGTAACAAGCTAGAAATGATTATAAACAAAGCCTGAACAAGGGTGGTGATAATGCCTTCGGCATTCTCTTCCACGCCACCCTTGTCTTGATCCCTTTTGGAAATGCTAGGGTATTATTATTATTATCTGACCTGGTTGCAGGGTTTTCAGTGAAACCATTTCAATTAACACTGCGATCTAATTAGATCTATTGTGACCAGTTGATTCTATTTGGTTTTAACGTCCTGATCAGGACAGGGGTGTTACCCTCCATTCGCTGTGGGAATCGTACCAGCTACCCACATTAACCTCACCCAGCATGGGTAGGGCCGGAAACGCCGCCTCACGTATTTGGAGGGAACAGAATTTTCTTCGAAAAGTCTGCTCCATCAACCGAGGATCGAACTCGGGATCTCTGGACTAAGGGCAGTAGTCTGAACCGTTACGCCACGGAGGCTGGTGGATGCTAGGGTAAGACTTGGTCCCTTTTAGATTTTAGAAGTGGTAGGACAAGGCTTGGTCCCTTTTGGGAATACTAGATTTACACAATGGTCCGAAATGCAAGGTTGGATTAAGTCTGCCCTTCGCAGTTCCAAGATGCGGGGCCCCAAAATATTATACCAGTGCTTATTCTAAAGTAGGTACTATCTTTAGATCCTTAAAAATCAAGATACACTACCGTGATTGCTTGGAATTAATCCTTGGCACAATGCTATGGGATCAGTTAAGACTTACTTACTCATAGAATACAAAAGTTCCGTCCCTTAAATGTTCGATTTTTTTTTGAAAATGTACTTCTATTGCCTTTTCCTTTGTATTGTCCTTCGAAAGTTTTATATAAAAGGGTAGCTTGTTCATATTTCAGTATAAATAGAAAACTGAAAAATGTGCTTTATGTACAACGTAAGTAGTATTTACAAATGAATGAAAACATTCCATTCAATTTTCTTCAGCACCACAAGAACAAAGACGGACAGTGGGAATTCACCTGCCAGCATGGACCGCCAGAGTGTCTGGGCAACATGTACCTGGCATGTGCCACGTATCTACTTGAGAAGGATCGGCCGAGACATCTCATGCGCTACTACAACTGTCTAGCAGATGCCGATGGCTCCACCATTCAGAAGGACGTGGAAAAGGTGATAATAATAATAATAATATCGCCTTATTTATACTGCCCGATTAGGACTATTAAGTCCCATTATTCCAGCAGTAAGCCCAAGACTCCTTGTAAAGACAGTGGTAGAAGTGCTGAGTCATTCCTCCACTGTCTGGCTACCATCGTTCACCATGACGCCACCCCATGATGATGAAGCCCAAGACGTATTATTATGGGGTAAAAATCCCAAATGGGAGGATAACTTGTCTTGTCCCCGCTGGGTTTCAAACCCGCGACCTCTGGAATCTCTGGATTCACACAGTGCCGCCTTTACCACTGAGCTACCGAGACAGACAGGATTGGGGGAGTTGGGTGGAAGAGTCTGCCATGGACAATGATTCCGTCCCTTATTCAAAGCACTTTTCTACAGGGTGAGCATAAAGTCTCACCCCACCCATTGTATCTCGAGAACCTCTCAGGATATCGAAAAGAGGTAAAGTGTCATACTTTTGGGAGGAGGGGGGGGGATTGATTTTGAGCCCAAATACATTAAATATGACTGTGGCGGGCTGTTTAGGCTGGCGGCAACCAGCCCAAAAATATTAAATGGAAAGACCTATCAAAAATTAATTCATGGCGGTTTTTTGTGAAGCCAGCATCACGAGTACCGAATTAGTTAACCAAGTAGTAGTCACTGTGGCAGAGTGAGTTAGCGCGCTAGGCATTTCACACATGGTGACCTGGGTTCGATCCCCAGCGGTGTAGGATTTTTTCTGCTCTGTACTTGGATGTTCGGGGTCCACTCATACCTCGTGAGGAAAAATGAGTAGCTACTTTGATGTGAAGCAGCGACCAGTGGCAGAATCATACGCAAAAATTTACAAGATTTTGTAAATTAAAGTGGTAAAGTCCTATGATTCTGCGTTACCCACTAAAAATTGTGACATAATAACACAAAGAAAAAGCATTATTATTATTATTATTAATTAATTAACCAACTATTTTATCATTTCACTTTCAGTGTGCCCCAATCGCCCAAGTCAAATTCGATAATGTAGACACCTGCGTTAAGAAAGATGGCCCCGAACTGTTGGCCCACTTTGGCAATAGAACACACGCTCTCAAAGAGATGAAATTCGTCCCCACTGTGGTCATTGATGACGTAAGAGACATCCTTCAACTCCTATGTTTGTCCTCAATTGTCTGTCCCGGTAGCTCAGTGGTAAAGGCGGCACTCTGTGAATCCAGAGATGCAAGAGGTCGTGGGTTCGAAACCCACCCGTGACATGACAAGTTACCCTCTCATTTGGGATTTTTAGCAGATAATAATATGTCTTGGGCTTACTGCTGGAATAATGGGACTTTAATAGTCTGAATCAGACATTCAGACAGTATTATAAATAAGGTGATATTATTATTATTATAAATTGACGTATAATCAGTCGGAGTGCATTGTGTGTCGGTTGAAATTGAGATTTTTGAGAGTGCTTTCTAGAACGAAGATAAGGAACACTTGTGAGTCTTAACCACCGAACTTAACCAATATTACCACCATTTTAATTACCACCATAATTTAGACTTAGCAACAAGCGAGTCTCTTTTCAAGAAAAATAAAATGTAGATAAATCTTAGATATAGATCAAATGCAAATAATAAATATCAGGTAGAAGAGAAGAAAAATGTATAAACAGATGAAACAGAAGAACCCTGCTTATGTAATTGCAATTATATATTTAATTGCGTTTAAGCAGTGTATAATTTTTTTTGTCACATTATCAATTTCGTTAATTTTCTTTTTATCATAACTCCAATGTTTCAATTTCTCTCCACAGAAATTCGACATCAACGAGCAAGACAAAATCAAGGACGATCTTCTAGGCTACGTCTGTAAGGCACTCAAAGGTTCTAAACCTGTTGAGTGTAGAAGCCACATTCCGACCATAGCTGAGGAACGGCTAGATGTTCAGAAAGGCAATATCACTCTTTAGTGGAAGGTAACTACCAGGCGAGGTTAATGCCCAAAGCATTTTCTACTACCTAACTCTCAGAGTCTCATTATTATGGGGTCACCAACTCAAATTAATGAGGAAAAAAATTCCTGCCCCGCTGGGAATCGAACCCAGGTCACCATGCGTACAATGCCTAGCGCGCTAACTCACTCTGCCACGGTGACTACTGCTATGATAATGCAGTTGAAAGCGATGTTAAATTTTTGTTTAAAAAACGTTGCATACGAGTCTGCAACCATTTCGACATTTTCATCTTTACTATTCAAGGTCCAAAACCCAACTGACCAAATTTCGTATTGTGCGCATGACACACACTTTCCTCTTCTCTAGGGTTGCAATATCGAAACGAAAAATCGATATAGTATATCGATATATCGAAACCATAATATCGATATCCGATATTAGAGACTTTCTCCCTTTACAATTCGATATTTCGTTACATAATATCGTTACATAATATCGTTACATAATATCGTTACATAATTTCGTTACACAATTTCGTCACATAATTTTGGTTATGTGCCAGAGCAAAGACATGAAAATGTCAAAATTCTTGCACTGGTGGGACATATACATAATCAATAATGTGATCCTACAATATACGGGTATCCAAAAATGTATACAATATCAAGGATCATTGGGATGAAGATTTGCATGAAGGTTACATAACTTGTTTATTGGACATCAGGTAATATATTTGTCTATGTTGTTTAGTTATTTTTCTTGTTGTATATATTGTCAATTTTTAATTTTAATTTTTACCATTATTTGTTTGTGTACACAAATACATTAATAAAATAATATGTACTTTTAACAAAAAAATTAATAATAATAATAAGCCAAACTCATCATTGTTATTTCGAGCACCGTTTAAGAATAGGTAACTGGAGGCTTGCTATTGTTATTGGCAAGGAGCCCTGTCTATTAGAAAAAGTTAAGACGTAAAAAAATATTGACCTCATTAAAAAGAAAAATGGCGAAAATGAATACCTGCATATATGACAGTAATGACACGTATTTGTAATTTATGACAGCTTGAATATTGAAATCTTCAACAAGATTTCGAAATGAAAATCGATCATTAAAATATATTATAGTCAGGGCTGTTCTGATTTCAAGAAAAAAACGTTTACCTATTTTCTATACATTTATATATATAGAATTATTTCTGTTTTTAATAAATTATTTCTGTTTAATGTTTTTAATTATTTCTGTTTTTAATAAATCAATTTGAAAATAATAATATTAATAGGTCATAGCAATAAGATAAAAAAATAAAGAGCTAGTGTTTGTGTTATTATGTCACAATTTTTAGTGGGTAGCATCGACATTACGAGAACTGATGCTTATATGCATCATATCTCCAACCATCCATCATATTACAATATCGTTCTCGTAATGTTCCCACTGGTCGTTGCCCACTCTACAACTATAACCCCAAATAAATTGTCCTCACGATGTTAGGGTAGGCCCCGACAATCAAAGTACAGAGCCGAAAAAATCCGACCCCGGGTCACCTGAAGTGCAAGACGAGCATGCTACCGCTAGGACAATGTGACTACTTACATGTTCTAACTAAAGGGCGGGGTTTTGCCTGAGGCAATCTTTAAGGTCGTTACAACCGGTGAAAATCAATACAACAAGATAGGGAAACCAAGAGGGACCGCGATATTTGGTCGCTATAACCGCTTGGTCGTTACCGGAGGTCGTTATAGGCGAAGTTTACTGTATTATTTATATTTATCAAGGACTTTATAACTCACGAGATCTCATAGCACCTGTCCTCTCCCGAATTTATACCTCCTGTGTATCTCTTACCTCCCGGACTAATATACAGAACGATAAGCAAGAGATAAGCACCCAAATGTCCATCAGCAAGTGCTCAAGTAGGCAGTCTATCACTTATCACACTCAATTGAAACGAATGAGCTCAATTTGCATTTAACTGATTAGAAAAAAATCTTATCTCCCATCGAACAAGACGGGGGCCTCCTGTTTCAAAACAACATCGAAATAAATCACAAACATCGTAAATATATTTTTAGAACAATTGTAAAAAGTTGAAGTAAAAAGGAGCAGTGAAGATTTAAGAAAAGGTGTGTTCGAAATTCTGTGAGTTCGGAATTAATAGACTTTTCGTAATACCTCTGTGGCGTTAAGTCACGGATTGCGTTCTGTGTAAGATAGGGAAAACCGACGTTTAGCAATGACTTGTGATACAGAATTTGTCTATTAATTTCGCCCTCAGACTGAGAGTTAGGCTTTAGCTGCAATTATATAGAACGTCATTAGGGATAGTGTGCTCTTAAATTTAGAGCAAAATTAATAGACAAATTCTATAACTCAAGTCATTGCTAAGCGTCGGTTTTCCCTATCTTACACAGTACGCATTCTGTGACTTAGCGCCACAGAGGTATTACAAAAACGTCTTTTAGGGCGGAATTAATAAAGCGGTTTTTTTTATGTGAACGAAGCGAACCGAAGCTGACCTGGTCACTGAAATTCACTTTTTTTTATTTGACCGGACCGAAAAATCCTGAACAAAGTGGACCGGCTCGTTCGTTCGGTCATGGGTTTTGGTTCGGTAAGAAGAAGAAGAAGTGGATAAAAAAATCATAATATTATTATTTTATTTTCACCCATTTTTTTTTTTTTTTTTTTTTTTTCAAAACTCCCTGTTATGTGAAGAGTTTTATTGAGACACCTACCTACGCATTAAGTTTAGACATTTTATTTTCTCTTGACTTTTTATTCTCTACTGATTCCTGTATCTTTATTTAGTGCTAGTTATAATTAAATTTTATTCATATTACTTTTGTCATATTACATGGTCACTTGATGGATATAAGTTTATATAGAGTAAAAAACATAGGTAATCAGTTTTTTTTATGAGATTGGGGTTTTCATATAAGATTGTTGGGTAATTAAAGTTTAAGGAATTTTAAGGTCCAATGGAATTTGATTAATTGAATAAAATCAAAATGAAATACAACAGTCGCTTGTTTTCATTTTCATTTCAAAAGCAAAATGTAAACACACCGAAAATGTAAATAAACCAGAGTCCCAAAATCACTTTTTTTTATTCTTCAAATCTTGGTTGACCAGAGTTGACCGAGCGGTCTCGGTCAGGCTCTTCGTTCACATAAAAAAAAAACCGCTTATACAGGGTGGACCAAAAAAACGTTTACCACCCGTTAATGGTAGATTACTGACGACATTTCCAGCCCGGATCTGCAATCCGTTTTTTCGGATTCGCCTTTATAACTGCACAAAGTGATTTTTTGCAACTTTCTGAAAAAGTCCGACTTTGGCTTATTCTTCAAGTCAGAACTTTTTTCCTGTTTAAGATGAGTTGATTCTGAACAATTCCGCAGAAAGCCAACAAAATTTCGATGTTTTTAGCTACACTACTTTGTTTTTTACGGTTTGGTTTGGCATCTTTTTTGACACCTGAATAGAAAAAAAATTCTCATGTAAGTTTTTTACACTTTGAAACACTCAAGATTTGCCCGAACAAATTTCGGCACAGACACGGGCAAGTTTGATAAAAGTTGGCGGTCACCCCAAGGATGCTAAAAAATAATTTTACGATTTTTTATCACGTGATCTTCTGGGAAAACAAACCAGGTAAGTCTCAAAAAATGATGTTCAAAATCTTAAAAGTGTTGACCGTGTAGGGTCGTCTTGTACTCAAAGAGTAATTAGCTATTTATGTCTGATAATTATTTTTCTTTGAATTAATTAAAGGCCAGTCAAATGAATGATTGTTTGTTTCTCGATGGTAGTTTTCAAGCATATTTTTCTGCATTCTATGAAATATTATCTTTAAACTTCTTGAGTTTTTTTAGTACAAGTTACATAATTATTATTATTCGGATGCTGAAATGGCAGATATGCATTTAGCATATGGAGCTGCCAACAGGAACATTTGGGATCACGTGAAAAACATAGTTTACGAAATACCAGTGGAGACGCAAGAGTATAGCAGAATCTGGTAGCAAGAATCCTGTTATCATTCCATGACCTGACAGAAAAACCTGAAATCTTCCGCAACATTCGACGGAACATGATGAAGAGGTTCAACCTTTGCATCCAGGAAGGTGGACGACACTTCCAACAGTTCCTCTGAGAGAATTGAGAAGGGAGAGAGAGAGATAGAGAGAGAGAGGCAAGAAAGTAGAGGGTACTATGGCTAAATAAAAAATGGCAACAGTTTTTTTTATTTTGTAGTCATGATTTTTTTGCTGGCTCTGGCGTTCGGACCGGGGTGGGATCTTCCGCATGGCAAGTGACTAGCTTACCTCTGACCTAATCGTGCGCTTCTAATCGTTTCTCATTGAACATACTAACACAAAATGTTTTTTTAAAATACCTTTTTGTTTATATCAAAATAGTATAAAACATAATAAAGACTGCAAAAGTTTATTAATTTTACAATATATTGTCTTTTTTTTTGGCAATCGGTAAATATTTGTTATTTTTAGTATTGTTTATGATAGAAGAACCTACCTACATATTTACCTGGCTTCATTTCATAAAGTCTATTATCGTTAGGAAAATTCGCTAGTTTTTTTTCTCTCGCAGGGAAGCATAAGAAAAACTATCATTACATTATCAAGGCAGTCTCTCAGGGGCTTACATGAATAATAATTATGTGTATTGTGATACCAATAGTATCTGATATAACTCAATTTTCAGATGGTATTACCCCCAAAAAAACCATAAGTTGTTAGTGTTACAACAGTTCAGATACAGGTTTGAATAAAATATTCCATCAGATTTTTTTGATAATTAAAAAATTATTGATTGCCGAGATTTGAACCTCGGTCAAGCGACTAACACTCTTAGCACTATCACATCTAGCTAACACCACTGACAAAATGAAAAGCACGAAAATTATCATTTGAATTTTCCTAAACTGGCTGATGAAGGCATGTGAGACCGCGGTATTCAAAAAAGTAATGTAAACAATTTTTGTAAACAATTCAAGACGCCCTTACACAGTCTACAGCTAGAAAACTCTTAGGATTTTTGAAGAATTTTTGGCAAACATCTAATAATTTTTCCCAGAAGATCACGTGATAAAAAATCGTGAAATTATTTTTTAGCATCCTCGGGGTGGCCGCCAACTTTTATCAAACTTGCCCGTGTCTGTGTCAAAATTTTTTCGGACAAATGTCGAGTGTTTTGTTTAGTAAAAAAGTTTTTTCGAGTGTTTTTTTTCTGTTCAGGTGTAAAAAAATATGACAAACCAAACCGTAAAAAACAAAGTAGTGTAGCTAGAAACATCGAAATTTTGTTAGCTTTCTGCAGAATTGTTCAGAATCAACTCATCTTAAACAGGAAAAAAGTACTGACCTGAAGAATAAGCCAAAGTCGGACTTTTTTGGAAAGTTGCAAAAAATCACTTTGTGCAGTTACGAAGGCGAATCCGAAAAAAAGGATTGCAGATCCGGGCTGGAAACGTCGTCAGTAATCTACCATTAACGGGTGTAAACGTTTTTTTGGTCCACCCTGTAGACGTTTTGTAATATCTCTGTGGCGCTAAGTAATGGATTGCGTAAGATAGGGAAAACCGACGCTTAGCAATGACTTGTGATGTAGAATTTGTCTATTAATTTCGCCCTTAATTCCGCCCTTAGTCATTACGATTAGGATAGTGTGCTCTTAAAGTTAGAAGCCAGAGATGAAGACTTCAATCGCCTGCGTGTTCCTGGCAGTGTTTCTGAGCTTGCAATGTTTAAGTTTGGTTTCGTGTGGAAACAAAGTTCGCCATAACAAAGAGAAGGAGCTGGAGGAGAATAAGGTAAGTTTCAATTTTTTTACAAAAAATAATAACGCCTTATTTAGACTGGTTCATTAGCCCAAGACGCATATTATGTAGTCAAAAGACAAAATATAAAAAAGGAAAAGCAATAGTAAAAATGATGGTCTGTATTTTTTTTTTTTTTGTATTATTGTATAGTACTGACCATTGGAATGCCTTCGTGGCGAAAATAGCAAATACAAGTTATTCTTATCTTATCTTACTTTTCGATGTACCGGAACGTATTATATTATGTGGTTGAAATACCAAATGGGAAATGAGCGAATTTAGTAGTCACTGTGGCAGAGCGAGTTAGCGCGCTAGGCATTGCACACATGGTGACCTGGGTTCGATTCCCAGCGGGGGAGGATTTTTTCTGCTCTGTACTTGGATGTTCGGGGTCCACTCATACCTCGTGAGGAAAAATGAGTAGCTGCTTTAATGTGAAGCAGCGACCAGTGGCAGAATCTTAGGCAAAAAAATAATACAAGATATTGTAAATTAATGTGGTAAAGTCCTATGATCCTGCGCTACCCACTAAAATTGTGACATAATAACACAAAGAAAAAGCATTATTATATTATTATAAATGAGCGAATTTACAGTTATGCCCCTGATGGGTTTCGAACCTGCGACCTCTGGAAAATTCATAAAGCGTACAGCTATAACCCAAGTCAGCCTCACTCAGTCTTAGTTGGTAATTTCCACCAGCAACAAGAATAATATTAGGCTCACTTAGCATTTGTTAATCCTAGTGGATGAATATCTAGAAGTCAACCAACGGCCACTCTAAAAAGTACAAAAAATCAGTATTCCTGCATAGATACGCAATTATTCTGGAAGCAAGCTCTAAATATTTATAATTATGTTATTTCGCAAACATTTTTTCCTTAAAAAAAAAAAGTTTTTCTGCACTCATCTACTTATTGATCTTGTCCTTGAAACGCCTTCTTTGGGTGTCTTCCTAAAATTTTGACTTGAAATTTTGATGCTTAAAATTTTAAAATTCTAGCAGGACTTTATGCTGCCATACCGGCGCGTTCCTGGCTAGATTAATAATATTTATATGAACTTGGCTGGGTGTCTGGCTGGGAGACTATAAAGTGTATAAAGAGGGAGTAGACCAGCAGTCTGGCTGGGAGACTATAAACAGGGAGTAGACCAGCAGTCTGGCTGGAGGACTATAAACAGGGAGTAGACCAGCAGTCTGTCTGGGGGACTATAAACAGGGAGTAGACCAGCAGTCTGGCTGGGGGACTATAGAGTAGACCAGCATTGGCTTAGTTCTGGAGGCCCTTGTCGATTATTAGCCTCCTTGTAAAGACAGTGGTAGAAGTGCTGAGTCATTCCTCCACTGTCTGGCTACCATCGTTCACGATGACGCCACCTTATAATGATGATATGAACTTGAAGTTGTTTATCAATGAAAAATATACATGGAAGTTCGATCAGGTATGTTAATTATGAGTTACAGAAATGTCTGATAGAATATGTACGAGCATTCTCAAGCTTCATGTATTGTATTAGATAACTTTTCAAGACGACAAAATACATACAAACTATATTTACCGTTGTATAAGCACTGTAGTTTCTGGGAGGCGTCCTCCCGCGAAACAACCGTTTCGTCAGGAACAAAGATAATACCTATTTTTTTTACTTTTGTGTGTGTTCTTACATTTTTTGTATGCGAATCAGTCTCATGAACACAATTACCACAATATCAGATATCAGAATAATCAGTAAAAAAAGAAAAGTGAGAAGTTGTATTAGATGTACATAAATATCAGGACATACCTGGACAGCTGTTTCGAGCTTATTTGCTCTCATCAGCAGGTAATAGTTCTGAATATCCATGCCATCAACTAACCTTTCTATTTTAATCAGTATAAACTCCATTGTATTTATACTCAAATAAATAAAGAGGTGCTTTGTTAAACTGTTGAAATAATGGGCTACCTGTCTTGGGCTGACATCAGTCTAAATAAAGTAATAAAGCACTAATTATACTAACTTATACTTATATGTAAGTTCTCTCAGATCCATGTTCGACAGAATTACAATGAAATGAAATGAGTAATACATAAACCGTGTCACAGTGGTAGAGTGAGTTAGCGCGCTAGGCATTGCACGCATGGTGACCTGGGTTCGATCCCCAGAGGGGCAGGAATTTTTCTGATCTGTACTTGGATGTTCGGGGTCCCCTCATACCTCGTGTAGAAAAATGAGTAGTTACTAGTATGAGTAACCACCAGTGGCGGCATTACCAGAGTAAAAAGATATTAATGTAATAGAATTATTCGAAATGTGAAGGAAGCTCTTAGTAATGCTGCGCTACCCACAAAAATTGTGAAGAAACCTTGTGCTTCACCACAAATAAAATCATACATACATACATTTATTTATTTCAACTTTATTTTTACAATAAACATTTTAACAATTCACACAATAAGTAGTTATGCTAACAGAGTAGAATTTTTAAGGATGAATAAGATAATAATTATAAAGGTAATAATGATAGTAAGTATAGTTTTACATTATAATGGACTGAGTAATTTATATATAATATATTATGTGTGTTGTATTATTATGTATTATAAAATTAATTAAACATCAGGTATTCACACCCAATAAGCTTAGAGCTTGAGCTGGGAGCTTAGAGTTTGAGCTTAGACATAAAACAAACTATCCCACTTTTCAGATCATCAAAGTGAAGGTTGCCCTCTACATGGAGTCCCTGTGTCCAGGCTGTCACTCCTTCATCAAGACGCAGCTCTTCCCAGTCTTCATGAAGTACTATCGGTTCATTCAACTGGACATGGTCCCTTATGGAAATGCTAGGGTAAGACTTGATCCCTTATGGAAATGCTAGGTTAAGACTTGGTCCCTTATGGAAATGCTAGAGTAAGATTATGATGTATTGTATGGCTTATGGAAATGCTAGGGTAAGACTTGGTCCCTTATAAAAATGCTAGAGTATATGATTATGATGTATTGTATGGCTGGGGGACTATAAACAGGGAGTAGACCAGCAGTCTGGCTGGGGCACTATAAACAGGGAGTAGACCAGCAGTCTGGCTGGGGCACTATAAACAGGGAGTAGACCATCATTGGCTAGGCTCTGGAGGCCCTTGTCAATTATTAGCCTCCTTGTATAGATACTGGAAAAAGTGCTAAGTCATTACTCCACTGTCTGGCTACCATCGTTCACGATGACGCCACCCTATGATGATGATTGTATGTATACAATAAAGATACATTTTTTCCCTTCTCCTCCTCAGCAATACAAGAACAAAGACGGACAGTGGGAATTCACATGCCAGCATGGGCAGCCAGAGTGTCTGGGCAACTTGTACCTGGCATGTGCCACGCATATACTTCAGCAGGAGAGGCCGAAGCATCTCATGCGCTACTACAACTGTCTGGCAGATGCCGATGGCTCCACCATTCAGAAGGACGTGGAAAAGGTGATAATAATAATAATAATATCGCCTTATTTATACTGCCCGATTAGGACTATTAAGTCCCATTATTCCAGCAGTAAGCCCAAGACCAAGTTGGCTTGGTTCTGGGGGCCCTTGTCAATTATTAGCCTCCTTGTGCTTTATGTACAACGTAAGTAGTATTTACAAATGAATGAAAACATTCCATTCAATTTTCTTCAGCACCACAAGAACAAAGACGGACAGTGGGAATTCACCTGCCAGCATGGACCGCCAGAGTGTCTGGGCAACATGTACCTGGCATGTGCCACGTATCTACTTGAGAAGGATCGGCCGAGACATCTCATGCGCTACTACAACTGCCTGGCAGATGCTGCCAGCTTCTCCATTGAGAAGGATGTGAAGGAGGTGAGAGGAGGGATGGGTTTTTTACTTTCTGTTACCTATAAGGTATAGAAAGTATTGCCATAGCGTGTAGAATTAGGAAATGTGGAAACCACCCCCCACCGCGCCGGCTTACATCGTGGCGTCCTCAGCGCTAGTATCGCAAAGGAGTCTCCTCTCCTCATCCCTCACCCGTATCAAATGTAAACATAAACATATCAAAATGTAAACATAAACATAAATAAGTATATCAAAATGTAAACATAAACATAAATAGACCGCGAGAAATATTCTACTCCTTTGCAATGGTGTCGCGCTATGTGGCGTTTCCATGCAACTGGGGTTCGTTTCCACAAATCTTAAATCTACACGCTAGTGGTATTGCTTTCGGTCGGTTTTTTTCGAAATTGAGCTGAAAACATTGATTCTGGACGTATTAGACTCTTCTGATTTAAAGAAAAAGTCAGTTTTTAGTTTCCATTTCCTAATATAAGCTATAGAAAGTATTGTTTTCGGTCGCTTTTTTTAGTAATTGAGCTGATAACATTTCTAAATGAATTAGATAGACTCTCCTGATCCCAAAAAAGTGGCTTTTATCAAATGGTTCGTTCGTATGTATGTGTGTGTGTTTATAAAATATCTCAAGAACGGTAATTTGTAGAGCGATGAAACTTGACATGTAACAGAAACAGACTAGCCAACCCTTACAAGCCAGGCTAGCTTGCAGTTTCCTAAGGGTTTAATGGCTTATAAAGAAAAGTCTATTTCCTCATGATGGTTGATCGCACATAGAAATATGTGGTTCAGGACGAGCCAACTCTGAAATAAAGTTGACTGGAGACCATCACTCACCCTTCCAGCTGTAGCCAAGCTGGCTACAACAACAACAACTTACCTTCTCGACCAGTTTCCGAATCATCCTCCCCGACAGCAGCATGCCTATGACAGGACCCTCGCTGGCTTTCTTCACGTCGTCATGAAAGTAGTCACTCTGCTTGGCGCTCAGCTCTAGCTGGCCTGTGCAGATGGCTTTGCAGTCCGCCTGAGGGCATTCATGGAATCATTAATAATACCCATTCCAGTAGTCACTGTGGCAGAGCGAGTTAGCGCGTTAGGCATTGCACACATGGTGACCTGGGTTCGATTCCCAGCGGGGGAGGATTTTTTCTGCTCTGTACTTGGATGTTCGGGGTCCACTCATACCTCGTGAGGAAAAATGAGTAGCTGCTTTAATGTGAAGCAGCGACCAGTGGCAGAATCTTAGGCAAAAAAAAAATAATACAAGATATTGTAAATTAAAGTGGTAAAGTCCTATGATTCTGCGCTACCCACTAAAATTGTGACATAATAACACAAAGAAAAAGAATTATTATTATTATATTATTATTAATACCCATTCCAGTAGCTCAATTGATAAGGTGGCATACTTGTAATTCGCAGGTCAGTGGTTCAATTCCCAAGAACATAATGACTAAAATTTACACAGACGAGTTGTGACTTCGCGCTTTTGTGATTAACACAAATATTTTTTTTGATAGTATAATGTCTGCTGAACGGGTGTAAAACTTAATTACCATAAGTTATCGGTTGGGTGGAAGAGCTCACAGTGTGAGAATCCTGCCGTTAAAGCCATAAAAAAAAAAAAAAAATTACAGGCCTACTTGCATTCACCAATTTACATGACTAGCTCCTGTTACATGGCTAAGGCTACAAAATAAAAAGGCTATGAAACACTCATTTTTAAAATAAAAAAAACTCACATCTTTCAGAAGCAATATCTTCAGCAGGAAAGTTTTGGCCTCTGACAGATTCTGAAGTATCAGCACAAAACAGGTGTCTGTGTTGTAGTGGGAGAAACCAGATGTTTTAGGGATCTGACTGAGACCGGGATCGAAGGACAACTTGTGGCTGAAAATAACAATATTATAACAGTAAATATTATTATAGTAAATATTGCCTACTCATAGGATTATCAGAAACATTGCAGATTTTTTTTTATGAACGCCAGTACTAAGAATTAAGGTATGCAACGTATCGTACATTTCACATAGTATAGAAAAGTACATAATAGGTAATTTTCATTACCAATTATATGCATGAATTTTTCCTCATCAATGTGAGTTTGTGACCACATAATAATAAGACTGAGGGTTAGGTGGTAGAAAATGCTTTGAGCATAAATCTAGTCTGGTGGTTACCTTCCACTAAAGAGTGTTATTATTATAACTGCCTAATATCATATTATGGCACCCTTGTTATAATATAGATGATGGGTTGTTTTGAGCTTTTGTTAAGCTGCCAACCCTGTAGCACGGGAAAATTAAAATTAGAGAGTGGACTGTATCACTTAGGTTTGGAGGGTTTGAATCCCGTCAATGTAAAGTTCAAAGTTTTAGATAATAATGGAATAAGAAACGAACTGACACCAGAAATAATAAATGGTTGAGTCTTACCTGGTGACTTCGCTGATTTAATTTATTACTTTTGAAAACCCCATACTTACTCCCCACTTGTAGTAAAGGAAAAAGGAATGAGATTCTACAAGTTCCCTATCAGAGTTAAACCCCTTGTGCCATTTAATAATTAATTTTGGAGGAAAATATGAAACCACACTTGCAAAGGACTGGTTTTAGATAGTTCTAGGCGAACTTAATAGCTTGACGCTATTTCACAAAAAATCGTACTAGACGTACAGCAAATTAAGAAAACTAGTTGTTCCTCTTAAGATGGCTAAAAACACAGTGACGCGGTGAGCATAGATTGCATTTCACCGAATCAAAAAGGAGACAAGAAAATCGACAAATTTAACAAGTTAGGTACTTGCTTTTGCCCTTTCACAGTATGTGGCCTCAACATTTTCCCCCCACCTTGAAAGGGTTAACTTTCAAAGGCTTCAAAAAAAAAATAAACATGTTAACACTTGCAAATAAAGTCTGAGCCTCCACCTACAAAAAGTAAAAAAACTAACATGTCTATTTACAAAAAAAGGATAATAAATAAGACCTAGAAAATACCTAGTGGTATAAAAATAATTAAGAAAGGCAAAAATTTAAATTATTAGAATTTAAATATAAAAAATCATAAAAACAACAGTAAAATGACCACTAAACAAGTGGCAAAATTGCAAGTAGCAGATTGAAAAAAAAAAAAAAAAAAAAAAAAAAAAAAAAATACACATCAATAACAAGAGTGCAAAAAAAATATTTAAAAAAAATATATTTACACGTTCTGAAGTTGAGTACAGACTTATTGAGATGGCAGAGGACACACCTTGACTACAGGTCTTTTGTAAGACCCTGTCTTAGTTTTTACCATAACGACACGGACAATACCGTCAACACCAGGAAAAACTCCTGTTATTAATCCTAAGTGCCACATCAAAGGAGGAGCAAGATCATCCTTTAATAGCACAACCTGTCCTACAGAAACAGGATTCTGAGGTGTGTTCCACTTGTTGCGCACCTGAAGATTATGGAGGTACTCTTGACTCCATCTGCGCCAGTAAGTCTGGACCAGATGATCAAGCAACTGATACCTACGCAGCCCGGACATGGGTCTATCAGCCACGTTCACTGCAGGGATATAATCTAAAGGATTGGCATGTAGGAAATGTGCGGGTGTGAGGACTTGCACATCATTAGGATCTGAACTCAGAGGACAAAGAGGTCTCGAGTTCAACAAGCACTCAACTTGAGTGAGAACGGTATAGAGCTCTTCGTAGGTAAGGACTTGAGAGCCTATAACTTTAAATAGGTGTTGTTTCACCATACGAATGTTACCTTCCCAAAGTCCACCCATGTGAGGACTCAGGGGAGGCAAGAATGACCACTTGATTTTATGTCTTTGTAATTCACGAGAGAGTGTATCATTGAAACTCTGAGATTCTAATAAGTTGTAAATCTCGTCTAATTGGTTTTTTGCACCTAGAAAATTGGTGCCACCATCTGAATACATGACACTGACCGAACCACGCCTAGACAGAAACCGCTTGAAAGCAGACATGAAGGCTTCTGTTGATAAGTCTGCGGCCAATTCTAGATGAATTGCTTTTGTACACAGACACACAAATAGGCAAATGTATGCCTTTTGTGCCACTACACCGCGTCGTTTACCCAAGGTAATCTTGACGAAACCTGTATAATCTGTACCGGTGTGTACAAAGGGTTTAGATTCATTGACACGAGCTCTAGGGAGTTCACCCATTAAAGCACTAGCGGCTTCAGGTTTAAACTTGAAACAGTGATTACATTTTCGCACACGTTGCCTTACAACATTGCGACCACCTAATATCCAATATTTTCGGCGCAACACACTGAGTAGCAAGTGTGGGCCAGTATGTAGGTTCATTTTATGGTGATAGTCAATAAGTAGAGTAGTTACATGGTGCTTACTCGGAAGCAATACAGGGTGTTTTTGTTCATAACCTAGAGAAGAGTTAGATAACCTACCCCCCACCAAGATGAAATCATTCTGAAGAAAAGGGTTTAACTTTTGAATTGAAGGAGAGCACAATTCATTAGACTTGAGGCTGTCAATCTCTTTACTGAAACATTCTTGTTGAACAGCTTTCAGTAATCTAGTCTCGGCCTCTTGAAGCTCACTAGTTGAAATACCTTTTTTACTTATCCTTCTAGGCAAAAGTTTTAAGAATTTGAGAACATATACGATAGCACGCAGCAACCCCAACCAAGAGGAGTGTCGCTGGCCTAGTTCAAGTAATACACTAGGCTTAGATTGCCCAGTTGTTATAAATGCACTCTTCTTCTCTTCCATATTAACGTCCGCACTGATACTAGACGTATCTAAATCAAGCGGCCACTCCGCCACTGGATGTCTTAACCACTCTGGACCTGTTGTCCAAATAGGATAAGCCACAAGTTGGTTAGGTAACATACCTCTACTTACACAATCGCTGATGTTTTCTACGCCAGCAATATGATGAAATGAATCGGAACCTACATTTTCTTGAATCTTAGCAACACGATTTGACACAAACTGATTCCAACGGTATGGTGGGGATCGAACCCAGTCCAATACAACCTTGGAGTCAGAAAGACAGAATATTTTACTTATCCTGACACGAACACTATAAGTGTCAACAATCACTTTCATTAGTTTTGAAAGTAGTAGCGCGGCTAGTAGTTCTAGACGCGCTATAGTAAGAGATTTGAGAGGACTAACTTTGCTTTTAGAAGCAACTAAACTAGTTAACACTTCACCCCGTGGTGATTTGACTACACTGTAGATAGCACAGGCGTACGCCTTTTCACTGGCGTCACCAAAGCCCACTAAAATAATTTCGCTGTCTAGATTTATATGAATATGTCTAGGAAAAGACATTTTCGATAGGAGAGATAGCTCCTGTTGAAATTGACACCAAACTTCTTGAAGTTCTTCTGAAGCTTTCTGATCCCACCCTAGTCCTAGTTTCCACAGGTGTTTAATTAACAATTTAGCGTGCAAGGTCACGGGGGCCAAGAGGCCCAAAACATCAAATATGCCTGCAGTTAACTTGAGTACATTTCGTTTAGTACACTCAGTGGGTTTCACATTAACATCAAAGGAGAACGCGTCCTCCACTGGGTGCCATGAAAGACCCAATACTTTAAAGGCAGAATCGTCCCACTTCAAACATGTCTCTAATTTTTCACTGTTAGCTATTTTACTCAGCAATAGTCTAGAATTGGATGCCCATTTTGATAACTGAAATCCACCTGACTTGAACATCGCCACTAGTTGTGACTGAAGTTCACATGCTTCACTTTCACTTGAGACAGAAGAGCAAATATCATCCATGAAGCTATCTTCTAGTACCCTGGCACTAGCCAAAGGATACTTTTCACATTCACTATTTGCTAGCTCTTTAACACATCTTAAGGCCAAGTAAGGGCTGCAAGACATACCAAAGGTCACAGTATTGAGTGTATATGTTTTTAGTTCCTCTTGAGGAGAAAACCGAAATAATATTTTTTGATACTTCCGTTGGTTTTCAGACACCAAAATTTGTAAATACATCTTTTTAATATCAGTGGTTATGACATAGGGAAATAACCTAAAAGATAACAATATGTTAAATAAATCATTATAAAGTTTGGGCCCTGTGTAAAGAATGTCATTAACTGATTTTCCACTTGTGGTGGGACAACTAGCATCAAACACAGGTCGAACTTTAAATGAGGCATGATCTTGTCTTACTACAACATGTTGAGGTATGTAATACCCATCACTAGTATTATCACTGTTGACCAGAGACATATACCCACTAGACAAGAATTCTGACATAACATCACAATATTGATCATGTAATGATGCATTTTCTGAGCACAATAATTTTTTCTCTAAGTTGAGAAATCTCTTATGAGCAATGTGATGTGATTCACCTAGACACAATTCAGGAGGTTCCTTAAATGGCAAGGACACCTCAAATTTACCATTATTTTTTCTAGAAAAAGTATCTAAAAAAATCTTTTCACACTCTACATCTTCAGGTTTACACACTGTAGACATAGGAACATCTTCTATTTCCATGAACTTTTTCACAGATTGTTCTAAGCTACACTCCTGTTGACTATTGATTAGACCACAGAAGAAACTATTTTCCACTAGATTTTCATTAGCCTTCCCACCCATGACAGTATATCCAAGCAGTGTGTTAACTGCTACTGGGCAGTTTTTACAACCAACGATTTTTCCTGATTCTAACAATATGGAAAACATATAAGCACCTAGAATACCATCGACTGGTTTAGGCACATTGAACTCATTGTCTGAGAGCAACACATTTTTTAAATGAGCAAGACACTCAAGGTTCATAGGCTGAACCGGAAGGTTGTCAGAAATCTTATTTACAACTAGAGCTTTGACTGAAAATTTGACATTTTCATCAAATCTTGATGTAAAATTAAAATTGACTTTGCCTTTGACAGGGCTTGATGCACCACAGATACCTTGCACAGATGTAGGCACTTTAGTTACAGTGAGACCTAATTTTCTGACTGCATGTTCAGTCACAAAATTACTCTCACTCCCAGAATCTAACAAGAGTCTCAATTCTGAGGAATTTCCTTTAAGGTCACATGACACAACCTTGACGGTTGACAATAACACACTGGAACAGGAATTGTTTTCCACACCAGGAGAACAGTATGAATGAGTCACACCACTATCATTCACTTGACCAGCAGGGGTTTGTTTACCTGAACCACTGGTAGAAGGTTTAGCAGCTTGACTCATACCTACATTTATGTTCTTCTCAAAATGCAAAAGGGTGTGATGCTTGCCACCACATTTAAAACAAGCACCCTTTGAAGTACATTGTTTGAGACTGTGATAAGAGCTCAAACATGAAAAACACAATCTTTTTAGACCAACAAATTCATGTCTATTTGTTACAGACATTTTTTGAAATTTCTCACACTTGTAGAGAGGGTGTTTATCGGAGGATTTGCACAAATGACACCCAACAAAGGATTTTTCATTAGACATGAAAGTATGGGTGGAATGAGTTGTAGCCCTAGCATTGTTGCTACGTGGCTGAGATTTAGCCTCTTTTTCCATAGGTTGGATACGAGCAAATATTTTGCCCTGCTCTTTAAGGAAAGACATAAGTGTCTTAGCAGTAGGAACCTCATTTTCCTTTAATAACATTTCAAAAATACGTCTAGCCTCTGGATCAATCTTAGAGATACCAAGGTGGCATAAGATGACCTCTCCTAAATTATTTAAGTTAAGTGCATTCAAACATTCAACAGAAGAACAATATTTGTCTACAAAATCATTGAACTGAACTGAGCTATCACATTTCACAGGTTTAGCATTGATAATCTGGTCCAAGTGGAACGCTGAAACTACCCTTTGATCAAGATATTTACTGACAAGACTATCCCAAATGTGATTATAGTTAGCCCCAATGGGAGGGTAACCACTAACTGCACTAAGTGCCTTGTGACTTAGCTTAGAAACTAAATATTGAACTCTTTGATCATTTGTCAGATTGACATTATCATGAATCATGGATTTAAATGCGTGGTAGAACACAGGAAAGGTTTGTACATCACCATTGAAAGAGCCTAAGTCTAATGGAGCTAATTTAATTGCAGCCTTGACGACTGTCTTTTCTGAAGCTTCAATGCTAGTTAGCTTACCCTGGACATATTTGATTGTGTTGACATGTGCCAATGCAGTAGATACTTCAGAATAATCAGGTACAAAACTAGTATCCTCCTCAAGTTGGAGTTTATTCACTTGGTCAATCACAGTACAAAAATCCTGGTAAACTTTATCCGTACTTTGGGTACCTATTAAAAATTCTGATCTTAAACTTTTGTCTTGTTGATTTTTATAAAAATTATTTCCACTAGTGGCAACCTTTTTTAATGTGGCAAGAAGATGGTCTTTTTTGGCCTGAAGTACAGTTAAATCTGCCATTTTTTCACTGAATTATTCACACAATATAGAAGTATAACAGAAACACAATTTGAGAGTCACTAAAGTTAAGTTATAAGGTAATTTTAAAACTTGAATGTACTTCATTCACAAGATTTGCAGTTTATGAGGATGAAAAATAGCTAACACCTACAAGAGAATTAGATAAATATGCATGTAAAATAATCTACAACAACTTATTAATTTTTTAATCACAATACAGAGTAAATAAAATTAAATTATTCAATTTTTAAAATGAACTGAAAATTTCAAAATAACTGATAAGACATTTGAAAGCAACAACAAGGCGTCGTGCCTAGCGACTCTAGCGAGTGCTCAGAGCCTCAGACTTTACTTGCAAGCATGGTACACACGATAACATGTTCATACCTATGAAAAATGTGTTCACACTACCTATTCAAGCACACGGTCGCCAAGTCAAAGTAGACTAGGCACAATAGGTACACGGTAAAATGATTTGGATGAATTTAAATTTAACTAACACAATATACCTATTCATTTTAAACTTGAACTAAATTTGAGGAATATTACACGGATAAACTAATGGACTCCTAGCTTAAGGCTAGATCATCCGGATCCGCTAGGACCACTACATATGATGGGTTGTTTTGAGCTTTTGTTAAGCTGCCAACCCTGTAGCACGGGAAAATTAAAATTAGAGAGTGGACTGTATCACTTAGGTTTGGAGGGTTTGAATCCCGTCAATGTAAAGTTCAAAGTTTTAGATAATAATGGAATAAGAAACGAACTGACACCAGAAATAATAAATGGTTGAGTCTTACCTGGTGACTTCGCTGATTTAATTTATTACTTTTGAAAACCCCATACTTACTCCCCACTTGTAGTAAAGGAAAAAGGAATGAGATTCTACAAGTTCCCTATCAGAGTTAAACCCCTTGTGCCATTTAATAATTAATTTTGGAGGAAAATATGAAACCACACTTGCAAAGGACTGGTTTTAGATAGTTCTAGGCGAACTTAATAGCTTGACGCTATTTCACAAAAAATCGTACTAGACGTACAGCAAATTAAGAAAACTAGTTGTTCCTCTTAAGATGGCTAAAAACACAGTGACGCGGTGAGCATAGATTGCATTTCACCGAATCAAAAAGGAGACAAGAAAATCGACAAATTTAACAAGTTAGGTACTTGCTTTTGCCCTTTCACAGTATGTGGCCTCAACAATAGATTACTGCCATTTTTTGAGAATTTCTACTTTTCAACAATATTTTGCCTCACACTAATTTCAGGTAAATTATAATTTTATACGCATTTCGGGAGGAAATCAAAATTTTCGTTCGACAGCAAATTAAATGAAATCCAGTTGTTCCGGGGTTAAGTGGCAAAGAATGTCTAAGGCATTAACTTCAAGGTTCACCCCAGATTACAATTTTTGTTGTTGTTGTAAGTATAAAAAGAATTTTGTAAAATGATTTAATAAAAAATCTATTTATCTTCCTTACATATTCACATGTGCAAAATAGAAAAAATCTGCGCGAACCGAGGATCGAACTCAAGCCCAAACAAATTCTGGCAACTAATTATAAGCCGTATTTTTCTTTCTAACCAAAGTGGATTCAACTGGAATAAAATGAACGAACTCGAAGAAAATCATTTTTCTTTTGGAAGAGGAAAAATCTTCTTCCAGTTTGGTTCTTGCTTCTAGTTCTTTACTAGGTTAAGTCCATTGTTTATCTTTAATAGTACCGAAACGCATTTTTCTTTGAGGAATAGTGGGAAAGCTAAACTGTAAATATTTGTACATAAAAAAATGACCAAAACATCATGGGTAGAGAAGAAATCAAATGAAAGAGTGCTGTTTGAGATTGGAGAAAGAAAAAATTTACTGGGGAATATCATGAAGAGGAAAATCAAACTCATAGGACACCTCATCCGTCACAATCCCTTCATCAACAACATATTTGAAGGTAGAATACTGGGAAGAAGAACAAGAGGGCGGCCAAGAACCTCATATTTCACAGACATTCAGAAAATCATGAGAGTAAACAACTATGCTCAGATGAAGACGAAGGCGATAGACCGACAAGAATGGCTATCTCGACAAGGCTTAGCCTTTAGTATTTGGAATAAAATGGAAATATTTGGAAATATCGAACCTGGAATTTTTTTTCATCCAAAAGAAAAAACACCCCTCTATGTACTGACCGGGTAAGTTGTTCTGGCAAACAATTGATGTTGAAACAGAGGTCCAAGTTGAAGTTGTAAGGGAGGTAGCACCAGTTGGGTTCGTCTGGCTCCTTGGAAGGGGTAAAGTCGTAGATGTTGTACCACGAGTTGTTCCATAAGTCCAGTTTGCACTTGTTGAAGTGATCTGAGGAAGCATGGACACCATTCATATTAGTTGGTTATACTTGGTAAAAAAAATACTCAGCCTCCGTGGCGTAATGGTTGTGATTACTGCCCGTAGTCCAGAGTACCCGAGTTCAACTCCCGGCTGGGGCAGACTTTTCGAAGAAAATTCTGTTCCATCCAAACACGTGAGGCTGGCATTTCCGGCCCTACCCAGGCTGGGTGAGGTTAATGTGGGTAGCTGGTACGATTCCCAGCGAATGGAGGGTAAAACCGCCGTTCTAATCCAGGACGTTAAATCACATAGAATAAATGAGGTTGACCATGAGGTTGAACCACGTCGACCCTGCTTGAGTGGGATAAGACAGAGTAAAAGAAGAAGAAGAAGAATACTTGGTAAAAAATACACTGCCGATTATGGATACAATACCTCGTGATTGGTTCACATTGTATACATGTGGCAATTTTGTGATTTTAAACTAAATCAGTTGTATCTCCAAAACAGCTTGACCGATTTTCTTCAATATGTTTCAAATGATAGAATATTCTGTATCGCGGCAAGTCGTAGACCTCATTTTTGCCACTTATTGTTCCAAATTTTAAGTTAGAGTTCAGGCGCATGGTCCGCTAATGAACCGCTAATGAGAAGTTGATGAAATTAAAATGGGACCATCCAAAATACGTCTCCTATAATAATTATGTTTACAAAATTTCATCAAAATCCGTTCAGTGGTTTCTGAGATTTGCACGTAACAAGGAATGTTTTTAACCGACGAGCGACGGACAGACACAAAACAAAAGTTGATCAGAAGGTTATGAAACGTCCAGAAATATGAAAAAATTAAAATTGGAGCAATACAATATTTTTTATACAAAAACGAACACAATACTTCCGATTAGAAATTCATCGGAAGTAAAAGTCGCTGATACTAAATGTCTCTTCAACATCTAGTGCACTGGTAGTCAAGTCTAGTCAGTCAAGTGATTAAGGCGCGCTAGTCTGGTAGCGTAGGGATCCGTTGGTTTGAATCCCACACAGTGCATGATTTTTTCCTCATTAATATGAGTTTGTGACCACATAATGAATAAGACTCTGAGGGTTATTTTGAGGGTGGTAGAAAAAGCTTCGAGGATTAACCTCGCCTGGTGGTTACCTTCCACTAAAGAGTGTTATGAATGTTATGATTATTATTATTAACATCTAGGTCATTCCTGGTATACTGAGAAGTTGTAAAAATAATTTTAATAAAACTGTTGGCATAATGGGACTACCTGTCTTGCACTGAGAGTCTAAATAAAGCACTACTTATACTTACTTATATTTATACTTCCCAATTAGGACTAATAATTCCAATTATTTCATTAGTAAGCCAAGCGTATTATTATGTGGTCGAAATCCCAAATGGAGCATAATTTTTCATGTCCTAGCAGGTTTTCGAACCCACAACCTGTGGATTACCAGATAGATGATGCTACTGCGATACCAGGTCTGACCGGGATAGACTAAAGTGTTTTTGGCATTGGTATTGTTAAAAAAGGTAAAATGGTCTCTCTCTCGATGCGTCACTTACCTTCGATGCTGTCATAATATAGCTGATAGCACCCAAAGCCAATTTGACTCGAGGACTCAATGCAGGGCTGAGTGGGACAGTAAAGTAGAATGTCCATGGATGTGCAATCTCGCATACGAAACTGAGTGGCGGCCACCACCAAAGTGCAATCCACACAATCCCGAACTGATATACTGAAATGAGAAGCTTTGTTTAGTAATTCTTTGATATTATATCTGAAATAACAAGTTTAGTGTTCTGAAAATACCAATATATAGCTTCAATTTGATTTGTATTAGAATAAGGTTACAAAATCCCCTACTTCCGATCTAATCGTTCAAAAAGAAGAAGAGGGAGAAGAAGAAGAAGAAAAAAAGGTTAGCTATTAAGGAAAATCTAACCGTACCTACTTGGCTGAAAAATATTTCATTCCTTCAAGTTTGGTGCTTTATCATTTATTTTTTAAAAGGGTGACATCCGCATTTACGCACATCAACCTTGTACCCTCTTATGTGGGTAGCTTATAGGGAAACCAAATGTGGGTAGCTGGTACGATTCCCAGCGAACGGAGGGTAACACCCCCGTCCCGATCAGGACGTTAAAACTAAATAAAATCGTTGGCGTTAGGATGGGCATCCAGCCATAAAAAAAGTGCTCCACCCTGCCAACCTCAACCATGAGGTTGAACAATGCCGACCCCAATAGTAACATGAACTAATATGGGTTAAAGGCAAGGGAGATATATATATATATTATAACCTTGTACCCTCTTACGCACATTTTTGACAAGGTACATGTTTAATGTTTATTCTATCCCTACCAATTACTCAAAGGTGTTTTTTGTGCACTAATGGGTATGCTTATTAACACATTGGACGCCGGCCCAATCTTATGGGTATGCACCTGGGTACCACAGGCAAACTCTCTATTGCCATAATATCGGGAAAAAATAATTTATACTTTTTTTTCAACCGAGTTGTTTGCTAGTACCACAACAAACGATTCCCCATAAGAAATACACTGAAGCGTGACATCAATAAGGGTCACATGAACAGAATTACAATATACTCCTGTGATCCTTATAGAGGCGTCCAATGTGTTAAAAAAAAAAAAATGAGCACAATCGTCCTGCTCTAATTAAAAAAAAAAAAACTAGTAATTCTCGTACCTTACATTAAATTATTTCTGGGTGTCTTTTCTAAAAGAAATTCCTTTGTTGCGTCCTTTATTTAGAACTAAAAAAAAAAAAGTTATCATATTTGTGTTAATCACTTTCGTGATATCACAACTACTCAAATCAACTCAAATCACTTTACTAAATCTACACTGAAACCGGGACTTGAACCACCGACCTCCAGGTTACAAGTCCGCCGCCTTATCGATCAAGCTAATGAGGTCGGTTATTTAGAACTATCTCGCACCTTCCAACAATGGGGCCCGTTGCCAGCTTGCACTCCTTGCAATCGTCGAAGGTGACGGAGTTGACGTGGTCCAGCAGGTAGACCAGGCAGTGCTTACAGTTCCGGATGACGAACTGCTGTCCGTTCAGACTCCCGGGCAGCTTCCAGATGGTCTCGTTCTCCTTGTCCTTCAGGACGAAGTCCACCATGTTCAGGTTGGACTTGCGGGACTCCCTGTGAAGCACGGTGGCCAACAGTTAGGTTGGGTGGAAGAGATTGCCATAGGCAATAACCCCGCCCTTTCGTTAGGACATATGTATATATTTTGTTTTGTTTTGTTTTTTTTTATTTTCCTTTGTTTATATTATTAATATTGTCTATTTTTATATTTACCATTATTTGTCTGTATATAATATAATATGTTCTTCCTACTAATAAAGAGTTTCTAAATAAATAAAAAATAAAAATAAGTTAGGTGATGAACAGACGTGGAATACACGGTGGCCAACAGTTAGGTGATGAACACACGTGGAATACACGGTGACCAACAGTTAGGTGATGAACAGACGTGGAATACACGGTGGTCAACAGTTAGGTGATGAACAGACGTTCAGGAATACGCGGTGGCCAACAGTTAGGTGATGAACAGACGTGGAATACACGGTGGCAAACAGTTAGGTGATGAACAGACGTGGAATACACGGTGGCAAACAGTTAGGTGATGAACACACGTGGAATACACGGTGGTCAACAGTTAGGTGATGAACAGACGTGGAATACACGGTGGCAAACAGTTAGGTGATGAACAGACGTGGAATACACGGTGGCAAACAGTTAGGTGATGAACACACGTGGAATACACGGTGGTCAACAGTTAGGTGATGAACAGACGTGGAAAACACGGTGGCAAACAACAGTTAGGTGATGAACAGACGTGGAATACACGGTGGCCAACAGTTAGGTGATGAACAGACGTGGAATACACGGTGGTCAACAGTTAGGTGATGAACAGACGTGGAATACACGGTGGCCAACAGTTAGGTGATGAACAGACGTGGAAAACACGGTGGCAAACAACAGTTAGGTGATGAACAGACGTGGAAAACACGGTGGCAAACAACAGTTAGGTGATGAACAGACGTGGAATACACGGTGGCAAACAACAGTTAGGTGATGAACAGACGTGGAATACAGATTCTACACAAACATCCAAGTTCGACTGTACTTAGGTCAGTGGTAAGGCACTCGCTTGCCGAAGTACAAATTAGAGACCCGATATTAAAAATTGTAATAAAATTTGGTTACATCTGTTTGTAAAGGATTTCTTCTTCTGGTCCGCTTGTTTTTTTTTTTTTTCCTTCTAATTAACTCTGTGTTGCAACAGGTCATTCGCGCCGACTATCCCTTTTTAAATCATGTCATAAATACCTATTTTAATAAGATAAAGCAATAGATAGTCAACGCACTCCACAGAGTCAGAGAGCGCAGGAGGAATAGGGAGCGAATCACGGATTGGTGAATGTAAAGGACAGATCAGAATGTGTCGGACAGTGAAATACTCTCCGCAATCACATAAAGGCTGAGGTGTTCTCTTGAATAAAAAACTATGAGTTAGCCTTGTATGGCCGATTCTCATGCGTGTTAAAATAACTTCTTCAGTGCGGGTATTTCTGCTACTGGAACTCCATTCATTGACAGTGGGTTTGATTAGTTTCAATTTATTAGTATTTGAAACCATGTCCCAAGAAGATTGCCATTTGGCTTTTACGATTTTACTTATAACGGGTTTAAAGTCAAGATCAGAACATAACCTTATAGGTGGTAAACTGGTATTGGGGTGCTTAGCAGCATGATCAACAGTGTCGTTACCAACGATTCCCGAGTGAGATGGGCACCATAAGAAGGTAATTGACTTACCACAACTATCCAGGTCAGTCCAAGTTTTATAATATATATTAGATATTATGGGATATTATGGGCCTCAGATATTAATCTGATTTTGTACAAGATGCCCATAATATATACTATGTATTTATGTTGTGTGTAAATTTAATTGTACAAATAAAGGCTTTTTACATTACATTACATTATGGGATTGTCAAAATCAACATTTCTAATAGCATTCAGAGAACTTCTGGAGTCAGAAACTATTAAAAATTTGTGTGAAGGTAAAAATTTCAAATTTTTCAAACATAATAATATGGCAATAAGTTCGGTACAAAACCGCTCGTTTTGATCCAGCACCTAAACGGGAAGTATTGTATCTCGCCCTAAGTTTAGTAGTGAGGCAAGCTAAAATGCAGATCACAAGTGTCTAGTGTCTACAGTAGCTGCTGTTTGATGGCTACGAAATGAATAAGGCTGTGAAATATGTGCTTCGTATCAAAGTTATATGAGCTGCTTAGGTGTAAGAGCATAATGCACTCACTCATTGACTAATTACCGAAACAAATTTTGCTGACCGACTGATAGTAGTTAGGTATACCTCTGAAACACATAAGAGGTCTAGTTCAGACCCGGAAGAAAAACGCTCAAACTTTGACCTACAGTGGCAAAATTTTCTTGCGACGCGTCGCGACGAAGTGCAGTCGATAGCGGGGTTTTTCACTTTCCCTCCTGTAAAATAAATTTATGTACTCACCAGGAGAAGGGAATCACTTCGTTCTGAACCACTCCTTCGTCCGCGTCCTTCCCTTTCTTACAACTGGAGAATGATATGCAGGATCCCATGCCACTTGACTCAAAATTAGGAAGACCAAAAGTATCCCTTTACTTCTAGGTTGGTAACATAACCGATGGAGGAATCTTCGAATGTTTGAAGATTCAATAAGATTATTGGAAAAGTTCCAGTGATTTTGTTTACAAAAAGCTATGCCGAGATCTTTATTCAGATAAGCTCCAATGTAGTTTTTTTCAGATAAGCTCTCAGATTCAGTTCATGTCTTTTTCTTACTCTGAGATTTTCATGGTAAGGGTTGGTTTTTTAACCGGATAGAGCCAGTTCATGGTGGTTAAAATGAGGAGAATAAGTATAAGCTCAAAGGTCAAATTCCACTTTGAAAAGGTTTTTATCAAACGATGACAAATACCAAATACCTACGGGTACCTATAGGTATTTTATGAAAGTTTTTTGTTGTTTCTTAACGGTTAGGTACCTATAACAATGTCTCTTATTTGCACTAAAGAAGTAAAGTGAAAAAGTACCTAACGTATATAAAAGACGTGAAATGAAATAAGTAATGAGCAATTAAGTTTTAAGATCAATTTTATTGGAAATCCTACAGCATATGGAAAACTGAAACAATTATCATTGCACCACTAGATACAAATATTTTCTTTCCCACAACTAACAACAAACACTTCACACACAAGAATGAAGGAAAATATGTGTTTTGTTTACTTCTGTCATAGTATTGATTTGTTTTCTGTTGCTGGGCAACGCAATTGCAACAGAGTTGAATTCTTACATAATGAGAAAAGTGCTTGAATAACTTAGGAAAGTTTTTGTTGGTCACTCTTATGTTTATCATTACTTTCAGGACACATCCTATAGCAGTATAGCACATTGCTTTATGTGCATGACATTTATGTTTTAAAATTTGCTCCCTACATACCATGCATTTTCAAGAAGATTTCGGAAAATGCAAAGTGAAAGAAGACTGTTATCTAGTAAGCTATTATTATTTATTTCCCATACGCCTTTGTATAATAATTCTGGTCTATATTTTTTTATTTCTACATGTTGCTATAAAGTAAATAGTTCTTTGAATTTAAATAACAGGGGTCATTGTTTCTTGTTGCATTAACCCTCTGCTCAGCCATCGATATCCTTTGATAGAAATACCTAGTCATTGGCCCTGCCATCAGTGCCATCTCCAGATGTCTCATCAAGTTTATTTCCAAGACATACTCCTTCATTTCTTGGCAGAAGGGCCGTAAGTTCACTACACACTTACTCAGTCTTCTTCTTTCACTCTACCATTTCCCAAACCTACTAGTCTTTGGGTCAGCGTTGTTTTGAATAGGTATGTGCAAGAATTTTTTGAATCCGGTATTTTTTTAAAAATTAATACGAGGAATTCCCAATGCATAAACTTTTTTAATTAGATTTTTAACACTTTTTTGTTATGTCATTAAGAATAAAATAATTGTTATCTCAGCTTTCTGAATTTATCCGGCTGTAATGACCTCTGAACTATTATTTCACCAAGTTTTTACGTCACTAAATTTAAACTTTTCCGGGAAAGACAAAAATTTAAAACAACAAAATGTAATTGTTATTTTTTATGACGTAACACTACAGACACCAATCTCAGAAGCTCGATTGATAAGGTGACGGATCTGGGGGACTTGTAACCTGGAGGTATGTGCTTCGAGTCACTATATAGTATGATTTCTTTAAAAATCAATGGAGCTTCAAAGACCGCCCGTCTTTGCACCAATGTGTAGTAGTGCACAAATTTGCACATACATGTACTGTACACTTACACACTATGCAAGAATTGCATTTCCTAATCTAAAATTATTGAAAATCTAAATTACAGCCTGGATACAGCCACTCATATAATATGGACTTTTCTGATCGATACATTTACTCACCGAAACAAAGTCTGATTTAGCTAGGTAACTAACTATTGGAGGAATGCATTGTCACTAACAGCCTGATTAAGCACGGCCATGAGCCATTTGATTGTGTCTAAAATTGATTGTTTTAATCTGCTCATTAGCGACTATACACTTGGACCTAAATGTATGGGTACAATGATTGGCTGAGGTGAGACGAGATCCCACTAGATGCAACATTTCGTTTTGAGACGTTTCGGAACTTTCGGCACTCAGTTTGAGTGGGCAGATTTACAAAGCGTTGCGAAGCAATGTTTCAGTCAGTGGAATTCGATTTCATTTTTGATTTTATAGGAAGAACGGGACGGAGTATTGCGAAACGCTTCTTAGGGCGGAATTAATAGACGTTTTTGTAATACCTCTGTGGCGCTAAGTCACGGATTGCGTCTTGTTTAAGATAGGGAAAATCGACACTTACCAACGACTTAAGTTATTGATGTTGTCTATTAATTTCGCCCTTAGTGTTGCGAGAACAAAATGTTGTACTCAGTGGATCCCGACCTACACCGCCTACACGTCATGTCATGCAGCTCGGTATACGGACTTCAACAATGCTTTACGGACCAAATGGATGGAGCACTTCACAACATTTCGATTTTTAGACAATTACATTTTACGCGCGAGATTTTAAATTTTTAACTATGTTTTTGAATATTGATAAAAAAAGTGATAAGAATATTGTAGACACTAGACAACAACCAATTAATTACTCAACTCAATAGCTATTATTCAGAGTAAGTTAAGCAACGTCCAGTGTGGTAAAGAATTGTTGGGTGACAGCTAATTTCAAATCTTCATGATGTGATGTGGTTTTAATGCAACAGGAGGCTTATGTAAATAAACTCTACTGTGATAAGTAAGTGATTAAAACAAATTTAAGCGCAGAACTTAATGATTATAAACCAAATTAAACAAAATGTTTTTTATTGTCCACTTATCTTAACTCTAATCCTGTTTTATAATTCAGCCCTGTCTCCTACAAAAACATTTGAAACCGGAGACATTCATTTGAAACCAGAGACATTTTCAGTGAATACCGTAACCTGGTAATTGGTGGTTCCAGTCCAAAGCATTGGATATAATTAGTTCCAGTTTGAGTATTTATTTGTGAAATCGCACTTGTAATCAATACAAACAAAAAAGGTAACCTTCTTCTTGCATTTTAGTGCAGAAATCTATGGAGTATTAGGGGACAACAAAATTGTACATCAAGTTTGTTCTCTGGTCTGCAAGTTCTTCATTTCATTTAATCAACTGTCAAGCCATGTGTGCTCTTGTGACTGCTGACTGGAGTCCCTATGAGAAAAATAAATATTTTAGGTAAGTTTTAACCGTTCTTATGATGCTAAAATTTGAGTTTTGGATTAACACATTCTGTGCCATGTCAGGTGTTTTGCCTGACAGTAGTACTTATGATCAAGTGAGTGTCATACAAAAACACCTGACAAATTTATCATATTCAACAACATCAGACATTCTTACCTGACTAAAATTATCCATTTCAGTCAAAAACACCTGACATTGTGGGCTGATTTGGTATGTCATGCTTTTAACCCTTGGCACACAATGTGTGAAATAAATCCAGTCATTGTCAAAATACAGTTACGGGACAAAAGTCAAAGCAATTAGTTCAGTGGTTAAGCACTTGCTTGCCATGCAGAAGGTCCAGGGTTTGATCCCGCAAGCCAACAAAAAAATTGCATTTTAAATTTAGTTACAATTGTCATGTTGACCCAGCACTTAAGTGGGAAGTATTGTGTCACGTCTTGCCCATATCAAAGGGGAGACATACTAGGGGATGGGCAAGCTACAACACAGACCACAAGTGTCTACAGTAGCTCCTGTTTTATGGCTAAGAAATAAAAAGTCCATGAAAGACTCATCTTTAAAAAAATACTTATATACAAAAATGAAAGTAGATTGATTTTTAATTCAATTTTTCTGCCCTTAGTTGTCTTATTAATCAACTAATTTATTAATCATCATAGTAAATACAAAGATTTATCATAATCAAATAGACAAATGCCAACATCAATCAGAAGCAGACTTTGATATTAGATCTTTGAAAATCTATGGTGAAATGCCATCTAATCTGTTGAAAGAGCCATTTAGTAAGAAATGTATGTATAAAACCATCTACAATGGGATAGCAAATGAGTTTACACTTGATACATCTTATATTTTATTGCAGGAAAATTGAAGTGTACTCAATGTTATGGCATAGAGAAATCAATTTTGAGACATGTTCTCTAACAGCAGCCCAAAATGGAGGCCCCATTGTTGTCCTGAGGGACAGAGCAAAATTACTTAAACTACAAGGTCCCTCTCACAAACCTATAGTTGCTGTGTATTCCTCATCTGGAAAACTGCTGTCGTCATTTATCTGGGACAAGGGGCAATTAGTTCAGTTAGGCTGGTCTTCTACAGAAGAGCTCTTGTGTATTCAAGAAGATGGCAAAGTACTCATCTACAATATGTTTGGAGTTTATCAACATGCTTGGGATATTTTTCTCATGGCTCAAGAGACCAATGGAAATAAAATTGTCTCTGCTATCATATTTCCATCACCTGGAGCCACAGGAGTAGCAGTTGTCACTTCTGCTAATGAAGTGCTTGTTGTGAATAATGTGAATGAAAACCACCGGCGTGTCCGTCAGTTACCCAAGTGTGTGGGAGCTCCCACAGCCTGGGCTGTCACATATGAAGACAGAAAAACCAAAGTAATTATGTCAAAGCAGCAGAATCTGTACACACTGGAGCAGACAGAAGTCAGCCCTACCTTGCAGAGAATAGACCTGGGTGCTGGCAGTGAAAAGTATAGCATAGTCAGCATAGCAGTATCCCCAGATCAGCAGAAAATTGCTTTGTTTATCAACAATGGAAAGTTATGGATCAAAAGTTCAGATTTGAGAAAAAATTACCGCTTGTTTGATACTCAGCAGCTTAGTGAACCAAAACAAATTGTTTGGTGTGGTTCTGAAGCTGTTGTATGTTATTGGGGTAGTACCATTACTGTGATTGGATGTATAGAGGATTCATTGAGCTATGTATATGACTACCCTGTATTCCTAGTGTCAGAAATAGATTGTGTAAGAGTACTGTCTGCAGAATCCCACCATATTATTCAACGTGTTCCTGAAGTTGTACAAGAGATTTTTAAAATTAACAGTTTATCACCTGGCTCCTATTTGTTGGAGGCTTCTAAACAATTTCAGGTAAGGGTAGTCAGAATAATAAATAAATTGGAATATGTTTAGGGAAATTTAATATCATAAAAAGAGAAATTTAGTATTAGGTATGCTCGTAAGCTTTTAAATACATAATACTTGAAAATAACTGAAAATAAAATTTAATGGCATGGTCTCTGTTTTGTCAGGTCAATTTTCATTTTTTATTTTTCATCAACCCGTTTTTAGTAGGTACCAGGTACCTACTTATTAAAATATGATAATGGTCACGCAAATCTATCATTTGAAATTTCATTTCACTCCTATATATAAAACTTTCTTTATTGGTGAACAGAAAAGAAGTCACAGAGCAAACGAATACATTCACATTGTGAAGCCTAACCTCACTTCAGCTGTGACCCAGTGTATCCAGGCTGCGGGACATGAGTTCAATTCCTCCCACCAGAAGATGCTGATGACTGCGGCACAGCTGGGCAAATGCTTCCTGCACAACTTCGACTCAACAGGTAACTGTCATTACCATACAGATCAGGGATTGAGTTCAAAGTAAAAGAAAATGTCCTTTATGTTTTTAAATCAAATCTTTTGAAAGCAGTGTCACTTGTTTTGAAGCCTCGTATATGCTTCAGAGAGATTGTGTATCTCTACAATATTATACATTAAAATTTGCCAACTATTGTAGTAGTTTTGTGTTGTTAAGGAAGTTTTCACGCGAAAACCTTAGGGAGAACTTTGGGCAGCTGAAAACCTTCGTAAGTTTTGGATTTTCTTTAATTCTTTAGGTCAAAGCGTTTTTTATAATCTCTAAAGATTTCAGTAGATCTTAAAAAAGACCAAATAAATTTTTTTTTTCATGAAAAAAATCTAGATTTGACTCGTTAATTGAGGTTGATGGTGTTAAGTAAGTCAAAAATTTAGTAAGGTGAGGTTAGAGTAATTGTGATAATATGATATTAACTTTTTGTTTGAAATATGATGTGTGTTATATGTTAGATCCTCTAGAAGAGAAAACTACATTTCAAGTTTATTAGAATAGAACTGATTTTATTTGGAACTTTCAACTTTAGGAAAACTGGTTGAACATAAATATTGTCTGGCCTCAAGACCTATCACAATGTGTTCACAGGATTCGTGAAGATGTGCCGAATCCTCCGGCTGCTGAATCAAGTGCGCGACCCTCACGTGGGCATAGCCATCACCTACGAGCAGCTGGATCAGCAGGGGGTGGACAGGCTGATCGACATGCTGATTCTGAGGCGCTTCTACTACCTGGCTCTGCAGGTGTCTAAGTACCTGCGGCTCTCCAGTGCTGAGGGCTCGGCCCGGATACTCACGCATTGGGCCTACTATAAGGTTACTATACACTACAGTCTAGCTGGGGGACGTTAAACTGTGAGAAGACCAGTGTCTCGCTAGAGGACTATAAACAGAGAACAGACTAGCCAACCCTTACAAGCCAGGCTAGCTTGCAGTAAGGGTTTAATGGCTTATAAAGAAAAGTCCAAGTCCTCATGATGGTTGATCACACATAGAACTATGTGGTTCAGGACGGGCCAACTTTGAAATAAAGTTGGCTGGAGACCATCACTCACCCCTCCAGCGGTAGCCAAGCTGGCTACAACAACAACAACTATACACTACTATAAGGTTACTATACACTACTATAAGGTTACTATACACTACTATACGGTTACTATACACTACTATAAGGTTACTATACACTACTATAAGGTTACTATACACTACTATAAGGTTACTATACACTACTATAAGGTTACTATACACTACTATAAAGTTACTATACACTACTATAAGGTTACTATACACTACTATAGGGTTACTATGAACTACTATAGGGTTACTATACACTACTATAAGGTTACTATACACTACCTCCCAGGAAGGGCCTCCAATAACGAGTACAATTAAAAATAAAAAAATAAAATACTTCTATTTCTCTAATGCATGTATTCAGAAAGAGAAATAAATACACCATCAATACAATTGTTGTTTTCTTTAAGCTAATCAAAGACTGAGCTTTTGGAGAGGAGATGTATGATTAATTATTTTTTCCTTGTGGAAAAATAACTAATCATATAAATAGTACTATCATCAATGTGTTATCAGTTATCAATGGCGTGCTTCCCACAAAAAATGTGTAGAGACTTTTCTTCACCACAGATAAATCATACATGCATTCATCAAGCAAAACGCTAATTTTGCAACGCCAAGAAAAACAAAACGAGCGTGTACACTTACGCTAAACCTAGTTCGTATGTATTTTCTTTTGTAATTTTTGAACTTCTTAAATAAAACTTTTTAATTTTTTTTCTTCATATTCTTGTTTTCCTCGTCGAATAGAAGATGACAACTTTTTATTTGACCTTTTTCTGATACCCCTAACCGCTTTTACGAGCACCCCCAAAATTAGTAAAAAATTCATACTTTATTTTTATTATTTTTTTTCCGCATTGTACTAACAATTCCATCCATTGTACAAACAATTCCATCCATTGTACTAACAATTCCATCCATTGTACTAACAATTCCATCCATTGTACTAACAATTCCATCCATTGTACTAACAATTCCATCCATTGTACTAACAATTCCATCCATTGTAATAACAATTCCATTCATTTTACTAACGATTCCATCCATTGTACTAACAATTCCATCCATTGTACTAACAATTCCATCCATTGTACTAACAATCCCATTCATTGTACTAACAATTCCATTTATTGTACTAACAATTCCATTCATTGTGCTAACAATTCCATTCATTGTACTAACACTTCCCAGGTGAAGCAGCCAGTGGTGGACAGGCACAAAGTGGCCCAGGAGATATTCGACAAGGTCGGCCGCTCCCCCGACATCTCCTACACTGACATAGCCAACGAGGCCGCCAGCCATATGAACGTGCAGCTAGCCATCCGGCTGCTGGACTACGAGCCCTGCGCCACCAAGCAAGTGCCCCACCTGCTCAAGCTCAGGCAGGAGAGAGAGGCTCTGGTGAAAGCCATCGAAAGCGGCAACACAGACCTCGTGTATACTGTCATACTCACCATGAAGGCCAATATGAATGCCCACAAGTTTCAGGTAATTTTTCCTTTTTTTTCCTAATTTCAGGTAATTAAATTCCTAATAAAAAAGAAACATATATGCATAAATCCCCTTATCAAATTAGCTCAGTGGTAAAGGCGGCACACTGTGAATCCAGAGATTCCAGAAGTCGTGGGTTCGAAACCCAGCCGGGACATGACAAGATATCCTCCCATTTGGGATTTTTACCACATAATAATGTGTCTTGATCTTACTGCTGGAATAATGGGACTTTAATTGTCCTATTCGGGCAGTATAAATAAGGCGATATTATTATTATTATCAAAGCCATGTCCTTAATTAATGAGACAAATCAGTAATGATTGTTCTCTCACGTCACTTATTGCTCTTACTTAGTGACATACAATATCTCGTGTGAATCAAGTAACAGTGTAGATGTAGACGTTAGTAAAAAAATAAAAATCTTGTGATTCTTTTTGTAGGCATATTTTATTCCACGTGGTATAGGTTGGTGTGGCTATATGGTTTTAACAAACCATTTCCATAACAAACTACATACTTGTATTTTGTCGTAATTTATCATTATCATAATTATTAAATATTAAAAAAAGTTCTTTATCATTATTTTTTCTGTTTGTAGCTCAGTGGTCAAGGCTCCGGTCTGGTAATCCAGAGGTCACGGGTTCGAAATCCAGCTGTGACATGAGAAGTTATTCTCTCATTTCGGATTTTGAACATATAATAATACGTCGTGGTCTTACTGCTAGAATAATGGGACAAATTTTAATGTATAATATAGTATAGATACACAATCCCTCTGAAGCATATACGAGGCTTCAGAACAAGTGACACTGCTTTCAAAAGATTTGATTTAAAAGAATAAAGAACATTTTCTTTCACTTTGAACTCAATTAGTACTCATCGGGCAGTATAAATAAGACGATATTGTTCTTGTTATATTTACAGATGGAGATCCGAAACTACCCCATGGCACAAGCCTTGTACATCAAGTACTGCAAGTCTCACAACAAGCAAGCCCTGAACGCCATCTACCAGCAAGAGGATGACTACAACAACCTGGCAACAGTCCAGATCAGAGAAGCGTTCAGCCCGGCGGACAACAACTCCAGAGAAAGCTGTCTGATGGGGGCCAAGGAGAACTTCAAGAAGAGCAAGAACGACTTCGCCGTCCTGATGTGCGAGGACGAGATGAAGTTGCTGAAGTACCAGAGGCAGATGGAGGAGAACCTGAAGTTCGACTTCCAAGGCCTCACACTTCACGAGACGCTGGAGAAGCTGTTGTCTCTGCAGAAAGTGAAGCTGGCAGACAACCTGAGGACAGAGTACAAGGTCCCGGACAAGCGGTGAGGAATTGAGGATTATTTTGTAGTACTGAAGTTGTTAACGTCTGAATAATGCTCTGAAATGGGTGTAAATTGGGCTTATTATTATAAGTCTCCCCCGCTAAGGTCCACTGATATGTCCTGGCTTAGACGACGAATCATTGTTCTAGACCTTTAAATATCTGCCTTCTAGTAGTGCTTCAGCCAGACTCACCTAACCTAACCTAGCAAATATATTTAAATACGTGTACATGTCCAATATTGTAATTATACTTACTGTAAAAAATGGGATATTATCGCCTCTGATAACACAAAGAGGCGTAAACAACATTTTCGAAATTTTACAGGAGAGCCAAAATGAGTTTTCTTCTGCATAAATTTTCTGTTCACGGTAGGAAAATCATCACTTCCCTGTACCCGTGAATGACCATACGAACTTTTTCTGTTGCCAAATTTGATTATTTAACTGTGACTATCGATTTACGCCTATTTGATTTGTCTGAAAAAGAGAAAATGAGGGATACGCCTGATTTCAATTTGTTGTATCTTTTCTTTGGATTATAATTGGATTACGTCTATTTGTGAGAACAAAATATAGCACAAGTAGACTCAATCCAAGCGATAAAACCGATTTCAAAAATTTGTGGTTTACGCCTCTTTGTGTTATCAGAGGCGTTATGTAATAAGATATAAAGAGATTGATTGACCTGTAGCCTTTATTCTGATTCATCTTGATCAAGTTTGGTATTAACAATTACAGTAAGTACGTCAATATGAAATGTATATTACCTTACTGTAAATAAAATTCGCTCGAATTTGTTCAATAATAAACCACCCTTCCCAGGTGACCGACCTCAGTAGCTTGATCGGACTTGTAACCCCGAGGTCGGTGGTTCAAGTCCCGGTTTCAGCGTAGATTTTGTAATGCGAGTTTGAGTAGTTGTGATATCACAAAAGTGATTAACACAAATATGATAACTAACTAACACTCTCCCCAGGTACTGGTGGCTCCGCATCAGAGCGCTGGGCCAAGCGAACGACTGGGTCTCCCTGGACAAGTTCTCCAAGCTGAAGAGGTCTCCCATAGGCTACGAGCCCTTCCTGGACGTGTGTCTGGAGTACCGCAACAAGTTCGAGGCCCAGAAGTACCTGCCTCGGGTGAGGGAGGAGGAGAAGGTCAAGTACCTGGTGAGACTGGACATGCTGGACGAGGCTCTGCAGGCCGCCAGCCTGAGTAGGGACGTGGAGGGACTCGAGTACATTGTGAGCAAGAGCCAGTCCACCCGACACGTGGAGGAGGCCACGCGGCTGCTCGCCCAGCTGAGTGTGAGATAAGTGCTTGTGGCGTGTGAGATAAGTATCAGCTGAGTGTGAGAAAAGTGCTTGTGGCGTGTGAGAGAAGTGCTTGTGGCGTGTGAGATAAGTGCTTGTGGAGTGTGAGATAAGTGCTTGTGGAGTGTGAGATAAGTGCTTGTGGAGTGTGAGATAAGTGCTTGTGGCGTGTGAGATAAGTATCAGCTGAGTGTGAGATAAGTGCCTGTGGAGTGTGAGATAAGTGCTTGTGGCGTGTGAGATAAGTGCTTGTGGAGTGTGAGATAAGTACTTGTGGAGTGTGAGATAAGTGCTTGTGGAGTGTGAGATAAGTGCTTGTGGCGTGTGAGATAAGTGCTTGTGGAGTGTGAGATAAGTGCTTGTGGAGTGTGAGATAAGTGCTTGTGGAGTGTGAGATAAGTGCTTGTGGAGTGTGAGATAAGTGCCTGTGGAGTGTGAGATAAGTGCTTGTGGAGTGTGAGATAAGTGCTTGTGGAGTGTGAGATAAGTGCTTGTGGAGTGTGAGATAAGTGCTTGTGGAGTGTGAGATAAGTACCAGCTGAGTGTGAGATAAGTGCTTGTGGAGTGTGAGATAAGTGCTTGTGGAGTGTGAGATAAGTGCTTGTGGAGTGTGAGATAAGTGCTTGTGGAGTGTGAGATAAGTGCTTGTAGAGTGTGAGATAAGTGCTTGTGGAGTGTGAGATAAGTGCTTGTGGAGTGTGAGATAAGTGCTTGTGGAGTGTGAGATAAGTGTTTGTGGAGTGTGAGATAAGTACCAGCTGAGTGTGAGATAAGTGCTTGTGGAGTGTGAGATAAGTGCTTGTAGAGTGTGAGATAAGTGCTTGTGGAGTGTGAGATAAGTGCTTGTGGAGTGTGAGATAAGTGCTTGTGGAGTGTGAGATAAGTGCTTGTGGAGTGTGAGATAAGTGCTTGTGGAGTGTGAGATAAGTGCTTGTGGAGTGTGAGATAAGTGCTTGTGGAGTGTGAGATTGTGGAGTGTGAGATAAGTGCTTATGGAGTGTGAGATAACTATCAGCTAAAAGCGAGATAAGTGTCAGCTTAGTGTGAGATAAGTGCTTGTGGCGTGTGAGATAAGTGCTTGTGGAGTGTGAGATAAATGCCAGCTGAGTGTGAGATAAGTTCTTGTGGAGTGTGAGATAAGTACTGAAAAATTTGAGAATGCTTTAGGCTAGGATCAATATGAAAGCTAAGATTATCAAATTTAAAGGCTTTGTGCCCATGTACCTATACTATTGATATACAAACAGTATACTTATTGTGTTATAAAATATTGTAAATTTGTATATAAGATAGATTATTCAAATTACTTTGCATTGCATAATATGCACTATATTATTAATAAAAAAATTGTTATCTTATATTTTATTACTGGAAAATGAAATTTATTCTATTGAACGAGATGAGAGAAGAGAAAACCTGATAAAATAAAACATTTGTAACAAAAAACGTTCTAAAAATAAAATTATTTAATACCTTATAATCAAAAAGTTACATTCATTATTTGTATCACAATACCATATTTCAAATTACATAATTATTATTCAGCTTTGCTTGATAATTAAATTTTTTTTTGTTTTTTTTTTTTTGGTTTTAACGTACCATGGGATCCGGGGCTCTCCTCTCTTACAGGGGACAGACCCGGTTCTCATGGAATCACCTTCCATTTTCACATAACCAGGTTTCCGACATGGCGGCAGTATCCATAAGTATGCTACCGCCTTGGGCCTGGTATCTCTATTAAAGAGATTTTTACTTTCCTTATCCTATAATAAGGAAAGTATTGTATTCGTCGAAAATTTGACCTACCCAGTTTTTCACATTTCTGGACGAATCATAGCCTCAGGATACCAAAAAAGTAGTTTTCAGCCATTGGTCCGTGCGTCTGTGTGTGTGTCTGTGAACAGGATATCTTGAGAACGGTAAGAGATAGAGACTTGAAATTTGGTATGGAAATTCATTTTATACACCAGACGTACCACGAAACTTTTGGTTGAAATCGGCCGCATCTCACGGCCGCAGGGCCGCAAATATTAGCCGCAAGAGCCGCTTCTTTGAATTGGTTAAAGATACGAAATTTTTTGTAAAAAAACATTTTCTTAATAATAGGGGTCTATTCTGATCATTTTTTTGATATCTTGAATTTTTTGGACCTCGGCTCCAATTTACCGGTATTTTGAGGGGACCCGCATTGACTAACTTTTTTATTATTCATCCTAGATGGGGGTTGTGACATATCAAATTCAATGATTTTGAAGTGCTGATTACGAATTTGGCATTTATTTTTAGTTATCTGTTACCGTTGAGTCACCAGTGGTGGAATTCGACTCCTTTTTGGGGGATAAGGAAAGTCGTGTGATGTTTTACACCAGATTTTTCCTCCTTCCTGTCCACAGGCCTGAAGCCCATTCTGTGTCACAAAAAAAACCTCTTAACTATTCAGCATTTTCGTCCAGCTTATGTTTCTTCTGTTCGTAAGCCAGATTGTAGAACTTCTTCTTCTTGGCTTTCCGGAAACTCTTCTTCTCTCCCCGCAGTCGCTTGATGCTCTCAGTGGTGGATATGGAGTCGGACATGTCGGCCAGACGGTCGTCCATCATCTTCTCGATGTAGTACTTCAGGGCCACTGACAAGGGCTTCGCCTTGGGCAACTCCATGATCCGCAACTGCTGGGACATGCTCTTCAGATACTGGAACTGAAGGCAGAATAATGCTATGTTATTATTGCGTGCAATGCGTGCATATTAATAAAAACAAATAAAATATAGACCAGCTAGTACATGACAAGTAAGCCTCTCATTTGAAGGCTTACTTGTCCTTTTGACCTCATGTCGAATTATACGTCGTTCTTACTGCTAGATTAATTGCTTTCATAAGTCCTAATCGGGCAGTATAAAAAAGGTGATCTCTTCATTATTACCTGTACCAGGCCCCAGCTCTGTTATCTTCATTATTACCTGTACCAGGCCCCAGCTCTGTTATCTTCATTATTACCTGTACCAGGCCCCAGCTCTGTTATCTTCATTATTACCTGTACCAGGCCCCAGCTCTGTTATCTTCATTATCACCTGTACCAGGCCCCAGCTCTGTTATCTTCATTATTACCTGTACCAGGCCCCAGCTCTGTTATCTTCATTATCACCTGTACCAGGCCCCAGCTCTGTTATCTTCAGTATCACCTGTACCAGGCCCCAGCTCTGTTATCTTCATTATTACCTGTACCAGGCCCCAGCTCTGTTATCTTCATTATTACCTGCACCAGGCCCCAGCTCTGTTATCTTCATTATTACCTGTACCAGGCCCCAGCTCTGTTATCTTCATCATTACCTGTACCAGGCCCCAGCTCTGTTATCTTCATTATTACCTGTACCAGGCCCCCGCTCTGTTATCTTCATTATTACCTGTACCAGGCCCCAGCTCTGTTATCTTCATTATTACCTGTACCAGGCCCCAGCTCTGTTATCTTCATTATTACCTGTACCAGGCCCCAGCTCTGTTATCTTCATTATTACCTGCACCAGGCCCCAGCTCTGCTTCTCCACGGTTTCGTTGGCGAACTTGTCGTAAATGTTGAGAAGCTGCTGGCGGGTCTCCCCTATGGGGATGACGAGGCGCCCCCGGGTTTCAGGTGGAGCAGGAATATCTCCGGGTGCTTGGAGTAGGCGGCGCCCACGTGAATCACGTCGTACGGGCCATTCTCGCCGAAACTCGCCCGCCCGTCTGAAACTGAAGTCGTGTGAAATGCTGTTATATCACATGGAAGACGAGACACTATTTTCTTGGCTATTCAGACCCCGTAGACTGTGAAAAAAGGCGGGCAGTAAAAAAATTAGGCAGGGCAATCCACAAAACGGAATTTATTATTCTCTGACTCATAGCCAGATGCGTGAAGATTTGCCAACGTTACCCCTTCTTCTGTCCAAACCTTGCCAAAAAGGGCCTATCTTATGTGTCTCAACTTACAGTTTGATAGACCTTTTTTCCCCACTTAGGCACTTTAACCAATTATTGCATGGTCGTTCGTGCCAATCCTCGCAAGGTCTACATAAGGTCAAGGAGGTTGGAACTTGCCGACCTCCGTGGCTCAGTGGTTAAGAGCATTGGTTACTGACCCGGAGGTTGCGGGTTCAAATCCCGGCCGGAGTGGAAATTTCTGACCGAAATGGCATGGATGTAAAGGTAAAGTGCCCTGAAGTAATGCGAAAGCGGTTCCGGGGCACAATTACCTTAAATAAAAAAAAAAAAAAAAAAAAAAAAAAAAAAAAAAAGGTTGGAACTTCTTAGAAAGGACATCAGTGAGTCTACTTCACTGATAGAGTTCATTAAAGATTGGCGGTTTACATTAAAAGTTTGACATTCATCTACGATGTGACGAACAGATAGGGGATCACCACTGGTACACGAGGAGGAATCTTGGTGAAGATGAAAGAGTGAGCTAAGCTTGTGTGACCAATTCTAAGACGAGTAAGCAACTAACCACCACTTCATCGTATCTTGTCTGATGTACTGCAGATTCCCATCTTCCGACTTCATGTTTTATCATATTTTCAATTTATTATTTACAACACTGTCCCTTGACGGACCTTATTGACCGTAATAACCAACTTCTACCAGCCTCCGTGGCGTAATGGTTGTGACTACTGCCCGTAGTCCAGAGATCCTGACTTCGATTCCCGGTTCGAGCAGACTTTTCGAAGAAAATTCTGTTCCCTCCAAACACGTGAGGCTGGTATTTCCCGCCCTACCCAGGCTGGGTGAGGTTCAAGTGGGTAGCTGGTACGATTCCCAGCGAATGGAGGGTAAAACCCCCGTCCTGTGACCTGTCTACCTCAAGTTAGGACGTTAAAACCAAATAGAATCAATGGACATGAAAGGAGCCTAGACATTGGATCTGGGCGTCCATATAATCCTCTCACCACCTTGATTTAGGTATCTGTCCCTATCTCACGGACACGGAATTATTATACCAACTTCTCATTTCCTTTATGACTCACGTTCGAATTTTATGCGGGGCAGTAGCTCCGGGTTGCCTTGCTGCACGTTATACTGGGTGAACTGGAGAACTTCGGGAATGAGCTCCACCGCCGTCACCTGCCCCCGGGGCCCCACCATGTCTGCCATGCAGGCCGTCAGATAGCCGGCCCCGGCCCCTATGTCCAGGACTTGGGCCCCGGGCCTCAGGTGGTCCCTGAGTAGCTCCAGAGCGCGCGCATGCTGCAACGATAAGATAAATTTGTTGTTGTTGTTGTAGCCAGCTTGGCTACAGCTGGAGGGGTGAGTGATGGTTTCCAGACAAATTTATTTAAAACTTGGCTCGTCCTGAACCACATGTTTCTATGTGCGATCAACCATCATGAGGACTTGGACTTTTCTGTATAAGCCATTAAACCCTTAGAAAACTGCAAGCTAGCCTGGCTTGTAAGAGTTGGCTAGTCTGTTCTCTGTTTGTATATGATCAATTTCGTGTTCATCAGACAAGACATGTTTCCTTTCTTTTCATTTCTATTTTAGGGATAAAGAAAGTTGAGTGATGTTTATTTCTTGTGAGTTATAGAGTCTTTAGCAACTGATTTTCTTTTAAATTTGAGTTCTTTTAAGTTAGCCACGTAAAACCAAAAAAAACAACTACATCAGAAACGTTACCTTCATTATTACTTCAGAAAAGTATTGGTATTGTTCGTTTTTGTAAAAAAAAAAATTAAAATTACTCAATTTTTTCATATATCTGGAGGTTTTTTATGTTCTAAATAATAATCTTAGAAAATCCTGCCCTATTTTGTCCATCAAAGTTATTCGTGGACTTCCACTTATTCTTTTGTTGGTGATAAGACTGATAACTTATCAATGAAAAAAAAACCTTCTCTCTGATAGTTGATATTTACTATCAGATGAAAGCATAGTTATGAACTTACCTCATGGGGTGCATTGATGACCACGCCCATAGGAAGATATTGGATTTGATCCTTGTACGGGAAATAGCTGTCGTTGGTTTTCATCAAGTAGTGCTTTCTATCTATCTTCAGCATCACGTCGTAGATCTTGCTGCTCTTGATCAGACCATGGCCTTAAACAAGAACAGAAGGGAATATAAAATTCATAGTCCATTATAGTGAGTAGGCGGCCACAGTGAGGACCCTGGCCCTACACCCTCGACCCTAGACCCTGGTACCTACACCTCGACCCTAGACTCTGGTACCTACACCCTCGACCCTAGACCCTTGTACCTACACCCTCGACCCTAGACTCTGGTACCTACACCCTCGACCCTAGACCCTTGTACCTACACCCTCGACCCTAGACCTGGTACCTACACCCTCGACCCTAGACCCTGGTACCTACACCTTCGAAACTAGAACCCTTGTACCTACACCCTCGACCCTAGACCCTGGTACCTACACCCTCGACCCTAGACCCTGGGCCTACACCCTTGACCCTAGACCCTGGTATCTACACCCTCGGCCCTAGACCCTGGTACCTACACCCTCGACCCTAGACCCTGGTACCTACACCCTCGACCCTAGACCCTGGTACCTACACCCTCGACCCTAGACCCTGGACACCCTGGTACCTACACCCTCGACCCTAGACCCTGGTATCTACACCCTCGGCCCTAGACCCTGGTACCTACACCCTAGACCCTGGTACCTACACCCTCAACTCTAGACCCTGGTACCTACACCCTCGGCCCTAGACCCTGGTACCTACACCCTCGACCCTAGACCCTGGTACCTACACCCTCGGCCCTAGACCCTGGTACCTACACCCTCGGCCCTAGACCCTGGTACCTACATCCTCGACCCTAGACCCTGGTACCTACACCCTAGACCCTGGTACCTACACCCTCGGCCCTAGACCCTGGTACCTATACCCTCGGTCCTAGACCCTGGTACCTACACCCTCGACCCTAGACCCTGCTACCTATACAGCTTGATATAGACTATTTTTGGGACTCCGTTGTGGCCGCATACATTTAGCACCAGGGTCCTGGTCTCCTGGGTATAGGACTTCGTTGTATTCGCGCCTTGTCTGAAAGACCGAGTTCAAAACCCAATTTGTTCATTTTTTTTTTCTCATTATAAATACGTGCGTACTTAACACGTTGAGCGCCGCATGATTTTGAGGTAAACTTTTGTCTGTTCCATGTCTGGCTTAGTGTACATAAACTGAAGTCATATTTTAAAGCCCCCATGTGGGTTTAGGTATCAGTTGATAGTATAGAAAAAGCCCCCATGGGGTCCTGCGGCGCTCAACGTGTTAATATGTTTTTGTTGATCTAGGCATACTTTGACAAGAACTATTGTCATGGATTTGTCGAAAATGAAAGAGTAAATTTTATTGGTAGGGAAATTTGTGAGGAAAGAAGAAAACGATTTTATCAGGGATTCATAAAATCAGATGTTTATCTCCTGAGACGCAAATGACCCCGCACACTGAATGATTGAGAACTTGAGACCGGTCAAGAACATAAGTTTTCAACAAACCAATATGCCAGTCTCGTTTTTACATTTGTTTTTCAGAATTATGAACATAAGTAGTATAATCCCAGTCGATTGCATAAGAGTTGATTAAAAGAGCTACTGACTGTATTATTTAATATAAAAAATTGTACATGGTGTATGAAACAGACTACAAAGTTGAAAAAAACACCACTTTTATATGATAGTAGATGGACTTACTGTACAATTCAAACACCAGTTCCTTCATCGTCTCGTGGTTGGTGTCCACGGGTTTATGCTGTCGGTAGTGCTTCCCGTACTGTTTCTCAAACTTCACGTGAGGCACCCGGCTGAAACTCTTCTTGGCCGGAGCATTGGGCGCCATATACTCCTTGTTGTTTCCGAACAGCTGCTTCGCGATGAAGTTATCGTCCCTGATTTTTTTTTTTTTTAGAAACTCTATTAGTAGGAAGAACATAATTATATATAGGGTGGGGCAAAAGTCTGGAAACCCCTGAATAACTTTCGAATGGCTTCTTCGGTAAAATTAAAATTTTGAAAGGTAAACCGGGCTAATGAGACCTTCTTTTTGAGTGGGGTCGATTTTTGTTACCGGCCCCCATGTCGGGGCCAGGGGGTCCAACTTCATTTTTTTAAATACGACCCCCCACCTTGCGATACATTTTTGGAAAGGTCTTTAAATAAGAAATACATTGGTGCAAATTTTATTTTTTTTAATATTAACTGTTTGCAAATGGCGTCCAACTTTGTGTATGCAGTAAAGTCTGGAAACCCCTGATTATCTTTTGAAAGGGCTTTCTCAGTAAATTTAATATGGTGCACGGTAAGTCGGGGTAATTAGACCTTTCCAAAAATGTATCGCAAGGTGGGGTTTCGTATTTAAAAAAATGAAGTCGGCCTCCCTGGCCCCGACATGGGGCCAGGGAGGCCGGTAAAAAAATCGGTTCCATTCTAATATAAGGTCTAATTACCAAGGATTGCCGTACACAATTTTAAATTGACTGAGAAAGCCCTTTCGAAAGATATTCAGGGGTTTCCAGACTTTACTACATACACAAAGTTGCACGCCATTTGCAAACAGTTAATATTAAAATAATAAAATTTGCACCAGTGTATTTCTTATTTAAAGACCTTTTCAAAAATGTATCGCTAGGTGGGGGTTCGTATTTAAAAAATGAAGTTGGCCCCTCTGGCCCCGACATGGAGGCCGGTAACAAAAATCGACTCCACTCTAAAAGAAGGTCTTATTAGCCCAGTTTACCGTACAAAATTTCAATTTTACCGAAGAAGCCATTCGAAAGTTATTCAGGGGTTTCCAGACTTTTGCCCCACCCTGTATATACAGACAAAAAATGGTAAATATAAAAATAGACAATATTAATAATATAAACAAGGAAAAAAAAAAAACAAAACAAAAAAAAAAAATATATACCTCATCTTCCCCTCCTTCTTCTTGGCCAGGAATTCCTTTCTCTCCCGCTCATACTCGGCGTTGATCTTCTCCTGCATCTGGTGCTTGTACCGCTCGAACGTCTCCTCCATCATCTCCTCGAAGGGTTTGCTCTCAAAAATGGAAAGGTAGCTTTTGCGCGAGCGGGAATCGAACCTCGAGTCCCGGGACTCGCCATCGCGTGGGCTCCGGTAGTCCCGTGAGTCCGAGTCCCCCCCGTAGCGGGGCTTTCTGTAGTCCCGCGAGTCTTGCCTGCAATAGGAATCGAAATGAATTATCTCCGACGATAACAAAATGGACGAGATATTCTATTTGTAAAAACTAAAAAAAAAAGAAAAAAAAGTTACATACTTATCTTATTGTACTGGTAAAATATACGGGGTAGCTAAAAGACAGTTTTTGTTTTGTTTTTTTTTTTTTTGTTTTGTTTTTTTTTTTTTTTTTAAATTCTCGGTCTTCAGACTCTTCAGAGGGAAGGCATGCTAGGGAAGGTACAACACAGACCACAAGCGCCTACAGCTACAGTAGCTGCTGTTTAATGACTATGAAATAAAAATGACAAAATGTCTGTAAAACACTCATCTTTGAGAAGAAAATAAACCTTTCTTACAAGAAAACCAACAATACTTGATGGAATTACCGTAGGTAAAAAATTTAGAAACAGACAAGTTAGGGTGGGTCTCCAGTTTTGTATGTTTAAGGCATGGCCAATTGGCCATATTATTTTGTCTGTGTTAGGATATTTACTCTTCATGAATTCCACTTTCCATAGGATAGGACTGATAGGAATATGATTGAAATTCTTCAATAAATTAAGTAGTGAACTTTGCCTGAAAACAACTACAACCTATGCCTAGGTACTGCAGTATTTGTCTAGAAATTGTAATTTAAACATGTTTACATTATTTCTAGAATGGATTGTCAATATTATGAACCCCGAAAATCAATGCAGCCAGCTATTTCACTTCTGTTATGTTCGAATCATTTTTTTTCTCGAATAAACCAAAATGTGCCTTCATGTATTAATATGCCTTCTGTTATGTTATATTTTTTCCGGGCAACACAAGAAACACGTCATCCTGTGAGTTTGAGGGTTAACGTTCAAGTACAACTCACCTCTTCTTGTCTCTGTCCCGATGTCTCCTATTCTCCCCCTCCCTCCTGTATCCTCTCTCCTCCTCCTCCCTCCTGTATGCTCTCTCCTCCCTCTGCCTCCTGTAGTCTCCGTAAGGGTCATCGTTGTAGTTCAGAGCGCTCAACTCCGGCCGTCTCTGCTCCAGCTCGGGTGTTGTCCTCCTGAGGGGGGGTCGGCTCTCTATCTCGTACTCCTCGTAGGTCCCTGGGGTCTGCGAGCTCACCTCGACCACCAGAACCACCAGGGTAAGAAGTTGACCACCTAATGCACCGCTCATGCTGTGTGCGGGTGGCGCATGGTTCTGGCTTCTGTTTATTTCCAGAGTCACATGCGCGCCCTGTTCAGTACTGGTGGACCTCAGTAGCTTGATCAATAAGGCAGCGGACTTGTAACCTGGAGGTCGGTGGTTCAAGTCCCGGTTTCAGCGTAGATTTAGTAAAGCGAGTTTCAGTAGTTGTGATATCACGAAAGTGGTTAACACAAAAATGAAAACTTTTTTTTTTACTGGTGGACGCTGGACAGGCAGGTGTATTGTGTAGTAGCTCGATCCATAAGGCGGTGGACTTGTATCCTGAAGGTCGGTGGTTCAAGTCTCAAGAACGGCAAAAATTTAGTAAGATGAGTTTGAGTAATTTTAATCTTACCTGAGCATTGAGATTAACACAAATAAATTAATATGATACCTTAATTTTTATATACTCGTGTTGTACATTCGTTCTGTCTGCACTCGAGTTCCGGCCCGAGGCATGGCCCTATATTTATTTTTCCTAACCCTACTCTACACAATGAGGCATTGCCGTACATCATTTTGGACCTGAATCCGGCGCCATCAATACGTAGTATGTGTTTTATGGAGTCGGACACTCACTCCACTCAGTTGGGATTAAAAAAAAAAGAAAACTGAGCGAAGTTGTGTCGTTTTTTTTTTACAGAAATTGATTTTTTTAGCAACCAACCATCAATATGCTACTTTTTGAAACAGCAGTTTTCAAATTTCCGAAATACCTATCGGCTGTACGACTAAGCAAAGCACCCATTCTCGTTTGACGTGTTACTGCAATACTTCATAGGGTGGGTGATTCATTTTTATGGTGTGTGTTTTTATGTATTCAAAATCCCATGTTTTTGGTAATGTTTGTCTGTTTAGAATTTCTATCAAGAAAGTATGCAATCGGTAAGGACCGATTTTCTTAACATAACTGATTTTCAAACAACTGAAACAGTAGCCACTGCAGTTACGGAAGAGTACAACAATGATAACATCTCATCAGGTTCGTGTTCATGAGTGCTTCGGGTCCCATTGCACCAGGAAAGATTACAGCAACATTTACTGAGTAGCGTGTGTCTCGCTTTGAACTGGGCGTGTACCAGGCTCTCATCCCAGAAATCACTCTCACTCTCACAATCCCCAAATCTCCCTTTCAATCGTCAAATTACATACAAATAACCCAATCAGAAGTGTTGTTTACCCATAATCACAGTGCAGTTGAAAGGGAGATTTGGGGATTGTGATTGAGAAAGCTTTAAGGAATGAGGTCCACTTTTCTATTTTATTCCTAGGACTGGCTGAGGACGACTTGTTAAGATTAGAACAACTGAATCAGGCACTCGACTTGACCAGTTGGTTTTTTTTTATTATAATATAATGATTTAAATGTTATTAATTGATATAATAATAATTAATTTAAAACATCTTCTTTCTTCGGTGTGCTCAACACGGATGCCACATTTCCTCTTTGTACCAGTTGGTTGACCGCTGGGCTGCTGTACATCAGAAAATTTTCAGCTAATCTGAAATTTATCTAGGTCAAATTAATAGTCTTATACTTCCTATAGAGTTAATATTTATTAAATCAGTTCCACAACGTTATGGTTCAAAATCGACTGATGAATGTTAGTACAGGCAGCCATGGATATCGTGGAATGTCCCATTGTCTATGTCCAAGTCCCACATTTTTAATCATGGGCTTTCCCCCACTCTTCAAAAAGAGTTACTGGACTAACAGGAAGGGCAACATACGAGTAGCATTAAGCTTACTGAAATATTCTGGGGGAAAATAAGATGTACAAAAAAGAAAATTTTATATTACACTAATGAAATCTAATAATTTTATTATGCATATAATTTAAATGGTGTAAATAACAAGTGGTAAAGAAGAAGCTCTAACTAAACACTTATCAATAATGAAAGAAACATTAGGTAGATACTTGTAAAGTGGAGAAGTGGACGGACTTATCTATTTAACCGAGATAACACAAGTAAACGACCTTTTATTTTTTTACATAGAGGGTGTAAAATTCTTAAATTTACAGCACCGTGAGCTTCAGGGCTTTCTTATAAAATGTTCAGTACTCCAGTTCTCAGACCTTATCTAGAATCGGTCGTCTTGTTCTGTTGAGCCTGCTAAAGTTATCTTTAATATACTGGATGATAGAATACAACAGTTAAGATCACAGAAGTTAAGCAACGTCCATATAAATATAAGATTGTTCAATGGCATCTAAAGTCTTACTCAAAAAACTATGCGGTTGCTGTTTACGTCTAGGAATTTCGACTCCAAAGCTTTACTTTATAAAATTGGCTGTCCCGATAGCTCAGTGGTAAAGGCGGCAGTCTGTGAATCCAGAGATTCCAGAGGGTTCGAAACCCAGCCGGGACATGACAAGTTATCGTCCCCTTTGGGATTTTTACCACATAATAATACCTACGTCTTAGGCTTACTGCTGGAATAATGGGACTAAATAGTCCTAATCGGCCTGTATAAACGCTTACTTCACTGACTGACTGATCACAATATCTTCGAAACTCTTTGAAGGCTCAAATATTGTAGATACTAAGATTCCTCTAGTGAACCCCAGACCACTAGATCTAAATCTGCAATAACTTTTGTCCTGAATTCCAAAGAGAACGACAGCCAAGGACGAAAGTTCTTATGGGGCAGCAAGATGGCGGAATCGTGCTAGTAGGTAGGTACTATAATAAAATAAAGTAGTCACCGTGGCAGAGTGAGTTAGCGCGCTTTGCATTGCACGCACGGTGACCTGGGTTCGATCCCCAGCGGGGCAGGAATTTTTCTGCTCTGTACTTGGATGTTCGGGGTCCACTCATACCTCGTGAGGAAAAATGAGTAGTTACTTGTATGAGTAACGACCAGTGGCGGCATTACCAGAGTAAAAAGAAATTAATGTAATAGAATAATTCGACATGTAAAGGAGGCTCTTAGTAATGCTGCGCTACCCACAAAAATTGTGAAGAGGCCTTGTGCTTCACCACAAAGAAATTCGTACATACGAAATTCGTACATACTATAATAAAATAAAAAATCAAAAGAAGAGTAGGTTGAAGTAAGTTGTTCAATTTGCATGATACGGTGATACGGGGACCGATTCAGAGACTATTTAGATAATCCTGCATGAATGAGACTAGAGTCCCTTTACAGTTAGGGTGAAATTTATAGAAAAAATCTAGATCTTATGTCCTGACTTATCATTGGTTTTCCTCATCTATAACAGTACGCAAATCGAGACTTAGCGCCACTGAGGTATCGCAAAAACGTCTTATAATTTCACCCTTACAGTCTAAATATAATCTCATTTATTGGTGTTATGTGCACGTCACAAAGGCACGTGTTCAAGGACTATGATCTTGTGGGAGTTGGTCATCAATTTATCATGAATACGTCACAAAAGCTGATCTTGTGATAGTCTCATGTACACGTCACAAAGGCACAGGCTCAGAGACTATGATCTAATGGGAGTTGGTCATCAATTCATCATGAATACGTCACAAAAGCTGATCTTTTGATAGTCTCATGTCCACGTCACAAAGGCACAGGGTCAGAGACAATGATCTTGTGGGAGTTGGTTATTTCATCATGAATACGTCACAAAAGCTGATCTTTTGATAGTCTCATGTACACGTCACAAAGGCACAGGCTCAGAGACAATGATCTTGTGGGAGTTGGTTATTTCATCATGAATACGTCACAAAAGCTGATCTTTTGATAGTCTCATGTACACGTCACAAAGGCACAGGCTCAGAGACTATGATCTTCTGGGAGTTGGTTATTTCATCATGAATACGTCACAAAAGCTGATCTTTTGATAGTCTCATGTACACGTCACAAAGGCACAGGGTCAGAGACTACGATCTTATGGGAGTTGGTTATTTCATCACGAATACGTCACAAAAGCTGATCTTTTGATAGTCTAGATCTCTAGATCCTTCGAAATCATATTTATGGCATCTAACATCATAACTACATACTTCTCCATATTCCCTTTATAAAAGCCAAATTGTTGATATTATAATATAAGTTATTTCTCTTTTATCTCGGTTCTCATTGTCATCTTCACTGGTATTTCAACACAGACATATGGCACCCTTTGTCATCTTGGCGACCTTCTAGAGAGCAGGAAGGCGGCTTTCACAGCATTTCTCTCTCTTCACGTCACAAAGGCACAGGCTCAGAGACAATGATCTTGTGGGAGTTGGTCAGGTTAGCCATGTAGACGTAGCTCTGTTGCAGGGGCGTCATCTTGGCCTTGGCGCCCAGGCTCGGGTTCATGGGGAGGTACCGGGACAGGGAGATGGTGTCGGAGCGGTCCAGGGGCTTGGGCGACTTCTTCATGGTGACGGGCGACACGGGCTGACTGACGCTGCGCTTCCTCATCTCTCCCAGGTCACCGATCCTGGGGAATCGTGGGATTTATTTCATTATTTATTTATTTATTAGGGTGTTGACCCTAATATATATAAATTAGGGTGTTGACCCAGCACCTAAATGGAAAGTATTGTGTCACTTCTCGCCCATCAGAGGGGATACATACTACGGGATGGCCAGGCTACAACACAGACCACAAGCGTCTACAGTAGCTCCTGTTTCATGGGTACGAAATAAAAAAGGCTGTGAAACACTCATCTTTAAAAAAAAAATTACAAGGTACTTCGCTACCGCACTCCCACCGAGGCATTATTTCAAGGTGTACAATTTATTATTAAACCATGCTAATTTAACTTTATTAACAATAACGAATTCAGTAAAACAACGTAGATATTTAAAGGCGAAATTAATAGACAAAATTGAGAACTTAAGTAATGACTTAGCATCTAAGGACAAAATTAATAGACAACATCAATAACTTAAGTCGTTGGTAAGTGTCGGTACACAGTACGCAATCGGTGACTTAGCGCCACAGAGGTATTACAAAAACGTCAATTAATTCCGCCCTAAAACAGTAAACGCAAAATTGGGCTTGAGCGCCACAGAGGTATTACAAAAACGTCTGTCAATTTTGCTCTCAGTTGAAAATAAAAAAAGTTCGATCACCAGAAACTACAGTGCTTATATAACCGTAAATATAGTTTATATGTAATTTTTGTCGCATTGAAAAGTCCATGTTGCGATGATAAAT